>OX383307.1:17058908-18258908 GCA_947523025.1 Dryobota labecula | reverse complement strand
AGTTTGACAAATTAATAGTTCCCCATTAGTCAGTATTCTTAACAAAAAATGGTGTTAGTTACCTAGTGTTAAGTACATTGAGGAAAACTCTCTAGTTATCCTCTGAACATCCCTAATCCCTCATTGGAATTCACTACATTCACGTGAAGGTTCCCGTGTTCATCTTGAAGGGAACAGTATCTATTCTGGATCTCGGTCAGGTCTTAAATAGCTACTTGAAATTCAAACCAGTCCTAATTACCTTTAGGATACCAAAGAAAACCTAAGGTCCTTCTTATTCAAACCAGCGGCGAAACGGTGGCTGTAGAATATTTAATTCCAACCTCTTTAATTCTGTACGTTACTTTTCTCAACATTTCAGTTGAAAAACAACCTTAAATTACGTCGACAATCAAAAGGTTAATTGACCCGCTTATTACAAGATGTTTGTCATGAAATTATGTTCAATTAAAAACGTTCTTTGAGAAAAATTCGAAGCTATAATTTTCCACGCGCCATTTTTTCCGGCGGTATTATTTACATAAAAATGTCTACGTTGACAAGGGTTTATTGAGACCAAAATTGTATTTCAAATACCTCGGTTTATTGGAAAATGATGTATCAAATGTCTATTAAGGAATGTAATCAAAACATTACGTAAAAACCGGCCAAGTGCGTGTCGGACCACGCACAATGAAGGGTTCCGTAGTTGGTATGAATTTATTCCAAGAACAAACTTAACATCTTAGTTGAAAAACATGTTCTTCCATACGGAATGTATGGGAAAACATGTTTTTCAAGTGCAAATGTAAGTTGGTTGACTATCTATTACTCGGTAACTTGTGACGCCTACTTGGCTGTGATAGTTTTCCTTTTAACTTCGTTATATATACTACTGCTGTGATTTTTTTCACATATCAACCAACCATTTAGCTGGCAGGGGCTTAACTCAAACAAAAATTAGCATTTTAAAGCCTAATATTTCAGAAACGGATCCCTTAATCGAAAAATTATTTTCACAAACTCACAATATTTTTGAAAGACCTATCCAACAATACCCCACACTACATATGGTAGGCGATAAAATATAAAAACATCCCCATTTTATATATACAGGAGGTACCCTAAATAACTATTTTTTTCATGATTTTATTTAACCACTTTGTCGGCGTGATTAATATGTAAATCCATGCCAAATTATAGCTTTCTAGTACTAAGAGTCTCTGAGCTAAGCTGGGGACGGACAGACGGACGGACATGGCGAAACTATAAGGGTTCTTTGTTGACTGCGGAACCCTAAAATTGAGCTTACTTTGATTTTTAGAGGTCTGAGAGTATATTGATCGGGATTCCAGGAGCTTTTCGTGTGATATACCCAACCGAAAATAAAAATGTACGGTTAAATCGGTTAGCCTGGACGACAAATTTCTACTTAGTCAGGAAAAGAGAAACACAGATGACCTATTGGCATCAATGCTCCCGAAAACGTCTGTTTTTCTTTAAGGCGAGGTTCTTCAAGTTAACCTCTAGGAAATGTCATTTTATTTAGAAACGGTAATGATTAAACACGTGAAATTTTTTTATATTTCTTTTGAGACGTTTCTGTAGGTATGTCGGGTACTCGTTACATAATTGGATAAAGATCGCTCGATAGAAAAAAAAAAACAAACATGCCCTTATTTCGTAGATTAAAATCATTTTATTTCAATATTATACCACATTATGTATTGAAAATCACATCAAAATAAACGTCTATGATTATGTAATGTCCGTCGGGTTTAACATTGTTAATATCGTAAAACATATAATTTTCAACCCAAAATTAACGAAATTCACGGCACAATTTACTCGCGCCCAGCTGCCACCTCTAGAACAAAAATGCACGCTCGAAGAACCTCGCCTTAAGGCGACTAAAGTCTGAATAAGTAACTGTTTTACGTAGGTAAACAATCACTTTTTGTCAGAGGTTTCGTGCAAAATGTTATGGGATAGGAGCCTTCCTCTCTTGGGATAGTCTCCGAAGTGATCGAGCATCTTTATCTTATTAGGGGATCGCAAGAGAAAAACATGACAAGAAGGGTATACACAAGCAGGTTCACAGTGACATTTTTTGCATGCAAACTTGAACCCTCTGTTTTGACTCTAGAATTTCTTTATTTGTGCACCTTTTTAGGGTACCGTAGTCAATAATGTATATCTGTCTGTTTGTCCGCGGATTAGCTCAGAGACTCTTGGTACTAGAAAGCTGTAATTTGGACCCATGGGTTCAAACATATTAATCACGCCGACAAAGTGGTAAAATTAAAATTTAATCATACATATTTAGGGTACCTTGATTGCACGTAAAGTGGGGATGATATTTATTTCTCGTCTATCTCATGTTGTGAGAAACATTGGGGGGACGCTGAAATTTTCATACACATTAAATAACCGGAAATATCTAGTCAACTTATATTGCCTATTAGCAGCCCGCGGCTTCGCCAGCGTGGTCTGTCTTTTATTTTAGAAAAAGAAACGCGAGTGAAGCCGCGGGAAAGCAGTTAGTCTAAAATAAAAGTAGCCCAAGTTACTCTTTAAAACATCAGCTATCTGCCAGTGAAAATCTCGTTCAAATCGGTCCAGCTGTTTCGGAGATAACGGAACAAACAGACAGACAGTCCGGCAGACAGACAATATTTTTTGTTATTGTTTTTTTTTTTGTTATACGTACTGTATATATTATATCGGAGAAACGGTAGGTCTCTCTCGTTATCATCAGCCATATTTTAACTACTGTGGGTAGTGTTGGTTATTGCGCAATAGAAAAACCGTTATTAAAATCAAAAGTCATATACTCAACTTAAGCTGAGAATCAGCACTTCAAAATTACATAAGATAATCCCCCAAAATGCTTGCCCATCACCACTTCCTAGTACTTTGGCTGGGAAGAAGAAGTAGCGGAACAAACTCCCCAGCAGCACATCTGTCTGTTCAGTTAGAAGAACTTGATTCTATACAATAATGGGTATGCAAAGTAATTAATGTTGGTACACAATACAACTATACCGAACGCGCAACAGTTTCTAGACATCTTCACTGCTTGACCGCCACCGATGAACTTCACTTGTCGAATGCGCGGCGATCACTTGCCACCGGTCGAAGGTTATGTTGTAGACTCTGTCATGCACCGCTTAACAGCACTTGCGTCCCGATTAGTCAAGACTCTATTCTATTCTATTTTTTTTAAGGTTCTGGCTCCATCGGTAACGTTCGATGATTTTGCCAATGTCAAGGTATGAGAAAAAAATCAAAGAAATGATCGCAAACTGGAACGCAACTATTGATCAGTGTTTGTAGCGGTGGTATCTATAAAAAGAACAAAACATTTTTGGTTAATGCATACATGCATTAACCAAAAACGTCATCAACGTCAAACGTCACAAAATAGTCAAGACTCGATGGCGCTAACTCTACTAACTCCATCGAACGCCACTAGATGGCGCTGGCTTACCGGATACAATCCGTCTTCGACATATACTTTCAAATGTATTTTGTAAAAACTGTTATTTTGACACTACAAACAGACACTTCAATTTTATTTATATGTATAAATGTATGAATATCCCTGATATCATTACACTCGACCCCTACAATTAAACTGAATAGGGGTAGATTTACCACAGTAGTTCAATAGGGTCAGATAAGTTGAATTTCAACCCGTGACCCAACGATCGCCAATCAACACGGGTTAATGCTTCTGAACAATAATAACAATTAAGATTATGGATAGTTCAGTTTTATAGAGTCATTGGTCCTTCAAGGCCGGGAAGACCAAGACAGGAGTAACGCAAAAGGGAAGTTTGGCGTAAAAGTCGAAGAAGCGAGGCGGAAAATTTAAATTCGGGGATTAAAAAAGATAAGTCCGGGTTTGAATTGTGCCCGGAAATTGAAGACAAAATGCTACCAAGGGATTAAGTAAAGCGGATGGGCAAACAGGTCTTTCTGTTTTACTTTTAAAACAAACTGATCGCCAAATAGATTTGATAGATAAATATCGATTTGATTGAGTGGCGGTTATTGCTACCTCCTCTCTGAACCCTTTTCATAAATTATGACGATTTAAGGGGGAAGCACTGCTAACATAAGGAGGCATACTTGTTATGGTCGCGTATCATACTTTAATCAACATACACCCAGACAATGAGCTGCAAATTATATAAATCGTAAGAAAATTTTAATTTCGCGGGCTACCTTAACGCTTCCCCTTTGATTTGAGATCTCTTTTATCAATCAATCAATCAATCATTTATTTTGTTAAACATAGGTATGGTTACAGATAATATATTGTCTAAAATATGTGCACTATGTTTTGCCAATTTATGGCGTACAAAATTAACATAAACAAGCAATTACAATTAAGGTGACATGTCAATAGCATACAAAAACAGAACAAAAAAAACATTCAATTAAAAATATGTCAGATATGTAAACAAGTAATAAATAAAATCATAAGTGTTTCATTACCAAGTCGGACTCGTCATACCTCTGTTTATCAGTAGTAAACTCAGTGATGGAGTAGTAACATCTATCTAAAAGGAATTTAAATAAAGACCTCTTAAAGAGTGTCTCTCTTTATTTCTAATAGCTGCTGGTATACTATTATATATTTTTGGGGCCATACCTAGCACACTTTTGCTGAAAAATGCGGTTTTATGAGAGGTAACATGAATGGTATTCTGATAACGGCGAGAGCGCAGTTTTTGAAATAAATGTAGGTTACAGCGGACAAACACCCCCATTTCGTATATGTACATAGACGGTAGTGTGAGCAGACTAAGTTCCTTAAATACTGGTTTACAACTATCAATCGATTGTAATTTGGTAAACGATCGCAAGCATTTCTTCTGAGCTTTAAAAACAATGTCTCTGTCAGTGGAGTTGCCCCAGAAAATAATTCCGTACCTAATGCCTGAAGCCACATAAGCATTATAAGCAATTTGTACTGTAATGCGGTTAACCGTTTTGATAGTTTGTACAGAGCATACGCAAACTGACTAAGTTTCTTTGACAAAGCGTCGATATGATTTTTCCAAGTCAGATGACTATCTATGTAAAGGCCCAGAAATTTCGTGCTGTTACTTTCAGAGATTGCTACGTTACCATATTTTATATTAAGTTTAGGTTTATTTGTTCTTTGATTAAATGTCATTATTTTAGTTTTGCTAAGATTTATTTTCAGATTATTATTAACTAACCAATTTATTATATTTTTAAGATCGTCATTTATATCATTTTCAAGAATATCAATGTCATTATTAGAAAATAAAATAGTGCTGTCATCAGCAAACAAGACCATCTGGTGCTTACTGACCTTAGGCATATAATTTATGTAAATGTTAAATAATGGAGGGCCAAGAATGCTACCTTGGGGAACACCATAAGTAGTTTTCCTAGGACGTGACATGTATGTTCTTTCAACCTTCGAGCTCGCACATAGCCTATCAAGCGCTGTGACTTGAGTGCGATTAGAGAGATAAGATTGTAATAGGTTTAATGGAGTTCCTCTAATCCCATAACGCTCCAATTTGTTTAACAGTATACCATGATCTACATGGTCGAACGCTTTAGACATATCCATAAACAAGGCCGCCACTGGAGTTCTAGCATCAACACTAGAAACAATTTTCTTGATCACGTCATAAATCGCCATATTAATTGATTTACCTTTCCTGAATCCAAATTGTTCTCTGACTATAAGATCATGCTTTTCAAAAAACGACGAAAGGCTATTGTATATCACCTTTTCTATAATTTTGGAAAAAATGGGTATAAGTGCTATCGGTCTATAATTACCCATATTACTTTTATCATCTTTTTTATGGATAGGTTTAATAACAGTTACTTTTATTTTTTCTGTAAAATGACCATATTCAATGCAAAGATTAATGATATGACTCACAGCAGGTCCTATTAATGGCGCTACATGTTTGACCACTTTTGTGATGATGCCATCATATCCATGGCTATTGGTATTATTCAAAGAGCGAATAATAGCCACTATGTCTACTGGTACTGTAGGAGGAATAAATATGGAGTTACAATTAGACTCAATATTTGTATAGGAAGGAGCAGAATTATTCGGTTGAATTTCGTCTATAAAGTAGTCATTAAAAGCTTGTGCAATTAGTCGAGGTTTATGTATTTTATTGTCATTTATTGTTAAATATTCAGGTATATTTTCTCTAGGATAGTTAATCTTATTTTTATTGATAACGCTCCAAGTCGCTTTAGACTTATTCCTCGCCGAATTTATGTGAAAGTCATTCTGAGATTTTTGGGTCAGTGTTATTATTTTCTTTAAACGAGCAGTATATTGCTTTAATAAAAGTTTATTTTTAGAAGTAGGGGCTCGCCTGTATTGCCATAACATGTCTCTTTTACGCTTGCTACTGAGCCTAATTCCTTTCGAAATCCAGTTTGATTTTTTACGCAGAGTTATTCTTACTTTCCTTAAAGGGAAACAGAGGTCATAAAAAAGCATAAATAGGTCATAGAAACAGTTAAATGCTTCCTCAGGATTGTCGTGTAGATAGACTTCACTAAAACGTAAGATTATGAAGAGAATCAATGAATTTAGTTAAATTTTCTTGGCAATAGTCACGCCTTAAAGCATACCAATGCTTAACGGACCAAGTTTTTTTCACAGGGCATTTGATCACTTGGGCAGTATGATCAGATAGCGCAAGATCAAGTACTACACACTTACTACCTCTGATATTATGAACGATATTGTTTATGCATTTACCACTCGCTAATCGTGTAGGCTGATGAATTCCAATTTTTAAGTCATAGTTTAAAAGGAGAGTTTGAAAATTATTAGATAGTTTTGATTTTGTCAAAGTGTCTATATTAAAATCACTACAGATAACCACTTTTTTTGAATCACCGAGGCTACACATTCGTAAAAATTCGTCTTTCAATTCATCATCTGCCTTTTCCCTTTTCTCAACTATGTTGTGGTCGAGTTCCAGTATTTTACATGAAGCGACCGCCTATCTGATCTCCACAATCCAGTTCCTGGGTAACACGATACCCCTTGGTAAGACTGTCAAGTGGGTTGACACGGAAAATATAAGGTTTTGGACGCTTTTGCGTCGTTAGAAGTTTCCTTTACCCAACGCACATTAGTGGTACCTACTCAACATCATCATTTCACCCGAAAGTCGTCCACAGCTGTACATAGGTCTCCCCCAAGCACCGCCACTTCGACTGGCTCTGTGCTTCCTGCATCTAGCGGATTCCTGCGTTTTTCACAAGGTCATCGGCCCACCTTCTGGATGGCCTCCCAACGCTACGTGTTCCGGTACGCGGTCGTCCAGAACCTTTCGAACCCATCGGCCATCTATTCTAAGAGCAATTTGACCTTGCCCACTGCCACTTAAGTTTGACAATTCTTCGGGCTAAACCGGTTACCTAGGTTGTCCTGCGGATCTCTTTATTTCTGATTCCATCACATAGGGAAACTCCATGCTTAGGCCTCTCTATTGCCCTTTGGGTGACTTTTAGTCTTCTAATAATTCTAATACCCACTTACTACTAATACCTGCTTAACAATTATCCAAACGTAAGTGACCCCAATAAGTGGTTGACCTTTATCAAAATTTGGCTCACTTTACCCAGATCATAGACCACTTATTCGCCAAATAATACGCGAAAAACTGCGTTTAAAAGCTCCTAAATTAGAATTCCAAGAAATTCCCCTTACAGTCGTTTACATAAGTACAATATATACACCTTTGACCGGAGAGATTTTGACCTTATAGCCTCAGGTCCTTTCGCAACAAAATAATGTAATTTACTTTATTTATCAGTCAATACGAGTATACCAGTGTGTTGAGCCTAAGTAAATACCTATATAAATTTGTGCTTAAGACTATAAATATCATTGCTGTGAGCTGAAACCGTGTTACAGGGTTGAAATATTTCTTTGTAATTTTTTTTTTTGTTGTAAAATCATGTCTGGCGAAATAAATCTTTTTAGGGTTCCGTATGTCCGAATGAAAAAACAGAACTCCCCTCAGCTGGGCGGCTATCAATACGTGATGGCTGTCAAAAAACGCGCATTTCTGTGGAGCCATCACGCATTGATGGCTCATTTAGTGACTCACATTTCGACCGTTATTGAAATAAAAACCTACGTCTATAATAAATGAATTTTGAACATGGGGTCACTTTTGGGAGGCACAGAAGTTCCTCTGTGGTTGAGGATTCCACATCATTTACCATCAGTTATCATCCGGTGAGATTAAGTCAAAGAACTCTCCCGTGGCCAAAAAAAAAAAAAAGCAAATTATACCGTGTGATATAAATTAAAAGAGCTTATTGTGAGGGTCTCAATTTTTTTTTTTTTTTAATAATAATTTACTAATAAACAGTTTTAAAGACATTTAAGAAAAATGATGAAAATTGACCATACACGACACCACTTATCTCCGAAACTTTTGAGACATTGAGCGTGAGCGCAGGGCGTTGGCTGTCCGCTGCAATATGTTGGCTCGCAGATTTGCAAAATACACGACAGAAGTTAAGGCTACACTATTTTCAGCGTACTGTCAGTCGTTTTATACATGTAGTCTGTGGGTCAACTACACGCAGAGGGCATAGTGCCCTGCGCGTACAATACAATAATGCTTTGAGGGTGTTGATGGGGCTACTGCAGTGCTTCCGCTGCGCAGGGTACGCGCCAGCCCCAGCAACATCCTGAAAACCATAGCTGATAGGTGGGACAGCCCCATACTGGGACATTGGATACGCCTACATGCCACTGTGGCGTAGTAATTAGTAGTAGTTTGTTGTTTTTCTAGTAGATGTAAGTACTAACACTAGTTTTTAAGTTGTGGTTATAATATTGTAAGGAACAGGCAACCCTACGTCACCGGACTGCCTATAAATAGCGTGTCAGTTGACTGTCGAGCCAACTCCCCCGATTAATAATCAGAACCCTGATATTATCCAGCCACCGACGGTCCCTTGCCACCCTCCCTCCGACACTGCCCTAAGCCGAGGTTCGAGCCCCACCTGGGGTGCCCTTAGCGAGCAGTCGTCTAGCTTAAGTAGATTATAGTAAAAACCCCCTGGCTGGAGGCGTAAACTTCGTTAGGAGCTTGCGGCACCACAGGAAAGCCCGGTTAAGGAGCAGGAACCCCCAGTGGTTATACCTCCGAGATGCCATACACAAAAAAAAAAAAAAAAAAAACTGTCGAGCCCTTTTTTTCTTTGGCGGTCACGACGTACGGACGTCTCTGCGGGAATCTTCGTCGGTTAAAGGTCACGTGAGCTGTTTTGTATTTTCAAAGTGTGCAATCGTTATTTTGTTACTTTTGTCATTATAATTTGAACCAATTTAACCCAAATAAAGCTGTGATGATGTTGATTAATTTAACTTTGATTTATTAAATGGTTTTATTATTGGAATGTGTTTTTTTTTTATAATTTCCACTTCTGAACCTTATAATATATATAGTTTCCAAGTGGACTATATTTATGGGTTCGAAATAAAAGATTTTATTTTTATTATTTTTATTATACGGTCTTAACATGGTAAATCTCCCAATAATGTGCGTACAACCTGAAATTTTGCAGTTAGATCGTATGTGGGTACCTACATGTTTTTTAACTACAATGTACTTATTTTTTTTTCTTTTTTGTAATTTACCCAATTAAGTGCTTGTTCACGTAGGAACGCGCGGGCGCGGCGGCGGGTGCGGGCGCGGTAGATGTGGCGACCTCGTGTTCACATTGGCCGCCAGGCGTATCGTTTCTAGCGACAAGTTCAAACTGGTTGAACTTACCTGACGTCGCGAGTGAATCGCGCGCTCCACCGCTAGTTCGACGTGAACACACACAAACATCTCAAGCGTTTGATATTGCCGCGAGCGCACCGCGCGCGCCAGTCGCTAGCTTGCCCGCTACTTAGACCGCACGTGCGTTTCGTACGTGAACACTTGGATATTAGGCCATATGTTTGATATTTCGTGACCGCGCCCGCCACCGCGCCCGCGAGTCAACGTGAATGAGCACTAAGAAATCCTTCATTGTGCGGTCACACACGCACATGGCCGGTTTTTTTTCTGAATGTAGTTTTATCTATTTATCTTTATTTATTCAGACTACAATGGTCTATAGTGTTAGTAACAAAATGGCTTAGCCTATGTTAGTACTTAATAACTAAAACAGAACGGGTCCGGTTTGCAAGCGCCCACACTAGCGGGCTGTCTGCTCGGGCGGCTATTGATTGCAGGATAGTGTTAGGACTACCACGCAGCCTGCGGAGTAGCGAGGCAGATTTCTTACGCCACAGTGCATCAAAGCCGTCAGTGCGAGCGTGTGCAAACATTGCCGAGGCACTACAAAACCGTGGCAATCGCAACAATACCCTGAATGCGTTATTGTATGGGCTCCCGAGTACAGTGCTGTGCAGTATGCCTTAAAAAGGGTGATGAAGGGTGGATAGTGATCATCTTTTAAGTCTCGACAGTATCTCACTATCAGCACAACTGTCTAAGGAAATTCAACTGCAAGTAGTTAGACTGGAAGCCACTCCAACATAGTTGGATAAAAGCAGTCATATGATGATCTAAGCAAAGAAAGAAATAGAAGTTTGTTGTATTGTTATTTTTTTTTAACCGTTGCCCCACACTAGGAATTTCTCCTGTATTGTGGGTGCGTTTACAAACATTTAAACTCACCTATACAAACAGCCAGACCCGGAACAACTACTTGTAGCTCATACAAATACTAGGTAATATTAAGTAAATAATCAAGTAATTAATTTAAGAAGTAAGTAACTTTGGTTAGTGATAAGACCACGTCTCAGACCCAGAGGTCCCGGGTTCGATTCCCAGCTGCATACATTTTCTGCTCGGTTTGGTTGGTGGTAGGGATTGTTCTAAGTCCGCCTGGCTAGCTACCACCATTTAAGTCTGTCGCCATAACAACAATATGATGACGATAACCGACTTTTAATGATTCTAAACTGAAGATTTTTTGTACATTATTTAAAATAAGGTTAAGGTTAAAGTTCGCGAGCACATTCGTAAGAAGCTGGCAGTATCGAAACTACGGAAATGTTATCCCATTGTTTGTTTAATTAGTTTTAGTATATTCGTGTATTTATATGTATTTATTTGTTCTTATATTTATATATAATTAGGTATTATATCTTATTTATAGTTATGGTATAGGTATATCTAAGGATATTCCTATATGTATACAATTATTCCTCCAATTTCATAATTGCACCTACCACTGTTTGTCTCTGCTCGACCCAAAGGTTGACTGGTAGAAAATGCCTACGGCATTAAGTCCGCCTCTGTACATTTTTTTTGTGCTAAAGTATTAAATAAAGAAATAAATAAAATAAACGGCACACACGTGCGTGCGTGGCAGAGGTTATTTTTTATTTTTTTATTTGGAAAAAATTAATGTTAAGTAAATCTTATTTAACATTATTTTTTTTGCATTTTCTTACTAACGTATCCTAAGAATATTTCAGATTACCTATCTTTATATTACATAGAGAAATTAATTTGTAAAATTATGTCTAACGCGGATAAAAAACAGAGAATCACGCAAAATCAATCAAGCGTAGGTACTTTTCTAAAACCTTCACCTTTTTAAAGATAATTTAATTATTGATCTTATAATAGACCTACGTGTTTTATTAAAATACCTTTTGTTTTATGCATCGGGTGTTTATTTTAGAGGCGAAGAACTTTAAATTGAAATAAAACACAGAAAAAGGTTTTTAATATCCATAAAATTAGCTTTATTTGACAGATAATTTTATGACATTAATGTTATATGATTTTTGTCATTTGGCCGCCGCGGCTGACACGAAAGGCGTATTTACTGAAAATTTAACTTTTTATTGGCTTAATTCACTACAGGAAACATATGACGAACGACTAATTTCACGAAATCTGACAACCTGGTTCGTGCGATTTAACGTCATTACATTACTTTGTCTGGGGATATGTAGAGTTGCATGTCTATGCCGATAAACTGGTAACAGTTGATCACATTCGCCGCATAATTGCCGAAATACAGCCTGATTTACTGCGAAGAGTGTGTGAAAATTTGACCTCCAGATTACGCCATGTACGCGCCAGCCCTACGGCTATATGCCCGAAATCATATTCAAGAGGGTTTATCTGATAGATAATATTATAGCATTAATCCATAAAATTATCTATCAGATAAACACAATTTCATGGACATTTTTGTTTTATTTCTGTTTAAAGTTCTCCGCCTTCAGATCTTTATAATAAATTAATCATCATCATCATCATCATCATTTCAGCCGAAAAACGTCCACTGCAGGACACAGGACTCCCCCAATTGGGGGGGTTTGCCATAATCGCCACGCTTGGCAGGCGGGTTGGCGATCGTAGTATGGTATTAAAAATGCATAGAGAACGCTGCTGCCCATTCTCTAGTGAGTCCCTTGGTCGCCTTTTACGACACCCACGGGAGGAAATGGGGTAGTGCTATTCTTTACGTCCGACACCACACGGCACCAAATACCACGGCAATAAATTAATAATGCATCTTATTTGGGACAGCGCTCCTGGGGGCCAAGTCTACTAATGTACAAACGTTGCAATGGTCTCTTCATTGTGAGTTTTTGACAGATTTGCCATACAAACACTGTCAAATACTCACAATGGCGAGACCATTCTGACACTATTGTAATAGCAGACTTGAGGCCCTGGATAGGCGAGTCCTATTACTGACTGGACGTACGACGCGTTGCGTTAGCTCAGTACAGAACACGCAAGCTAACCACTCAAGGTCACTGGCATATATCTGCGTCTTAAGTGTGCACCTAAAGCTGTTATCATTTAAACTACACAGCATGTTAAATTGGATTTGCGTAGAAGCTCTAATCCCTCGACATGCGGTAATCCGAGCTTAGTCATGTTGAAGCGTTGCAGAAACTAGTTTTCACTTCAATCTCAATCCTAGTGAAAGTGTCGCGTAGCAATTTCTATTGCTTATGTATTGAGTTTTGTTCAGGCCTAAAGCCGGATTTACATTACGAAATTAGTTGCGCAAACTTATTCATTGATGGTTTCACGTGTAAATAACCTTTGTTCCCACTAGTACCACTAGTTTACATGAGTTTTGTTCATGAAATGGAACATATACGGTGACGTTACTTTGGGTGTCTACATCACGGAAAAAATATTTTTTTAAATCCAGCACGTCAGTTTTATGAAATATTTATTAAGATTTTTACAAAAAGCTACATCTAAATAGACAATACACAGTTAAAATTGGTAATTTTTGCTCTTTTTAGGGTACCGTAGCCAAATGGAAAAAAACGGAACCCTTATGGATTCGTCATGTCTGTCTGTCTGTCTGTCCGTCCGTATGTCACAGCCACTTTTTTCCGAAACTATAAGACTATACAGTTGAAACTTGGTAATCTGTGAACCGCATTAAGATTTTCACACAGAAATAGAAAAAAAAACAATAAATTTTGGCGGTTCCCCATACTTAGAACTGAAGTGTTTTTCTTTCATCTACCCCATACGTGTAGGGTATCTATGGATAGGTCTTCAAAAATGATATTGAGGTTTCTATTCATTTTTTTCTGAACTGAACAGTTTGCGCAAGAGACACTTCCAAAGTGGTTAAATGAAGATTATTTAGATTACAAAGTGGTAGAAGTTACAGGACACATGTCCTGTAACTTCTAAAATAAGAGAATGATAAAACTAAAAAAATATATGATATACATTACCATGTAAACATCCACCGAAAATTGGTTTGAACGCGATCTAGTAAGTAGTTTTTTTTAATACGTCATAAATGGTAAACCGCAATTTACCTTTCATTCAATCAACTCAAATATAAAAATACCATTTAATTTCATAAATATAAAAATTCGAAAACCGTAAATTTGTAGACACATTAAAACAAAACCCTTGGTAAACTATTTACATACCTACAAATTTGTACGGTACCCTCGGTGCGCGAGTCCGACTCGCACTTGACCGGTTATTTTTTTGTAACTCTCAAAACAGACCAACAATAGTCCCCTAGCATATTTTGGTCCCAACAACCTTGATAATTTTGCTCAAATGATTTTAAATCTTGGTGAAATCGCTCACCGTGTTCATAACTCACACTAACAAGATTTTCTGGAAAAAAATCTAAAGGGGAATGCAAAAAAAAAATATTGTGACATATTTACTATTTTTATTATTATTGTTTTTTTTTTTTTCACTTTTTAAGTTTGGTACCTACCCCACACCAATTCGTATACCTTATCAGTGACAGGAAATCTTATAACATCATGAACTTACACCGACTGGATCAAATACCAGCGAAATTAAATTAATTAATAAAAAACAGCTGTTCCATACTCAAGTTTAATACCTACTGTTCTAAGCTGTATGGGACAACTGTTTATTTTTTCGCGATTTCAAAGCTGCTGGTCCCATATTAAAAGTTATTCAGTTCGATGGTCTAAAGCACCTCTTAATGTTTGTAGAGCTAATTTTTTAACACCTTATACATACATATATAGGCCTCCTCCTTTTTTTGTAGTCGGTTAAATATCATTTATAGCCAGACTGCATCTCATGACAATTCCAATAAGCCTAAACACGGCTAGAATACATTGTTTTATTACGGAGTTCCGTTGCCTACCTTCCGGCTTCATCATCAGATCAGGGGGCCAAGTCTACTAATGTAAAAACGTTGCAATGGTCTCTTCATTGTGAGTTTTTGATAGATTTGCCATACAAACACTGTCAAATACTCACAATGGCGAGACCATTGCAACGTTTGTAAATTAGTAGACTTAGGCCTCAGTTTGATGATACAAAATGGTATCATCAAATCAGCATTTATTTAAATTTGCTTCGTCATAGTCGCTTAACTGTCATAATCGAGATATCTTATCACTACCCGTGAAATACGTATCATTGACGAGTTCCGATGGCCATCTGCGGTCTTCTTCATCAGTTCCGGTTCACCAAATGATACTTTCGGAATGAAAATGCTTGATTTGTTGATGAAAATATAAAAATCGCTATATGAATGCCTATAAAATTTGAGGAATTCCCTCAATTCCTCTATGGATCCCATCATCAGTACTGGATTTTGAAAAAAAATGGGACCAATCTGGAAGTATATCCTTTTAAATAAAAATAGGATTTTCCAAATCGGTTCATAAATGACAGAGATCTGAGGTCAAAAACATAAAAAAAAGACAATTGAATTGAGAACCTCCTCCTTTTTGTGAAGTTGGTTAAAAAGGAGGAAGTTTTCAAATCGGTTGTATTTTTTATTATTATTTTTATTTGGAAAGAATATAGGTACTTCCAGATTGGTCTCATTTTTATCAGAATAAAGCTCTGTCGATGGGATCCATAATGAATTGAGAGAACTATTTCGGTATTTTTTTATAGTAACTCGTGCATTTGGTCTCGTAAAGCACCATTTGGTGAAGTTAAACTAGTGATGCAGACCACAAATGGCCACCGGAACTACTCAATAATAAATACCTATTTCACGGATTGCAATTCGATTACTTTAATATGGTTGCCAAGCAATATAAGCTCGTCACAATGCGAATGGTGAAATGGTGATCGGTGATGGTGAAATACCAGGAGAACTCCTCGACAATTAACGTCCCTGCATCGGGAAAAGTAATATTTTGTAAAGGTGATGAGCAAATTGACATTAGGCTATTGTAACTTAGATAAATTATAAACAGACCCACTAAAAAGCGAGAAATAAAAACTTTGGTCGGAAGGCGGTGACAAAAAACTAAAATACAGATCCAAAGACACCAACTTCCGAAATTAAAGTTATTTTTCACTTTGTAGTGTTTTTTCTGGAAGTCAGTTTTTTTTTTTTTTTTGTTAAAAAGTTTTTAGTTTCTTACGGTATCTATTTCAATTCGTATACCACTCCTTGCTAAACAACAGTGACAGGAAGTATTATAACATCACCAAGATACACAATGGATGTGGTGGATTAAATACGTATTATCGAAGCTAACTCAAAAACTATCCAAACAAAGTTAATATGGGACCACCGCACTAGCTTCTACTACCTATCAAATGAAAAAGTAATTTTCAGAATCGGTCCACAATTGACGAAAATATCGATGAACATACAATAAAAAATAAACATCCGAATTGAGAACTTCCTCCTTTTTTGAAGTCAGTTAAAAATCATAATTAACGACAACCTTCTACTCAGAACTTTATGTTTCAGTAGGTACTTTCATAAAGACACCGTTCTAACTAACGACGCTTCCAAGAAATCGGGCGTCAATAATACCTAATTGACAAAGTGACTATATTGCTGCAAAACCGCAACTTGGTTGCATGGATTGATTTCGAGGAACTAGGTAGGTCAGTCCAAGTAGGTTAACTAAGAATACGCTAGCAGTTTTGTTACGACATTACCGTTTACCAATAGAAAATACTGCCAATCAATAATAGCTAGCATTAAAACAACTTAAAAAAAAACGACTTTTAAAAAACACTACAAAGTGAATCAATTTTGGAATTCGATGTCTTTGGTTTTGTATTTCCGTTTGGCAAACGAAAATACAAAACCAAAGACATCGACTGTTACTGGTAAAGACAAATGTAGGTACTGATGCATTTGGACCTGGATGCCTTAAATCTAAGAACAAGTTAAAAAAAAAATACATTTATTTCCAGCATCGCAATAAAAAAAAAATCCTAGTGTGGGGCAACTTTAATTTTTTTTTTATACGTATAAAGAAATGAAGAAAAAAATAAATACAAATAACATAAAAATAAAAAAATTATCTCATATAGTGCCAAATCCCCCAGATCCCCTCAAATCTTGGGATGCGACACTAAACTATGGTCGACCAACGAACAATATGGTCGGGCCTATAATACGCAACGTTCTACGCATGCAGTGCACCATCTACCAATCAAAGGCATCGAAGGGAACACAATTAGCAAGCAAGGAATAGGTACGATGTTTGCTCATTTGCAACGATGAAGACTCGGCGTTAATTACGCCAGTGAATTTGGATCCGAGCCACTTTGTACGAATGTGTACAGACTAAACTTCAATTTAGTCTGAAACTATGTACTTAAATGTGTTCCACTTTCACGTACCTACTTAGTTCAAGCGTTTCTGAGCAATTGCTAACGGTGCGCTGACAAGGGCAAATTCTACAACATCAAATTAAATTAGCTAGTGAAACTCAGCAGACGTGATTATTTATATGTATCTAAACAAGTAAAAAAATAAATTGATGTTAATTTTTTTGGGGTGATAGCGTAGTTTATTGAAGTATTTTAGAGGTATGAGGAACAGGGTGTAAAGTTCACTCATACTCAATAGTAAAGGGAGGATCCTCCGACCAGACGGGTATGGTGTCTGGTGGGCAACTGGTGAGAACAGTTCCCATTCCCCGAGTGAACTCACTTATGGCTAGACGTTCTCTGCACTACCTATTTCCACGTATTTATAGTAATGTTATAAAGTGCTACAACATAAAAAAACTCAAAATATCCCAGTGCAAAAAGGTAATAAAGAAATGGCTTTTCACACTTTCCTACGATGACACAGAAAACATTATTTATACGTAGATAACTTTAATGCACACAGACTAAGTAAACGTACTCCTAAGTTCACGTTCACAACACACACACAAACCCAAACACCCACACCCACACTCACTAACACATACTCACATTTGCACTCTTCACTTATTTTTTATTGATTGCATGATAATTGATTATTTTTGTTAATATACATTTAGTTTGTTATTATTTCATTGATCTTACCGGTGATTTTATTTTGTTTTGCTTTGTTTAATCTAACGCTGATGCCAATGTATATTTTAAGTGTTCTATTTTGATTGATTTTAGTTTAGTTTATGTCTATTATGTAATAATCATCACGTTGTAATTTCGACCCCCAAGATACAGGCAAATGCTTAGTTTGGGGGTCACCGTCCAATCTGCTCTTGTTTATGATTAATAATAATAAATAAATAAATTTGAATTTGAGTTATTTGTCTAATGTTATAATAAATGTAGTATAGTCAATATAAGATTAACCTCTCGTCTGTCGGAACGTAGATCTACGCGAGACACAATGGGTTTTTAATTGTGTCTCTAATTACGACAGACGACATGTTAAGGCAATACTTGGCATAGACGCTTTGATTTCTAGTCAACATGATCATAAAGGTTCTTAATTATCTACATAATAAATATGTAAATTCATTGTTGTTTATTTATCTTTTGGTAGGTAGTCAATTCGAAGATAGAAATTCTAAACCATGTAGACATAACAGAAAAACAATACCTGTTTAATCATTTATTATAATTTTCAGTGCTTTCATTTAATTACTTTGAATATTTTGTACTATTTACTTGCTGTCATATTCCTGGCAGTAAAAGCACTAATAGTTTTTATTTTTGGTATCGTTAGGTAATGAAAAAAAAAGACTTAATAAAAGTTTGCAGGATTTTAATAAGTTTTGACTTTTTATGCTGACTGTACAAAATACATTTTAGCAAAAATTAGAAACATTCTTAAGTACTCACAAATTTATCATATTTTGTTATTAAACATGTTAATGAACTAACTCAATGCTTCATTCTTAAAAGAAAAGCATTTTAAATTATCATCACTCAAATAGTAAGCCAAGAATAAAAATGTATTTGTACTTGTTTGTTTTAAAAAGAACTAAAATTCAAAGTCTTTAATCTTTTGCATTTAAATAAAATATGAAATGTGAAAATTAAAACATTATACTGCCTGATACTAACAACAAAAGTTAAATTATACTTTTGTACAAATTAAATTTAAATTATACTTTTGTTTAAAACAATTGGACGTAGTTAAATGAAAAGGATCCAATCCACAGAAAGTCCTTTTAGAGATATTGTTGATGTTTGAAGTTAAAAAGATATAACATATTTTATATTTCCATGCATGTGGGCTGGTTCTGAGGTTGATCAAAATGATAATCTGTTGTTTTTTGCTTGGACCTATTTTACTCGCTGATAGTATCAATATTTAGACTCAATTTGGAACACTCAACTCCTTTTGACCAGGTTGTGGATTGGATCCTTTTCTTTTAAATACGTCCAATTACAATTCATACTAAACATTAGTAAATTTAAATCACTTTACCGGGAAACTCAGAACTCCCGTTCATAATCCTTCCAATTTTGCCTTGTTTGTCTCGCGGTATGCCATGCTTGACAAACATATGCCGTCTCACGGTCTCCGTCTTAGTATAAGTCACACTGCAAATACTGCACGCAAACATATACATCCTCTCATGAACATTATTACTATGCGCAAGCATGTCACCGTGCCGATAGAACTTTCTAGGGCAGTGCATGCATTGATACTGTTTTTCCATGTGACAGACTAAATGATTCCTCCATATAGCTCTGCGCCGGAATGTTAAACCGCATTTTTCACATGTGAACGGTCTTTCACCAGTATGTAGCCTTAAATGTTCTATTAAGTCCAGTTTTCTGGGAGCTTTATATGGACAATGATCACATTGTAGGTACGGACCAACTCCATGACGAGCTATTTGATGCATATGCATTTCTGCAAGTACAGGAAATCCTTTTCCACACTGATCACAAATAAATTTGCAGTTGCTGTGCCTTTGCATGTGATGGTCGTATGTTAAACGGTTAGCAAGGGTTTTGAGGCATATCTTGCATTTTAGGTTGCGTTCTTTGATTGGCACTGGTCTATACCTGTGTTCCCTTTTTAGTTTGCTTTTTGTGCATTGCATTTTAGTAAATTTTGTACCTGTATGAATTAAACTTTGCATAGTTTCCAAAATATAATCGACTTTGTTTGAGTATTGACCTTGTTGTTCCTTTAGGGTACTTTTAAAATCTTCTTGCTCTATAAAATCGTCAAAATCGTACATTCTGTCACCCAAATCAATGTCCTTGTCGACTTTTTCAATGGTTCGTTTTTGGTCACTTTCATGTATGAAATGAGTCTTCTTCACAGACTCTTTGTGTTTACTGTTTCGTCTAGATGGTTTTGAATTACTATTTGGTGGGAAATACTGGTTAAACATCACATATTCACACACAATTTCTTCTAAATTACGATCTGAAGTGTCACTGCTAACATTTTTATTTACGAGTTTTTTCAACTCTTCGTCTGTCGATTCACACTTTAATTTGAAGTAAATAGTTTGTTTTAATAAATGAACACACTTTTGGCATATCATAGTCGGCAGTTTATCGTCTTTTTGCAACAAAACATCGGTAACTATTGTTATTGCTTTGCCGTAACAACTGAGGCCGTCGTCACTTGAATTATCAATTAAACTAAACATTCTAACGCCATTGTTCCGAGATAAGCACACCCGGCATATAGTTTTGTACATATTTTCGTAACCATCCATTATTTTAACGAGGAAATTTTCACGATAATTCACTCGTTCTAAAATTTTGTTTTGTTTTGACACGAATTGACATTTTTGACACTGACAAGTTCAAAGAGCCAGTGTCAAAGTTGAAGTTTGCGTTTCGTTTCACATAATTTGTACAATACCAACAGTATTCATATTCAATGGTTTTATTTTAATCCAAACGTATCCTTAGATAACAATATCACACAGACTAGGAATATTATTTTAATTGAAAAGTAACATGCTAAACCAATAGGTATGGATTTGGTTTCATAATACTCATATAGTTTGTTCAAAACTTTTTTATAGCTATTCTTTCACAAATAGCGTAGGTAACTTGTAAAAGTCAGTCCAATAGGGCCAAAGAACTGTTACCAGCCAAGATAGTGGTTATAAATAACCACTTACCGCTACCTACTAAAAATTAAACTGATCCATGCAGTAGACAGTTATTTAGTTTCTACTTACTGAATACAGGCATAAAATCTCTTACAAATTAACACGTAATAAATGTGCGATACACAGTCGTAAAATTCCACTAGGTCTTTCATCTTATTTGTGGTCTAAATAAGTCTTAATAGTGTTTATATTAGAGCGTTCCGTGGGTGGCAATAGAATGCTTCAAGCCGTGGCCTCGAAAGTGGCGAGGCCAAGAAATAGCAAAGTCAAAGTCAAAGTCAAATAATTTATTTCAAATAGGCACGAAGATGCACTTTTGAACGTCAAAAATTACATGAATAGTTAATTGATTCTAGTTGCGCCTTCCAAAATGTAATTATGTATGGAGAAGAATGGGCAAGAAACTCCATACTTACTCTTTTAAAATGTTAACAATAGTTTGTATACATTAATTAATATTTATAGGTGAAGACTATGTACCTAGAATAAAAAAATATAAAAAAAATTCATCAAAATTACTTACCACAATTGGTAAAAATAATGAAAAGTGAAGTAATAACAGAAAAATTAATAAATGCGATAGGTACATGGTGCTCACATATTTACAAACCTTGTATATGATTTCCCAAAAAAATAAAATCAACATATAATAAGTCAGTGTGTGAGTTAAAATATTAATCACAGAAAATAAAATTAATATCATAAAAATTATAAATTATACAGTTAAATTAGCAACCAGTTTGATTTTGTCTAGACTCTAAATTGTCCTATGGAGCAGGACCAGCATGTTTCCAAGTATTCTTATCTTGGATATAATCCTCTAATTTGTAATATGCTTGTTTACAAAGTGTACTTTTAATATGAGTTTTAAATTTTCTTTCATTTAATTGTAATATATCAGAAGGTATTTTATTGTAACATTTAACACAGTACCCCATAAAAGATGTATGTACCTTAGATAATCTGAAAAATGGTTGATCTATTTTATCTTTATTTCTAGTATTAAAATTATGCCTATCACTGATTTTATTAAAAATATGTAGATTTTTTCTTACATACATAATATTTTCATAAATGAATTGGCAAGGTACCGTCATTATATTAATCGTTTTAAATAGTTCTCTAAGAGATTCGCGGCGATGTAGATTATAAATGGCTCTGACAGCCCTCTTTTGTAAAATAAAAATGGATTCAATGTCGGCAGCCCGACCCCACAGTAAAATGCCATACGACATAATGCTATGGAAGTAGCTAAAATAAACTAAACGCGCGGTTTCTATATCTGTTAACTGTCTTATCTTTCGAACAGCATACGCGGCCGAGCTTAGCCGCCCCGCAAGAGATGTTATATGAGGTCCCCATTGTAATTTCTCATCTAGCGTGATTCCTAGGAAAACCGTTTGATTAATAAATTCCAGTTTTTCTCCGTTCAATATGATGTCACATTCGCTACTTCTAACATTAGGTAACTTAAATCGAATGCATTTGGTTTTTTTATTATTTAGTACCAAATTATTTACAGTAAACCAATTTTGGACCTGAAGAATAGAGTTATTCACGTCGTCAAGTTTTTGTGACCGTCGATCTATTTTAAAAATCAATGATGTGTCATCTGCAAATAACACCATCTGCGGTTGATTTTGAAGTAATTGGGGTAAGTCGTTAATGTAAACTAAAAAGAGGAATGGACCCAATATCGAACCTTGCGGAACGCCCATTTTCATTTCAGACCCTAATGAGTTTACGCCGTTTACCTGAACTTTAACCTTCCTATCCGTCAGGTATGATCTAAGTAAATCAAGAGCGGTATTCTTAATTCCGTAGTGCTCCAGTTTCAGCAGAAGTGTCTCATGGTTTACGCAATCGAACGCCTTAGAGAGGTCGCAAAAGATTCCAATGGCATCTTGTGCTTCTTCCCAAGCGTTAAAAATGTTCTTTATTAGGGTGACACCGGCGTCAGTTGTACAACGCCCCTTGGTGAAACCATACTGTTGTTCATGAAAGATGGAGTTTTTATTAAAGTGACGTAACATTTGATTGAGTATCAACTTTTCAAACACCTTACTGAGAACTGGAAGAATTGACACAGGCCTATAGTTGTTAGGTTCCTTACTATCACCGGATTTGAACAATGGAACTACTTTACTGTGTTTCATGAGATCTGGAAAGACTCCTTGGTCTACACTGGTGTTAAATATGAAAGCTAAATAGGGCGCAATGGTTTCGATAATAGACCTACAGACTTTTACAGACATTCCCCAAAGATCTTCTGTTGATTTAATTTTAAGATCTTTAAAAGCTTTTATAACAGCCTGGGGGTTTGTGTGTTGAAACCTGAACTCCAAAGGGCATGCCTTTACATTCTTTCTAAGTAAAGCAGCAGAAAGCGCGGGTGAGGAATTTAAAGTTTCTGTAGTTTTAAAGGGAATATTACCAAAAAAGTTTTCAAATTCCTGAGCTATTTCTACATCGGAGTTGATGGGGCCATGTGCAGTCTCTAAATTAAATTCAGTATTTTGCTGTTTTTTCCTACCTGTTTCATTATTTATTATTTGCCAAGTAGTTTTTATTTTATCATCAGCTGATTTTATTTTATTGCTAATATAAAGAGCTTTAGCTATTTTGCATACATTTTTAAATGTTTTTGAATATTTTGTAACATATTTATGAAAGCTAGTATTATTCATATGTTGCTTTAGGCCATAAAGTTCAAGCAATTTAATTTTGGCCTTTGAGATGTTTTATATGAATCTATGGTTAGCTGAAAAGGTGGGTTTAGATCTTTATTCGTTTGTTGTGTATTTTTTGGATTCCTTTAATGATATTGAGGAAATCGAAATAGGAACCCATTATTAATTTCTCAACACACTTGCTCGTAAAGTGGCTCTTATTGAACCGCTTTTAGGCTCATAATGCAGTGTATTAAAAACGCGTGCTTTTTACATTACGTTACCATACGAGTGCTGTAACGCCACAGATAACTGTTTACTAGTCGAAAACTTGCGCTTTTTTTTTTAAATCTCGTCAAAGAAACTTCATGCCAAAAGGAATCCGCGCGTTAACTTTTTTTTTTAATAGTCTGAATTGTCTTTGGTCCCAAAATTAACTAAAATTTATTTATCTTAAATCAGGAGTGGGTTGTAACAGGTAAAATGCCATATCTGTTCCGCCTGTTCCTGTTCCACGTAATTAATAGTTCCAAAAACATATTACAAAATAACAGGCTGTTATTTCATACTATGTGGGAAAAAACTATTGTGTGTTCTCTGTTACCACAGCTGCACAGTTATAATACACGGAGGTACTTCTCTCTCTAACTATGGTGTTACACTTAGACGAAAAAAGGAAAGAGCTTGTGACGGACGATGTAACAGGGTGTCACAGTGTAACAGTAACATTTATCATCTATATTCTAACTATGGTAACTGTCACAAGCATGAATAGACAAAAGCTTGTGACTGGATGGATTCTGTTATCTCGTCGTGGAACAGAAGCTTTTTTTCAGTTTATTTGTCACAGTTACAGTCTGGTATCTTGTGATACCTGTTGTATTTAGCTGTTACGATATATACGCCTCACTCCTACCTTAAATTGTCCGTGGTCCCTCCCGGAACCAAACGGAAAAGATCCTGATTGACGTTCTATTATTGCGGATCCTCACTGAACTAATGTATATTTCTCTATGCCAATAGTACTTTCTAATTCCATACTAACTAAACTACGATCAGTCTAAACATTTTTTTTTTTTATAAAGGCTGTTTAGCAGTTTCGCTAGTGCCTTTATTTACACCTGCGCGCGCATCGCAAGCGGGGCGCGCGGAAAAAAAAAACAAAACCAGTACGCCATTTTCCATAAATATTTGTTAACGTTTTCGTTGTGTTGTTACTTGTTAGTTACTATTAAGAATACGAAATCTAAAGTATTGTCACCAACCGACGTTAAACAGTTTAAAAAAATAACGTCCGGATACGCCTACGGATTGACAGTACCTGGCAACAAAGGTCAGTTGAACTTTATAAATCTAAATGTATCATCTATATAATTACGTTAGTTTTTACAACAAGTCTGCTTTTTTCCTCGCAAGTGTGTTGAAAAACGTCGTATGAAACGCGTGTGCATTGATCATTACACACTCGGCTCCTTTATCGCGCTCTTCTGCGACTCGCGCGAATTTTTCCGCCTAGAGTGTAACGACCAACACAGCACACTCGTATCATAATGTACTATTATTCGTCTGTCGGTCTGTAAGTCCGTCCATACGTCTGTCAAAACCTCGTACAGTGTTTACGAAACTTCGGAAGTCCTCTGTAGACCACCACTTAGGGAGTAAATAAATCATTCATACACATGCCTATTATTCTAAGCCAAAAATCCCTCGTTTGAACCAAAATTGTCTCACTAAAAACAGCTAGGTAACAAACAAAATGTATTAACATTATGAAGCCCAGCCACCTGAACGTATTTTATAGAACAAATTTATACTAACCGTTCGTTACAATTTGTGGCCTCACCGCCACTTTCGAGGCCACGGCCTGGCGCCTAATAGCGATGTACGATAAACGTTCTCTCTACGATAAAATGCCGCAGCGCCATATCATTCTAGTGTGAATGAGTTTTACTTTTACTCTTGGGATGATACTGCGAATATAATGCGTGATAGATAACATTTTAAAGATGATACAGATCGCTTATGATGGATAGTGCAAGTTATATGTAACTATAAAAAAACCGGCCAAGTGCGTGTCAGACCACGCACAATCCGTAGGTGGGATGAATTTATCCCAAGAACAAACTTAACATTGTAGTTGAAAAATATGTTCACCCATACAGAATGTATGGGAGAACATGTTTTTCAACTGTAAATGTAATTTGGTCGACTATTACCCGGTAACTTGTAAAGCCTACTTGGCTGAGATAGTATTCCTTTTCACTTCGTTATATACATATACTACTGCTGTGAATTTTTTCACATATCCAAATACAACCATTTAGCTTGCAGGGGGGGGGGACACGTGACGGAAATTAGCTGTTTAAAGCTTAATATTACGCAAACGGATGCCTGAATCCAAAAATAATTTTCTCAAAAATATTTTTCTCTCATGCCATTGCGGACTTTTTTGAAGACCTTTATGATACATAATTCCACCATGCATTATTTTGTTATATCTCAAAGGGTTTAGACAGCGTTTTCGTTGAAAGCTCCCAGACGGCAAATTTTTTTCCGACACCTCCAACAAATATCGTTAATTCATACAAAAATGCATACAAAAACTTAAAAAATTATATACTAAAACCTTCCTCGAGAACCAAGCTATCTATTGATGAAAACAGCATGAGAATCGGTGCAGTAGTTTTTCAGTTTATCGCGAACAGACAGACAGACAGACAGAAGCGGCGGAGGACTTTGTTTTATAATATGTAGTGATAGTGATAATGATAATTATGTTTTAAAATTTGATAAAATAAACAATATAAGAAGTAATGGGTACTTAAAAATATCCAAAACATCATATCAAATAAAAGTACGGACAGGAGCTTACAACAGTGGCGCCAACTGGTGAGCACAAAACGATAGCCCCCATGTTAGAAGCAGGTAACAACAAACTGAACTGTAGGGGCGCTATAAATAATACATTTTGAGGGGTTTTGGTATTAAAAATCGTCATCAGTGAAGAGGGGTTGCCATTTACACTTATTTGCGAAAACGAGTCAAAAAAAAAAAATTATGTTGCCCGCTTGTCGGTCTTCTACAGATTGTACTAAGAGGCTCATTGGTTACGTAAAACTGGTGGATGCCAAGCTTCACAGCTTGGCTCATCGCCGCAAGGTTGCCTGCTTGTCGGTCTTCTACAGATTGTACTTCGGCGAATGTGCCCATGAACTCCACGACCTCATTCCACCGGCCCCCTTCTACCATCGGACATCTAGACGTACCTACTGCAAGTTACCACCCCTACCTAGTTGATATTCCACCAACTCGCACTAAGCGTTTTCAAACGTCTTTTATAATGCGCACGGCAAAGGAGTGGAACTCTCTGCCTGCGTCTGTGTTTCCGAACGCATACAACCCTAATCTATTCAAAGTGAGAGTGAATAGGCTTCTTTTGGGTAAGTTCACTCTATCGTAGACTTTGTCTCTGTCACCCAGATCTAGACTAGAGTCAAAAGCAAACCCATAGTAAAAAAAAAAAGTGGGCTGTCTTGTGAATTTGTTACGCGATTTTGAACCATGTGCGGTGCAACTAATACGGCACATTGAGCTGCCCTGCAAACGGTTGTGGTACGGACTGGTACATAACGCTAAAAATAACCCTATAGATGCGATTGCTACGTGTATGGAGTCTTGGAACCATCAGATGTGATTTTTGCACAAGGAGAGCCTCGGGATATTCACTTCATTGAAGTCTGGCCTATTTTCCTAATCTAATTCTTTTTTAATTAACTTTTTTTATGAATTGTAATATTAATTGCAGACAGCCCCTATATTGGGTTATTTGTACCGTAAGTGTAAAGTAACAGGACTCAGAATTCAATGCTTCACCGTGACCCTTTCCCGATGGACGTACCCACTTTGTTTTGTATGATAAAACTTTTTTTCATAGAAACAAATAAAAAGTTTGCTTATTATTTATGAATTAAAAGTTTTTGTAATATTTTAGTCTGTTGAAGTTAATCTGTTGAAGTTTTTTGTAAATAGGTACTTATAACATGAAATTAGTTTTTTTTTTTAAATCTCTTGTTACTAAAACGTTTGAAGCGAAATTATATTTTTAATTATAATTGCAGCCTGGCTTATAATTTTTTATTTCAATAAACGAATCTCTTGATATTAAACTTTTTGACAAAGGAAAATAGTTAATGACAAAGGTGAACATAGGTACCTATCGATTTTGGTAATGGTTAACTTAATTTTGAATACATTTGACCATAGGTCAAATGGTCAAATGTATTAAATTAGGAACAAAAACTTAGAGCTCAAGTGGCCGCGATTTCATATATTATAACTGGATTATAAACCATAGCATTCAAACATAAAGTTTACTATCGTTTGCAATATATTTACTAATTCTATTGAAAAGTAAGTTTGTTCTTATTTTGAAAATAACAACAAATATGTGTGTATTGAAAAATAAAACATAATTTCTTAGCAATATGGTTGAAAAAACTATGTTGCAAAAGACCACAACATTATTTTGTGGTCTTATTTTATCGGCCGTTTTTGACTAGTACTATTTTCGATCGAAGACTTGCAGTTAAATTTATTATATGTTTATCTAAGCAAGTTTCCAGGCAGAAAAACAAAAAAATTTTTTTTTTTTTCAGATAGCAGTGGTGGCCTACTGGTAACGGACTTACGAGTCCACCAAGGCAGGCGCTTTATTTTGTGTGTAAATAATTTCATCAATACTGCTCTCAAAACAGTGAAGGGAAACGTGATGAAACCGGCATGTCCACGTGCAACCCACACTAGGGCCACGTGGTATACTTACCGCACTCCCTCTTGAAAAGAGGAGGCCTGTGTCCCAGCAATGGAAATATTATAGGCTGACTAGCCTTTGCCCGCGGCTTCGCCCGCCTGAATGTCAGAAATTCTCCCACGGAAATATACTACCGGGATAAAAAGGATAAGTATGTTCTGACTACCTAAAGACAACAAAAAGACAATAAAATGGATATAGTATGTTATCCTTATGAGATAGACATATACCATCGCGGAATTTTCTGTAGACCTATATAAGATACACAATTCTACCATACATTATCCATACTAATCCATACTAATATTATAAATGTGAAAGTAACTCTGTCTGTCTGTCTGTCCGTATGTTACGTTTTCACGCCTAAACCGCTGAACCGATCGTCATGAATTTTGGCAGAGATATAGCCTGGGATATGGAGAAGGACATAGGCTACTTTTTTACGCGATAATCGACATCCATGCGGGCGGAGCCGCGGGCAAAAGCTAGTATATTATAAATGTGAAAGTAACTCTGTCTGTCTGTATGTTACGTTTTCACGCATAAACCACTGAACCGATCATCATGAAATTTGGCAGAGATATTGCCTGGGATATGGAGAAGGACATAGGCTTTTTTACGCGATAACAGACATCCACGCGGACGGAGCCGCGGGAAAAAGCTAGTTTTGTTATATATCAAAGGGTTTAGACAGCGTTTTCGTTGAAAGCTCCCAGACGGCTTATTTTTTTCCGACACCTCCTACAAATATCGTTATTTTATACAAAAATGCATACAAAAACTTAACAAATTATATACTAAAACCTTCCTCGAGAACCACGCTATCCGTTGGTGAAAACAGCATGAGAATCGGTGCAGTAGTTTTTGAGTTTATCGCGAACAGACAGACAGACAGACACGCGGCGGAGGACTTTGTTTTATAATATGTTAGTGATGATGAAGTGATTATGCTAAACAGTTTTTGGTGATAAACAGCACTAACTTTAGAAAAGAAAACATAATGGGAGAAATTGAACAAAATTGACAGAAATCACTAACACGCTAGCTTGCTGAAAAACCTACACGTTACTATTTCTTCGCTGCCATTATAAATAAAAGCTACGGATCTAAGGGCACACAAACACTTGAACCATAACCTTGAGTTAGGCCGAAAATCCGGGCAAAACTTACCTTTATGCCACTCGACCACTAGACCCGTGCTGCGAGAAGAATTCAATGAGACTTGAATATGGAGCTATATACTTAAATATCCTCGAGGGGCTAGTGTCTAAGTAATAACAGCCACACGGGTCTATCGATCAGGTTAAGCTACGCTTGCCGCGGCTGGTCCGTGGATGGGTGACCATCTTTACAGACCGAGACCCCTCCGTGCCTCGGAAAGAACGTTAAGCCTTTGGTCCCTCCTGTCATTCGTGGATCTTTGACAGTCGTTACGGGTCATCAGTAGAGTCCAGATACTGATAATGCCAATTTTCTTCATGACGCGAATCCCCGAATCCTATTACTTTCAGTCAGTACGTCAGTAGACGAACTTAAATAATAAACTAGTTCAGTTACACTAATGGTTACACTGTAATAATTCCTTTCACTGCTAGATGGATTACAAATAATGGGCGGGTTTTCCTTCCTATCACGGGTGATAGTGGGAAAACCTACCCATTCAGGCGACGTTTCTTTCTACAAAGATTTCGCCTCGCGTTTTTTTTTTGCGTTTTTTTCTGAATAAAAAAGGAATGGAAAGCTATTTTAAATAAATATGCTTACTTGAAACTACGATAATCAAGCTAAGTACGAATCCATACTAATATTATAAATGTGAAGGTAAATCTGGCTGTCTGTCTGTCTGTCTGTATGTTACGTTTTCACGCCTAAACCGCTGAACCGATCGGCATGAAATTTGGCAGAGATATAGCCTGGGATATGGAGAAGGACATAGGCTATTTTTTTCCGCGATAACCGACCTCCATTCGGGCGGAGTCGCGGGCAAAAGCTAGTACAACATAATGATATTATTTTGTTTTCATCTAATAAGATTTATATAATAATTTTATTATGACTGATCACAGAGACCACTTTCATCATCATCATTTCAGCCGAAAGACGCTTACTACAAGCATTAAAAAAAAAGCAAATTTAAGCATTATTTTTATTTAATTTCTTACGTTTTTAGCGTTCACCTTAAGTAATGCTATCAATAATAAGTCATCATTGTCATCATCATTTTAGTCGAAATACATCCACTGCTGGACATAGGCCTCCCCCAAGCACCGCCTCTTCGACCGGTTCTGTGCTTCCCGCATCCAGCGGCTTCCTGCGGCCTTCGCAAGGTCATCTGTCCACTTTGTGGGAGGCCTTCCAACGCTACGTCTTCCGGTATGCCGAAACATCTCTTTAGTTATCCATGAATAGAGATACCTACTTATCAAAGCGGCAAAAGTTCGCGGGCTTATACCGCGAGAGGAATTAAAATCGTTCCTTTTAAATTGAATTCAGAACAAAATCACCATTTTATCGGCTTACAGCACAGCAATTTATTTCATTTCCACAACAATCCTTCGAGCTAACGAACTTTTTCAAAATCCGGATAAACAACATTTTCATCCGGCCCCTCTAGTGTTCAATGACCTCTACATATGTTTGTTTGCTGGGCCTCCTCGTTATTTTGATTTACACTGACAATACAAAACATGACTGTGCTCGCGTTTTTTTTTTTTTCTGTACTTTTCGCCCACTTTCTGAGCCTGAGGGCCGGAATAATGATGAATTTCATTCTAGTTCGCGAAAAATATACGGATATATTTTGTAAGTTTAACGCGTGTATCATAAGTTTTTCTCGTAGTTTTCGCTTCACATAATATTGCCTGAAGGATTCTTTTTCAAGATAGTTTTAGGGCTTTATAAGGAGTAGAACTACTTGTGGAGAAGTTTGATCGTGAAAGTACTACCAGAATACATTTTTCTCTCGAAAAAGATCTCAGTTTGAAAAGTGCGGTTTATGGGTACCGATGAAATAACTTGTAGGTAAAGTACGTAAACTTAAGATGGGTGTTGGGTCTGAATCTATTAAACGAACACACGTTTAACAGTAAAAGTATAAATAATAATTGTAAAACACAGTATATGGGACACAAACAGGTAAATATAAACCAATGAAAACTTTAATGAGCGCTTCGCGAGCGTGGCGTACGGACTCGCTATCTTTAGTCCAGAGGCAGTGACGCCCTACTCGTGGCCGGTTTCAGTGAGAACAACGTTCCTACACAGGTAGGTGTTATATGACACCGTGTTCTTTCTGACTATTTTTCTTTTTGCACGGCTCCTTAGTGATATTAAATAGTTTATAACCTTCCTCAAGAATTGAACTATCAAATGCAAAAAAGAATTTTCAGAATCCGTTCAGTAGTTTTAAAACTACTGAACGGATTCTGAAAATAGAAACAAAGAAAATTCGGAATTATTAATATTATTTACATATAATTATAGGTAAAGAAGATAGATTTAAATGTTGTGTTATATATCCACCCAAAATGGATCAACACTACATTCAGCCCTATTGCTGTATCAAGTGCCTTGTCTGTGGCGATAATTCTATTAGTTTGGCCTGTGATTGGCTTGTAAGCGAATCCCTATAACATAAGTACCTTAACAAGTTGACTATCGAAGTAAAATTTACTAACGTCCGGATTATATTTACCGTTTTTTTTTTTCTTGTATCTTTGTCTATACGTCTCGTAAAAAAAAAATTCTAGTTCAAACATTCAACTGACTATCGAAGTAAAATTTACTAACGTCCGGATTATATTTACCGTTTTTTTTTTTCTTGTATCTTTGTCTATACGTCTCGTAAAAAAAAAAATCTAGTTCAAACATTCAACTGACTATCGAAGTAAAATTTACTAACGTCCGGATTATATTTACCGTTTTTTTTTTCTTGTATCCTTGTCTACACGTCTCGTAAAAAAAAATTCTAGTTCAAACATTATAAATCTAGTTCAAAAATAAACTTACAAAAGCCAATGTAATTTGTATTAGGTGCCTAATGCATTACATGTAATGCATGAACGTCATGGCTGAGTCGGAAATGCATTACATTTATAGTGCACGGACAGTCAACGTGTTAATCGTAGTAATACCTACTCAAAACGAAATAAAAAGGTGCGAAAACATTTTTCTTGTTACTATTACTATTTTTGCAATACTATTCATACTAATATTATAAATGTGAAAGTAACTCTGTCTGTCTGTCTGTCTGTAAGTTATGTTTTCACGCCTAAACCGCTGAACCGTTCATCATGAAATTTGGCAGAGATATAGCCTGAGATATGGAGAAGGACATAGGCTACTTTTTTACGCGATAACCGACATCCACGCGGGCGGAGCCACGGGCAAAAGCTAGTCAATGAATAAATTATAGCCCTCGATTCGATATCGATTTCGATAACGACAACCCTTTAAGGGAGATAGATGCGCTAAGGTAGGGAAATTCAATATCTTAAAAAAAAAGCAATTTACTGATCAGGGCCTCAAGTCTGCTATTACAATAGTGTTAGAATGGTCTCGCCATTGTAACGACAGAAGTATTTGACAGTATTTGTATGGCAAATCTGTCAAAAACTCACAATGAAGAGACCATTCTGACACTATTGTAATAGCAGACTTGAGGCCCAGGTGAAATGGTATGTTGATTAAAATATGATTCGCGACCGTAACAAATATGGCTTTACAGAATAATTATAATCATTAGAATCAGGAATACAACTTCTTAAGTTAGAATTATCCTCAAATGTCATGATTTAATGAAATGGTTATTGATAATATGAACTTGGAAAGATTCAGATCAACATACAACCTGATACTGACCTGCAAATTGCTAAAAAATGAAAGAAAATTTAAATTTTGCGGGGTTACCCATAACCCTGGGGTTGCGCTTTAGCCATATATGGATTATTTCCTAACGGTTCCCCTAATATGAGTCGTAAGACCGAATTTAGCTTTAAATACTCGAACGAACAATTACAACGCTTCCGAAATGAATACTGACATCCCTAGCTGCGCTTATATTTTACCAGCTACGCATAATACAATTGTCTAATCTACTCATTGAATGACGATGTCATTGCAGAGCCTAACTCAATCGAAATCCATTGTTTTCAGTTGAAAAGGCATACTAATTCTACCTGAATACTGATGAGGTACTGCGTTTACAAATGAAACCACCAATAATGATAGAATCATCCCAATTTAATTGAAGTACTGAATCAAGTGCAGTAGTTGTTGATTTTAGGTTGCTGTCATCGGACCTCAAACATTGACTGCTGAATAAAGCCCAAATACCATTAACACGTTCCGGGACATTACGTCGTAGGGCGGGTATAGAAATCCAATGTGATACGGCACAACGCCTGTCGACGATTGTCTTTGAGCCTAAATGACAGCCACTACGTCGAGAACCGGGCGCAGATTCATGAAAGTAACGTACGTTGGCTAGCACGTCAAGTTATCACAAGCTGTGAAATATCCTCGTTCGATTTTGAACTTAATCTTCAACATTTCAAAGTTTAAAATTGTTCGGAGAAATTTGACAGTTTCGTGTAGCTTGGTGTGGCTGGCCACTGTACATGTGTCATAGTGTTAGATAATCTTAGCCTTGGGCTGTCACCTGGGGTAGATTTTACAAATCACCAATATGGTCCCTGCGCACACATTTAAGCGTGCAGTACGTCGGTCGTGTCACGTTCCACGGTGGGTGTGTGCGTATACATTCCCCTTGCCTCAGTCCCGCCTGTGATCGTCGAGAAGCGGTGTGTTGTATCTCTCAAAATAAAATGTGCATGACTATATACAACGTCATGAATGCGACACCCGCTAAGTATACATATGTATCTGCCAGATACACGAAACCGTTTTTATTGCATTTTTGGCATCTATATACCTATATTTACCACATACAAGTTTCCTTCATTTTTTCAATGAACCCAACATACTTTTTTCTCAAACGTATATAGGGGCTTAGCTACGGCGATTTACAGAAATTGAAATCTTCATTTCGCTCTCCTATAAATTTTGCATTTGTCAGTTACTTAGTTGTACTTTGGTGACATTGAGAGGGAGCGTAGGGCTCTGGCGGTCAGGGGTAATATGTTGGCACGAAGATTTTCTCGGTGTACTGACCAAGTAAAGATTACGCTTTTTAAAGCTTATTGTCAGAGTTTTTACACCGGTAATCTTTGGGTCAACTACTCGAAAAGGTCGCTGGATGTTCTACGCGTCCAATACAACAATGTTTTTAGGATCCTATTGTGACTGCCTCGTTTTTGCAGTGCATCGGAAATGTTTGCGGTAAATCATATCGATGGGTTTCATGCCATCATCCGCAAAAAAACGGCCTCACTCCTGAGCAGAATAAGAGGCAGTCACAATAGTATCCTGAAGACTGTGGCGGCAGACACTTCCTCCGCCATAATAAGGCAATTTGTGCGAAGACTTATACTATAGTTAGACCATTACCATTTCTCGTTGAGTTGAAAGACGAATTTGTGAGAATACCACCCAATAACTAGGTTGGGTGGGTATTCTCACAAATTCTTCTTTAGTTTAAATTACTAAAAATAGTTATTTAAGTGCAAACAATTTATGGATCTTTTGTGTTATCCGAAATAAAATGATTTCATTTATTTTTATTTATTAGACGTTGAGTCAAAATGTATGGAAGTTTCGAGTGTACATTTTGATGAATACATAATACATATTAAATTCGATATGGATATATGGATAATAATAATTGTAATAGCTGTATCTATATTACCATTTAATTCAAACATAATATTTTGCATGCCGTAAGGTAAAATGTACCGGGACACTTAATAAACATTCCAACTTATTATATATGTATACCTACATTATCAGCAAAAAAAAATATTTTATTTTATTTTTATTTAAAAATCAGATCCCGCCTCTCGACGGAGTGTCCCAGAACGTGTTAACATACCGAATATTATGCTTGCATTTATTATTTTTTTAAATTTTTAAAATGGTATCTCAGAGTTAACCACGAGGGGTTGAGACTCTTTAACCGGGCTATCCTGTGGTGCCTTAAGCTCCTAATAGAAATTTAAGGCCTACAGCCAGGAACTCTATTGGCTAGCCTTCTCCTATTTATACCACTATTGGCTAGCCCTCTCCTATTTATACCAGTACTAGCTTCTACGTCTTCGTCCGCATGAAATTTAATGTTTCCCCGACCCACCCCATTGCATCGTATCGCCTGTTCGCGCTTTTGCTTCGTTTTCGCTCATCGTTCTTACTTACTTTTTTTTTGCTCGTCTCCTAAGAGTCTTAGCGTGATGTTAAATAGCTTATAGAATTTCTCAAAAATTGGACTAACAAATGCAAAAATATACTTTTAAATCCGACTACGATAGTTCCAGAGATAAAAGCACACTTTGTAAACTAGCATATTACAAATTAGAGGATTATATCCAAGATAAGAATGCTTGGAAACATGCTGGTCCTGCTCCATAGGACAATTTATTTAGAATCTAGACAAAATCAAACTGGTTGCTAATGTTGGGGTTTATTCATAAACGTTGCTTAAAGTTAAGTGACGTTCAAACGTCAAAAATGTATGGTTAAACAGTCGCTAATCATTACTTAACTTCAAGCAGCGTTTATAAGTAAACCCCTTAATTGTTAATTTACTTTTTTTATGATATTAATTTTATTTTCTGTGGTTAATATTCTTTTCAACACACTTGCTCGTAGTGGCTCTTATTGAACCGCTTTTATGTCCATAAAGCAGTGTATTAAAAACGCGTGCTTTTTACTTTACGTTACCATACGAGTGCTGTAACGCCACAGATAACTGTTTACTAGTCGAAAACTTGCGCTTTTTTTTTAAATCCCGTCAAAGAAACTTCATGCCAAAAGGAATCCGCGCGTTCACTTTTTTTTTAAATAGTCTGAATTGTCTTTGGTCCCAAAATTAACTAAAATTTATTTATCTTAAATCAGGAGTGGGTTGTAACAGGTAAAATCCCATATCTGTTCCACGTAATTAACAGTTCCAAAAACATGATACAAAATAGCAGGCTGTTATTTCATACTATGTGGGAACAAACTATTGTGTGTTCTCTGTTACCACAGCTGCACAGTTATAATACACGGAGGTACTCCTCTTTCTAACTATGGTGTTACACCTATGCGAGAAAAGGAAAGAGCTTGTGACGGACGATGTAACAGGAAGTCACAGTGTAACAGTAACATTTATTATCTATATTCTAACTAAGGTAACCGTCATAAGCATGAATAGACAAAAGCTTGTGACTGGATGGATTCTGTTATTTCGTCGTGGAACAAAAGCTTTTTTTTTTTTCAGTTTATTTTGTCAGTTACAGTCTGGTATCTTGTGATACCTGTTGTATTTAGCTGTTACGATATATACGCCTCACTCCTACCTTAAATTGTCTGTGGTCCCTCCCGGAACCAAACGGAAATGATTCTGACTGACGTTCTATTATTGCGGATTCTCACTGAACTAATGTATATTTCACTATGCCAATAGTACTTTCTAATTCCATGCTAACTAAACTACGATCAGACTAAACATTTTTTTTTATAAAGGATGTTTAGCGGTTTTCCAGTGCCTCTATTTACACCTGCGCGCGCATCGCAAGCGGGGCGCGCGGATATAAAAATACAAAACCAGCGCGCCATTTTCCATAAATATTTGTTTTGTTAACGTTTTCGTTGTGTTGTTTTAAGTTACTATCAAAAATACGAAATCTAAAGTATTGTCACCAACCGACGTTGAACAGTTGTTAAAAAAAAAACGTCCGGATAGTCAGTACCTGGCAACAAAGGTCAGTTGAACTTTATAAATCTAAATGTAATCTCTATAATTACGTTATCCATACTCCATACTAATATTATAAATGTGAAAGTAACTCTGTCTGTCTATCTGTCTGTATGTTACTTTTTCACGCCTAAACCGCTGAACCGATCGTCATGAAATTTGGCAGAGATATAGCCTGGGATATGGAGAAGGACATAGGCTACTGTTTTACGCGATAAACGACATCCACGCGGGCGGAGCCGCGGGCAAGAGCTAGTTGTAACATAATTTTTTACAACAAGTCTGTTTTTTTCCTCGCAAGTGTGTTGAAAAACGTCGTATGGAACGCGTGTGCATTGATCATTACACACTCGGTTCCCTTATCGCGCTCGTCTGCGACTCGCGCGAATAATACCGCCTCGAGTGCAATGACCAACACAGCACACTTGTATCGTAATGTACTATTAACTCACGCACTGACATAGGTTATTAAATGTTAAAACTTTAGGGACTTACTACTTTTACACTGTTTGTAAATATGTGAGCACCATTTATCTATCGCATAATTAATTTTTCTGTCATTGCTTAATTTTTAATTCTTTTTACCTATTGTGGTATAGTGATTTTATTCTAGGTAAGTGCATCGTCTTCATATATAATTAATAATTAATGTATACAAAATATTGTTAACATTTTAAAAGAGTAAGAATGGAGTTTTTTGCCCATTCTTCTCCATACGTAACTACCTTTTGGTTGTAAATTTTGACGTTCAAAAGTGCCTTTTATGTGCCTATTTGAAATAAACGATTTGAATTTGACTTTGACTTTGATAAGCGCACTCAAACAAACTCTTCAGCTTTATTATTGGCAATAATCTTTATACACAGTAATATTTAATTCGTTTAAATCCTCATAAGGAATCATTATACTCATCATTAGAATAACTTTTATTATGGGACCAAACCTGAAATCGCGAAACAAAAATCAGCTGATCCCTACATTTTGACTTATAAATGCGAACGTCGTAGAACAGCTGATATTTTTATTCGCGAATTCAGTTTTGGTCCCATAGTAAAAGTTGTTCATAATGATGAGTAGGTATCCTGTATATACAATTCTTCTGTACGTGTGTTTGTCACCTAACTCCTTCTAAAAATTTTGTGTGTATATTTGAGTGGATCTCTGAATGGTTTGAAAATACAATTTGACCCGGTAGGTGCGCTGTTCGGGCAGGACAATGTGTCTGGTCCGCTAGTATAGGTAGATATAGATTATTTAGTAGTAATCTACTAAGAATTTAGTCATGGAAAACTCGAATTACACTTTACACGACCCAATGATCGAACCACTTGAACAAAGAGGCATTCTCTTAGTACCAAGATAAGTACTTTTATACCCACGAGTAGAGCATTATCAAACTAATATTATAAAGGCGAAAGTTTGTGTGTGTGTATTTTTGTCCCTCAATCACAGTCAAACGACTGGACCAATTTTCATAAAATGTTGTATGGAGGTTGTTGACACCCTGTATTAACATATAGGCTACTTTTTGTCTCGGTATTCTCACGGAATCGACACTTATGCGGGTGAACCGCGGGGCGCAGCTAGTTGTGTTATATTTTTGCTTGAAAACATGGGTAATCTTTGATAATCATCTCTTCAGAAAAAGCAAAAAGCAAAATAACTCGCACAAAAGAAATAAAATATTATCTATTTTATTAAAATCACATTACAGTACCCACTCACTACGCCACCCGCGCCCGGTTAAACACATCCGGATTGCGGGTAATATCGAATATTATATTCCGGTACAAACGTATGTGAACCGGTTTTGGGTGTAAGTAATTGGAAATCCTGCCCGGGCAGGTATTTCCGTCTATTATGTATCGGCGATGCGTGAACGGGTATATCCGGGTATTTCTATCATTTATCCGGTTACTTAAACGTTTGGAGGATTTTGATGTATCTTTATTTATGTACGATTTTTGATATGTGGTAGAAACCGCTTTGCTGAATAAAAATATACTGAGTGTGGTACAATAGCATTTGAGAAGAAGAGGAAATTAGATTTCTAGGGTTCCGTCCGTTAAAATGAAAAAAATACGGAACCCTTATATGATCACTCATGTGTCTGTCTGTTTGTCCGTCTGTCACAGCCAATTTGCTCCGAACCTACTGGATCGATAAAGTTGGAATTCGGTACACAATTATGAACTTCTATACCCAAACAGGGATGGTGGTCACTTTTGCGGGGCAAATTAGGAAATGAAAATAAAAAGTTTTGCAAAATGTACCGTGTGACATATCAAATGAAAGGGAATAAGAATTATTATAAGAATTTCAGATATAATTTTTTAATCATTTTGAAATAAATAGTTTCAAAGTTATTTAAGAAAATAGATGAAAATTGACCATGGTTTGGTTTAAATTTTACTATAAATTGAAAAAATAAAAGAAATTTAGAAAAGCTATAAGAAGTCTTAATTTAACAGGGTAAATTTCGCAATATTTTGCGAACAAACTAACATTTGTGGTTGGAATATATGGTTTTTCAACTACAATGTTAATTTTGTTCTTGGGATAAACTCATGCCAACTACGAAATCCTTCATTGTCCGATACACACTTGACCGGTTTTTTGGGTATACAGTTACTGAAATGAACACATCACATCATTACATACATCATTGGCCATTTTGTAATTCATTCATCATAACTTCTTTGATGCATTTTGGGTGGCTTATTCCACAAATCCCCCTTAAGAGGAAAAGTGTAATGTATAAAAAACAGTCTAGAATTTACCCCTGATAATCCGGCTTATTCCACTAATCCCCCCTGAGAGAATCCCCCTCAGTGGGGAAAACTGAACCCTAATGTAAAAAAAATCACTTTCAGGGGGTTCTTGGAATAAGTTTTTTTTTTCATTCTAGTTTTTTCCCTAAGTGGGGCTATCAGGGGTAAATTCTAGACTGTTTTTTATAGATTCCTCTTTTCCTCCTAAGGGGGATTTTCAGGGGGGATTTGTGGAATAAGCCATTTTGGGTGTACGTCAAATAGGACGCTTCGAAATGTTGCCACTTCATAAAGCGCATAGATAAAATATTAAAGATAAAGCGTAAAACGTTTTGTTGAGGATGATATTTTCATAGCATGTATAATTCCTTTCGCCTGAAAACCAGCGCTGGGGCTCTGTATAGGGTCGCAGCATAATGCTGAGCGATAGCCGTTTTGCGTGGATGTGACGCATTTTTCCCCCATAGTTTTCTTATTTTGTTTTGTGTTTTTGTTCTTTATTGCCTTATGTTTACCGCAAATAAACGCATTTACTTTCTTTCTTTTTCTATTAAGTATATGAATATTAGTAGTATGTGGTTCCGGACGTAAAGAATAGCACCACCCTAATTCCTCCCGTAGGTGTTCGTAAAAGGCAACTAAGGAACTTACTAGAGAATGGGCAGCAGCATTCTCTATACATTTTTAACACCATACTGCGATCGCCAACCCGCCTGCCAAGCGTGGCGATTATGGCAAGCCTCTCCAATTGGGGGAGGCTTATGTCCAGCAGTGGACGTCTTTCGGCTGAAATGATGATGAATATTCAGTGTATTGCTTTTGCTAAAACAATAATACTGACTCGTCAAAAGAGCAGTTCAAAACGTTTAATGTAAACTTACGGTGGGTATACTTAATGTTTATTAATTAAATAAAACTAGGTATCGTGTTACCCAGTTTCTGTGTTGTGGAGGTCAGACAGGCTCCATGTAAAATACTGGTATTTTAGACTGGAAGCTGACCAATTGTAATTAGGAAAAGGCTAGGCAGATTGATTGATTATTAAAATCAGCATCTCAAGAGCTTTCGAAACGAAACATTCGAGATACGCTCACGAATAAGCCGAATTTGATAACAATTCATTACTATTTGCCTACTTAGGGTCAAAATAGAATATAAAAAAAAAAATACAGCGGATCACTGGTTAACGACGCAGCAGACGAACTTCCAAGGAGAGCATCCAGCACGCGTCAGTCTGTGGCCCCGAGCCTAATATACCCCCCCCCCCTTCCCCTTCTGTTTGAATTACGTAGGTGGCTACAGAAGTTCACCCACACATAAGCGGAGTACTGGTGGACCTCGACACCGGGCTGCAGGCAGTCCAGAGAGGCTATGTCATCCTTAGAAGGTAGGTTGACCAGGCCTTTATTACGCCTGGACAGGAACGGTCTGCGCCTGGTGACGGGGACTATCATGGGACACTACTCGCTCAACAAACATTTCCACATAATAGGGATAACAGACAGCCCTCTGTGCAGCCCTCTGCCAGCCCTCTGTGAGCCTGCATGGAGGCGAAGGAAACCGTTGCACATGTGCTCTTCAAATGCACAGGTGCCACCCAGATTAGAACAGAAACCCTCAGGGCACCCAAATCCTACACAGATGTTCTGAACAGACCAAGGAACATGATTAAATTCTGGAAGGAGGTGGGCTGGTTGGAATAACCACCGACGGCCGCCATGGGCTACGCACAATGGTCCATCTGAAGGACTAAGTGTGGAAATCAAACCTTCTAACATAGAACATACAAGCAATAACATAATATTTAAGACTAAGAAATAATGTACCACAATCACTTTCTTAGATAAATATTATTATGCTTGATAGGTCATAGGGTGTTGGGAGAACGCTGCTAGCCAATCCCTACCTACCCACAGTTTGTAAATAATTCCTAAGTAGCCTTTTAGTCACGTAGAAAAAGCGTGTCCTTTTCTCCCCCTTTACATAATATCTCAAATCCAACAAAATAGGTATCTACATGTTACCAAAATCATGGATGTTCTATTTTCAAACCGAATCACGTGCGACTCATTCTTTTGAAGACGTTTAGCCAAAATGGCAGCCGAATATCAAAGCGTTTAGGATTTACAATAAGATGTATTTTTGTATATTACATTTTTGTGTTTGTAACATGTAGGCATAATGATAAAAGTTTGGAATACTTTTGTTTTTCGAATGTTAGCGGAGTTTTTATGCTGATAAAAATATGTGTAGGTGTAAATCTTCTTTCGCATCGGTATGGTTTAAATATACAGCGTGTATCAGAAATTTTGTGGTCATATTTCTCGATATCAGATGCATAAGGTTGGATCTAGAAAATTATAACCTTACAGGAGAGCAAAAATAAAATTGACACTCTTTTTTCTTCTTATTTTTATTAAACCACATGATTTTAAATTTGTATTCTGTGTTTAATATTTGGTAGACAATAGTACCTTTCATTTCTAATTATAAGCATCACCCTAATTGATAAAATCAATTTATTAAAAATTTTACGTACGCCTTTAATTAAAATTGCAAGCTTATGATTCCATCCAACTTTATGCTTCCAATTTAAGGTGATTACTATGAGTTTAATAATGACATGTAGTATTATGATCTAAAATATATAAATTGTATAAAACAATTAAATCAAGTCTGATCTGTGGATATTGCTGCACTATATACTTGTAAGATACTTGTTACTTATTTCATTTCAAGCAAAAAGTCGGAAGCCCTCATTAAAATTATAAATTAACCCAACAAAGTACAGGTTTTAAGATAAATAAAATGTAGTATTACAAAGGCAATAATCGGAAGAACCGATATATCAAGTTAAATCAAAATCTTTATTTGTCTATCGAAAATAACCAAGATTAAAAAAGTGAGCCATGATGCTCGCCACACATCACGTCATTGGTTTTCACGGGGTGAAAGCAAGCTTCGGAGTGTCGCTTAGCTACGCCGGATGTGCAGGGAGGTATAATATTTTCATCACGGCATCATTATACAAGGTGTTAAAGAAATTGCGTGTCATAGCTTAGGGGTAGGTTCAGTATCGATAACGGATCCCAGGAAAAATAAAAAATAAAAAAATAAAAAAAATAAAAATATCAACCTAATTTAGTACCTACTAACTTAAAAAACTAAAAAAAAAATATTTGTAGGTTTTTATTTTGAAGAAGATATGCACGCCAAAGTATAGGAAGAAAAAATACTTGGAATTGTAATTTACGTACCTAGTTACCTATCCTTCACCCGGCGTTATCGAGGAGCTCGTGGCTAAGTAATAACAGCCGCACGGGTCGATCTGTCAGGTTAAGCTACGCTTGCCGGGGTTGGTCCGTGATGGGTGAGCATCTTTACATACCGAGACTCCTCCGTGCTTCGAAAAGCACGTTAAGCCGTTGGTCCTGGCTGTCATTCGTGGATCTTTGACAATCGTTACGGGTCGTCAGAAGCCCAAAAATTCTGAAAACCAGTCTTACCAAGGGGTATCGTGTTACCCAGTTACTGGGTTGTGGAGGCCAGATAGGCAGTCGCTCCATGTAAAATACTGGTATTCAGCTGCATCCGGTTAGACTGGAAGCCGACCCCAACATAGTTGGGAAAAGGCTAGGCAGATAGATACCTATCCTTCACCCGGGGTTATCGAAGTGTTCGGGCGTAGGTATTTCATTGCGTTCGATAGTAGGTAAGTAACTCTAGGAAAAACGATTGCTATTTAATTAGTAGGTACTACATTAGGTTCATCTTATGATCATTTTCGTTTTTTTTTTACTTATTTAGGTTTTTTTTCCGGGTTCCTTTATCGATACTGAACTCGCCCTGAAGCTATGGCACGCAATTTCTTTAACACCCTGTATACTTGAGAAAAATAAAAAACAAAAGAATAAGTAATTGAATGACCTTTTGTGACCTGAAGCCATACAAAAAAGAAGTATAAAAACCAAAGAACGCATATTGAATAAAGATAATAAAGGCGGTTGTATTATTTTAATGGAGTTTAGTCGTTTCTGTTAATGAATGTACACTGAAATTGTACCTGATAACCTGAACAGAGTAATGCTGAGACCTTTCATCTTGAGACACACGGGTAATGAGATTAACCAACGAATTTCTGTTTAGTTTTATAACATACTAGCTGCTGCCTGCAAATAAAAAATAAAAAATTGCATATTATTGTTGGAACAATTATTATTTGTTGAAAAAAAGTGTTTTTTCTAAACATTGCCCCACACTAGGAATTTCTCCTGTACTGTGGGTGCGTTTACAAACATTTAAACTCACATACACAAACAGCCAGACCCGGAACAACTAATTGTAGATCATACAAATATACGTTCCGTGCGGAAATCGAACCCGCGACACGCAGCGCAGCAGTCAATCGCTTAACCATTGCGCCAACCGTGCCGTCAAAGCCGCGGGCAGTAGCTAGTCGAAAATAAAAGTAGCTTAAGTTATCTCTTATAACATCGGCTATCTGCCAGTGAAAGTCCCGTCAGAATCGGTCCAGCCGTTTCGGAGATTAGCTGGAACAAACAGACAGACTCACAGACAGATTTTTTTTAATTGTCTTTATTCGTTTTATAAGTACCGTATACAGAAAAAGTTTGTAATCAGTGCGCAAATTTTGACAAATCGAACTTAAACGTGTTTTATTATACACCTATTTCTATTTGATAATGTCTTAGTACAAAAAAAATTAAGTTATCGTTAACGAAAGATGTTTAATTTGAAACTGGTATAATGGATACTCGTCGCGCAACGCACCGGTGGCGCGGCCAGTGAAGCGGTACGCAGTAGTAGGTACCTATCAGCTGTGCGCTCGCCCATTGATATTATTACGAATAGATTGTATACATATTTTGCTGATTTCAAGTAGGACCAAAAAAAAGTATTGAACAAATAATGGAAATGTGTTCTATATAACAGATACTGAACCACCAAATAAAATTTGCGCACTGGTAAAAACTTATCCTGTATACTTTCATGTGCATTAAAGTTAAGTGACGTTCAAACGTCAAAAATGTTTGGTTAAACAGTCGCTAATGATTACTTAACTTTAAGCAGCGTTTATGAATAAACCCGTAGGGGTTTATGCCTGGGATATACGTATTACGTATTATATACGTAGTATACGTATTATATTAAAATACCTATTTTTTATGTATAATTAATTAATAATGCGTCTTACTTGGGTCGGCCGACCGAGCGCCGACCCAAGTAAGACGCATTATTAATTAATTATACATAAAAATAGGTATTTTAATAAAATACGTATACTTAAAGATCAATAAATATATAATAGACTAGCTGTTGCCCGCGGCTCCGCCCGCGTGGATGTCGGTTATCGCGTAAAAAAGTAGCCTATGTCCTTCTCCATATCCCAGGCTATATCTCTGCCAAATTTCATGACGATCGGTTCAGCGGTTTAGGCGTGAAAACGTAACATACAGACAGACAGACAAACAGATAGACAGACACACAGAGTTACTTTCACATTTATAATATTAGTATAGATTGTTATCGTAATCGTATTTCCAAGAGTAAAATTTGGCAAACAAATACCTACAAAAACACAATAAAATGGATATAGTATGTTATCCATAAGAGATAGACATATGCCATTGCGGACTTTTCTAAAGACCTTTATAAGATATATAATTCCACTATACATTATTTTGTTATATCTCAAAGGGTTTAGACAGCGTTTTCGTTGAAAGCTCCCAGACGGCTTATTTTTTTCCGACACCTCCAACAAATATCGTTAATTTATACAAAAATGTATACAAAAACTTAACAAATTATACACTAAAACCTTTCTCGAGAACTACGCTATCCATTGCTGAAAACATCAGGAGAATAGGTGCAGAAGTTTTAGAGTTTATCGCGAACAGACAGACAGACGCGGCGGAGGACTTTGTTTTATAATATGTAGTGATTATTAACGTTAAACACATTATCTTTACAGGATGATCCCTATACAATAGTGGGTACTTGATGGTGAGATGATCCAAAGACTTCAAAACGCCTGTGCACGCTTCTGTTTTAAAGTTCCCTATAGGGAACATGTTACACCTTTCTTCAATGACCACAACATTTTAAAAATGAAAGCTAGACGCCACTTGGCCAGCCTACTCTTTGGCGTTATTAAGTCTCACTCACTTATATGACAGACTACCTTGGACAAGAAGACACAGGATTGGTGACGGAAGAAAATGTTCTCAAAAGCTTTCCTTCCCACGTCACAAGACGGCGGCTTTCAGAGACAATTTTCGCTATGCTGCTACTAAACGCTGGAACAATATCCCTCCTGTCATAAAGTAAATTAAAAGTTGCTCGACTTTAAAATTTTAATTAAACTGATTTTTACTAAATTATCAAAAATATTTTTAAAACGTCCGTCATATAAAATATTTTTTTAATTTTTTTTTATCGTTTTTATAATTTTTAACAATTTTATCAATTTTATAATTTTATTAATTTTATTTTTTATTAGTCAATTATTTTTGTTTACTCAAAATGTAAATGAAAACTGCATCAAACTCCATTTTGTAGTTCAGAAGAACAACACATTCACATGATTTGCCTTGAGTGGTTTCTATTTAAAGATTTATTATTTTAATGTAGGTAATAGGTTCACAGATATTGGATATTTATTTTAGTAATTTTCCATTAACCACAGCACAACACACATACAAACATGTATGTCACAACATTTTATTTGATTTCGTATAAGATTTTTATATTCTTTTAATTTATTTTAATTTATGTATTAAAAAGGACACACTTACCTAAGTTTTTATTATTCAAGCGTATGGCACTCGTGGATTGCAACTAATAATCAGCGTTAGGTGGTACACTTTGTGCATTTTTCTTTCTTTCTTTTATTTCTTATATCTTCAAAAGTAGTTTTTCAATTTCAATAGTGGCAACACCAGGCGATACAATATGCGTCTAACTTCATTGCATATCGGCCATATTGTTTTCGTTTTAACATGGAATGTCTGTGTTTTGTTATTTTAAATTTGTTAATGTGGTTCTTCTTTGGTTCATCACTATTTTATATTTCAGACAACAAATTACCGAAAACACATTTATCCAAAATACAATTCCATTCCAAAATAATACAACCTTAATATTAGCTAAGTGCCATTACGGTAATCACCTCTAAAAACCGAGTAATTGCGTGTCGGACCGCCCACAATGAAGGGTTCCGTAGTTGGGATGAATCTATCCCAAGAAAAAACATTGTAGTTGAAAAACATGTTCGCCCATATATATTATTCCAACTGAAAATGTAATGTTTGTACGCACAATATTCGACGCTTTACAATGTTATTTTAAGACCATATATTTCTGATAGGTTTTTCTGTAATGTATAAGTATAGTTCAACTATTTCTTTATTTTTGACTGAATGGTAATTTTTGGCGCAGTGGTTAAGCGATTGACTGCTGCGCTGCGTGTCGCGGGTTCGATTCCCGCACGGAACAAATATTTGTATGACCTACAAGTAGTTGTTCCGGGTCTGGCTGTTTGTGTATGTGAGTTTAAATGTTTGTAAACGCACCCACAATACAGGAGAAATTCCTAGTGTGAGGCAATGTTTAAAAAAAAAAGAAATAATTTGATTTATTTTCTTAAATAAATTTAAAAGTATTTATTTTAAAATTATTAAAAAATATAGCAACTTGAAACTTTCACAGTAAGCCCTTGTCACACGGTACAGTGTATAAAACTTTTTTTTTTCTTGTGACCAAAAGTAACCCAATATCCAAAATTCATTTATTTTCGTAACCGTTTGGATCACAGAAATCGACATGTGTATCAAAGTCAACTTAATCGATCCATTAGATTCGAAGAAAATTGGCTGTGACAGATAGATAGACACACGAGTGATCATATAAGGGTTCCGTTTTTAACCGACTTCACAAAAAGGAGGAGGTTATCAATTGGGTTGTATTTTTTTTTTCGTATGTTTGTTACCTCAGATCTCCGTCGTTTATAAACCGATTTGGAAAAATCAATTTTTCGTTTTGTAGTAAAGAACCCTAAAAAACGTATACTTAAATATTGGAAATTCGAATGCTCGCCAAACTAACCCCTCTGTAACCCATAAGAATGTCTCAAGGTGAGTAGAGGGTTACAGAATCCCTTGACAGTATAATCCCATTTAATATACTAAGGGTTTTGCCTTAAATATACCGCGTAGGTATGAAAGATACTTAATAGTTTGAATAAGAAACGCTTCTCGGCGTTTCAGGTTTGTTATCTTATGGTTTTATGTAAAAAGGGGTCGAGTAGTGTGAGGGTACAATAGTGTAAGGGGTCAAGTACTGTATAAGGCGCTTGTTACACGTAAAGTATTTACTGTCTTCCGCCAATAAATACTAATGTATCGTGGTATTTATTGAATGTGTAACTAGCGTACTGATGGATGTCAATATTTAATCATGGATTTCTAGATTTCTTGATTCCGTATTGACGATCCTTCGGAATGTAATAAATATTGAACGTCTAAACTCGCGTCAGTATTTATCACGTCAGTAGTGTCAGTACGCGTAGTAGAAGTTCTTCAAAGCAAATATCGGGCATTCGAAAATAATTCTCGTAATCATCCATTTCGCCATGTAGTTTCATTTCAACCATTAAATTCAAATGGGTGTACCTTTCTCTTTTTTACCAGTTTTTTGACCACCGTGTTCTTTTAAATTTTTTTTTTTCAAACCAATTGCAAAAATAATAGCCACACAAGCTTTAATTTTTAGCTGTATGTCCATTTTAACGTGTATTCAGCAAGAAACTGGACTAAATACTGACGTAATAAATATTGAATGTGTGTCTGGTGTATTAATCCATCAATAAATACAGACGTCTATCAATAAATACTGAACACGAATCGCAGTAAATACTTTACGTGTAACAGGCGCCTAAGGGTTGAATACGTTTTACTTGGGTATAAAGTGCAATGCTTTTGGTTATTAGGCTTTCGTCAGTCAAATTCTTTAGTGTTTGCTAAGGATAGGTAGGTTTAACTACGATGGCTGTTTAGACGAAACAGGATCTCAAAATCAGAAAATCGAGTATGGTACAAACTGTGATACTAGTTCAAAGTACACGCGATCAGGGCCTCAAGTCTGCTATTACAATAGTGTCAGAATGGTCTCTTCATTGTGAGTTTTTGACAGATTTGCCATACAAACACTGTCAAATACTCACCACAATGGCGAGACCATTCTGACACTATTGTAATAGCAGACTTGAGGTCCTGAAGTACTGCAATGGGTAAGGAAGGATACTAAATTGATATTTTCATGTGTCGATGTAGTTTTTCATCGTATGTCGTGTGGCATGTTTCTTAACTGATCCGTATGTTACGCTCCAAGTTGCGAGTTCAATCCCGGCTAGTACCAATGTGACTTTTCCAAAGATAGGTGTATACCTACCTATCTTACTGTTACTGTTAGAGCGACACCGGACAGTCCTTGAGATCGCGTGGGTGGCGACCGCCTGACCACAGTCTTCTCTCGAGCGCGCACGATTAGACCCGCGTATATTAATTGTAATAGGGATGTGTCCTAGGTAAAAAACTGTTTAGTCCGTCAATCAGATAATAAAAAAATATTAGACACGTATATTTTGCTTTATCATATTAATAAAAAATTACATAGATAAAACACTTTAAACTTGGGGAGTGGGGGCTCCTTACGTCACAGCTACGTATAAAATCTACTGAGAAGTGACGTCATGCCACAATTGAACTCAATGTATCGCCGTAATGTATTGATTACGTAAAAAAAGAAAAAATACGTGTCCAATATTTTTTTATAATCTACATGACGGACAAAAATATTTTCAATGACAATCCTGTTATTAATACGTACTTTCTAAGTTGTTTATTTCTTAGACACCACTGACTAGCGGTGAAGGAAAACATCGATATATTTGCACTCATAATTTAATTTAATGCTGCCCGCGACTTTGCCCGCGTGGCTTTTTCTAAAATAAAAGTAGCCTTACTTACTCCTTATAATATCAGCTATTTGCCAGTGTGAGTCCCATCACAATCGGTCGAACCGTTTCGGAGCTTAGCCGAAACAAACAGAGACCATTTTTTTTTAATTTTTTGGTTGAATTACTGCATGTACTTTAACTACCATATGCTTTTAGTACAAAGCTTTTATTTTGACATTAAAACGAGACCCTTAAATTTTATTTATTTCTATGGATTTGAAAGTACAAGCCCATAAGGTAGCGTAAACTTTGATTTCTTTAAAAAAACATTAGAGAATCATAAACCCATTGCTAACTATAATATATTTTGTGTGTAACTATGTACAGTCACCAGCACCAATATGTATACAATTAGTGTACCAAAGCCGATGTTGGTACATTGGAGGGCAAGCTCAGTTTTCGATACGTGTTTTTAGTTGAATTATGACTGTGCTTGCTCGCGGGGAGACCGTTAAGCCATCCAAGCATAAAGTGCGTCAAGCACCTGCTAGCCTCCTGTGGCTCTTCGAGGGAATCTTGTCCTGATATAGCACGTGGCTGGCGTTGCACGACGACCGGCCGTGGTCCGACTATCCACTCACAAATTGGTGCACCAAAGTCTGTACTGCACTATATGAGCCTTCAGGAATTAAACCAGTCCAGATAGAAGCCGTTTAGCGACAATCAACCCTCATCCAAGGATTTTAACCGGGAGCGCGCACTTAGGCAACTGCAATTGTAGCCATCTTGGAATCGACTCGTTTCTCATTCGTTCGCAAGCACAGTGCGCGCATAGATAAAAAAATGTATGGTTACGGAACAATTAGCAAAATTCAAAAGCAATTTTTATGATGAATAACGATTGCAACTTTGAGATAAGATCTTATATGATAGGTTTATGTATATACTATTATATAATAGGTCTTATTTCAAAGTTGCAATCGTTATTCACGAGAAAATTGCTTTTGAATTTTGCTAAATGTATACATATTGGTGTTCGTGACTGTACCTTCCTTTGTACCTATACGAATAACCTAAACTACTTAGGTTATTCCTTAGAACTTTCTGAACCTAAGTACTTTAGTTCAAGCACGAGAAGGGTCCAAGACTTTAAGTCTTTCAAGTCCCTTGGGCTTCAAACTAAAGATGGAGTTGTTATTTAGCGTTAATTAGCGTATTGAGCGCCGTCAAACGCAGTGTGGTCGCACCATTAGGTACAAAGTTCCATCTTGCCGCTTTGGAGTAGTGATGTGAAATATAATTTTATTCTCGGATTTCCTTTGCTTTAATCCGAAATTTTAAATCGTATACTCATAATTTTTTTTTTAAGTGATGTTATTATGGTATTGAAATCGTCATTTTTTTTTTAATATTTGTTGTTTCTACCATTAAAATATTAAATAAATAATAATAAAAATACCTATCATGACATATTTTTATTTGTAAACTTACTTTTTGACGCCAAAAATCCACTATTTTGATTTTTTTTTATAATTTTAAAATACCTAATGACAGTTGCGCAATAAAGACGAATCTAATGACATATCATTCATCAAAATCTGTTCAGCAGTTTAGTAGTTACGAGGGAACATAGGGACGGACATACATACATACTACAGGTCAAACGCAAAACCTGCCTTTTTTAGTTCTGCCGCAGTCAGGTGAAAATTGAGAAAAGCTTGAGTTATGAGTGTACATATATGTTGTGAGGGATTTTCGTGATTCGTGATGTGTCTTAGGCGTTAGTTTAAGGGTTAGCTGTTATTTATTTATTTTTTATAACTTACAGCTAACATAAACAGTGTTCTTAAACAATATGCATTTGAACGCCATTTACAAGTTTCCACTGATAAACACTTAAAACAAAAAAGACAACAAATAAGGTCCGTACAAAATACCTATAACATAAAGTATGGTCAGATCTATCTTCAAATGCTTATAAGCGATGATACATCACTCTGAAGTCCCGGTCCGGTCGACTATGCCTTCCGCCAAGCCATATTTTTAATCGACTTCAAAAAACAAAGGAGGTTCTCAGCTCGTCGGAATCTTTTTTTCTTTTTTTCTTATAAATAAGTTATAGTTATAGATAGTGCCGTGTGGAAGGAAAAGGCGACTAAGGGACTTAGGCCTGTGTTCACCAACAGTCAAACCACCGGTTAGGTATTTAAACAGTTGATTTATGTCAAATTTCCTAAGTAAAGAACTGATTAAATATCTAAACAGTTGATTTAAATGTTGGTGAACACAGGCCTTACTAGAGAATGGACAGCAGCGTTCTCTATGCATTTTTAACACCATACTGCGATCACCAACCCACCTGCCAAGCGTGGCGATTATGGCAAACCCCCCAATTGGGGGAGGCCTATGTCCAGTAGTGGACGTCTTTCGGAAGAAATGATAATGATGATGAAATAAGTTCTAATGTCGTGTGTGGGCAGTTTCACTCTATGGTCCGATGGATATTCTCGTCAAATACACCATTAAAAAAATGGTAAAATAAAAATATGGAGGACCATTTTTTGTGAGCGGGGTCATAAACATGCCACGTTGCGTCGGCGGGTACTTGACGGTTGTTTTGACGTAAAAATTATTAGTGTAATTCAGGCGGCTCGAGCGGTTAACCTGACCACAATCCGTGCCATGCTTTGTGCGCGCCGTGTGGCCACAGCCTATCGTTTTGTGAATGTTCACTGAACACATGTGGTCAAAACAATCGGATCAAACGTTTAGCTTTTATTTTTAGTTTGATCAGTTAGACGCGAAAATAAATGATTGATTGTTATTTTATTATTATATTTTATCTATAGAGGTATGAGGAACAGGGTGTAAAGTTCACTCATACTCTATGGAAAAGGAAGGATCCTCCGACCGGATGAGTATTGTGTCTGGTGGGCAACTGCCCAACGGTTGATGTTGGGATGTTGTATACAGGGTTATTTGTAAAACACCAACAACCCCGCAGGAGTAGATTACTAACATCATAAACAACAACATTTTTTCTACGTTTTTTCCGAAAACAGACAAAAAAAATTAATTCTCCATACATATATTATGTCCGAACAGCTGATCGAGTTTTGTATGAAAAGTCAATTTTTTTTTGCCTGTTTTCGAAAAAGTCGTAGAACAAATGTTGTTGTTTATGATGTTAGTAATCTGCTCCTGCGGGGTTGTTGGTGTTATACAAATAACCCTGTATACAACATCCCAACATCAACCGTTGCGCAGTTTCCCACCAGACACAATACTCATCTGGTCGGAGGACCGTCGCGCGTCGCGGGGCTAGTGTTTCACTACATATTATAAAACAAAGTCCTCCGCCGCACTGTGGTTCGAAACCTATATGAGGGACATTGGGGTTTTTTTACAAATTCCATTTTTTTTTATACTTATCGGAAGATCTGTCATTTTGATGAATAATTGTTAGGCAACTTTTTTCTGTAAAACTGATAGGTTGCCTGGAAAAACAAATATCAATTTTTGTTGTATGGAATGAAAGAAGATAGATAGATAGAATACTCTTTATTATGTACACCATAAAAATTACAGATATAAATGTAGAACTGTTACATAGGGTGTCACAATGGGCGGTCTTATCGCTAAAAGCGATCTTTTACAGACAACCTTTGGATGGATCAAAAAGTAGAAGGAGAGACAATACTGCAGGTATTTAGTGGTGTACCACTTACATATATACAAAAAATACATATACACAAAGCATATAGATACTTATCCATATAAATAAATATATATACACACAATAATAAACATGATACAAGAGCAAGGAACTTTAAGTAATGATGATGAAACATAAACTGCTAAAATTTGCCCAAGTCTTGACAGGTCTTGCTTTAAAACTACTTTATTTTTATTCTTTGGCTTGTTAGCTATAATTCTACATTATCAGCGCGCGCCCATACATGCCCGTTCAAGAGTTATGAGGTACAGTAAAATTGATTTTGATTTCGATTTTTGTTCAGTAAAATGAAAAAAGAAAGTGTGTAAAAGGTACTCTTTTATTAATGATATCATAGATAAAATAATTGTGTTACATTAAAATACTATAATTAAGGAATATTAATCGTTTCAAAATATATATTTATCAGTTTAGTACAAAAAAAATATTTTTTCAAAATTAAAGCAAATGATAATAATAATAAAAACTTTATTTCGAGCCAAGACTCATAAATTTAAACAAAATTGTCTTTGTTGTTAGAAAGTAATTACAAATTAACACGCTGATCACTTCAAATTATTAAAATTTATCTTTTACTAGCTGGCCCGACAGACTTCGTTCTGTCAAAAGCTATTTGACTGTGGCAGTTTGTCTACGCGCAAATGAAATATAGTATAAACTTCACTACTCTACCCTACCCTACCCTCCCTATTTACCTACCTACCTACCCTACCCTACCTACCTACCTACCCTACCTTACCCTCCCTACCTACCTACCCTACCCTACCCTACCTACCTACCTACCCTACCCTACCCTACCCTACCTACCTACCTACCCTACCCTACCCTACCCTACCCTACCTACCTACCCTACCCTACCTACCTACGTACCCTACCCTACCCTATCCTACCTACCTACCCTACCCTACCTAACTACCTACCTACCCTACCCTACCTACCCTACCTACTTACCCTACCCTACCCTACCCTACCTACCTACCCTACCCGTTCTGTCAAAAGCTATTTGACTGTGGCAGTTTGTCTACGCGCAAAGGAAATATAGTATAAACTTCACTACTCTACCCTACCCTCCCTACCTACCTACCTTACCCTACCTACCTACCTACCTACCCTACCCTACCCTCCCTACCTACCTACCCTACTCTACCTACCTACCTACCCTACCCTACCCTACCTACCTATCCTACCCTACGCTACGTACCCTACCCTACCCTACCCTATCTACCTACGCTACCCTACCTAACTACCTACCTACCCTACCCTACCCTACCTACCTAACCTACCCCACCCTACCTACTTACCCTACCCTACCCTACCTACCTACCCTACCCTACCCGTTCTGTCAAAAGCTATTTGACTGTGGCAGTTTGTCTACGCGCAAAGGAAATATAGTATAAACTTCACTACTCTACCCTACCCTACCCTACCCTACCTACCTACCCTACCCCACCCTACCTACCTACCTACCTACCCTACCCTACCTACCTACGTACCCTACGCTACCCTACCCTACCTACCCTACCTACCTACCCTACCCTACCTAACTACCTACTTACTCTACCCTACCTACCCTACCCTACCTACTTACCCTACCCTACCCTACCTACCTACCCTACGCTACCCTACCCTACCCTACCTACCTACCCTACCATACCTAACTACCTACCTACCCTACCCTACCTACCTACCCTACCCTACCTACTTACCCTATCCTACCTACCTACCCTACCCTACCCTACCTACCCTACCGTAGGGTAGGGTAGGGTAGGGCAGGGTAGGGTAGGGCAGTGTATGGTAGGGTAGTTAGGGTTAACTACCCTACCTACCGTCCAACCTTCTCCTAATAATAACAAATACAACAAAAAAATAATTAGCGAAATCGGTCCAGCCGTTCACTAATAGTTTTTTGTTTCCATATTTTCTCACCATTTAAACCTTCCCTGGACTACGAGAAACATTTCAAAACCAAAATCAGCTAAATCGGCCCAGCCGTTCTCGAGTTTTAGCGAACAGCAATTGATTTTTATATATATAGATAGATAGTCGTAGTAATCTTTTAGTCTCCTTCTTCTTTTTCTTAGTCTTCTTATTTTTTTCTTTTTCCTGAGTTCCAGTAGTGGGAACATTATACACTGATTATGCTGATAAACTTATTATAGTCTTCGTCCCCTCAGTTCATATTTACGTAGACTTTGAAACTCCAATCCCGTTTTTCCATACATCACTAACACGGTCCCGTGGCGAAACCGGAGCGGTTCAATTGCGCTCCAGGGACGGTACAGTTACGGTCTGATTTAATATGCCAACATGATCGTGTAAATAAACTTGTTATATCTTAAGTTAGTTTAGACTTAACTGCTCTGTTGGCTTGCGAGTGGTTTATTAAGTGTGGAGTTTCGAAGTCGAGTTTTGTGAGTCGATTTGAGGTGAAAATTGTTGGTAGAGAATGAACTAAGAGTCCCAGTCAGTCGATATTTTTGTGTGTATATTCAAATATACAGCGTATATCAAAAACGATTTTACCTTGAAACCGACTTTATTCTCTCTTTTGAAAGTTTTCTCAATTCTGTACTAAGTGACAAGCTCATTTCCGAGCAAATCTCTCTCTAACAGTACTAAATTGAGCCTCCAACCTTATGCTTGGTAACAAAATCCACTATAAATGGCATGGGTAAAATTCAAATTCCTCTACAACGAAAACAACCAATCACAGCGCTTGCTTTTGCACCAAGCGACCTTACGAATAGTAGGTATGGCGGACCAATGGAGACTTGTGTAAATGTGTCGTGCACCAAGGAGTGCGATTACATTTTATTGAATTTAAAACTTATCAATAACTCAATATCCAGAAAAATCGTTTTAGCAGAGCCAACTAAATTAATAGACCAACAAAATGACAACAATCGTAATCGCGAAAAAATTATCATCCGTCCCATATACCGACATTGCTTGCAGAGTAAGCAAACTGAAGTGGCAGTGAGCTTGCCATGTTTGTCGTATGACCGATGGTTGGAGCAGACGGTTGCTGGATTGGAGACCGCGTATCGGAAGTGTCGGACGCCCCCCAGTTAGATGGACCGACAACCGTAAGAAGGTGACTGGGTCAGACTGGATGCAGGCAGAGGATAGGGTGTTTTGGAGCAGCCTGGGAGAGGCCTGTGTCCAGCTGTGGACTGCGATAGACTGAGTCGATTGATACATTTGGGTCGAGTAGATAGTTTGTATGGGACAGTCGGTAATTCCGCGTTAACGATGTTGGTCCCATGGAGAAAGTTGTTCAGTTTGATGGTCTGAACACATCCTTAAATATGACCACATCTTTCTGATACATGCTGTATCTGTCTATCTATACTTAACATTATAAAGCTGAAGAGTTTCTTTGTTTGTTTCTTTGTTTGAACGCGATAATTTCTGGAACTATCAGAAGTATTTGTTTTTCTTTTTTTTTTTTGCATTTTGTAGCTCAATTCTTGAGGTAGCTTACAGGTTAATTAACATGACGCTAGGACCCGAGCAAAAAGAAAAAAAGTGAGAAAGAACGCTAAGTGAAAACGAAGTCTCACACCAGCGACAGCGGGGCAGGCAATGCGATGCGATGGAGTGTGTCGGGGAGCAAGAAAATTCATGTGGACGAAATCGCCGTTACAAATTTAAAGTCGCTCAGCGCGCTATGGACCGGGCTATGCTCGTAGTTTCTTTGAAGGATAAAATTAGGAATGAAATTATCCGGAAGAGAACTGGAGTTACCGTCATAGCTTGCAGAGTAAGCAAGCTGAAGTGGCAGTGGGCTGGCCATGTTGGTCAAAGGACCCCGATAGCCGGTGGAGCAGACGAGTCCTGGAGTGGAGACCACGTATCGGCAAGCGTAGTGTGGGACGCCCCCCAGCTAAATGGACCGACGACCTCAAAAAGGTGGCTGGGACAGACTGGATGCGAAAGGCAGAGGACAAGGTGTTGTGGCGCAGCATGGGAGAGGCCTATGTTCAGCAATGGACTGCGATAGGCTGCGTTGATGGAAGTCGCGGACAGAAGCTAGTATAAAATAAATAAAAAGTTTCAGTTTTTCTTTTTTTAACCGACTTTTCAAAAAGGAGGGGGTTCTCAATTCGGTTGTATTTTTTTTTTTTTTTTTTTTTAATGTTTGTTACCACCTCAGTTCCCCGTCGTTTATGAACCGATTTGAAAAATTCTATTTTTATTTGAAAGGATATACTTCCAGATTGGTCCCATTTTTTTCAAAATCCAGTTCTGATGATGGGATCCAAGAGGAATTGAGGGAACTCCTCAAATTTAATAGACAAACATATAGCGATTTTTGTATTTTCATCAACATTATCATAAAAATAATGTCTTAAAAATAATACATTATACATAAATTAGCAACCTTTTTGATTTTGTCTAGACTCTACATTGTCCTATGTAGCAATACCAGCATGTTTCCAAGCATTCTTATCTTAGATATAATCCTCTAATTTGTAATAAGCTTGTTTACAAAGTGTAGTTTTAATAAGAGTTTTAAATTTTCTTTCATTTAATTGCAATACTTCACAAGGGATTTTGTTGTAACATTTAACACAGTACCCCATAAAACTTGTACTTACTTTGTATTTTACTACTGTCCTAGTATTTTATTAGACATACATACTTACATAAACTCACACCTTCTTCCCATGAGGGTAGGCAGAAACTATAGGACGCCACCAGCTACGCTCCTTACATACTTCTTGTGCTTCGTTTACATTCAAACATCTGCTCATACATGCACGCCGGTTACGAGTGCTACGCACCTGACCTTTCTCAAGAACATCACCAATTAGGTTACTATGCGTCTTCCTAGGGCGTTTCCGAGTGGAAACTTAATCAACATTAGCTATTTTATTTAAAACTAGCTTATGCCCGCGGCTCCGCCCGCGTAGATGTCGGTTATCGCGTAAAAAAGTAGCCTATGTCCTCCTCCATATCCCAGGCTATATCTTTGCCAAATTTCATGAAAATCGGTTCAGCGGTTTAGGCGTGAAAACGTAACATACAGACAGACAGAGTTACTTTCACATTTATAATATTAGTATGGATATTAATATACAGGGTGTCCCGTAAATAATGGATCAAACGTAACGGACTAGATGTGATTTTTGTCAAACATTTCTGAATAGGTAATGTTATAAGATACCTTTTTTAAAATTACATTTTATATGCCTTAGAAAAAAATCTTGAATCGAAAAGTTTTTTTTTATGATTAAAAGACCAGAATTGGATAAATTCTCCTACAAAAAATTTGTATCACACTGATGTGTACCATAACTTAAAAAACTTGCACAGTTACTAAGTTTCGCAAATTGGTATAAAACTTACGTCTAGTCCTTGTGGTTAAAAAGATATTGCTAAAATCATACTTAAAAATGTTATTATTTGCAGCGACAGCATTAAGAACACTGAATGCTGGTAGAGAAAATGGTAAAATTCGAAAAAAAAAAATATCTTGGTTACCGGTTTTTTTTTTACAGTTCAAATTAGTTGTTGGATATGAGGTGAGCTACCTAACCATTACGTTTGATCCATTATTTACCAGACACCCTGTATAAAACAAAGTCGGATTAGTTACACCATTTATAACTCAGGCACGGCTGGACCGAATTTATGATCTTTGATTTGTTGAATTTGTCTCCGCCCCAAATAGCAGAATAACTATTAAAATTATATAAAATTCACGGAAAAAAATATGAAGAAAATTAATTTTGTCATACATTTTGTATGAAACGGTTTTTTTAATGATATCTCGAGAACGGATTGGGGAACGGGGGAACAAGCAATTTAACGCTGACGAAGTAGCGGACAGAAGCTAGTTGTGTAGGCATAAATGTCAAATTATACAACGTGTCTATACTCCATTTACTATAGCATTAGACAAATAACGGCTAAATAACGATAGTTATTGTGTAATATTGTTGAAATTACTGCACTTTAGAGTTATTTTTTTAATGTAAATGGTGAATAGATTACAGTGCTTTGAATTTATCGTGAAATAACGGAGTTTATTAAATGTTTACATCGAAATAACGAAAGGGTGAGAACAGTTATTTGTCTAATGTTATAATAAATGGAGTATAGTAAAAGTCCCAAATCAGGTACACCAACTTTGCCTTCTGCAGATGCCTTTACAAAAACCATATAAAGAGAATAGTTCATACAAAGTCCAGTAGCATACAGTAAACTGTGGGTCTAATCTAGCTGCAGTCTAAAGTCTATCCTAAAGTTATGATTCGGTTCCGTAACGAACGGACGCCGGACGTGACCACAGACTAAGAAAGTGTAAAAGCAACACTTTTGCTTTTTATTGGTAAGACAGTAACAAACCTGCAGTGCTGTTTTAATAATATAGATAGATAGATAGAATACTCTTTATTATGTACACCATAAAAATTACAGATATAAATGTAGAACTGTTACATAGGGTGTCACAATGGGCGGTCTTATCGCTAAAAGCGATCTTTTACAGACAACCTTTGGATGGATCAAAAAGTAGAAGGAGAGACAATACTGCAGGTATTTAGTGGTGTACCACTTACATATATACAATAAATACATATACACAAAGCATATAGATACTTATCCATATAAATATATATATATATATACACACACAATAATAAACATGATACAAGAGCAAGGAACTTTAAGTAATGATGATGTTTAAGGAGAGAGGAAGTGATTTTTAACCAAAATTTTAAAAGTGGACAAAGATTATCATAAACAACAACTATTGTTCTATGACTTTTTACAAAACATAATACATTTACCAAAAACAAACCTTCAACCAACCAAGATTTCGTTGTTCTATACATTTACGGCCTTACAAATAAACATGGAATAAAGTTATGCTAGGTATAAACGTAAACAAAAATATGGTTATACCGGAGTTATTCCTAGGATAACTTTATTCCATGTTTATTTGTATAGAGTTTGAGTGTTAAGTTTAAATATTTTTGTATGAAAGTCTGATGAAGTAAAATCGGTGTATTCCCGTTGTCCTCATTGCCCGTGTCCCCATTAATGGTAATACACAGAAAAAGGCGAAAAAAAAAAAGGTTCATCGCGTCATCGGGGCCCAACGGTTGATGCTGAGATGTTGTATATATGTATACTAGTCGCTCGGTAAACTCTGATTGCCCGATGCAGGATTTGTGTGACGTCTGGTCTTTGATGCGTAGTTCGCATGTGTCGTTGTAAATTTTGAATATTAATTCATTATCAGTATATTGATTTCAATTTCTTTCTTTGCTATACGACATATAAAAGATTATAAAAGATTATATTGAGATCATAAAAGCATTTTTCTTTTAACCACTTATTTATTTATTTTTATTTATTTATTTATTTATTAAAACTTTATGCACAAGTAAAAAAATACTGTACAAAGGCGGACTTAATGCCTGAGGCATTTTCTACCAGTCAACCTTAGGGTGATGCAGAGACAAAACATGGCAGGTGCAACATAAAGGATAGATAACTTGAAAACGGAAAAATAAATATATACTAACACATAGATACATACATACATAAATATAAGCAAAATAAACAGTGTCAGGTGAAATAACGATTGGTAGGGATTGGTAATACTTTAAGCACACAAAATGTACAGAGGCGGACTTAATGCCGTAGGCATTTTCTAACAGTGAACCTTTGGGTGATGCAGAGACAAACAGTAGTAAGTGCAATAGCGAGAATTGAGGAATAAATATTCAAATTTAAAGATATATGTACATAAACCTATTAAAAACTATAAATTCAATATATAAATTATTTTATAAAATATAAGAACATAAATACACATAAATATGTATACTAAAACAAATAAGACAAACAATGGGAAAACATTACCGTTGTCATGATACGACAGCTTCTTGCGAATGTGCTCGCGAACTTTTACTTTAAAAAATAATTAATTATTGGTTGGTTGCCATCCTGATTTCCTGGGGGAGCGCATTCCAAAGAGGGATAGACTGTATGAAGAAGGAAGACTGAATGATGTCTGTGCGGTGAATGGGACCTTGAAGAAGACGATTGTGAGATTAACGAAGATTTCTATTGTGGTAGGCGCAAATCTATTGAAAGTGGGGGGCTAGATAACGAGGGAAAGATGGAGAATCAAGACATGAAAACAAGGTGGTCAGCGCCCTTTGCCCTCTGCGCTGGCGTATGTGCAACCACTTTAGAAGCAACCGATGCGCAGAGACATGATCATATTTACGCAGAAAGAAAACGAATCGAATGCAGTTATTGAGAAGACGGTCAAGTCACCATTGCGTTACCTTTTTTCTAAACATGGTCATAGGTAAGTAAATCTTTAAAGTCGTCTCTGCTCCGGCCATAATATCCTAGAACCGGCAACCATTGGGGTAGTCCAATTATTGTCGTCAGTATGGTTAATATGGCCGGCCCACTACCACTTCTGCGTCTTTCGCTTCTATCCAATTTCGTTAATCTATGGCTAAACTCCGAGTGGTTTCAATGCAGTTATTTGCATACATGAAGCGTCGTTTGGTTATAGAGGACTACCTAACATGTGAACCAATGCCTTGATTGGATGCTGTAACGACATTAATATTGTAACTTAATGGAAGCTGTTGAGGTTACTCAAAGGCTCTTGATTCTGTTGGTTACTGAGTTATCATCCTAGCCTTTTTCCAACTATGTAGAGGTTAGCTTCCAGTCTAATCAGATGCAACTCAATGCCAGTATTGTTATCTTTCTACGAGCTAACGGTACCGATTTAAATGAAACGCCTGTTTAAAATACTCAATACTTTATTACATTCCACAATGTATGTTTAACGTTACCAAATAACAAAATAATAACCGTTACATAACGTTAAATTTCAATGTTATACCTACTAATGTTACAAAAATTTAACGTTACTTGATAACATTACCAAGTATTAGTAGTAGTATTTTTGTTAATTAACTTTAACAAAAATACGATAACTAACGTTAATTTAGCTATTTTGCCGTTCTGTGGGTAAGAATCAGGCAGATTTAGGCAACGTTTTGATCGGCTCGGCATCTGAGAGGCGCGAGGGCGGCCTCCCGCCGCGCCACACGCCTCAGGCCCCACTGCTCCCCACTGCTTACATCTCACCCGTTTAAAATAACGATAAAATTAATAGTCGAATAAATAACGTTAAATCGATTACCGTTATTTTAATAATAACGTTATGAAAATTTACCGGTATTTAAAGCCCTGGTATGTTTATGCTTAGGTGGTAAACATGAGCTTAAGAACAATCGTGGATCGCGCACAGCAGAAGAAATACAGTAGGTAGCGATGAGGACTTATCTTTTATTTTATAATATAATTTATACAAAAAAATTAAAAAACTGTGTATTTTATATGAGATTTTAGGATTTATCATCTAAATATTACACTGTAATAAAATTTTATTAATAGCTTATTATTTTAAATTATATATCTTTAAAATCAGTTTATACTTTATATACGAGTATTTTGGATTATCACATACGCTTGTCAGCCTGCTAAGTTGACCGCCAAATCTTTTTTAACTATGTATCTATACAAATTAATAAAATTGAATTGTCGATGAGAGCAGCAACTAGAAATTCATAATAATAATGAATGTCTGTTGCTCAGTATTGACCCAAAATACACAATAACGAAATATCGCCCCAAAACCATCTACCTAAACACCCGAAAATACAAAGCAATAAATAGTCCCCCATTCCCCATAATTATCCCCGAAACACAATGGTGTTCATCAATAACCGAACAATGGTACAATGAGAGTAGTTGAAACAGTTCTCAGTACCACAGAATAGATAGGTACAGAAGGCTTACTCCATACAACGAGCGAAAAGGCACGCACACATAGACACGCGTCTACGTACTGGGAATGCAAGCGTACACGCGACTTGCAATCCTTTGACATAAACTTGAAAGTAGTTTTGGAACCACAAACTCAAAGACATACTTGTAAAGTTCAAATTCCATTGCAGCCAAAAAAAATTAGGACCCTTTTTGTTACAAATAATGGTCACTCGAAAAACATCTTAGTCTACGTAACACTAAAGTAAAACATAGTTGAGAAAGCGTCATTGGAATGTGAATCATTTAAATGTTTAAATTCAAGTATAGTTTGAGATCGCCACATGTACAACGTTACAAGCTTTTATATGCGTGCGGTCAAAATCTGAACTAACGCCGCCATCTTGTTTAGTCAATGAAATGTCTGTACCAATTTTAAAAATGTTTATCAACGCCCCCCAGTCAATGTCATGTAAGCGCCAAAAGATTTATTTGCTTAAATATTGATTTATTTATTTACTAGCTTTTGCCCGCGGCTCCGCCTGCGTGGCTGTCGGTTATCGCGTAAAAAGTAACCTATGTCCTTCTCCATATCCCAGGCTATATCTCTGCCAAATTTCATAACGATCGGTTCAGCGGTTTGGGCGTGAAAACGTAACAGACAGAAAGAGTTACTTTCACATTTGTAATATTGGTACCTATTGATAGTATGGAAGTATGGATTTATCTTCTCACATTCTAACATTACAGGATAACCCAAAGCGATAAGATCAAGATCAAGACTAATATCCTTGTTGCAGTCTACGCTTCTATGTGTGTGTGTGTTTTCGCTATTTGTATGAAGCCAGACTTCTATACTTCTCTGTTTTGTGCCATTACCATTCTACACCATCGTGCTTTTATCATTAAAGCGTCTTCAAAGTCTTGGCTAAAAACTAAATGCATAGTCTTTACGTTTTAAAAGAAGACATTATGATGAATTAGCTTTTGATGTCTTGGTTTTAGCTGAGGAGTGACAAATACTGGATTCATTTGCTGGCATGCGATGTTACTACGTCCAAAAAAAAACTAATCGTTTTATTGCGAAACCAATAGTAAAGTCGTCGCGGGCAAAGCTACTAACATCTTGGAAAGCACCTAGCAACGTCATAACATCACGCCTGGGCCTCAAGTCTGCTATTACAATAGTGTCAGAATGGTCTCGCCATTGTGAGTATTTGACAGTGTTTGTATGGCAAATCTGTCAAAAACTCAAATGAAGAGACCATTCTGACACTATTGTAATAGCAGACTTGAGGCCCTGTATTCCCCAAAGGATTAAGGCAAAGGTGTATATTCAGTCCCATCAAGTCCCATGTTTTGGAAAGTCATAATTTTATTGTTTTATTTTTATTTAAGCAGTTGTGAGTGGCAACGCCGCCGGAAGGGGCGCCCTAGGAGGACATACAGTGACCTAATTGGTGAAGTCCTACACAATGGTCAGGTGCGTAGTACTTGCCAATGACGTGCGTATATGAGCAGATATATGAATGTAAATTAAGAAAAAGAAGCATGTAAGAGGCCGTGCACGAAATCGACTGATTTTGATCAATTTTGTTCATTGGTTGTGAGAAAGGGAAAAATAATTTAAACAAAATTATTTGAGGTTTGCAAAGTCGTGTTCTTTGATTTGCATGTGGCTGAAAGGGATTTTTCAAATAAATTAAGTGTTCACGGTAAATCACTAATATTTGCAACCAGTTTTCCGAAAAATGACGCGAGACTGACATTTGATCATCATTCTACAAGAAACTACTTTTGATTTTGAACATTAAAAAATATCATTAACATCATTATATGCTCTTCTTGCATGTGGCGGAACCACTTTTTTCAACTGCAATACAAAATATAGCAGAAAAATAATATTGATAAAACCTTTTTTTGTTTTAAACCTCGTCAGTAATATATATTTTTCCTATTATTTAGCAAATCATATCAAGAAATTTAAAAATCACAAATTAGTCTTCAGCTATCCTTGAAATATAATCAAAATTTTATTTTATGGTTATACAATATCTTCATTAAGTAAATCCATGGCGAAATAAACTATATTTTGGAGAGCACAAAAATGATGAAACTATTAAAAGCTGCTGTGACTGACACGAATGGTTTAGCACCATGAAAACTGTACTTTTATAGTAACACAGACTTAATGTTTAGATTATTTCAAGTTTTCTCACAATTAGATAAGAAATTGCCAAAAGAGAGTTTTTTTCGTGCACGGACCCGTAAGGAGCGTAGCAAGTGGCGTTCTATAGTTTCTGCCTACCCCCATGGGAAGAAGGCGTGAGTTTATGCGTGTATGTATGTTTTTTTCTACTTATTAACTACTAGCTTTTGCGCGCGGCTCCGCCCGTGTGGATGTCGGTTATCGTGTAGAAAAGTAGCATATTGCTTCTCCATATTCCAGGCTATATCTCTGCCATATATAATATTATGACGATCGGTTCAGCGGTTTAGGCATATGAACGTAACAGACTATTAATACAATTAATATTCTTTTTTGATTTATTATAACCACTCAAACGTCCAGTCCCCTAGAGTCCGAAAAATACCAAAAGGGCCGGTCACGTGACTGCCTCCATGTTGCGACTAAATACTATTTAGAAGTACCTCCATTATGAATACTAACAAAATACTTGTTCGTCAAGGCAACGAGTTTAGCATGGAAACGCCCACAATTTTTCAGTTATCATTTTTTATTTCGAAAACTATAAGTTTTATCGCTAGACTTTCAAGTTAAAAATTGTAGAGTAAACAATTTGTTTTTAATAAAAAAATATTTGCGTCTCTATTAATGTTTACTGTTTCGGAGAAATGTTTTTTTTTTTTACAATTTTTTTTGAAATTTCAACCCCCTCCCCAAGTTAGGGGTTGCATCAAAAAAGTTTCACTTTTAAAAGTTGTCCGTATTCTTACATGGAATGATACAAATGTTAAACGGTTCAAAAATTTTCCATAGGAAAAAAGTTATGGCCAAAAAATTGATTTTCGAAAAACCGCTCCCCTGCCGCCCCCCATGGACGAATTCCGCCTATTCACGAATTTAACCTAAGTTTTAACCCTTTCGATTTTTCGGCCAAGTTTGAAAGCATTCGGTGCATAATTGCGACCTGTAGAGTGTGGCTAAAGGACATTGACCAAATGACTAAGGAACCTAGTATCGGTATGAAACATGCGGTGACTCAAAGATTTATGGTTTAATTTAAAGAATGATTTTAGGGCTTTCAAATGTTATTTACTATTTTATCATAATTCTCAGCATTACACAGTAATTAGCTGTATAAAAATCTAAGTTTCGAATCGAATCTCTTAGTGACTTTTTGTCACAATGTATGCTGGTAAATTCAAAATAAGAATTAGTCAAAATGACGATTGAGCATTTTCAATACTCGTTAATTAATCTAGACTTGTCAAATGAAATAAGATGCATACCAAAGTGAGGAGATATCCAACTAAGAATCGTGTTCCTTTCTTCACCATTTGGAGGCACTCTCTTATTGCACGTACGCGTAACTAGTACCTATAGATTTGCCACACGCAAAGCATACACTTCGATGGCTAAATGAAGGAGCTGATGCTGACCCAGCTTGGAGAGCATCATTTAGACAAACAAAGCAGTCAATGTAGACTATGTCATCACGTAAAATCTATTAAACCAAATAATTAAGATAGATGAATCGAATTGTGTCCTGGTAGATACCTTATCGTTAACCCAACTTCTCCAACTCAATAACAGTAATTACGCACAACGCTACTGATTTGTTGATCTCGTTGGTATAGTGGTGGCAAGCGCGACTGCTGAGCGTGGGGCCTCAGGTTCAAATCCCAGGTCAGACAGTGCTATTGGGCTATTCCAATAGGATTTTTTCAGTAGCAACCCGGAGTCCTGGATTCGTGCCCGCTTGATGGCAATAGGCTCACCCCCTATTACATGAGACTAAACATAACTGCCGAAATAAGGGAGTAGGTGTATCTAACACACCTCTGACTAACCCTTTGGAGAATAATACAGACGTGATTATGTTATTTCCCAATCATATTCCAATCGGCTTTATAGTAATATATTGCGATGAGAAAATAAGGCGTCCGTACCTACGCGGTGGCAATATCAACGTTAATAAACATGTAGAAAGAATAGATAAGAAGTTATTAAACATATTTATGATCATAATAATAATTACCTATGTAGCTGCCGCCCGCTTTATTGCCGTTCAACCTAGTGCGGTGGCCCGCTACTTTTAATTATTTGACTTACCGGTGTTGGAAAAATTCAAGAAGCCAGAGTATCATACACATTTTCACTAACTTCTCTCAACGACTGCCACCGTAAATACCGCAGTCTGTAGAATCGAACAGTTAATACACCGACGAACTGAGTCCTCCATATTGAACAACTTACTAATGTAACGCAAATAAAATGTTATTATTACATAAATCAAAACGAATAATATTCAAAAAATTAAAATATTCTCAAAAAAAAAAAAACAAGCGGTAGAAAGAATACAAGAAATCACAGTAGCAACCCGTGCATTAAAAATTGGCGCCAAAAATGGGCGCATGTACAGTCGCTTAAAAAACGCAATCGATGTTTTTTCTACCACATATTCATTTCTGCCCGCGGAATCACCCCCACCCAATTTATTTTAATTGGTATATGTACTTGCTTGCGGTTATGTACCTACATATACAGGTACCTACTAATCCAGACCAGACCTTATCTTTATGCAAAATGTCATTACGTAAGTTATTTCTCTATGTGGTTATTTAAACCCAAATGGTTTTACAACATTTAATTACTTGTTTTTGTAAGCACAAAGTTAAAGCGAATCAGAATATAGGTACATTTTTTTTGCCGTAAATGTTGTCACAATTTCAGTCTTCACTTAAATTAATTTATGTGACTTAAGAAATAGATATAGTTAATTAAACTAACTCCAAATTGCAAAATAATAATGGCCTAGTAAGATTTATTTACATTAAAACAAAAAATATAAATGAAAACATTCAATTAATTGCACAATAATAATAAACTAATAATAAAAGTAAATACCTACCGTTCGAGACTGTACTTAAAACAAAACGAATGGGACGTGCTTATAAGCTAGAAAGAGAACGCCTGCTGTTCGGTCGCCAGCATATTCTGCTCGGGATGCGCGCGCATTGAATATTTTCAAAGAGTTTTTAATGATGAATGAAACAGGCAAAGGTCTCGAAAACATTCTGCCTTTCGATTAACCAAAAGTTTTGCTTAGCTACTTTTAACACCTTATCAGATTTTTATTACAATGTAATTAATAAATAATTTCTTAGTTGTTATTAATATCTGTTGTTACTAATTATTCAACTATAAGTTCAATAATCGGATGCGTAATTTCATTATTTTGCGTAAGGTTTTATGGTTTACATACTCTTTGAATGCCATGCCAATGACACGTGAAAATACTTGCGTGAAAAAAAATTTTATGAATGGGTAAAACAGGAAATCGACATAAAAACTAATACGTTTATGAAGTTTTTTATGCGGAGAATTTAAGGATTCGCGTTACTAGCTAAAATCATTATATTTAAAAACAAGAATTATCAACATTATAAACTTAAGTCACCACAGAACAAATAACGATACTAGGTCCTGTCAATCTCCTTTGGCTTGTCGCCCACCAACCAACCAAAACCAACAAACATACATACGTATATATATATATATATATATAAACATTTTAACCGGCGGTCGATTTGGGTTCTAGGGGTCATAACTAGACCCCCTATGGTGAAATTTTCGGAAAACTCGACTTTAGGTGCAAGTCCAATAGATAGATTTTTTCTGACGAAATCTACCTAATACTTAATTTGTAACTCAAGAGGATCGGTGTTGAGCGCTGAAATACAGGTTGTTCATAGTTCAGCTCAAAATGCTAATACTTTTGTGTACTTTAAGTTTAGAGTAAGCGCTCTGCTTGTGAAAAAAAAATTACATTCAAAAACAATCGATAACAATCAGTCCAGTTCAGTAGGTATCTTTATTGTAATAAAATTCAAGAATCAGGCAGTTACTAATGATAGTGCTTCGTGCACAATACCAGCTTCTCTATCCACCCAATCAAGACAGCTCACTCAACCCTTAAAAAAAAAATAAAAAAACTTTTCCCTTGACACAAATTACAGGAAACTACACACGCCCTAATAGACTGATATCCCTGATCATCAACATAATACGCCTGGAAGGGCCGAAAAGGTCCACTTTATGGAATTTCATTATGGGGATGCCTCATCCGATGGATTTATAGCATCCTATGAATTTTGATTAAACATTCGTGTTGAGCTTTGAAATTGGTAACGTGAGTATACTAGAGGAATTTGATATTGCAGCTGAAGATTGCAAGAAAATGTGGTTGTGTGTCTGATGTGTATGTGTATGTATGTGTGCGTGCTTGCTCCATTAATTTGTGTCCCTAAGCCAGTAATAAACTATCATCCAATCGCAACGGTAGTTTTATCCGGTAGCTGACAGATCAGTGTCACCAGAACTATGGATATAAACGATGTGCGCTGCGCTGTTCGGTACCTACTAAGAGTGGAATGTGGTTAGGTGTTAGTGGAGTATTCAATATTATCCACTGACTAACTGCAGTAATATATCTCCTTCTACATTTAAACACCTTTATCTACACCCATTCTATAAATCCTCTATAAAAGTTTCTGAAACAGTTAGCTTATTGCCAACATTAAAACAACCGGTGTCATAGTAACCATAATATCATCCAAACGAGTGTTATAATGTTGTACCAAATTTCATTATGCAACTGCTTAGTGTTTTCGATCCCTTCCTTACTCATCAAACAGACACATTTATGAATTAAAAAAAAAGAACATTGTAAATTAAAAAAAAACCTTACGAGTTCACGTCGCATCCCGCCATTTTTGTTCGATATTAGTATTGCAAAAATGTATAAGTTTGTTGTTTTAAAAATGAGTGACATAAGCTATTATAACACACTACCAGATATTTCAAATGCAGCAAAGGACATAAATATCTAACCAATTATTACCAGAAAAGTCGAGAAAACAATATGGAAAGGCGTAGCAAGATTTCATGAATTGGAAAATATCAAAGAGTAGATAAAATGGGTGTAGATAAAGTCTTGTATGCAACTTTACATAATTAGGTATTAAAACACTCATGTGATACTATTATCACACTCGGCAGTTCTTTAGTGGAACAGTCACTGAATAAAACCCTAGGGCTGATAGTTTTAGTGTTCTTTTTTTGAATAATTATCATCTATGTATCCATACTATTAATATTATTAATGTGAAAGTAAGTCTGTTTGTCTGTATGTCTGTCTGTGACGTTTTCACGCCTACACCGCTGAACCGATAGTCATTAAATTTGGCAGAGATATGGAGAAGGACATAGGCTACTTTTTACGCGATAACCGACATCTACGCGGGCGGAGCCGCGGACAAAAACTAGTACAAAATAAATGAATAAAATTGGTCTGTTTGTAATTTCAAAAGAACAGCTTTTTACTAAATGCATGTTAAAGTATAATACGGTACTAATAACATTTTTCTTTTTTGTCTGTCTGTCTATCTGTCTGTTTGTTCCGGCTAATCTCCGAAACGGCACGACCAATTTTGACGGGGCTTTCACTGGCAGATAGCTGATGTTATAAGGAGAAGGAGGTATTATTTGATAAAAAGCCACGTGAGTGAAACCGCGGGCACCAGCTAGTTTGATAATAAATTCGTATCAAGTTCTATTTAACATTCATAAGGTTTGAGTTCACCTTGGCCATGAAGGTGAATCTAAAGTGTTTTTTATTTTATTTTTTTACAACTAAATGACAATGTGAAAAGAATAACACAATAAGTCACAATAACTAAATAACCTTATTCAGTGCATATAAAAATATTCAACCAGATCCAATTTTCAAAGTAGAAATAAAAATAATTTAGGATTCAATTCAATTCAAATCTTTATTGCATATCTCATGTGTGTACAGTGGCCAGCACACCAAGCTACTCAAAACTGTCTTTCTCCAAACGATTTTAAACTTTAAACTGTTGAAGATTAAGTTCAAAAGCGGACGAGAAAATTTGACAGATTGTGGTAACTTGATAGGTACGCTGCCCACCGTACAAATCTTAATAATAGTTACAAAGTTCACAATACTTTAACACAATATGAATGTTATTTGCTTATAATAATGTAGATATACAAATAAGATGGAATTATAACTGAAATTGTATACATTAAAATGCATTGGTACTACTAAATTATTATTAAAATTCAAAATACAATGCAAAATTTTCATATCTAATCAAAATCAAATTAAATCATTTATTCGCATATAATGTAGGTTTTGTACAATAAATCTATACTAATATATAAAGCTGAAGAGTTTGTTTGTTTGTTTGATCGCGCTAATCTCAGGAACTACTGGTTGGAATTGAAAAAATATTTTTGTGTTGGATAGTCCATTTATTGAGAAATATTACAGGCTATATAAAATCACGCTACAACCAATAGGAGCGGAGCATAAATGAAAAATGTTATAAAAACGGGAAAACGTATTCCTTTTTGAGAGCTTCCGTTGCGTGCGCTGCGTAAACGGTTTAAGTTACGCAAATATCATGTATGATGGAATTGTTCCTCTTTAAAAGTTCTAAAAAAAAGTCCGCGACAGCATATGTCTATCTTTTAAGATTGACTCACTATAACCTTTTTTATGGTTATCAATTTTTTTCGAACTTAAACCGTTTACGCAGCGCACGCAACGGAAGCTCTCAAAAAGGAATATTTTTTCCCGTTTTTGCAACATTTTTCATTTATGCTCCGCTCCTTTTGGTTGTAGCGTGATTTTATATAGCCTATAATATTTCTCAATAAATGGACTATTTAACACAAAAAGAATTTTTCAATTCTAACCAGAAGTTCCTGAGATTAGCGCGTTCAAACAAACAAACAAACAAACTCTTCAGCTTTATATATTAGTATAGATTGGCAGAATGTATTTTTTACTGTTTTTACTTATTTTGTCAATATAAAGATTTTTTTTTTAAACCCAAACTCATATTCAAAGCATTTATTTCAAATAAACCAATTACAGGCACTTTTGAACTGTCAAGGGGTCGGTCAGTCAGAAAGATGAAGTTAGTTGCCCATTCCAAAGCGTAGTAGGTTCCTATAGAGAAGAACGGACAAGATACTCCATGGACACTCTTTTAAAACAAAATATTGTTACAAAATATGGGTTACATCATTCATGTTGAAGTTATACATGTGAGAACAATGTAGAAAGACGTGCACGTTAGAAGCGTCCGTAACAGAAACAATTCAAAAATTAAAATAAGCCGTGACAGCTAAGAGATGACCAGTCCCAACTGACGGCGCCCGTTCACGAACATGACGCATGGATCAGCACCATTTAGCTCAACCATTATGAAGGGAACTTAATGATCCAACACACACGCCACCACCAGCGAGACATTTGGGTGAGCATGACATACTCTCAGCCGCCAGGGCACATTCAAGTCAATAAAAGACATATTACCCGGTAAATGGTAGCTCTATAGTATATAGTACTTGTTAGGAACTGTAAAACGTAGTAAAGATAAAATATTTTAATTTTAAAGTCTTTATTTTATTTAGTGTTTTAGAATCTAGTGGCTTCCATCCTCCACAGTTATGTTTGGCAAAGATATAGCCTGGGATATGGAGAAGGACATAGGCTACTTTTTTACGCGATAACCGACATCCACGCGGGCGGAGCCGCGGGAAAAATCTACGACCACGGGGCACGGAGCGATTTTGGTATGTAAAGATGGTCACCGATCTACGGACCAACCGTAGCAAGCGTAGCTTAACCAGACCGATTGAACTGTGCGGCTGTTACTTTGCCACAAGCCCCTCCTACATGGTCATACGGAATTATTTCTACCACAACTTTATTTCGTGTTTATTTGTAAGGGTCTATCTACATATATCTTTATTTATCATCATCATTATTACAGCCGCAAGACGTCCACTGCTGGACATAGGCCTCCCCCAATTGGGGGGGGGTTGCCATAATCGCCACGCTTGGCAGGCGGGTTCGCGATCGTAGTATGGTGTTAAAAATGCATAGAGAACGCTGCTGCCCATTCTCTAGAAAGTCCCTTAGTCGCCTTTTACGACACCCACGGGAGGAAATGGGGTGGTGCTATTCTTTACGTCCGGCATCACACGGATCTTTATTTATATAAAAATCAATTGCCGTGCGTAAGTCTCGCATACATTTGAAAATGGCTCGACCGATTGTGATGAATTTTATTAATTATTAATTTTATTATGAAAAGCCTAAGTTAAGTAATACCCGCATTAAGTTTAGTTGCAATCGGAGCCCATTAATTTTATTTCGGTTTATAATTTGCAATTGGGTTCCGCCTACTACTTTACTTAATGCGGGTATTTAACTTAGGCTTTTAGTTCATAATTAGTCTGTTAAACCGAAGTAGAGTTTATTTTGTTTATAGTTTACTAGCTTTTGCCCGCGGCTCCGCCCGCTTGGATGTCGGTTATCGCGTAAAAAAGTAGCCTATGTCCTTCCCCATATCCCAGGCTATATCTCTGCCAAATTTCATTACGATTGGTTCAGCGGTTTAGGCGTGAAAACGTAACATACAGACAGACAGACAGAGTTACTTTCACATTTATAATATTAGTATGGATTTTAATTTTGTTTTCTATTCTCAATTTTGTTTCGGTCTTTTTAGTACATTACTTTTAAGCTTTTTTGCAGTCGGGTTTTTATTTTTTTAATTATTTATATTATTTTAGACTTTTTGATGTTCCGGCACTCTCTTTTGAACAAAAACTGTCTCACTTAATACAAATCGGGCAAAATGTAGAGATGATTGATTGCATGCCAAACAAAACAGACAAACAAAAATTACAATTTATGGCGGTACAATTCTTCAAGAAAATTTCGATCGTGTGATTGAAGTAGTAATTTTCTAGGATCTATCAAACTATTCGCTAGACCTGAGAGAAACATTATACAGGAAAAGTTTTTAATCAGTGCGTAAATGACAAATTAAACTTAAACGTGTTTTATTATACACCTATTTCTTATTTTGATATGTCTTAGTACAAAACAATTTAGTTATCTTTAAGGCTCCGTGCACGAAAAAACTCTCTTTTGTCAATTTCTTATCTAATTGTGAGAAAACTTGAAATAATCGAAACATTAAGTCTGTGTAACTATAAAAGTACAGTTTTCATGGTGCTAAACCATTCGTGTCAGTCACAGCAGCTGTTAATAGTTTCATCATTTTTGTGCTCTCGAAAATATAGTTTATTTCGCCGTTGATTTACTTAATGAAGATATTGTATAATCATTAAATAAAATTTTGATTATACATATTTCAAGGATAGCTGAAGACTAATTTGTGATTTTTAAATTTCTTGATATGATTTGCTAAATAACAGGAAAATATATATTACTGACGGGGTTGAAAACAAAAAAAAAATATTTTTTCAATATTATTTTTCTGCTATATTTTGTATGGAAGTTGAAAAAAGTAGTTCCGCCACATGAAAGTAGACCATATTATAATGATGTTGATCATATTTTTTAATGTTCAAAATCAAAAGTAGTTTCTTATAGAATGATGATCAAATGTCAGTCTCGCGTCATTTTTCGGAAAACTTGTTGTGAATATTAGTGATTTACCGTGAATACTTAATTTATTTGAAAAATCCCTTTCAGCCACATGCAAAACAAAGAACACGACTTTTCAAATCACAAATAATTTTGTTTAAATTATTTTTTCCTTTCTCACAAACAATGAACAAAATTGATCAAAATCAGTCGATTTCGTGCACGGCCCCTTAACGAAAGATGTTTATTTTGAAACTGGTATAATGGATACTCGTCGCGCAACGAGCCGGCGGCGCTGTCAGTAAAGCGGAACGCAGTAGTAGCTATCTATTAGCTGTGCGCTCGCCCATTGATATTATTACGAATAGATTGTATCCATATTTTGGTGATTTCAAGTAGGACCAAAAAAAAAGGATTGAACAAATAATGGATATGTGTTCTATTACTGATATTGAACAACCAAAAAAAAAATGCGCAATGGTTTAAAACTTATCCAGTTTGTTATCACAATACCTATGAAGTAAACAACTTATCCTTACTAATATTATAAATGTGAAAGTAACTCTGTCTGTCTGTCTGTCTGTCTGTCTGTCTGTCTATCTGTCTGTCTGTCTGTATGTTACGTTTTCACGCCTAAACCGCTGAACCGATCGTCATGTCTGGCAGAGATATAGCCTGGGATATGGAGAAGGACATAGGCTACTTTTTTACGCGATAACCGACATCTACGCGGGCGGAGCCGCGGCCAAAAGCTAGTATCAAATATATATACAGCCTTACATACAGCTCAAACAGGAGAATTTAACTAACCACTAAACATACAAATTTACAAGAATTAACAAACGAGGAAAGTACTCAGAAGTAAACAAACGAAGGACCAATCACACTTATACGATCAAAGTGAGACCATACAACGAAGTCAAACCCAGAACAGATATTTTCCTATTATAAATAAATCAATCTGCCTAGCCTTTTCCCAACTATGTTGGGGTCGACTTCCAGTCTAACCGGATGCAGCTGAATACCAGTATTTTACATGGAGCGACTACCTATCTGACCTCCACAACCCAGTAACTGGGTAACACGATACCCCTTGGTAAGACTGGCTGTCAGACTTTTGGGCTTCTGACGACCCGTAACGACTGTCAAAGATCCACGAATAGCACCCGGGACCAACGGCTTAAAGTGCTTTCCGAGGCACGTAATATCAATAATAATAATAAATAATGTAATCTTCATATTTTCTTATTTTATTTATATTCAACGATTTTTATTATACTATAATGATGAATATAATGCGTTACTCGTTTGAGTTTAAGCGACAACCTTTAAAAAAAAAAAAAAAAACGTAATAACATACATTATAATTATATTTATACTAGCTTCTGGCCGCGGCTTCGCCCCATGGATTTTTCTAAAATAAAAGTAGCATAGGAGGATACACAATTCCACCATACATTATTTTGTTATATCTCAAAGGGTTTAGACAGCGTTTTCATTGAAAGCTCCCAGACGGCTTTTTTTTTTCCGACACCTCCAACAAATATCGTTAATTTATACGAAAATGTATACAATAACTTAACAAATTATATACCTGAACCTTCCACGTGAACCACGCTATCCATTGGTGAAAACAGCATGAAAATCGGTGCAGTAGTTTTTGAGTTTATCGCGAACAGACAGTCAGGCAGACAGACGCGGCGGAGGACTTTTTTTTATAATATGTAGTGATTTCTTTTATTGTGATACAATTTTGCGCTAAAAACCCGCCATTTTTTTTTTTTTCATTTTCCCGTCTTAGGACACTTGGGTTTTTAAGACGAATATAACGATATCATAACTGTCGAAATCCATTCAGCCGTTTGGAAGATACGAGGTAATAAATAAATTAACAAACAAACATACAATATACGCGCCAAAAAACATAACCCATCCTTGGCAGTCGGGTAAAAAGGCTTTGCAACTCATTAGATAAATATCATATTATTCTCTTCATGTTCTCACTCACTATTGTCTACATTTCTTTTTCATTTCTCCTTTCGCAGGTCTGCTGGAAGAAATTTCTTAAGAAATAAGCAGTACCTTTGTACTGAAATTATAATTATGTCGTATCTCTATGTATTTAACTGTGTGTACATAAATAATAAAATAAATAAATAAATAAAAAAATCATAAATGCGTAGATAATGCTTGGTCAAAAAAATAAAATCAATCTGTATAATGAACAACACACATAATAATTAATCTGGCTTCCGAATGTGATGAAAGCAATGTCTGTCCAAGATTGATGTAGTTTGAGCAGTCTTTAATTGAATTTATAGCCAGCAAAGGATATATATGGCCTGTCATGTAGTTGTAGATAGGCTTTTAGCCAATGCAGTTATGGACGAAATTGAATCTTACCTACATCGACCATACCGGTGAAAGAAAATATGTGTAACACTCAATTCATAGGAATGAATATTTTTGATGAAATGCATAAATATAGGGTGTATATATTCAAACACGAAATATTTTAAGAGATATACCTATAGGTGTTAAAGACCATGGAAACGATTTTTTTTTAATCTGAGTAAAATATTTAAAAAAAAAAAAAAAAAATTACTTGATATGATGATAAATTATCAAAATTCACCGCGCTCGTGCTGCCATCGTCGCCGCGTCCGGGCGGGTCATTCGCAGAATAAGTAAAATTTTGAAAAATGCAACTCCTTTGCAAAACGTCTCAAGCTATTTTAAAATTCTAATAATTTATTATTAACATGAACAGGATATTTACCATGTTTATTAATTGTTCTGAGTTCCCGATATTTCGGCGCTGTTGCAAGCACCATGATCACGGATAAACAAAATATCTAAATATATTGAAATATCGGGAGCTCAGAACAATTAATAAACATGGTAAATATCCCGTGTATGTTAATAATAATATTAGTGACCATGACAGTTTAAAAACTTATAATAATTTATGTAAAAAATAAAACATTTTGGCTTTTTTACCACCTATAGATGGTCCTCTTAAAATATTTCGTGTATGAATAGATACACCTTATCTCCAAAGTTCCGGCTTAACATCTCCGAAGTTTCAGTTCACCTACTGGCTTACCATTTTCAAAGTTTCGGCTTGCCAATCGGATATTACCGTTGGCTTCCGAACGCTGGGTTCCGGGCCATCACCTGCCAGCATTTCCAACAATCATCAAGCTCCGTGCCGGGTACATATATTACATGCGTGGCCACGTCGAGCTCACTACGGGTCTGGCGATGACCGTCACCATTCCTGGCGTCTGCAGCGCAGCACAGTCTCTGCGGTCTTCGTCACACCAGGCTGAGCCAGGAGAGTACTGCACTACTCCCAAGGGAGTTATAGGAATTTTGTGACCATAAACTTACCTTCCCCCTTTCACCGTTTTTAGAAGAATATACTTTTTATGTTGACAATTTACGTGGTGGACATAACCACGTAAACCTTTTTCGTCTCACAATTCAACTACCTAGTATCTCTTAATAATATCACTACATATTATAAAACAAAGTCCTCCGCCGCGTCTGTCTGTCTGTCTGTTCGCGATAAACTCAAAAACTACTGCACCGATTCTCATGCTGTTTTCACCAATGGATAGCTTGGTTCTCGAGAAAGGTTTTAATATATAATTTGTTACCTTTTTGTATGCATTTCTGTATGAATTAACGATATTTGTTGGAGGTGTCGAAAAAAAATAAGCCGTCTGGGAGCTTTCAACGAAAACGCTGTCTAAACCCTTTGAGATATAACAAAATAATGTATAGTGGAATTATGTATCTTATAAAGGTCTTCAAAAAAGTCCGCCATAGCATATGTCTATCTCTTAAGGATAACATACTATATCCATTTTATTATCTTTTGTAGGTATTTGTTTGCCGAATTTTACTCTTGCAAATACGATTACGATAACAATAAGCTATAATATCAGTTGCTATTAGCCAAATTATGTTCGTAGATTAATAAGCTAGCTACTTATGTGTATTTCAAACAGTATACAAGAATATTTATCATAAAAACATTACTAAACACGGCGGCCATATGACTAAAATTTGTGCATTACAAAACTTTCGTTACTTTTTCACTGACATATTTATCACTTTTCGATAAACTAACACTCAATACGAAATTTACACTTATTTCTCAGTAATTCTGCATAAGATTCTTCTAAGATTAAACCGTTTTCTCATTGAATCCATTACTGTACGCACGTATAACCCTGATGAATGTTTACAATATATGCATCGCGCGCCACACCGCCACACGACCACAGAATACAGACGTATTTTGTTTTCTTTTTTTTTTTCGTTCGTTTAGTGGTGTTCCCGCTAAAATGTCAACCGGTCAAGTATTAGGCGATTAATCGAATTCTACAGCCAGATCGTGTTGCAAGTACAAAATAAATGTCAAATATTTCGTCCAATTGCGAATGTGACCCTGAGAAAAGTTATGCACCAATGGTGTTCATTAGATATTTCTAGCGTTTTATGTTTTATCAGCACAAACGGTGTAGCATGCGACATTTCAGAGGATTTCGTTTTGTTTTCACATTGTTGGTACTCACGTGAATTATTTTAAAATTATTATTTGTGTTGCATTTCTACTTCGTGTTGTAATTTGGTACAATTGATTGCTTTAAGAATTTGAGTGAAATTTCGTATTTTGATTTTGTGTTTGTTATCTTTAGGTAGAGACTCATTCACGTTCAGAACATAAGTACTTTTATTATATTAAATCATTTGTTTTGGTTTCTATTCACATAGTGAATCACATTAAAATTAATATTAAGTTAGGATTTTGAGATATAGCCTGGGATATGGAGAAGGACATAGTGTACTTTTTTATGCGATAACCGACATCCACGCGGGCGAAGCCGCGGGCAAAAGCTAGTATTATAATATAAAAAAGTCACTTTTTGTGTCTGGCTATTGTTTTTCTTAATGATGCGGTTTCCACAATAATTTATAGAATTTAATCCGGAAAATTCATGTGTATAACATATTAATATTCCAGCTAAAATAACGCAAACTGTAAATTGGAATGATTTAACAATAATATATATGTCTATTTTTCTTGAAATTAGTGAATAATAATAATAATAATAATAATTTGATAATTTTGTAATATTGTAACGTGATGTAAATTTTATATGGGTGTATTCCTAAAATAAAAATGATTTGATTTGATTTTGATTTGATTAATAATTAAACTTACAAAAAAAACAAGATATCTCGATATTTTGTCAAGATTTCGTTATTGTTTTTACTTTGACATCTATAGTAATTTTTTCATTTTTTGATATTTTTAATCTGTTTAAAACTAATTTGTATTTTTTTGTTATGTTCCTGAGGTGCATGCAAACCTCACTATTCTTGCACGTACACAGGTGTGGAACTGCCTTTATAGACCACTGCAATATTCCATTATTCAAGCACATACCTACGTCTATATTATTCTTTAACTAAAGCCCTACAAAACACTATTACTTAACATTATAACATACATAAGATATAAAATTATCCTCATCCATTCGCGCTTACACAGCAGAATTATAATAAGTATTGTTTGGGACAGACAAGTACAGTCGATTAAATAGATTGGTGCATTACAGGCAACAAAGTAGAAGTCAAAGCATATATTTCAACTAGCTGCTGTCCGCGGGTTCGCCCGAGTTGCTTAATCTAAAATAAAAGTAGCTTAAGTTACTCCTTATAACGTGTTATAACATCAGCTATATGCTAGTGAAAGTCCCGTTAAAATCGGTCCAGCTGTTTCGGAGGTTAGCCGAAACAAACAAACAGACAGACAGACAAACAAAAAAAAAGTTTTTTTTTTTGTTATAAGTACCGCATATACTTTCTTATGCATTTAGTAAAAAGCTGCTATTTTAAACATTATAAACAGTTTTATTTATTTGTATTGATAAACCATTTCCTGGCACTTTTGAATTGTCCAGGAGGTGGTCAGTTAGATGGAAAGTTGAAGCTAGTTGGTGGCCCGTTCAAAACAGTAGATCTTCTTATGGAGTAGAATGGACAAGAAATTCCATGGACACTCTTTAAATTTTGTGGAGTTGTTAACAAATCTTGGTCACTGCTACTGTTAGGTATACTTGCTACTATTTTTAAACAATTTTGTGTGTGTGTTTTAAATTACTCTTATAAATGTGTCATAATTATAATAATAATATAATACCGCATCCAGTCTATCCCAGCCACTTTGGCTGGGATAGACTGGATGCGGAAGGCGGAGGACAGGGTGTTGTGGCGCAGCATGGGAGAGGCCTATGTTCAGCAGAGGACTGCGATAGGCTGAGTTGATTGAAAGTGTCTCTTAGACGTAAAAACTTGTTATGCACATAAATAACATTAAGATATTAGCAAGTAGTGGCAGCATTGTGGTAAGAAATATATATTTGCGAGTGTACCAAATTCTTCGTTCAACTGTACAAAACAGAAAGAACGGAAATAGAAGAAAGAGACAAAAGCAAAAAGATAATGGGAAAGAAAGAGATGGGGATAAAGCCGGGGATGAAATGATCACTGCGTCGCCCGCTAACAACTTTGTCAGTGCACAAACATGAATATGGAAAACTTTGGAGTAGAATGAAAAAGCTTACTTCGTTTTTTTTTTTTTTTTTTGTTGAAGTTGAATAATTTTAGTGAAGAGAATAGTCGTGGCTAGAATAGAATTGTTGTGAGGGGCTTGTGTAAAGAAAGAAAGAAAGAAAATATATTTATTGAGCACAGACTAAGAGGCACACATTACTAGGTGGCTAAGTAATAACACCCGCACGGGTCGTTCGATGCGGTTAACAATCGTTGCAGCGTTGGCAATCGTGCCACGGTTGGTTAGTGGATGGGTGACTATGTTTACATACCAAGACCCCCTCCGTGCCTCGGAAAGCACGTTAAGCGTTTGCCCCGGCTGTCCTTCATGAATCTTTGACAGTCGTTGCAGGTCGTTACTAGCCCGAAAGTCTGACAACCAGTCTTACCAAGGGGTATCGTATTACCCAGTAACTGGGTTATGGAGGTCAGATAGCTAGTCGCTCCATGGAAAATACTGGTATTCAGCTGCACCCGGTTAGACTGGAAGGCGTCCCCAACATAGTTGGGAAAAGGCTAGGCAGATCATGAACAGAATTTTTGTGGTCGTTTGGGAGCGGTGAATAACGTACTCCTTTGGTTGTTTGATGTTTTAACGGTATATTGAGTATTTTACAATAGTTATAAGAAAATACAGCGAAAACGGTGACAAGGTAACGCATGCCATTCAGTCTATACCGGAACTGAGCCAGAAAAAGCAGACCGGCCGGCACTCGCGGTTCTCTTGACCTTTGGATGACATATGATATCGATGACATTGACAGCGCCACATTAGCAAGCAGTGGCGCCAACGGTGGTCTAGGTAGTTTTTTAACTTTTAGTAAATATGTTTTCTGATCATGTCTTTTATAAATAAAATTCTGTAATATAGTATTGTAGAATATGATTGCGACAATAATATATACAATCAATGAAAAACTCAATCAAATTGAATAGTTTTACAGTAACTGGAAGTCATTGCATTCTGCATTTAAAGGATAAAATCAGGAATAAAATTATCCGTAAGAGAACCGGAGCTTCCGACATAGCTTGCAGAGTAGGCAAGCTGAAGTGGCAGTGGGCTGGCCATGTTTGTCGAAGGATCGATGGCCGGTGGAGCAGACGAGTCCTGGAGAGGAGACCGCGTATCGGCAAGCGTAGTGTGGGACGCCCTCCAGCTAGATGGACCGATGACCTCAAAAAGGTGGCTGGGACAGACTGGATGCGGAAAGCGGAGGACAGGGTGTTGTGGCGCAGCATGGGAGAGGCCTATGTTCAGCAGTGGACTGTGATAGGCTGAGTTGATTGAATCGATAAAGGTAAAAAAATACGATACCACCAAAATACTATCATCACCATACCATAATTATTCCTTAGTTATAACAAAATCACAAATTCCAACAGCATTCTACATATACAGAGTGGCAGGGACACCGAAGCGCAAACTGTAACCATGAATTCAGCACATGATGCTAGACATAGCGACTTCGTACGACGTAGCAACCTAGCGACCTACCGTAGAAACTTCTAGTAGGATATTAAAAAAATAAACAGCTTTTTCATAGAAAAGTGCAATACCTACGCGATCATAAGGGCGGAGCTAGGCTGGCTCTGTTAGCCAGAATCCCCACGCACAACGGACCAAATGGGAGTCTATGTGCGGAAAAAGGAGCCCCATCATCATCATCATCATCATATACCTACGCGATCAAAATGTATGGAACAGCAGTTATTTTTTTAAATAACCGACGGAAATCAACGCAGGGTACGCGTCGATGTCAATACCCAATATTTTATTTGCTATCCTGTATTGTCCTATCCTTATCCTAAACGTACGTACAACTGCATTCTTAATATTGCAGTATTCTTCTTATTTATGTATGTGTGCAGAATTATCATTCCTGTTAAACAAAACAACTTAAAAAAAAAAAAAACTCAGTCTAGACTAGAATATTCCGAGTGTTATTGGTGCCACATAAAATACGAATAAATATCTGCAATAGAGGACTAGACAAATGTTACCCAATGTGCTTTACAACGCTAAAAGGGTGTCCCCGAAATTACGTTGCACTTGGTTCCAAACAATATTGTATTTTTCATCAGACTCGACTAGACTTCGAGCGAAAATTTTCCATTCATTTTTATTGTAACTGCATTATAGTCGTGAATTAATTAATTACTTACGAGTAACATTATATTTAAATAGGTCAAACGAAATTAAAGGCAGAATAATCTATGCAATCATCTTTAATAACTTTCTGTAGGTAGGTATTTACGCAAACAAATGTTTTTTTTTTTTTAATGCTAAATGATCTGTTGGTCTAATTCAACGGATCACTACGATCGATCTTATTCACTCCTATAATATCAAAGTAGGAAAAAAAGAGGTATAAAAAATCGTAGAGTGACTGTGACGAGGATATGGTTTTGTGTTTTACGTGAATACGTGTACGTCTGCAGATGTACAGCGCCGTCGTTGAACCGCTCGGATGCCTTCATTCTTTTTTCCCGGCGCCGCTTCACTCTGTCATATAGTGTTTCGTGGGTATCACTGGATTATTCTTGAGAATCCCTTTCCAACCGTATTCAATTTTTATTTTTTGGCTTTTTGACGAGTATAGGCCAACATTGTAATATATATATATATATATTTTTTACTATATCTCCATATTACTATTTCTCATGTTTCATAAACTCAATCAATAGATTTTGACGAGAACTGAAGATTGAAACTCAAACGAACGTCGTAGCTTTTTCGAGACAAAATGTATACTAAACGGAAATTATATGACGCAGCGAAATGACCTCGAAATATCGGCGCTTTAGCTATCGAGTGATGTTTTTTCATTCTTATTTCTTTTGTGTTTATGTTCTTTTTTTTTTGCGTCATGTTTACCGCAAATAAACGTATTTTCTTTCTTTATTTTTCTTCTAATTTATTTTTGGATGTGGATGATATTTATGTCGCTGCAAAACCCAACTGTATCCCCCGATTTTATTCACTATATCTGCGAATTTAAAGACGTATTCAAGTCAAAACAAGCGCCACTTACGTTACAAGTCCTACATTTCCATGTGTTCAGTTCCATGACTGTAGTACAAGCATATTACCATAAACCAGGGACACATCCAGACACGAGGCTGCTAAATTCTGCATGAAAAACCACAAACATACAACCTTGACCTGTGGATCGAGCCCAGGACTCCATACTCACTATTCAAATTTACGACCACTAACCTACGAAACAGTTCTACAAAAAGTTGATAATAATTATTATGTCCTAGAGCGTTCCCTCCCGGCGTTTTCACTCACATCTGCCTTGTAAATAACCTTTGTTAGTCGCTTTTCATTCATCCTCTCAACATGACCAAACCATCTAAGCATACTCTTTTCAATTTTTGCCACTAGATCTTCTTTTAAACCACATTGTTGCTCTACTCGTATCACATAATTTTTTCAGCCTATCATTCATAGTCATGTGCACACATTCTTCGGAAGGAACGCATTCCCACAGCTCTTTAAAATATTTAAAGAATTATAATCATTAAAATCATCAATACATCTCTCTGATTTTATATTACCCTAGTGAATAACTATTTCATGAAATCTTGACATATGAGAACTATACCTACTAACTTAAGGAGTTGTACCGATTCTTATGACTATAATTTTGTAAATGCATAATTGTTATGGGCGCGAATCATACTTCAATCAACATATACCCAGACAATGAGCTGCAAAGTGCAAAAATCGTAGTAAAAATTTGTATTTGACGGACTACCTTAGCGCTTCCTCCTTAACCAACAAAACAAGATCGTTCAAGTTTACGATAAATATTGTTGACACTGTAGAAAAACTTAACGAACTTGAGAACAAAGATCGCACTTCAGTTTGCGGTTTAAAACCAATCCAATTTAGCTGACTCTTACAATCAAAGAAAGACAAAAGATTATACATTGTTGAAACTCCAGGTAAAGACAATACAATGAAGTGTTGCTGGTTGCTTTAAGAGAAACAATAAAATATAGTACCTAGATTTTACTTTATCTTTTCAGGTCATTGGTAGGTATGATTTTAAAGGAGTACTCATAAAGTTTCTTGTCAGAGATGATACATAAACTCAGATACATATACTCACGCCTTCTTCCCATGGGAGTAGGCAGAAACTATAGAACGCTATCTGCTACGCTCCTTACATACCCCTTTTGCTTCGTTTACATCTATATATCTGGTTATACGCGCATTTGCGAGTGCTACGCACCTGACCTTTTTGAAGAACATCACCAATTAGGTCACTATTATGTCCTCCTAGGGTGTTCCGGTCCGGTTACCACTCACATTTGCCTTGTAAATACCTTTTGTTAGTCGCGTTTCATTTATTCTCTCAACATGACCAAACCAATAAGCATACCTACTCTTTTAAATTTTCGTCACTACATCTTCTTTTAACATCTTTTATGCCGTAATTACAGACCACCAATTAGGTCACTATAATAATAGTATAATCATTTATACTTTAGAAAGCACCGAAGTGCTTTGCATTAATAAGTGACAATTATAGTCACTTACCTACTTCACATGTTAAATTAAATTGTAAGGGTTTGATATCATAATTTATTGTTGAGATAAAAAAAAAAAAAAAACACATAAACCTACATGGGCACTTATGAAACGTCAGAAGCTAGGTGCATGGTTCCAATTAGTCGTTTCCTATGGAGAAGAGCCAGCAAGAAACTCCACGGTTACTCTTTTAAAAATAATTGGCTTTACAATATTATTTATTTATTTATTTTATTATTTATGTACACACAGTTAAATACATAGAGATACGACATAATTATAATTTCAGTACAAAGGTACTGCTTAATTCTTTCTTGTCAAATAACAGTGATAATAGGTATGGGAGGACAGTGTAGGCCTTTCAGCAATTACCAGGTATTTAACAAAATAGAAAAGTGCCAACAAATCTACACGCTACTAGGCCTAAATCGTTCTCAAATTCAACAAAATAGAAAATAATATAAGTATATAAAAGATCAATGACATGATTGCAATTACAACTACAGATCCTTAAAGCTACCGTGTGATGTTTTATGGAGGAGATATATTTTTATAAATATAGGTTATTTTAAACAGTTTGTTGTTTCCTTGTATTTCGATACTTGCATCTGGGCTTTTGTTCCTTTACAACAAGAGGGACAAAATCTTTTATGTAACAGTGGCCCTGCTGATCCCCTTGTTTTTGTGATTGAAAAAAAAAAGATCGTAAAAACCAGCCGAGGCGGTCAGACGTGACCATTGTAACAGAGCCTGAGATTTAAACATGGTTTGTTTTTATTAGTCGTTGCAAAAAGGGGCGGTAAACAGACATGGACATCCGTGAGCACGGGATTTTGTTTTGAAAGTGTGCCGATTCAGATGTCCCGGATAGTACGTGTGACTAATAAATAATCAAGCAAAATATTCCATGCAAACGACGACTTATCGAAGCCCTCTTGCATATTGTACTTAATCTATTGTACAACATAACACCAACCAAGACTAGTACACAAGCCATAAACGTCAACTGCTATACATGATACGTCCCCGCAGACGAGAACAATTAACAATCTTGACGCCAATCTACCAATCACTCTTAGCTTACGGTACCCTGAGGATGCATCATGCGGATGAATATAAGTACTATAATACGAGTACATGGACCGACTGCTGTTAGAGGATATATGAGAAGGGATGTAACGAATGTGACTGATGATGAACAGATGGGGAAAGGGACACCAAAGAAACAATCGAGACAGATTGTGTGATGACAGCAATTAAAATAATAACAATGGGACAAGGGCACACAAAAAAAAGACAAATATATGGAGCAAGAGTGTCATATATACTGATGTCACGTCAGTTACTAAAGTTCACTCATACTCCATATAAAAGGGAGGATACTCCGACCATACGGGTGTTGTGTCTGGTTGGCAACTGCCCAACGGTTGATGTCGGGATGTTGTATATATGCTAGTCGCGCGGTAAACTCTGATTGCGCGATGCAGGATTTTTGACGTCAGGTCTTAGATGCGTAGTTCGCATGTGACGTTGTTGATGCCGCCACAATACAATGTGTAACTGGCCGAATGCATATTCTGAAAGTAGTTGTTCAGAATCGTTTACTGAATCGAGTTCTATAATTTTTAACGTAGGTTATTTTTTATCCCAGAAACTATTAAAACTACGTAAATTAGTCACACTTCCGTTGTACAGTCAAAACAAAACAAAATGGACGAAGTAGCTATTACGCTAGACCCTTATAAGTGTGTGACTGTGTAGATTTGTAATGTAACGACAATTTTTTACCACAATCAGTATAACTAATTTAATAAATAAACAATGTTTTATATTAATAGTAAAAATGATTCAGTGTATGGGTTATGATTAAAACATCATATTATAATTGGAGTGTTTGGTGGTCTGCGTTAATTCCGCGACGGACAAGTTGTATATCCTCCACACTCAAAGTACTAGAGCATGATTATTTAGGGCCGAAACAAATGGCAATCGCTTTAAAAGTGTTTATATTTCTACAACGAATTTCAAAAGGATTTACATATATTTTACCTCGAACAGTACATGGACGGGAGCTACGCACTAGGCGACTGTTCGCACCAGCTTTTGTAGATCGAATACCGCGTAGTCGACACATACAATACGAGTTTTGGTGCAATAGACATAATTATTCCTAAGCAGATATATATAAAAAAATGAGATGGTTAAAATTCTAAAGCATAGGCAGTTATTACAAAATGTAGGTATCATTATTAATAGGCTAGGGACCTGTATGACACATCACGAATAATTTAATTTTTTGTTTTGTTTGTTACATCTTTTATAGAATATTATTTATCTTTATTTATTTTCTTTCTTTTACCTTGTTTTTCATTAAGTTAGCTCTGCTACAGTAAACGTTTGCTAACAGCTTGTTTTTCGATATAGTATATATAGTAATATGCGGAAAATATTGTGGGTAGTATATTTGTTAAGTTTAATTTTAAGACAACATTGTTTATGCTTAATATGCTACTGTTTGTTTTCCCAAATGTAATAAATAAATAAATAAATCTTTTTGGTAGCTTATGTCAGTGCTATTATAGTTTTGATCTCTCCATCATTGTTATTGTCGTTTCGTATTGACAGAAATTCTACGAAAATACATATTAATTTAGTTCCATGAAAAAAGTAGAAAAGCCTGTGGTCATCAATCACATACAAAGCCAAACTTCGGACTGCTTTTAATATTTTTTTTAATGAAGAAATAGAACACTGTTCTCGATCCCAAGAGTCAAATAATTGAAAAAACTATACCAGTATGAATTCTGCTGATTCTACAAATATACAGCCATGCCGATGTCCTCAATACCGGCCAGCCATAATGTTCAGTATTTAAGCGTCATCACAGCTATGCCTAGTTTCTAGGTCTTAACAACGCGTAGAGCCAGTGCTGTAATTATTGAAACGACAGACATAGAGAGGGGTGGAGTCGAATTGGGACTAAATATTTTTGAATAAAAAAAAGTGTGGGTTAACTATTTTCTCTTAATCTGGAGGCCACGCCAAGTCGTTTTGACTTAAAGTTAACTAACATTTTGTTCACTGTAGCATTGTACTACTTGCTGAGTTGATATAAAAACGGAATAGGTACAGACTTAGGAAGAAAAATGGACTGAAAACGCAAATATGCACAGATTAAAATATATCAATCATCATTTCAGCCGAAAGACGTCCACTGCTGGACATAGGCCTCCCCCAATTGAGAGGAGGTTTGCCATAATCGCCACGCTTGGCAGGCGGGTTGGCGATCGCAGTAAGGTGTTAAAAATGCATAGAGAACGCTGCTGCCCATTCTCTAGAAAGTCCCTTAGTCGCCGTTTACGACACCCACGGGATGAAATGGGGTGGTGCTATTCTTTACGTCCGGCACCACACGGAACACGGAAATATATTAATGCAATCAATAAAATAAAACTATGATTATGTTCCAATTTTATTAGCTTCATTAATTTAATTAATGTAATCAATTATTTTGCATTCTATTTTTAGCTAATTGTTTTAGAAACTCTTAAAAAACCCGACCCGTTGTAATGTACTTACAGTGGCCAGCACATCAAGCTACATGAAACTTTAAAATTTATCCAAACGATTTTAAACTCTAAAATGTTGTTAATTAAGTTCAAAATCGAACGAGAAAATTTGACAGTTTGTGGTAACTTGATGTGCCGTACTACAATTCTTGCGAATTTCATTTCATTTCAATGCCCTTTTCTTATTTATATGAGAAGAGGGCCCTACGTACAGGGTTTATTTATTCCATAATTAAATCCTCGTTTTCAATTGATGTTTTATACAGAAATATCAACTATATAGAAATGCATTAAGTTCAATTACAGTTATTGAAAATATCTTAAAAATCGTTCAAGTTGTAGCGCAAACTGAATTTTATGTGTGATGGGCGGACCGCCAATAGAGCGTTCGGTGACGATGACGCGAGTTCCATGATTTTTGTTCACCCAAAAAGTACACATATAATGTATACACAGTATACATAGGTATAGCTCATGGAAAGCGTTCGGTGACGATGACGTGAGTTCCATGAACATCGAACGCAGAATAAATTAGGTTCACCATCTGCCTAGCCTTTTCCCAACTATGTTGAGGCTTCCAGTTTAACCGGATAAAGGTGAATACCAGTATTTTACTTGGAGCTTATTTGACCTCCACAGCTGAGTTATTGGGTAATACGATACCCCTTGGTAAGACTGGTTGTCAGACTTTCGGGCTTCTGATGATCCGTAACAACTGTCAAAGATCCACGAATGACAGCCGGGACCAACGGCTTAACGTGCTTTCCGAGGCAAGGAAAGCACGTTACGCACGCGTATCGCAGAATAAATTAGGTTATGTACCTACAATTTTGCTCTTAAAACTATTCACAATTCAATTCTTCAATACAATACCAGAATTTCTCTTAAGATTCAGAAACAAAGACTTGGAGTAAGGAAGGTGGTAAATCAATCGAACCTAATAAATTACGGCCACTGTCTGACTCACCTAATGAATCGAAGACATTCATTATCATGGAAACCCAATTTCAGTTCTCTGATAATAGTTTTTTATCCTTTTATTTAAACATAAAAAACCGGCCAAGTGCGTGTCGGACCACGCACAATGAAGGGTTCCGTAGTTGGTATGAATTTATCCATAGAACAAACTTAACATCGTAGTTGAAAAACATGTTCTTCCATACGGAATGTATGGGAGAACATGTTTTTCAACTGTAAATTAAGTTGGTTGACTATTACTCGGTAATTTGTGACGCCTACATTGCTGTGATAGTTTTCTTTTAACTTCGTTATATATACTACTGCTGTGTTTTTTTTTTTTTACATATCCAAGTGTAACCATTTAGCTGTCAGGGGGCGGGGACATTTAACTCTAACGAAAATTAGCACTTTAAAGCCTAATATTTCAGAAACGGATCCCTTAATCGAAAAATTGTTTTCACAAACCCGCAATATTTTTGAAAGACAACAATACACACTCCATAGGGTAGGCGAAAAAAAAAAACACCCCCACTTCACATGTACAGGAGGTACCCTAAATAGGTAACTATTTTTTTCATGATTTTATTTTACCGCTTTGTCGGCGTGATAAATATCCATGCCAAACTATAGCTTTCTAGTACTAAGAGTCTCTGAACTAAGCTGGGGACGGACTGATGGATGGACATGGCGAAACTATAAGGGTTCCTTGACCACGGAACCCTGAAAAAGCGAAATGTGGGTGTACTATAATAATATAATAATAATAATAATATCAGCCAATGGCTTAATTGCCAAGAGCCTCGACCAACATCTAAGGAGGCTCTCGTTGGGCGGCTGGATCAAGGGCTTGATTCAGAGAGCGGTACTTTTGGACACGGCTCGCATTGTTAGGAGGTTCCTCTCTCTGGAGTCCTGACCGCCGGTAGCTTGGACCCTGTTCCCGATACCGGTGGGCTGCTATTTTTTATATTTTTAAATGTTTTTATTTTTGTATGATTTTATAGAAATATTTAAAAATGTAAATTATATGTATAAAAATGAAATAAAGGAAATAATAATAATTTATTTCAGATTTCACCATAAATTGTTAGTAGCACGAAAATACATAGGAGCTAATTTTAGCAAACAAAACAAATATAATAAAAGATAGATTTTAGGACAATCCGACACCAGAACGCATGTATGCTACTTCACTACGTGCAGCCGCATCCAGCGCTCAAGCATCGGAGAATCCCACTGGTCCCTCAATACGCTCAAGATGCTGTTGGAACTAGCTCGCATGCGAGTTAGGGTCGAGGTGCAACGTTTACGCATGATTGTCGGAAAACTGTCGACGTTGGCCTCGGCAAACATGCCGGAGGCACTGCAATACCGCGGCAGCCCCATCAGCATCCTGAACGCATTGTTATACTGCACTCGTAGGTCACTGTATGTCCTCTGCAAATGGCCAACCCACAGGCTGCACGTGTAAAAGGTATAAGTTTTTCAGCTTATAATATCCCCACTGCACACAGGCCTCCTCTCTGTGAAGGGGAGTGGGATCTACCACGCGGACCTAGTGTGGGTTGGTAGATGTCACACGTCTTCAAATTTTTGGTTCTAGAACATGCCGCGGTTTCCTCACAATGTTTTCCTTCACCGTTTTGAGAGCAGTGATAATGTAATTATTCACACAAAGTAGTAGTAGCGCCTGTTTGAGTCGAACCCATGACCTACAACTCGTAAGTTGGAGCTGTTACCACTGGGCTCTAAACTTTAAACCTTAACTAAAGAAAAACCTTGTTTTGTAAGGCCGAATGGGTTTATTCTCCACCGAATATCATCATCATCATCATCATCATTTCAGTCGAAAGACGTCGACTGCTGGACATTGGCGTCCCCCATGCGCCGCCACCTCGACCGGGTTTGTGCTTTCCGCATCCAGCAGATTCCTGCGGATTTCATAAAGTCATCGGTCCACCTTGTGGGAGGCCTTCCAACGCTACGTCTTCCGGTACGCGGTCGCCACTCCAGAACCTTTCGGCCTCAACGGCCACTGTTCTGTGCGCAATGTGCCCTGCCCATTGCCACTTAAGTTTGGCAATTCTTCGAGCTATGTCGGTTACCTTGGTTCTCCTGTGGATCTCTTCATTTCTGATTCGATCACGTAGGGAAACTCCAAGCATAGCCCTCTCCATTGCCCTTTGGGTGACTTTTAGCCTTCTAATAAGGCCTATTGTGAGCGACCACGTTTCAGTGCCATAAGCCATCACTGACAACACGCACTGGTCAAAGACTTTCGTCTTGAGACACTGCGGTATGTGGGACCGAATATCACTCGAACCTAAGTATCATCAATTAAAGATAATGATAAGATTTATAACCAGTCTTCGTGTAGTAATAACTTCATTCAACGCAATTAATTCTATTAAGTCGAGCTGAAAGATAAGTCGCTTATGTCTTTAATTCAGTATTTTGTTCGCCTCCATTAATTTCGTATAGTATTATTATATATTAATTTGTTTAGTAATTATTTTACCTTAATACTTACTCATTTTGACCTATGTTATGTTCCAAAAGTATCAGATTAAAATGTAAACAAATGGATCAGAAAACGATACCAATTTCTAGTGTCACTTACAAATTGAGTGCTTTGCTCATTTTAAATCACCCTAAAGATGTTTTTCATTTGATACATGAGGTTTATTTTATAACCTCAATTTTTAATATTTAATAATGTTATTCAAACAATGACTGTTGGAAAATGTGCGGAGATATAAAGTTGAAACCTTCATTTGAAATGACTACCTATTCTTATACTCCATTTAAAATAACATTAGACATTTAAGTAAACTATTTTTACAGTTCGTTCAACCGATTTTGACTTCTATTGCGTTGGTGGTAGGACAAATGGCAGCTGCAGTAAACAGCTGGTATTGTTATCACTTTTTATTTTAATGCCTGCCTTATGCCTACGGAAAAATGCGGAAAAATGCACTCCAATAGTACCTTTGTCATGTCCATAATTTTTTTTAATAAATTACCCGAAATAATAAAGAATTTAAATAAATATAACATCTTTATCAATAAATTGAAGCTTTTCCTTGTAAGCAAGTGCTACTTTAGTATAAGCGAATACTTAAATGATAAATTATAAGAAACTTCATATCTATCTATCTAGATAGATTAAATTATCAAGGAAAACCACTATAATTATGAAAGTAGTGAGCAAAAGGTTTGAGAGAAAAAGTTTAAAAAAAGCAATAAGTTTAAAAAGTAGGGTAGACCATTAAAAAAAAAAAAAAATTATATCAAAAATATTAATTTTAATTCTATCAAAAATTCTAGGTTCAGTCTATTTAGGTTTAGAACGTTTAGAAAAGTCTAGGATTTTAATTTAGTCTAGATTTAACAGGTTGCTCTATATAGCCGTGATAACATGAAGTAATGTTTAAAAGTGTTACAGAGCTATGAGTATAGGTTAGTGAAGTATTTGTAATCTGTGTAACGTAGATGTTTAGGTTTGTATAAACAACCACAGGATATTGTCCTGCAGCTGTCGTGGAGTATCCCAAGCCTCCAAACTTGTAAGTGACCCCGAGAGGTTTTAAGAACACTCACAAGCGGCGACTGGGTACGATTACCATTGGGTAAATGCAGTGGTTTGCAAGTGTGTGGGGTGCAGAGTAGTGAGGTATTGTAAGAGTGTTAGTTAGTATGTGATAACGACTATTAGGATATTATCCTATAGCACGTTGTAGAGTAAGCCAAACTCCAACTTATAAGTGACCCCGAGAGGTTTTAAAAACACTTACAAGCGAAGAATGGATGCCAATTACCAGTGGGTAAAGGAATGTGTGTGGGGGTGTAGTATAAGATTATGTTCAGTATGAATAAGTGTCGAGTAAAGATTGAAGTGGATGAATTGATGAATGATGTAAATACTTACCAAATATTATTACTTGTGCAAGTTTGTTTTAGAATTTAGAGATGAGTAGAGCACCTGGAAATATTTTAAGAGGGGGAGATTAGTAAAGTTGGGCGCCAGATTGTAACGTTACATTTTTCCGGGAGGGGAAAAATGTAAGGTCAGAGATAAAACTACCACCTACCTATTATCAGAACTGGAGGAGTCCTAGCTTATGATGAAAATAAACAAGTTAAAGAGTAAACAATTTAATAAAATAATAAAAAAAAACAATTAAGATGGGTTAATAGGCCCTAACGAATGGGTATTGGAGGGTCCTAACTGAAGGATAATAAGAGGCCAGGGAAACCGGGGAGAAGTTACGTTGGAGGTAAGAGAGAAGGGGAGGGTAGAGGTAAGAGTGAGAGGTCCAGGAGTTTCTTGGAGGAAAACCTCGAGTCAGGCTTCCAAGTCGCCGACCTTGGAGGAGCAGGTCGTATCAAGAGGTCCGAGAGCCACCAGCCCTGAGTGTCAAGGCTTGTTGAAGATATAAATGATGGTTTTCTGTAACACGAAGTAATATTATGCACTGGCTTGTGTCCTCTTGCGTCAAGTGATAGTACTGACGCGCCAGGGCACCCGCTTAGCAACCCTCTGGAGATGTCAAGGATTGGAAAATTGCGAAGCTTCAATGTTATTCTAGCATAACTTGTAATCTTAAAGAGGAGGGAACTATCCTTATGTCGGAGAGGAGGGAACTGCCCTTCCACCGACCTGTACTTAAATCACAAGACTTGCAGACTCCAGCACCAAAAGTAGAATAAATCACACCGAACGGCTCCCTTCATCTTTTCGTAGATGATCGGCCTTTCAAATTTTGACTTAAGATTTCTAGAAAATAAAAAGAAAAGTAAAGTAAATTATAATCAGGTCTAATATCAAATACCTATACAACCTAACCTCCTTGCACCCACAGTAAAATGAAAAACCTAGGCTTGTCATCATCTGACATAACAAAAGGTAAACAAACATTGTGAGAATATTATAAATCAACAGAAAAACCTTAATAATAAAAATTACAGAGGTCTAGGAATGCTTAACCACCAGGCAATGGCAATTCAGTTACATGGAGAGAGAGTACGATGAACAAATTGAAATTATAATAGCCAAAAAGTAAGTACAAAAACTCGAACATTACAAATACACAGTATACATATACTCGTAGCTCATGGGAAGCGTTCGGTGACGATGACGCGAGTTCCATGATTTTTGTTCACCCAAAAAGTGCTCAACGCGCCTAAAGAAGTTTTCACTTCGAAAACGACAGGTATCTGACTCAACGCAATACGTCGCCGACCCAACGTTTTAACTAGATTGTATAGAAATGTTTTATTATGTATTAGTTTATTATTTTTAAGATTATTTTGTGTATTTTATCTATGGGCCTTAGTTGCCTGAAAATAAAGCAATTATTATTATTATTTTAAAATGTTTACATATCTCGGGACCCTGGGGTCCCGGACCTTTGGAAGGCGTACGAGGGGCCGAAGCCAACTCGCAGAGGCCCGTTAGACGCTTTTTAATTAAATGTGGCACCAACCGACGATTATCCCTGTACGCACTACGCAAGTGCACCCAAGGACAACCCCCGGTTGGTGTAGGACTATTGCAAGATATGGAAACAAAGATATTGGACTATGGGTTTGGGTGGTTAAAATGGACTGGTTACCTAAAACTATGGAAGGACTATGGCCCCTGCCTGATCAATGTTGTTTTACACACGGATAAAATGGCAGGGGGTGACTTGCACACTCAATAATGGGCCCCCGAAAACGGTCGCTAGCACATAGTGACGTAGCAACAAGGGGGCAACATGTCCTGAGGTGCTCGAGGAGTGGAGAGGTATTCCACGGCTCTCAGAACAATCCCAGAGCCCGGAAGATGGTCAAGATCCCTACAAGCACTTACTGGAATACTTCCTTCCTCCGAGCACGTTTGCTCTTGCGAATCTCCACTCAAGCCGGCCAATAAAGGCAAGAATGAGGTGGGAGCTCAGTTCCTCGTCAGTGTTCACTCCAGCCGGCCAATAAAGGCAAGCCAGAGATGAGGAACATGACTTCTCCCGGGAGATAGGGTCCGTGGGGTCGCAACTGCCCAACAGCTCGCCACATGCTGCCCTGCGGGTTTCTGTATCTCTCTTGGTCTGGCTCCTCACCCTAGACCTGTTCCGGGAAAGTAAACTCTACCGGCACAGACCTAGAGTTCGGAGCACGCAAGCCCCACCACGACGTCAACGTAGAGATACGACGGTGGGGTTATTATTATTATTATTATTAAAACAAAGACAGTAAAAAACTAGCCGAGGTGATCAGACATCTGTGATAATTGTACCAGAGCCTGAGAAATATAAAATTGAAACAATTTATTTTATTTTATTGGTTGCCGCAAAAAGGGGCGGTAAACAGATGGACATCGTGAGCACGGGATTCTGTTTTGAAAGTGTGCCGATTCATATGTCCGTGATTGTACGTGCGCTGCGAGACAGGGGGGGGGGGGGGGGGCATTGGAGGCCGTTTAAAGTCATAGCACTATTGTTCGTCGAATCGTTGAGCTCCTTAAGTTATGAGTTGAGCTGCACGATTACTGACAAATGCGTGCACTGACTGGACAGATCCATTTAATCTGTGTGGTTTTTTCCTCCAAGGACCATTTCAGACACCAATCTACATGGTCTTCACATGATCTGACCAAGATTATGTCTCGATTTTAACAGAGACTCTGACCTCAGAGTTTGTTTCTGCCTTTCTTCTCAGAGTAGTCAGATTGGAAACGTTGACCTCATCTAGTTTTTAAAATATGATTGACGAGTTAAAGTGATTGTACAAACCTACTTACAGAAATAAAATCATAATTATATTTTAGAGGTATGAAAAACAGGGTGTAAAGTTCACTCATACTCTATAGTAGAGGGAGGATCCTCCGACCAGACGGGTGTTGTGTCTGGTGGGCAACTGACCAACGGTTGATGTCGGGATGTTGTATATATGCTAGTCGCGCGGTAAACTCTGATAGCGCGATGCAGGATTTGTGACGTCAGGTCTTTGATGCGTAGTTCGCATGTGGCGTTGTTGATACCGCCACAATATCATCCAAAGGTTGTCTGTACCTAAAAGATCGCTTTTAGCGATAAGACCGCCCATTGTGTCACACTTCTACATTTATATCGAAAATGTTTATGGTGTACCGACATAATAAAGAGTATTCTATCTACCTATTTATAATTTACTATCCATAGAACCTACCCTTTTATCATAAACAATACCTACGGACCATTATTTCGTTCAAAGTAATTAACTCCACCGCAATTCCTAACTAGGCAGTCACTCCAATATTAACTTTTGCCCACAATTACAATTTAGAGCCAAAATCTAAGGCAATTTGAATCGAATCAAGAATTTCAGGCAAGTTTAGATCCATTGAGAAACCAACCAATTGAAAGTGTCGCTTTCAAACTGTAACCAAAGTTGGGAAACGAGTTTATTGTGTTAATACTATTAAGATATTTAATCTGTTTGTTGTGCACAAAAATAAGATAATTCTGTTCGAACAAACATTCGTGCTTAATGCTTAAAGGCTCGTACAGACTAGTGCGATATCGCGGGCGCGACGCGACACTAGTAGCACAATTCTTGTCGGTGCCTGTCGCGGTCGCGATATCGCGCGAGTCTGTACGAGCCTTAACTCAATTCTAAATTAAGAACAGAAAAAAGTAGGTATACCTATACGTTTTCACTGCACGACACTACCTACACACATCAAAAAAAGTTTATGATCACTAGCACAAACTGTATTTTTTATTTTTTATTGAACTTTATCAAGAAAAATTCCTTGTTGTGTGTTTTCTTTAAATAAAAATAACCTGTTTGAAATAAAAAAAATAAAACAATAAAAAAAAGAGTAATTAATTATAATGTAATTGTAACAGAAATTTGATAGAAAGAAAAATACTGTTTAACCAAACTTAAACAACAATTTATTAATAAAAGGTTTATATTCAATATAATATAACTCCTCCTCTGGCTCGACCACATGCGGTGATCCTCCTGGGTATGCTCAGAATAAAGTTATCGAACATTTCTTGGGGTAACCTGTCCCATTCTTGAATAGCGGCTTCCCGGCTCTGGCACTGTCTGGGGACGTGGCTGACAGTTCCAAACAGCTCGCTTAAGAGCATCCCACGAGTGCTCTATTGGGTTTAAGTCAGGCGAGCCGAATCATAATATAATCTGCAGTACCTAACAAAAAATATTTCATTTTTCAAAGTGATCGCAAACTTTTTTTGATGTGTGTATGTCATTTAAAAATGAATGCTAATATCATTATTTGCAACTAAAAAGAAAAAAGAAAAGAAAACACGAAAATAACAAGTTGGGGGAAAATATGCACTACATTCACCCAAAACGGCCATCGCTCAAGATAATGCTGCGACCCTAGACGAGACTGAGTCCCAGCGCTGGTTTTCAGCGACAGCCGGCATTGACGAGATGACGTCACCCGGTGCAGCATAAATAATGAGACAAAAATAACAAAGTTCATAACTAACTTCACTAACTAACTTCTTCTTTTCAATTCGATGGTACTGTTTAGATGCGTGGATCTTTGACAGTCGTTACGGGTCGTCAGAAACCCCTAAAGTCTGACAACCAGTCTGACCAAAGGGTATCTAATTATGCAGCAACTTGGTTGTGGAGGTCAGATAGGTGGTCGCTCTATGTAAAATACTAGTTCAGCTGCATCTGGTTAGACTGGAAGCCGACCTCAATATACATAGTTGGGACAAGGCTAGGCATAATTATGATGATAGTATTTTTTAGATAAGTTGGGCCCAGTAAGTGGCCACGTTAAGATGCAGATATATGCCAGAGACCTACAGTGGTTAGCTTGCGTGTTCTGTACTGAGCTCACGCATCGCGTCGTACGTCCAGCCAGTTATAGGACTTCTGCAGGATCAGGTTTGTTTCGTCTAAATGAAGTGATTTGTGTAGTTTTAACAATGTATTTATTATAGAGATCTTTTCGTATATTAGATATTCGCTTGACTGTTGGCAGTTCGAAAAAAGAAGAAAAACATTTTTGAGTTTTGACGGAGGATCTAATGAAAAAAGAGATCGAATATGTTGCCGCCTCCAAGTCTCTTGCAGATGGCATGGACAGGACTCGCCCATCCAGGAGCGCTGTCCCAAATAAGACGTATTATTAATTTATTATACATAAGACAAAAGTTATTTTAATAAAACATTACTAAAAGATGAATAATTTAATTATCTTTAAAAAGTTGAAGGTTTCAGAAAAATACGCTTCAGATTTTGCGTGATTCTCAGTTTTTTATGCACTTAGACATAACTTTACAAATTAATTTCACTATATAATATAAACATAATTTAAAATATCAAGTAATTAAAAAATGCTCTAATTTTTATATATTTTTTCCAAATTATTAATACTACTCGTATAGAGGTGATCTTCTTCAGTATAAAATCATTAAAAGTCGGTTATCGTCCCGTTAATAGAAGTGTCAGGAGTGTTCCTTAAATCTTCAAAAGTGCTGGTGCATGGACATTTAGGACACTCTAGCAAGTGGGTCATGTTTTGACCAGCACCGCACTCACATTGGGTATTAGACGGGTATATTCCTAATACCTCCTTATTAGTAGGCTAAAAGTCACCCAAAGGCCAATGGAGAGGGCTATGCTAGGTATTTACCTACGTGATCGAATCAGAAATGAAGAGATCCGCAGGAGAACCAAGGTAACCGACATAGCTAGAAGAATTGCCAAGCTTAAGTGGCAATGGGCAGGGCACATTGCGCGCAGAACAGATGGCCGTTGGGGCCGAAAGGTTCTGGAGTGGCGACCGCGTACTTACCAAAAGACGTAGCGTTGGAAGGCCTCCCACAAGGTGGACCGATGACCTTATGAAAGCCGCAGGAATCCGCTGGATGCGGGAAGCACAGAACCGCTCGAGGTGGCGGTGCTTGGGGGAGGCCTATGTCCAGCAGTGGACGTCTTTCTGCTGAAATGATGATGATGATGATAAATGATGATTCCTAATACTCCATTTAGCCAAGTTGTGTTTGCAGCGGCATACCTGGATTCGCAAGCGATTGACTGCTTTCCATGTAGGCCACTGCTGTTCACGTTCAGCTGGTATTATATTCCTGGAGTTGGATGGTGGGTGCTTTGGAACTATATATAAACTCATATAAACTCATGCCTCCTTTCCATGGGGGTAGTGTGACGTAGTGCATTTCGTGGTAAGAAATAATAAAGACAGATACCACTTATTATCACGTTTATTAGTTAGTTCACAGGTTCAGGGTGTTGGTTCTTATCTTAGAGTTCATTCACTGGCAGAGATTAGAAGGGGAAAGTACTGTCCTGGGCTGGACCATCCGGCTGGCACCGCAGAGACAGTGTAGGCAGGGAGCAGACGGTGCTCGCCGCCCTCGGTGCATGTGGAGCGCTGGCAGTGGCTGTAGCGTGGGAGTCAGTAGAGGCCCACAAGGCTCAGGTGTTGAAGGGTACCGGCTGTTCCCGGCTGACGCTGTAGCAGCGTCGAGCCGTAGAACAGCCGGTGGCGTCAGGTAGATGAAGTGTAGAAGAAGGTACGTAGCAAACCCCTATCTCAAGGGGTTCGTTGTATAAGGTAGGCAGCTTAGATGTGGAAAGGCATGATTTCCAATTTCCGAGGACTTTTATAGTCTCTTAAGAGACCATTTCAGAACATTTAAGAGAAGTGACAGCTCTTTTGTCATAGACTAAAAACTGCCATAGATAATTAGTTCGTTTTTCAGTAATCGACTAATTATGCTACAGTAGGCAGAAACTATAGAATGCTCCGTACATACTCCAATTGCTTCGTTTACGTTCATACATGTGGTCATACACGCATGCCGGTTGCGAGTACTACGCACCTGACCTTTCTGAAGAACAACACCAATATGTCAGTATATTATATCCTCCCAGAGCGTTCCATACCGGCGCTTCCACTCACATCTACCTTGTAAGTCACCTTTCATCCCTCAACATGAGCAAACCATCTAAGAAAACTCTTTTAAAATTTTGTCACTATAACTACCAATCCATCCATATATCTTTGTCTTTGCAACTATACCTAAAAATATAGAGAAAAACTACATTAAGCAACATATCCATTTTATTTTCGGCCATTTCTACCCGCCAAGCAGCATTTGCGGATGATGTTGATGGATTTGATGTTTTTTTTCGTTTGCGGAAGCTTGTGTTGACTGCTTTTACACTGTGATGCGGGAGCTTTGCGCATCCCTGGTTAGTAGGGTGCGGGGCAGTAGCAACAGCAATCACAACCAACCAACCAAAAATCCAGCCTACTTGCTACCATAGACAGGAGTCTATGGTAGCAAGTAGGCTGGATTGTGCGTTTGTGAACCACTGCTGCAGGGTATTAGCTGGGCCTGTTACCTTGCAGCAGTGATGTCACAAATTGTATCTGTGTTAATGTTTTACTGAGATAGTTTGTAAGTATAATTATGTTGTTACTAACACTTTGAGTCTTGTTGCTTGATTAAATGATTATTATTATTATTTCTCTGCTCTATTCCCTGAACACAAAAGGAACACGCTATATATATATATGCAACGTTTCAGTTCGATGTACGATGTCGGTATAAAACAAACAGAATTATCCATTTCTTAAACCTCATTCTTAAGTCAGCATTCTTCAATGCAAAACCAAAAAAGCCTTGATTCTTAAACAATAAACATAAGCAAATGGAGCCACGATCTTTACCTCGTATAGTAGGTAGTAATTATTCAAATCAACGCTAGCTTAGTCTGAAGTCCGACTACTTAGTTCTAATTCTTAGGTGGCAATTACGGAAGACAAAAGATTAAGTGTCCAAGCCACTAATCGTTTTATTAGTCCCGTGATAAATGGTGGCAACCTGTATTTCTAGTCAGAGTGGGTACAGGGTAGCTTTCGAAGACATAAACAATGTTAAGACAAATATTTCTTGTCAATTTTTTTATACAGGTTTGGAAATTTTGCATGGTAAATAACATTTGCCAAATCAATTTTTGCTACCTAAAATGTTATAACATAGAGGTATGAGGAACAGGGTGTAAAGTTCACTCAACCTTCATAGAAAAGGGAGGATCCTCCAACCAGATGGATCTCTTGTCTGATGCGCTACTGCCCGACGACTGATGTCGAAGCGTTCTATACGGGTTTAAATTAAACTGACTAGCTAAACTCCACAGACGCGATAGGTAAAAATTTGGGGCAAATTCAGAATGGTGGCAAAAAAAAAAGTTGTCGTATCTAGACATCTGCTTGTCCGCTCCACGAGCTGACAAGATGTCTAGATAATATATTATACTTATTATTTATTCTGGTAACGTTAACGCTCAAAAAGTATGTATGTTGACGCTTTATGAGGGTTAACGGTACCGAAGTAAATAAAACGCCTATCATCCATATCCATACTAATATTATAAATGTGAAAGTAACTCTGTCTGTCCGTCTGTCTCAAAGTCAAAGTCAAATCATTTATTTCAAATAGGCACGAAGATGCACTTTTGAACGTCAAAAATTACATGAATAGTTAATTGATTCTAGTTGCGCCTTCCAAAAGGTAGTTATGTATGGAGAAGAATGGGCAAGAAACTCCATACTTACTCTTTTGAAATGTTAACAATAGTTTGTATACATTAATTAATAATTATAGGTGAAGACGATGTACCTAGAATAAAAAAAAATACTTAGCACAATTGGTAAAAAGAATGAAAAGTGAAGTAATGACAGAAAAATTAATAAATGCGATAGGTACATGGTGCTCACATATTTACAAACATTATATATGATTTTCCAAAAAAAATAAACATATAATAAGTCAGTGTGTGAGTTAAATTTATATTAATCACAGAAAATAAAATTAATATCATAAAAATTATAAAGTCTGTCTGTTTGCCTGTCTGTCTGTCTGTCTGTATGTTACGTTTTCATGCCTAAACCGCTGTACCGACCGTCATGAAATTTGGCAGAGATATAGCCTGGGAAAAAGTAGCCTATGTCCTTCTCGATATCCCAGGCTAGATCTCGGCCAAATTTCATGACGACCTGTTCAGCGGTGTAGGCGTGAAAACGTAACATACAGACAGACAGACAGACTTTATAATTTTTATGATATTAACTTACTAAAGAATGGGCAGCAGCGTTCTCTATGCATTTTTAACACCATACTGCGATTACCAATCTGATTGCCAAAAGCGTGGCGATTATGGCATTTCACCCCCCTTTTGGGGGAGGCCTATGTCCAACAGTGGACATCTTTTGTTGAAATTTTTTGTTTTTTTTTTTCTATTTTTGTGTGAAAATCTTAATGCGGTTCACAGAATACATCTACTTACCAAGTTTCAAGAGTATAGTTCTTATTGTTTCAGAAAAAAGTGGCTGTGACATACGGACGGACAGACAGACAGACATGACGAATACATAAGGGTTCCATTTTTTGCCATTTGGCTACGGAACCCTAAAAATATAGCACCTAAATCACCTTACTCTAACAATAACAATAATCTCAAAAGCCCTAAAAAGACGCTCGCCGCGTGGACTCACCGCACGAGATTCTTATATTGTGCAATAGAAAACTAGGCCCTTTGGGTTCACGATTGCAGCGGTTTAGTTAGAGGCAAAGCTTCACCACTAGATTAAAGTAAATACAGTGAACTTGATTAAGCTTGTTCAAATAACCAAAAGCAATCAAATCTCATGTGTCATCTTTGATTGCTTAATGTTTTGAGCAATCAAAGATGACAGCAACAAAGCTCAATCAGATATGACAAAGTAAGCCCAATAAAATTTCAGAAAGATTATTTGTGAAAGGCTAAACAATATTAATAATCTCTAAACAGAGTCATTGAACGATAGTTTTTAAGCAGTTTAAAATAACAAGAAACGAAGTATCTAATGAAATGTAGAGGTGTAAACCCTGCCCCCCTGTCTCACTGACAGGGATAGTGGACCAGAACGGCCCAAGATAGATACAGATGGAAACAAATGGAGGAGGCCTTCATCCAAAGGTGGATGACCCCTTAATAGGTTAAGTTAAAAAAAAAAAAAAGATAACAGAATTGTAACGTAAGTATAGGGAATAAAGGCAATTTTTATTTTTATTTTATTTTATTTTTAAACCCTGCGGCATATTTAGAAACCTGCACCACTTTTGTTCAAGACCATTGCCCTCGAAAAGTAAGAGATCCAGATAGAATAGTTCTGCCTAGAGCACCAAGAACTTCTCTGTATAAAAATAACTATTATCATAATGTGAGGACTTATCTATAACCAAATACCATAGAACAAAGAGTTACCTAATAATTTATTTTTTATAAAGTTAAAGTTATGGCTGCTAGAAAGAAAATAAATTTATAAATAATGTTAAATAATACCAGCCTATAACTGTCCCACTGCTGGGCAAAGGCCTCTTCTCATACAGAGAAGGCACGAGCATTGATCACCACGCTTGCTCAAGACGGGTTGGTGATTTCAGACTTATATTAACTATAAGTCCAGGTTTCCTCACGATGTTTTTCCTTCACCGATGTCAGTAATGTCCAAGATAAACTTAGAAAGTACATATGAATTGGAAAAAAGTCACATTGGTACTTGCCCAGATTTGAACCCACAACCTCATGCATGAGAGGCGAGGCCTTAACCAACGGGCCATCATGACGAATAATGTTAAATAAAAATTGATATGACCATAGTATTGAATGTATTGTAAAATTAACGAATAATAGAAACTGGCATTAAAAGCACACCATTCAACTTAAATATTATACTCGTATCATAATACATTGTAATGTTTTGCATGTCAAATGTATTAGGAACTTAATTATTGACTTTAAGAACAACAATATACCAATACTTTTTTGCAAATACATCACTATAATCAGATCATATAAAAAAGAGACACTGAGAATATATTCCCTGGAAAAGACGGCGTGGCTCGAGTAGCGGACATCCACACAAGTACTGGAATAATTCGACGAGCTTTCTCCAATATTTTCCCGCTGCCACTGTAATCGGTGAGCGACGATGTAGCCTGTGCAATATTATGTACAGAATTGAGTTAGTGTAGCGTCCTAACTTTTGTCCATATTTGTCCAAAAAAAAATCTGGCTAGGTCGCTGAAATTAGCTTGAAACCTACAGATTTGCTCACCATGCCATATATTTTATAATTAGACACTAGTGTCTAATTATAAAATATATACCTAGGTATCTAGGTACTAAGATAAGAAAATACAGTTTCCGTGATTAAATAAAAAACTGCATGATTTAAGTTAACCTACATTCGCCAGCACATCAGGTTATACGAAACTGTCAAATTTCTCCAAACGATTTTAAACCTTAAAATCTTAACAGTCAAGTTCAAAATCGAATATTTGACAGTTTGTGGTAACTTGATGTGCTGGCGACCGTACCTACCTAAGACACGTAAAGAATATAAACTTACCTAAAAATAGATTTTACAAAGTATTTTTGTACAAATCACCCATCCAATTTTACTCTGATCAATTGATCGACCCCGCAAGCCTACAAATTGGATGACAGTAACAAATCTAAATGGATGTTAGTCTATTTCTGTCCTCTGATTTACGTCCCACATTTAATCACTTCCTTGACGGGCAACGGTTTATTTTACGAGATTCGTATTTCGCGAATTAATGCCTTTTAGGAATTTGGGTCAATTTTTTTTTTTTTGCTTAAATGAGGAATTTTGGGACGAGTAACAATGGGATGAGATGGGATGGAGTTTAACATTATTTGAAGGGTGTATAAGGAAGTTTTGGTTGTACGTCTGCCAAGAATATTCTCCTGTATGTGCACAAAATTCCTATAAGAAGAATTGTGATAATAAGAATATAAGAATAAAAAAATTGGTTGTCTGTAAAGTTGGTTTGCGGACGATAGTTTAACGTGACAACGTCATAACAAAACATTGATGCGGCGCAAGCGTACAATGAGCGTAACGGGACAATGAGTCATCCTTTTTCGTGCATGCAGCCGGCGTTCATCGATTTATTATACGATGTCACGTCAAAATAAAAATTATTAATCATATTATTTATTATTATTATTATTTTTATTAATTATACAAGAATTATAATTATGAATTATTATTTTCTTAATGGTCTTGCCTTGGTAGAAAACGGCAAAGTGCGTATCGGACCACGCACAATTAAGCCCCATAATTAAAATTATTTTTTAGACGTACTGCGTCCATTTTTATGTCAAGGAAATTCATAATTATGTACCAAACTTCAACTTAATCGGTCCAATAGATTCGGAGCAAATAGCCTATGACAGACAGACAAGAGTGATTCTATAAGGGTTCCGTTTTTGACGTGACAACATCTAATAAATCATGAACGCCGGCTGCATGCACGAAAATGTCCCGTTACGCTCACTGTACGCTTGCGCCGCATCAATGTTTTGTTATGACGTTGTCACGTTAAACTATCGTCCGTAAACCAACTTTACAGACAGCCAACTTTTGATTTCGACCTAAAGAACTCAATTTTTTTTTAAATTATTTTGTTGTCAAATCGCTCAGTGTTGGCCCTATGGTAACGGACCCGACGACGATTACGAGTCATGGGTCGACAATCAGACAGGCAATTTACTTTGTGTAATTTATTTCATCACCATTACTCTCAAAATGGTGAAGGAAAACATTGTGAGGAAACTGGCATATCCTAGAACCAAAAATTTGAAGACATGTGACACCTACCAACCCGCACTAGTCCTGCGTAGTAGATTACAGCCCACTCCTTCTGAAGAGAGAGACTGTGTCCGAGCAGTAGGAATATTATAGGCTGAGTATACTTATGCAATGCGCTCATATTTAGCTTGAGAAAGATTAGACTTATCTATCCTCTCTCTTACAAAGATCTCACAATTTTTTTTTTTTTGAGATGTCATCTTCATTATCATCATCATTTCAGTCGAAAGACGTCCAATGCTGGACATAGGGATCCTCCTCCAAGCACCGCCACCTCGACCGATTTCGTGCTTCCCGTATCCAGCGGATTCCTACGGCTTTTACAAGGTCATCGGTCCACCTTGTGGGAGGTCTTCCTACGCTACGTCTTCCGTACGCGGTCGCCACTCCCGAACCTTTTGGCCCCAACGGCCATCTGTTCTGCGAGCAATGTGCCCTGCCCATTGACACTTAATGATACCTTGTCAACGGTTTTAATTTAAACTTGGACAAGATCCGATTCACGCATTTACCGTTTAATCAACTCGTGGTGAGGTGCACCGTTTAAATCCGAAATCAGTCGAGAATTTCTGGGACATGAACGTGAGTAATACCCAAGTCTAATCTTAATGTGAATGGCTCCCGCGAAGTTATAGTCATTAAGTAAGGAGGACAGAATTCTATTTCGGTACAAGTTTATGTGTTGGGGTCCAGAATCTGTCAAAAAACGAGCATTTTGGCAAAAACTTTGCAATAAAGTATAATTATGTATTGTTCCCAGATAAAATAAAAATAAGGTAAATATTCATTAATTGTTTTATTTTGCCTGCAACTTCGTCCACATGGAAGTCAAATATGTCGTAAAACATATTTTATGGTAATCGGAAATAGTCTAGCATTCTATCAGCAAATTTTTTTTTTAGTCGCCTTAGTACTTTCAGAGATTACCTCACAAAAAACAAACAATAAATTTTCCCCCATCATTCATGCAATTTAATCAAATAATTTTTCATTTTTCCTCTTTTACTAAAATTGCCACTTAAGTTTGGCAATTCTTCGAGCTATGTCGGTTACCTTGGTTCTCCTGCGGATCTCTTTATTTCTGATTCGATCCTGTAGGGAAACTCCAAGCATAGCCCTCTCCATTGCCCATTGAGATGTATGAAGCGAGAATAAAAACTAGACCCCCTATGGTAAAATTTTCGGAAAACTCGACTTTAGGTGCAAAACCAATAGGTAGATTTTATCTGAAGAAATCTACCTAAAATTCTAGACACACTTACCGAGGTTGCTAATTGAGCCGTTTTTCATAATTCCTTCTCAGTCATAAGATAATATTTTTTTAAAGAGTGGTGCTAGTGGACCTGTGAACGACCTCTTAACTTAAAACTACTCGTGCAGAAATCAGCGGAAACTGCAACTATAAATCAAACAAAATTACAAGCAACGTTCACGGAGAATAAACATCTAAGGGCTATCACCAACCTTGTTAGCAACTTGTCTTAAACAACTACTAATTGCAGTTCATGAAAACTACTTACTTTTTTGTTGTTAGCTGAGGCACAGAATAGGTAGGTGCAGAAGGTCGGCTACATACAACGAGCGAAAATAGGCGCACACATATATATTGACACGTACTATCACGGACATCCGATTTGGACCACCATAAGGACTATTCTTGCTTGCAGCATTCGGCCGCTATAGTAACACTTACATACCTACGCTCATTGTTAGCGCGGGGAGTGAATGAAAAGAGTGAACTGTATAAATAGGCAATAGATTAATTCCGTGATTATTACAAATTGTAAACTTTCCCGGAAAAATAGATAATAATAAGTTTAAGAGAATTATCGTCCGTCGCGGTATCGCGGCGTCGCGGGTCCGTGGAAGCGAATGGGTCATCGGCCTGAGCCGTGCCGTCGCCGCGCCGCATCTCAGCTTGCTTGCTGATGACGCGGTGATCTCGCTGCCTGCGCGTGCAGACTGCACGCAAGGTGTTGTGTTGGGTTCGATTCCCAACACTCATGAACCAATAGCATCGCAGCATCAGATTTTTGCTGAGCCCTTTGCTTTCGTAAATGAAAAAAAAAGACCGCAAAAAAACAGCCGAGCTGGTCAGGATCTGTGATCATTGGAACAGAGCCTCAGAAATTTATTTAAACAACATTTTTTTTTTATTGGTCGTCGCAAAAAGGGCGGTAAACAGATGTGGACATCCGTGAGCACCGGATTTTGTTTTGGAAGTGTGCCAATTCAGATATCCCCGATAGTACGTATGTCCGGACAAATGCCGATCGAGATGTGGTTGCTGAAAATCAGCGCTGTTGACGATAGGTTCGTCCGAAGTATTGCATTATGCTGAGCAACGACCTGTTCTTACACAGATGCGCCGCACGGCTTTTGTTCTTTGTTATTGTTGTTTGTTTGTTACAAGAGTAGTTATTTTTCCACTGTCAATCGGCATTTTGGTTTTGTCTTGATAGATTGTTTGTTGTCACCAGTGTCGCAATAACGTTGACGAAAGACAATTTACATTGCATAAAATATAGTCTTTCGTCTATTATATATTTACTTATATATATTGAACTAGCTGACCCGACAGACTTCGTTCTGTCAAAAGCTATATTAGAAACTCCACTACTCTGTAGGGTAGAGTAGTGGAGTTACCTAGAACCTACCCTACCTACCTACCTACCTACCTACCTAACTACCTACCAACCCACCTACCTATCTACCTACCTATCTACCTACCTACCTACCTACCTACCTACCTACCTACCTACCTACCTACCTACCTACCTACCTACCTACCTACCTACCCTACCCTACCCTACCCTACACTACACTACACTACTCTACCTACCTACCTACCTACCCTACCCTAATTTTTCTCGCCGTAAAAACCATCTTTGGACTTCAACGAACATTAAAAAAAAAGAATTGGTAAAATTGGTCCAGGTGTTGTTGAGTTATGCGTTATGCGTTATACCAACACATTTTGCGATTCATTTTTATATTATAGATAAAAATTTTGCTTCTGGCTACTTTGTACATATGTGTATATTTTACGTAATTATTTTGTAACTAGCTTCTGCCCGCGGCTTCGCCCGCGTGGTTGTCGGAAAAATCCAACGGGAACGTACTACCGCGAATGGAAGTACCCTATGACCGGGATTAAAAATACTTTTGAGTAATTCAAAAACTTAAAAATAAAAACTTTTGAGTTATTCAAGGCACGCAGTTAAATACTCCCCTAAAAACTTAATTACCCCTCATTCCCCTGTTTGGGATCAATTCTCGAAAACCCCATATACTCGTAATTCTTTTTTTTTCTTTTAAAAGAATAAGCACCTTTAGAGGGGATGTTTTGTAAAACGAATTATGACAAACTTTGTGTTTTATGTATTAAGAACGTATTTGAGTTGAGTTTCAAGTTTATGAACTAAAATAAAATTGATTTTTTATACAATCTAAACCATTTCACCCCTTTAAAGCCCTTCTTAGAGCCTACAATATATGGAATGGAAATTTATTCTGAAATAGATCAGTCCGTTAAGGTTTTTGTTTTTTTCATTCAATCTTTGACGTCCCCCAATACCCCCATGTGCCAAGTTTAATGTTTATTGATAACTTAAGGAATAAGATTTTTCAAACAAATAAAATCACCCCTTTTTACCACTTTACGGGTTGAATTTTCAAAAATCCGTTCTTAGTGGATGCCTGCGTCACAATAAATATCTTTTTGCCAAATTTCAGCGAAATCCGTTCAGTGGTTTGAGCTATATGTGTTGATAGTCATCAGTTTTTCCATACAAACTTTGACACCCCTTTATGTGGTAGTTTAAAAAAAATACTGAAATAATCAAACTTTATTATTTAATAAGATACGCATTCGTGCCAAGTTTCAAGTTTATAAACTCAAGGAATAAGATCTTTCAAACATACGAAATCCCCCATTTTTACCCCCTTAAAGGTTAAATTTTCAAACATCCTTTCTTAGCTGACGTGTAATCTACATATATTATCCTAATCTAATCTAGCATAATCTATCCTAATCTATATCGATTCTCCCCGAGAAGGGGATGGGAAGGTTCTCCGGGGGAGGGGCCCGTGTCTAAATAATAACAGCCGCACACGTCAATCGATCAGGTTAAGCTACACTTAATTGCCGCGGTTGGTCTGTGGATGGATGACCATCTTTGCATACAGAGACCCGTTAGTGCCTCGGAAAGCACGTTAAGCTGTTGTCCCGGCTGTCATTCATGGATCATTGATAGTCTTTACGGGAAGTCAGAAGCCCGAAAGTCTGACAACCATTCTTACCAAGGGGTATCGTATTACCCAGTAACTGCGTTGTGGAGGTCAGATAGGCAGTCGCTCCATGTAAAATATTGTCATGTTAGAAACAGTACACGTGTAATTATATTATTTTTACTTGAATACAAAATTTTGCGAATGAACAACTTCAATAAAAAACCTTCATCACCCTTTTCAGATCCTTGTGGGTTGAAATTAAAAAGTTAACTTGTTGTGGGGTAGGTACCATAGTTATTTTTCAATTTTTAGTTTTTTTTTTTTGGAAGTCGGTTGTTTTTTTGTTTAAAATTTTTTATTTTTCACTTTTTAGTTATGGTACCTACCCCACAACAGTTCTATTACCACTACTTGCTACACCGTACAAACAACAGTGACACAAGATATACGAAGTGGATTAAATACGTATTATCGAAGCTAACTCAAAAACTACCCAAGCAAAGTTAATAAAAATCGGTTAATAATCATTTATAGCCCGCGTGCATCTCATGTCAATTTCAATAAGCCCAAACACGGCTAGGATACATTGTTTAATTACAGAGTTCCGGTGCATACCTTCCGGATTCATCTTCAGATCAGGTCGGTGGTACAATTTTCATCAGAATTATTTATTTAAATTTTTTTCATAGTCGCTTATCTATCTTAATCGAAATATCTTATCGCCACTCGTGAAATACTTATCATTGAGGAACATTTGAGGCCATTTGTGGTCTTCTTCATCAGTACCACTTCATCAAATGATACTTACTGAATGCAAATGCTTGAGTTTTTGATGAAAACACAAAAAACGCTATATGTTTGCCTATAAAATTTTAGGAGTTCCCTCAATTCCTCATGGATCCTATCATCAGAACTGGATTTTGGGACCAATTTGGAAGTATATCCTTTCAAATAAAAAAGAGTTTGCCAAATCGGTTCACAAACGACGGAGTTCTGAGGTAACAAACATTAAAAATAAAATAAAATAAAATACAACCGAATTGAGAACCTCCTCCTCTTTGAAAAGTCGGTTAAAAATAACAACGATTTACGTTGGTTGTGTTAGTTTCTAAACATAAGCCGAAATTTTAGTGATTTTAACTTAAAAAATAAAGAGTTTTAATTAAAAACAAAATTTCATCCCCCTTTTCATTCCCTTAAGGGTTGGAAATCCCACAACACGCTTTGGCTTCCAACCATAAGCCTAGATAGTAAAAATTTGTGATTTTTCTTCGAAAATTAAGGAATTTAACTTCATCCCCCTTTTTAACCCTTCGGGGGTAGAATTACTAAAAACGCTGAGACACGTATAAATTAATTTTCAATCATCAGCCTGAACACAAAATTTGAAGATCCTAACTTCAAAACTGACGGACTTTCATACAAACTTTCATCCCCTATTTTATCCCCTTAGGGGTGGAATTTCCATAATTCCTTTCTTAGTGCACCCCTAGACCTCATAAGAAACCCACGTGCCAAATTTGGAATCTCTAGACCCAGCGGTTTGGGCTGTGCGTTGATATGTCAGTCAGTCAGTCAGTCAGTCAGTTTCTTCTTTTATACAGGGTGTTTGGCAGAACGTTGAACATACGAAAATGGTGGATAGGTGGGGTCATCTGCTACTTACTCAGCCCTAATTTATTTGGCCCTGGCCCCCTGAATATAAAAAAAAATTTGTTTGCTTTCTTTTAGTTTCACCACTTTCTTAACTTTAAAGTGTATTTTTTTATTAAAAATGGGTAAAACAGGCAATATTTTAGTTTATTTTTTTATCTTTAATATTGGCAGATTCTTATAAAATTATTGCTTTATTCAGATGTTAGCTAGAAAAAAAGTTATGACTCCTCAAACTTACAGAAAGATGTAATAAATAAAAATATTGCCTGTTTTACCCATTTTTAATACAAATTACACTTTAAAGTTAAGAAAGTGGTGAAACTAGAAGAAAGCAAAAATTTTTTTTTTTAATATCCAGGGGGCCAGGGCCAAATAAATTAGGCCTGAGTAAGTAGCAGATCACCCCACCTATCCACCATTTTCGTATGTTCAACGTTCTGCCAAACACCCTGTATATTTAGATAGATGTGCGTTTGTTTTTGCAGAATAAACAAATTTTCTTTCTTTCTGATTCTTTTTGGTCGCGAGTGCGCTTGCACTCGCTGTACGTGAAGTGTGTCTGTTTGCGCATATATATTTGCTCGTTTTATGGAGCCAACCTTCTGTACCTATCTATTTGTTTTGTTTGATAGCCGTGGCTTCCAGAGTTATATAACAATACAACTTTCCTCTTGTTACTTGATGTTCCTGCAAAGATTTTCTGGAAAGGTTTTCTTTGTTAGAGTTATTTAAAATAAGTGAAGGAAATATAATAAATATTCTCAAAATTGTTATTGAAACTGAATTTTATAAATTATTTAACGAAACTTCAAGGACGAGATGGGCATCATTTCGAATATTTTTTTGTTTGTTTTATAATATTTAGATATCGACACATCACGGGTGCTTAGTTTCACTAATTTAATTTGATCCTGTATAAATTTAATTGCAAAATAAACACAAATAGGTAGGAATACTTTAATTTTATTATGGCCCATATTAGAATCTCTACAGTATTTTGAACGAATATCTACTAGTATATAAAAAAGGAAGAGGAAAAAATCAAAGGGCATCAAAAAATTCGTCCGCATCGATGTCAAGAGGAAAAGTGCCCAAAAGGCTGGCTGCATTGCCACGTTGTATGGCAATGCTGATTCTTTGGCCGAGGAATAGGCCAGCCCTCTGGTCATGTGAAAAGGTGACCAACTGCTTGGCGATGTCTCGAAATACTAAGTGTTCAACCCCAATCGGCTCAAACATATATAACTCTCAATAAGGTTGTTATAATTGCGCCTATTAAAGTTTTTCGCACCTGCAGTAGCCTTGAGATTTTTTTGCGAATAACCTCAAAAATTGCTCATTGCTTGCTTGCTACTCCTGTAGTACTTACACAGCTTTGATTCGATTTAGTATGATCACTTTATATCTAGAGAGGTTTACGTGACTAAAGTAGAGATTTTAAGGAAATGAATTCTCAAAAATCACAATTTCTAAACTACTGATTTTGGCGGAATATATGTTGCGTTTAAGTGAATCTATGGGACGTCCTAGACACAAAAAAATAAGATCACTATAAATGGATCAAACGAAACGAAACGATCGGTTTCAGTTTGGACGCAACCGACATCAAACCAATATCACAATGACTGTAACAGCAAAAAAAAAACTCAAATTTTCTCACCAAAATCGACATTGCTTCCGAACCCCCAAAAGACAGTCAACCGTTCTTTACGCTTACCAAACAAAACGTAAACCAGCATTCATTAAGAGGGATTAAACTTAAGATGTCTAAAGGCGTTAAAATCCTCCGCAGCAGGGGGTCTCATTAATAGAACCTCAACTGGACCACCGATAAAGCCTACCATGATTTATTTAGGCCCGTCGAAAGCCGTTCGTTTGGACAATTTAATTAAATTGACCCCCATTTTTCGGGGCTATAAAATGAGAGGAGTAGAATAACTTTTTTTCGTCAGAGATAACAACTTTTTTCTAAATCGATCAATTCTGTGGGATTTATCATCTACGTCTGTATTCTCCGAAATGAAGGCAGAAGCGATTGATACTTGGTTTACTTCACCCCTCGTACAAAGAAGAAGAGGGGTCAACTTGTAAAACCGGGTCAGTTACATAATAATGTTTAATTATAGTGCGAACCCTAAAACGAACAAAACCTTTTGAGTTAGTATAGTGTAAAAAATTTATAAATAAGAGTGACAATCAATGGCATACATATAACCCAAATGAACAGTGTTTATATTACTATACCAGAGTCTAAGAAAGTGTAACGGACTTGTGTAAAGTACAATCAACACTATTGTATGTTTTAAATAAATATTATCACGTAAAAAATCAAGTTATATTAAAAAAAATTATTAGTCTTATACTCGTAAGACTAATAAGAAATTTTAATCTAACCTAAAGCAATCTAGCCTATAGGCTAGATTGTAATTAATTATTACGAAACTGATTCTTTTTAATAATGGATTTAAAAAAACCGGCCAAGTGCGAGTCGGACTCGCGCACGACGGGTTCCGTACCATTATCTATAATAAAAAAAAACTACTCACTAGATCTCGGTCAAACCAGTTTTCATGGTAAACATATGACATCATCATCATCGTTGGACATCATATGTTTTTTTTTAGTTTTATCGTTCTCTTATTTTAGAAGTTACAGGAGGACACACACACATTTTACCACTTTGGAAGTGTCTCTCGCGCAAACTTTTCAGTTTAGAAAAAAATGATATTTGAAACCTCAATATCATTTTTGAAGACCTATCCATAGATACCCCACACGTATGGGTTCGGGTATGGGGAACCCCCAAAATTTCTTGTTTTTTTTTTCTATTTTTGTGTGAAAACCTTAATGCGGTTCACAGAATATATCTACTTACTAAGTTTCAACAGTTATATACAACAGTTCTTATAGTTTCGGAAAAAAGTGGCTATGACATACGGACGGACAGACAGACAGACATGACGAATCCATAAGGGTTCCGTTTTTTGCCATTTGGCTACGGAACCCTAATTAAGACTACTTAAGAATACTTAACAGGCGCGGAGCCTATTGTCAACAAACGGGCACTAATTCATAATCAGATTTCTACTGAAAAGTTATGGAATCACCCACTTGCTTAGCAGTCGTAATTGGGACCATTAAAAACCAACGGATAATCAATGTTGACCAATTCTTCGGTGGCATTACAAGACCTAACTAATTGAACGAATTGCGGTAATCTGTATACATCTAACTGACGGCTTATATATATTATATGGATAATCTTCGCTCGTTTGATACCCACTCGAATCAAACATTTGCTTATACTAAAGATATTTGAGATTAGATCTGTGTTCCTCCAGACTTTTTTCAATTTGTCCATCGACGATTCAGTTACCGCCATACTTCTCTTAATTTCATCTATGCATCCGCTTGAGATTAACGCTCCAAGATAGATGTAGGACTGGACCACGTCGCAGTTTGCAATTTTAGATACTTCGGATGAATTATTGTTCGCGGTCACGAGCATCATTATCTATAGCAATCCTTAATCATACTCTCTACTTTCCTCACGAAATTTTTCTCTTTTCTATTATGTTTAATTAAATTCATTGACGGTTCTAGACCGATTTTATTGGCCGTGGCGTTGTAAAGCGTCAGGGATGTTTGCGGACAGCAACATTGATAGTTTTTCCGCCATTATTAGAAGAAGATTTGCATACCAGGGGCCCAAGTCTGCTATTTTTATAAATTCGTCACTCCAACACGATCTCATAGTCCTTTTGCTAAAAGTTCGTAATCTGCTAAATTCATAATGGTCGATTATAGATCGGTCAATGGTCTCGTAATAGAGTTGTATTACAATGGCATTTTGAACTTTTATTCATGCCAGATTTCATTTATACATATTTTTACATATTATTTATTAGTGTTATAAGCAATCTGAAGTAGTAGGAAGTTAAAAGTTTAGTAGGAAGTTTCATTTGTCATTATGTACGACATTACCAATTCTTTCCGTGGAGAGTCAGTGGCTGACAATCGGAAACTCATAATGACGCTATTAAGCTATTGCATAGCTTCTATCGCGAGCCTTGAGCGCGGGGACCGAATCCAGAAATTCCGTAACGAAAAAACCTCACGCTCCCCACTCCGACGGTTTTACTACACCAGTACCCTCTAGTGATCTAATAATTTCTGGCAGTTATTTTTTCTGTGTACTGCGTATTTTATTCTTATAGATATTAGTTTATAAAATTATGATCTTCACAAAAAGTGATTGTTGATAGTGGGGTTTGAACTCACGACGAATCGATTACGAGTACATTCAGTTCCCCTGTTGCACCGCAAGGCTACAATGACTTAATTAAAGCTTGCCAAATAGTTGATACCATTCCAGTTGAACAATTTTTAAACTTGACTAGACGGTCGGAAATGACTCATGTACATGGAATTTTTTCGCTGTCAAAACAGTTTGTCACTCTTTTTTTATTTAAAATTACTTTAGGTTCAACACTTTCGTCTATTTTAAAGTTGTTATTATGCTTATATTTGAATAGTATTTGACTTTGTTTACGTAGTTATACACTTTTACGACGTTCAGCACTTATTTATTTTGTTTTTAAGCTATTGCATAGCTTCTATCGCGGGCCTTGAGCGCGGGGACGGAATCCAGAAATTCCGCAACGAAAAAAAAAAAAATTTAATGTCAAAGAAAAAGAAATACTGCAGAAATAAAATAAATAAATAATTATAATTGCATCAGTTGATACAAAATGCTACGCAATAGCTTTACCGCGGCAGTCCCCGAGTGCCACACGTCTTTTATTATATTAGTAGATTACCAAACTTGTCAAAATCAACAATTATAAAATCAATGATAGACCATTCTGACACTATTGTAATAGCAGACTTGAGGCCCTGATGTCGCAGGTCGGCGGCAGCAATAACGGCTCGCGTACACCTAATCCGTCATCGGCCGAAGTTCGCTCGGGCGACGACGGCCGAACTCGGACGATCGAATCAAACACTTGTAAAAGAAAGAAAGCACGTACACAAACACGACCGTCATCGTCCGATGACGCCTGAAAACGGCCGATCAACCGTCGAGTCCGAACTGGTTGGGATTTCTCGCCAGTCTGCCGCGTCTTCACTCTATTAAGTAACACAGTCAACTACAGAATATCGGCAACGTCCAATGTTGGCACAAGTGGTACACTGTTGCAGTGTAAGCACATATAAACATCCGAGTTACTCGTCCGGGTAGTTCTGTCCGCCATCGGCCCACAAAATCGGTTTTGGTGTATGTGAGCCGTAACAGTATTCTTAGTGTGTTCGCAAATCGGTGGGATTCCCCGATGTGGCGGAGGTGGATGCAGCTACACGCTGAATTTTTATTGTTTATGTGTGTCTGTACTAACACTAAATGTTAAGTAACATTGTTACTAACCTTATGGACTTTGTTTGAAATAAAAATATTCTATTCTATTAAATTAATTCGTTCCTCATACACTCTTCGCATCATAGTTACTAACTGTACTAAATTCTATGAATAAACAGCAACACGTAAGCTCCTCCTGCAAAATTAATTATTAACTAAATGGACTATCCGGCCACTATTAACTTAACAATGAAGGAGGTCAGTACAGGTCAACACATCGATTGTTCTGCCAAATTACATGATGGGTTTAATCATCGTCAATTAATCTCTAATATTAATTGTATTGTTAACATTGATGTATAAAAAGGAAGATAAGGCCACCGCTCAAATGTCACGTAAACATTATTAGAATAGAGACAATTACATGTAAACACATGTTCCGTGTGGTGCTGGACGTAAGGAATAGCACCATCCCATTTCCTCCCGTGGGCGTCGTAGAAGGCGACTAAGGAATTTACTAGAGAATGGGCAGCAGCGTTCTCTATGCATTTTTAACACCATACTACGATCGCCAACCCGCCTGCCAAGCGTGGCGATTACTGCAAACCCCCCAATTGGGGGAGGCCTATGTCCAGCAGTGGACGTCTTTCAGCTGCAATGATGATGATGATGACATGTAAACACACCCACACAACTACATTTCCCGATGTCGTGAAACAACCGAAATAGAGAGATATGACGCGGACTGCAGCGGAAACGAGATAGCAATATTTGTCACTGTTACGTACCCATAACAACTCAGAAACAAATGGCGACCGAGAAAGCCATATTTTTCAGGGAAATTTTAAAGAAAACAAGTTTTGATGAACTTCCTAGTGGAAAGTAGTCCCGTGGAACTTGTTTTTGGTTTGTAAATTATTTATACACATTTTGAAAACCCAGGAATGCATTGTTGCTGCTTATTTAGACGATTACAGTAATTTTACTTAACGTCTTTACAAACGCCATATGCTAGTTTGCTTGTGACTAAGGTCAGTTGTGCCAGTCGGCATAGTTTATGCGGTCCACGTCGAGGAGCGAGTACCTAATGTTCCTTTTTTATAGATCAATGATTAATAGTTCCGAGTATAATAATAAACCAGTGCGTGTCGGACCACGCACAATGAAGGGTTCCGTAGTTGGGATGAATTTATCCCAAGAACAAACTTATCATGTATGTAGTTGAAAAACATGGTTTTCTTATACAGAATGTATTGGAGAACATGTTTTTCAACTTAAAAAACGTAAATTGTAAAGCCTACTTAGCTGTGATAGTTTTCTTTTTAACTTAGTTATATATAGGTACTACTGCCGTGACATTTGAATTTCTAACTACAACCGTTTAGTTGGTAAAGGGACTTGACTCTAACGAAAATTGGTACTTTAAAGCTTGATAAGTCACGAACGGTTTACTTAATCAAAAAACGGTCTTCACAAACCCCTAATATTTTTGAAAGACCTATCCAACGATATCCCACACTATGGGAAGGACGAAAAAAAAATTATCTTCCCCACTTTTCATATAGGGGAGGTACCATAAATAATTGTTTTTTATTCAAAAAAAAAAATGTACCACTTTTTGGCGTCATTAACGTGTATACTCATGCCAAATTACCACTTTCTAGTACCAATAGTTTTTGAGCTAAACCGCGGACAGACAGACGGACATGGCGAAACTATAAGGGTTCCTTGTTGACTACGGGACCCTAGAAAAGAACAATAAATGCTGTGGCAATGCATTCCTTGCGAAGCATGTGTGGCGTGACTATGAAAGATGCAGTGACAAAAATTTAAAAGAGTATGCTTAGATGGTTTGGTCATGTTGAGAGGATGAATGAAAGGCGACTTACAAAAGGTATTTACAAGGCAGGTGTGAGTGAAAACGCCGGGACGATGCCCTAGGAGAACATATAGTGACTTTTAATTGGTGAGGTTCTTCAAAAAGGTCAGGTGCGTAGCTCTCGCAACCGGCGTGCGTGTATGACCAGATGTATGAATTTAAACGAAGCAAAAGGAGTATGTCAGGAGCGTAGCAGGTGGCGTACTATAGTTTCTGACTAACCCATGGGAATAAAGCGTGAGTTTATGTATGTATGTTAAAGTTTACAACGACATGAATTCTAATATAATAAAATCAAGCAGAACTTTGATTTTCAATATTGTTAGAATTTATTAATGTTTAAAATAAAAATAAAATCGCAGTCAAAGTCAAAGTCAAGTCATTTATTTCAAATAGGCACATAAAAGGCACTTTTGAACGTCAAAATTTACAAAAATAATTAATTATTTATAAATAAAAAAAGGATTGTTATTTTCTATGTTTTATTTGTTATTTTCTGTTATTTATTGTATTGTATTATGAATGTGTTAGTTATAATTTTTGATGATTTCAAACACAATGTCAATTGTTCATGAATAAAATTGAATTGAATTGAAATTTATTCTAGTTGCACCTTAAAAAAAAAATTATATATATATTTTATTTCACATAAACCTACAAGGGCACTTATGAAAAGTCAGAAGCTAGGTGCACGTTCCAAAAAGTAGTTACGTATGGAAAAGAATGGGCAAGAAACTCCATACTCACTCTTTTAAAATGTTAACAATATTTGTATACATGAATTATTAATTATATGTGAAGACAATAAAAATAAAATAAAATAAAATAAAATATAATTTATTCAAGTATAAAGTAAAATTATGATTTAGATTAATTACAATCGAGAAACATTTTATTCTAACTGTAATGTAGACCTGCCTGATCTAGGTTTATTAAAAACCTGTGTTTCAGGCCATCAATTTACATCAAACATTTAAAGAGAAGACAACAATATATTTATTACTTTAAAACTAGATTATGTAAGATAGATTATGTTTAAATACATTAACAAATAATATTAAAGTAAATAAAGTGGACACCATTAATATTTAGGTAAAGGAAGAGACTTATATTAGAGTAGGTAGCTAGAGATATTATTTTAAAATTTCTAGTAGTTTTTCCGTGTCTGCGTAATTGAGTTTTAACAAATATTCCTGTACCAGTAAATTACACCTATTATAACTTAAACTATAAATCTTTAACACTCTGTTAAACTGGTTATACAAGTAGGGCCCTAAAAATAAATAAAATCGATTAGCAAAAGCATGTTTAGTCTGAGAGTTAGCACAAACCAAATCTTTTCTTCTCCTATCAGAAGGTACTGGGTTAAAATAGAGTTCAGTGTGTTGGAATAAAACTATATTCAAAACAAATAATTGACGTACTGTTAGCACCTTACATGCCATATAAAGCTGGTGTGTAGGAAATCTAAATGGACGAAAAGTAGCAACCTTTAAAACTGCTCTTTGGGCGCGTTCTAGGTGCAGTAAAATTGATTTAGCAGCACCCCCCCAGGATGTTATGCAGTAGGTAATAATAGATTGACCCAACGCCAAATAAACCTGCCTAATTAATTTAAAGTCGGCAATGTTACGTAAATTTTTAAAAATGTATATTAGTTTACGCACTCTGGTGCATAATAAATCGATGTGTTTGCGGAAATTCAGGTTTGTGTCAATCGTGACGCCTAGATATTTGATATGATTGGTTTTAGCTAAAGTGGGACAAGTGCATGCAATGTCAGCATAATGTAAATTACAGTTGTTATGCGATTGAATGTTTAGATTAGTAAGCGTTGGATTAGTGTTTCTTATTGTAAATAATAGGTACTTGGTTTTATCTGTATACAATGCACTTACCTAGAATAAAAATACTATACCACAATAGGTAAAAAAAAAAAGACGTGTGGCACTCGGGGACTGCCGCGGTAAAGCTATTGCATAGCATTTTGTATCAACTTATGCAATTATAATTATTTATTTATTTTATTTATGCAGTATTTCTTTTTCTTTGATATTAATTTGTTTTTTTTTTTTCGTTACGGAATTTCTGGATTCGGTCCCCGCGCTCAAGGCCCGCGATAGAAGCTATGCAATAGCTTAAAACAAAATAAATAAGTGCTGAACGTCGTAAAAGTGTATAACTACGTAAACAAAGTCAAATACTATTCAAATATAAGCATAATAACAACTTTAAAATAGACGAAAGTGTTGAACCTAAAGTAATTTTAAATAAAAAAAGAGTGACAAACTGTTTTGACAGCGAAAAAATTCCATGTACATGAGTCATTTCCAACCGTCTAGTCAAGTTTAAAAATTGTTCAACTGGAATGGTATCAACTATTTGGCAAGCTTTAATTAATTCATTGTAGCCTTGCGGTGCAACAGGGGAACTGAATGTACTCTTAATCCTGGTCGTGAGTTCAAACCCCACTATCAACAATCACTTTTTGTGAAGATCATAATTTTATAAACTAATATTTATAAGAATAAAATACGCAGTACACAGAAAAAGGAACTGCCAGAAATTATTAGATCACTAGAGGGTACTGGTGTAGTAAAATAACCGTCGGAGTGGGGAGCGTGAGGTTTTTTCGTTACGGAATTTCTGGATTCGGTGCCCGCGCTCAAGGCCCGCGATAGAAGCTATGCAATAGCTTAAATGAAAAGTGAAGCAATGACAGACAAATTAATTATGCGTTAGATACTTACATATTTACAAACATTGTAAAAGTAGATGATTTCCCCAAAATTTTTACATTTAATAACCTATGTCAGTGCGTGAGTATATTAATCACAGAAAATAAAATGAATGTCATAAAAAATATAAATTATACAGTTAAATTAGCAACCGGTTTGATTTTGTCTAGAGTCATAAGGCCTGCCGACAGAAGTGAAAAAACAAAACTTTGGGATAACTGTTCTTTTATACATATAGCTCATGGAAAGCGTTCGGTGACGATGACGCTAGTTCCATGATTTTTGTTCACCCAAAAAGTAGACATAATTATATACACAGTATACATATAGCTCATAGAAAGCTTTCGGTGACGATCGCGAAACCATAAGTATTTCCCCTAAAAAAATCGCTCAACGCGCCTAAAGAAGTTTTCACTAAAAAAAAAATGTTGGAATAATAAGATTAAGTTTAAAATTTCAATTTTTAAAGTATTGGAATGATAAATCAAAGCATGTCCTCTGACTGAAAGTGCTTAAATAGATCATTTAAAAACATGCCAACTAATCAATCCAAAAGCAAAATTTATTTATCGTTATCCATCCGCCATTTTCAAAGCCCCGTCCAATCAGCATTGTCGAAATTTTTCCTCAAACACGAGGTTCTGATAAGCAACTATTAGTTAACAAATTGAGTCTACCAAAGTAAATATTAATCCTAGATTGGTACAGACGTACAGCATCAATTATGTAGATTCATAGCCGCCATCAATTACGGTATGGTTTCGATGTTGTAACCACAGTGTAAGAATTTCTGTGCAGTATACCAACGGATGCAATGTGACCTACATTGTCGCGATCTTCCTTTCAAAACTGTCTAAGTTTTTGAACCTCTGTATGAAGATCAAGGTTGCTCTGTGTCATTATTATAGTTGAGTAGGTGATTTATTATAACTCGATCGTTTATGATAGTCGTTCCTTACATAATGATACAGATAATCCTATTGTGGTAAAGTATTCATTTGAATACTTATTAAATACTTCGCCCGCGTGGCTTTTTGTATACAAATAAATAAAATTGAAGTGTCTGTATGTAATGTAACAATTTTTCTGTTTTAATCCACGCGGGCGAACCCGCAACAGCTGCTAGTCGAAAATAAAAGTAATACACCAGCCGTTTTGGAGATTAGCTGGAACAAACAGACAGACAGACAGACAATAAAAAAATTAAAAATCCATCCATACTAATATTATAAATGTGAAAGTAACTCTGTCTGTCTGTCTATTTGTTACGTTTTCACAGATTTGGCAGAGATATAGTCTGGGATATGGAGACGGACATAGGCTACTTTTTTTTACGCGATAACCGACATCTACGCGGGCGGAGCCGCGGGCAAAAGCTAGTAAATATATACTTTACATGTATTTAGTAAAAAACTGTTATTATGATATTACAAACAGACACCAAATTTATTTGTATAGATTGTTTGTAAAAATAAATGGCAGTTACCTCCTGATTTTCACTTGAAACAGGATACACAAAAACTTTACACAATCATCACGCCCGTTGAAGCAATTATTCTGTCCCAATGGATGCAGCCCTATCCGATCATTAGCAATTTTATTCCCGTTGAAAAGTGTCGCGTCGAACGCTCTTGACAGATTTATTCCGACACCCGATGAGCTTAATTACATTGCTGCCAAATTTAGAGGCCACCCGGACGAATAAAACGGTGTTTTCTTTCCAAGCAGTGTACAAATTTAAGGGGCCGTGCACGAAATCGACTGATTTGGATCAATTTTGTTCATTATTTGTGAGAAAGGGAAAATGATGAGGAGGAGCTCGTGGCTAAGTAATAAAAGTCGCACGGGTCCATCCGTCAGGTCAAACTACGCTTGCCGGGGTTGATCCGCGGATGGGTGACCATCTTTACGTACCGAGACTCCTCCGTGCCTCGGAAAGCACGTTAGGCCGTTGGTCCCGGCTGTCATTCGTGGATCCTTGACAGTCGGTACGGGTCGTCCGAAGCCCAAAAAAATCTGACAGCCAGTCTTACCAAGGGGTATCGTGTTACCCAGTTACTGGGTTGTGGAGGTCAGATAGGATGTAGCTGAATACAGCTGCATCCGGTTAGACTGGAAGCTGACCCCAACATAGTTGGGTAAATGCTAGACAGATTGATTAGTGAGAAAGGGAAAAATAATTTAAAGAAAATAATTTATTATTTGAAAAGTCGTGTCCGTTTTTATGAATGTGACTGAAAAGGATTTTTCAAATTAATTAAGTATTCACGGTAAATCACTAATATTCGCAACAAGTTTTCCGAAAAATGATGCGAGACTGATATTTGATCATCTTTCTACAAGAAACTGCTTTTGATTTTGGACATTAAAAAATAACATCAGCTTCACTATATGGTCTACTTGCATGTGGCTGAACCACTTTTTTCAACTTCCATACAAAATACAGCAGAAACATAATTTTGAGAAATCTTTTTTTTTTTTAAACCATTCAGTTATATTTTTCCTATTATTTAGCAAATCATAATCAAGAAATTTAAAAATCACACATTATCCTTCAGCTATCCTTGAAATATAATCATTGTTTTTTAAATGATTTTAAAACATACAAGTCTTCATTAAGTAAATCAAAGGCGAAATAAACTATATTTTGGAGAGCACAAAAATGATGAAACTTTGGAGAGCACAAAACAACAGGTGCTGTGAGTGACACAAATGGCTTAGCACCATGAATACTGTACTTTTACACAGACTTAATGTTTCGATTATTACAAGTTTTCTCACAATTACATAAGAAATTGGCAAAAGAGAGTATTTTCTTGCACGGAGCCTTAACGGCTATTTTAAAGGGGAAAGATTTTTATTTGTTTTGTTAATAAAACTCGTAATTAACCAATTTCAAAATACGAGTAGCGTTTGAAGTCTGAAAGTAGCAGGGTTTTTAACAATATCAGGATCTGGGTTTTACTTTTATATCAGCGGTGTTTTCTTTTTTCACGCGTCTGTTTTTAGGGTTCCGTAGCCAAATGGCAAAAAACGGAACCCTTATGGATTCGTCATGTCTGTCTGTCTGTCTGTCCGTCCGTATGTCACAGCCACTTTTTTCCGAAACTATAAGAACTATATTGTTGAAACTTGGTAAGTAGCTGTATTCTGTGAACCGCATTAAGATTTACACACGAAAATAGAAAAAAAATTGGGGGGTTTCCCATACTTAGAGTTACGGAGTCCCGCAAGGAAGTATAATCGGATCCCTCCTTTTTATTGTAAATATTAATGATTTACCTGACATTACTACTAATAAATGTATAATATTTGCGGATGACATCTCGATAATATTAACATACGACAATATAATTAACAATAACCTTGACATGGATATAAATGACATTATTGATTTAGTCATAGGATGGTTAGTAAAGAACAATTTGCAAGTAAATATCAACAAGACGACTTTTATGCAATTTCAAACCCGTGGATCAAGGAACGTTCCAAGGCATATTTCATATGACGGTAGTAAAATTAATGAATCTAACAATGTGCGATTTCTTGGATTCACCTTGGACAAATACGTTGATTGGAAAGCACATGTTGATGGAGTCTGCAAGAAAGTAAATAGTTTCGTATATGTTTTAAACAGACTAAGAAATACATCAACACAACGTACGGCATTGTTGGCATAATTGGTTATGTAGCTTCGGTTTTACGTTACGGATTAATACTGTGGGGAAACTCAACAGAATAACAGAGGGCGTTTCTACCCCAAAAACGTTGCATAAGAGCAATCGTTGGCATTCCTCCATATGAATCTTGTAAACCTCACTTTAATAAACTCAGAATATTACCCTTACCGATATGTACATTTTTGAAATTTGTGTGTTCGTGAAATCAAATTCTAACCTATTTGTGAAGGCTAGTGATATTTATACACGTGATATTACCCATCCTCGTAAATCAAGGCATGGTCAGCGCCTATTGCTAGAACGTGCACCAAAGACTGCGGTGTTTAAAAAAAAACTGCTCAGATATGTGTGTAAAAAAATATAATAGGTTACAACCAGACATTCAAGATCTGCCTCTGCCAAAATTTAAGAGAAAGCTTAGAGAGCTACTACTTAAAAAAATGATTTACTCAATAAACGAGTGGTTACTCGAATAATTATTAATCATTACTTAATGTATAAAAATAAATAAAAAAACACTACTGGTACTGGACACTGTGGTTAGACACTGTGGCTTTTTTGCTAGCTGGGTTCCATGGTTAACAAGGAATCCCTTATAGTTTCACAATTTCCATCTGTCTGTCTGTCTGAGACTCTTAATACTAGAAAGCTGTAATTTGGCATGGGTATACATATTAATCACGCCAAAAAAGTGGTTAAATAAAATCTTGAAATATATATTTTTTTAGGGTATTTTCCCCTACATGTAAAGTGAGTGTAGGCGACGCATATTTAATATTGTTATAAATTGATATAGTTAGTTGTAAGATACTTTATTTCTGAACGTGTAACGCCATCTAGCGGGTTATATTTAAATAAATAATTATAAAGACGTTGGTGGGTAGCTACTTTAATATTAGTACATTTTTTCTATGAAAGTTTCGTGCACCCGCAGTATGTAAAAAGCAGTGTGTCCGCCGCGTTGAATCCTTTCGCTCGCACCAACGCCTTTTCCCTTTGTCTACCTAAATTATTGCGTTTTCTTTACCCTATCACCTACAATAAGTGTGGTCTTCGAGCCAAATAATAATCAGTGTGATGTTTACGACCCCGCCGAGCGCCCCGCGTAAAGTTTTGACTCGCAAACAGCATCGGGAATTCGAGCGCCAGCAAATGCAAATGGCGAGCACATTGGCCAACGCACCTGCGGAACCTAAACTCAAATTACCTGTCCTAGGCACCGATAGTCTCATACCGTCTAAGGACATGGAACGAATGAAGATTGAAACAGCAAAAATAAATACGCCGTGTGCGTCCGTAAAAAGTGGTTCAATTATGTCTGCAAAATCGAAGCGATCTACGTCATCATCCATTGCTAGACGTAAGCATTTGGAATTAGAAGCCGCTGAAGCAAAAGCACAGATTCAGCTGGCCCTCATAGATAAAAAGCTGGAAGCTGACCTTGCGCAAGTTGATGCTGAAGAGCTCCAAGGTGATGGCAGCGAAGCTAGTAATAATGAGATCCTCGATGAGCAAGCACGTTCTAACGTCGAGGATTGGCTAAATCAAGATCACAACGAACCTACCTGCAGTTATCAGCATCAGCCGCCGGCACCATCAACTAGCCGTGCTCACGTCGGCCCCGTCCAGTACACTGATGTTCCTGTTGATAGTATTCAGCAACTCGCACTTACCTTAAAGGACATGATGGCAACCTCGTCAGGCCATCGCGAGGACCGTCTACTCAGTCGCTTGTCTACTCCGCGTGACTTACCTGTCTTCAGTGGAGACTGTGTTGAGTGGCTACATTTTAAGAGTGCATACGATGAATCCACACGAGTGTGCAAATTTGGTGAATCCGAAAACCTGTGGAGACTACGCAAAGCATTGCGAGGCGACGCTATGGAGGCAGTTACCGACCTGCTAATCGGTAATACTCCGCCCGCAGCTGTAATGGAAGCCCTAGACTTAAGGTTTGGTCGACCGGAAGTGATTATTCTGAACCTTACGACGCAGTTAAAGAAGCAACCTGCGTTACCTACCACGTACCAGTACGATCTAATTAATTTTTCTATTAAAATTAATAACTGTGTGGCCACTATTCGTGCATTGAATCAACCTGATTATTTACGAAGCCCTGAACTCGCGTCAGCTGTTCTATCTAAGCTGCCGAGCACACTGATAGCAAAATGGACCGACTTTGCCTACCAGAAGTTAAGTGAAAATCAGTCGAAGTTGGAGTTAGTCGCAGCATTTCTTAAACATGAAGCAGAAATGTTATCGCTAGTCGGAATACCTCAATGTAGTGAACAAAGGAAGCAGACCGAGGGGACAGTGCCCGCGAAACGAAATGGTAACAAATTTCGCACTAATCGACCCATATTAGCTACAACAGCTGTTGAGGAGGGCGATAAATGTAAATTTTGCACAAAGATCAATCATTCGCTGCCCGAGTGTCGCGCTTTCAAACGTGCAATGCGCCGTGATAGATGGAAGTTTGTAAAAATGAATGGCTTGTGTTATTGTTGCCTGACGTCACGACATGATAGGAATGCATGCCCCGCACCTGTATGCGACGTAGATAACTGTGGGCTTGCACACCACAAGTTGCTGCACTGGAGCAAACCTACGTCATCACAATCGACACACGCGCCGGGCAGCATGCGGCGCGAGCCAGCTGCGCCGGCCCCGGAGCAAGCGCAACCATCATCACCGCCGCTGCCGCCGCCGCCGCCGCTGTCGGCGCCCGCTGTTAATACTACCGTGGCGCACGTCGCGTCAAGCTGTGATAAACGCTTATCTTCGGATCACGTCATGTTAAAAGTGGTTGCAGTGAAAGTGTGTGGACCTAATGGTATAGTGAATACGTATGCCCTACTGGACGATGCGGCCTCGGTGTCTATAATCGACTCGGGTCTTGCTACCGAACTAGGACTTAAGTGTGAACAATCATGTGACATCAAGTTCATTGATGCCTTTGGACTGGAGGTGTATCAATCCGATGCACCGACTGTAAGTGCCCAGATAAGTGAACATAACAAAAACAATTATTATGACATTAAGTTACGCAAAGTGTCTAAATTAAAATTGCCAGCACAAAACTTATCCGTAATTAACGAATTAGATTGTAAACATTTATCTAAAGTTAAAGATTACGTATGTAAAAATCATGTAGTGCCTCGATTACTTATTGGCGAAGATAATTATGTTTTGATTGCACCACTAGAAATTATTCATGGTAATAAAAATGAACCATATGCTACTCGTTGTAAGTTGGGCTGGTCAATTCATGGTTATTGCGGTCGCACTCACTCCAACGCTGCCAATGTGCTCACTCTCTCTCACACAGACTTAGGTCAAACTGATGAACTAAATAATTTAATCAAACATTATTTTTCTCTAGACTCCATTGGAATTTCAACCTTATGCCGTGAAAATAGTGATCATTTAAGAGCACTGCAATTATTGGATGATACGTCACGTCTTATCGGAAGTCAATGGGAAGTAGGTTTGCCCTTCAAAAAAGACGTTTTCACCATGCCTGATTCATATCAAGCCGCATCTTTGCGACTGAAGACTTTAATGCGGAAATTTCTTAAAGACGACTCGTACGCAGATCGATATAGGAAGGAGGTAAACAAACTGTTTGTTGACGGTTACGCTCGGGAAGTTAAGGAAAATGAACTCTCAGCTGACCACGTATGGTACCTTCCACATTTTGGTGTCCAGAACCCTAACAAACCGGGAAAGCTACGCCTCGTCTTCGACGCCGCATCAAAGGTAGATGGATTATGTCTTAACAGTTATTTATTAACAGGTCCGGACTTATATAATTCACTTATGGGAATTATGTTAAGATTTCGTGAAAATAAGGTTGTCATTGTAGGGGACATCAAGGACATGTTCTTAAGGGTTAAAATTAGGCCACAGGATCAACATGTTCTTAGATTCTTATGGCAAGAATCACCAAGCGCTCCCATAAAAACATGCGCCATGCAAAGTCTAATATTTGGTGCAACATGTTCACCTTTTATAGCACAGTATATTAAAAATAAAAATGCACTTAAATATGATGACTTATACCCAGAAGCAGTACAAGTAATTATAAAAAATCATTACATGGATGATTGTTTGTATTCGACTCCTGATGCAAATAATGCTATCAAGTTAATACAACAAATTACTCAAATTCATAAACACGGTGGATTTGAGATAAGAGGTTGGTCAAGCAATGACAAACAGGTTTTAGAAACAATACCGCCAGATGCGCTCGCGCCTACAGCTGTTCAATTCAAGGACGGAGTTATGAATACAACTGAGCGCACCTTAGGTTTGATGTGGCATCCGTCGGATGATACCTTTGGATTTAAAGTATCATTTAATCGGGTTTCTGAGGCGATATTAAATGGTTTGGAGCCTCCTTCTAAAGCTAAAATGCTTAGTGTTATAATGTCTGTTTATGATATTCATGGTTTTTTGTCGCCGTTTATTATAAAAAGTAAAATAATTTTTCAGAATGTGCATCGTAGTGGCATTGACTGGGACTGCCGCATCCAACCCGACGAACATAGTAGATGGGTAAGGTGGCTCGAGGAATTAAAACTTCTAGATTCGTTGCGCATACCACGATGCTATGCTAATGCAGGAGTTTGGACCCAATGCTACGATGACATGAAGCATGAGGTAAGTGCGCCTAAGATTATTAGGACCGAGTTGCACATATTTTGTGACTCGAGTACTAAGGCTTTCGCAGCCGTGATTTATTGGCGATTTATTCGCGCAAATGGTACTGTATCAGTCTGTTTTGTAGCGGGTAAAAGCAGGGTTACGCCTCTGCGCCCTATATCGGTCCCGAGGCTTGAACTGCAAGGAGCCGTACTCGCAGCTCGACTTGTGAGCACAGTTCAAAGTGAACATAAAGATATAAAGGCAGACAAAAGATACTTTTGGACTGATTCGAACACTGTTCTTCAGTGGATACGTGGCGATCCTAGAGACTATAAGCCGTATGTTGCACATCGTCTAGGTGAACTAGATGAGCTGACCACCACCATGGAATGGCGGTACGTACCGTCTGGACTGAACGCGGCTGACGTAGCCACGCGCGATGATGCGCCGCCACTACAGTTTCAGGATGTATGGTTTCAAGGTCCGGGCTTTTTAAGAGAACCAGAAATTAAATGGCCTAAAGATCTTAAAAAATGTAAACAGTTGGTTGAGACTATTTGTGAGCAAAAAATTGTTAACGTCATAGCTACGATAAATTATAGTACTGTGTTTCCAGTACCTAATGAGAACAACTTTTCATCATGGATTCGATTGCTAATGGCAACTGCAAGGGTCTTACTGTTTATCAACAAATGTCAACGTAAAGGCAATCGAATTGACAATGAAATGTTGCGAAAGGCAGAGGACCTGTTGATAAAAAAGTGTCAATATGATTCTTTTGCTACGGAAATAGAAAGTTTAAAACAAAACAAGCCATTATTAAAAAATAGCCGATTGTTAAATCTAACACCTTATCTTGACAGTGCGGGCTTACTACGAGTTGGCGGCCGCATCGACAAGACCGGTGGTGTCACGGAGGATACCAGGAGACCTGTTATTCTTGATGGTCAACGGAGGATGACCAGACTTCTGGTGGAGTACTACCACCGACGAGCGCTACATGGAGCTCATGAACTAGTAGTCAACGAACTAAGGCAACGCTACTGGATCTTGAAGCTCCGCCCCACTGTGCGCGGGGTGGCAGCGCGCTGCCTGTTCTGCAAGTACCGACGTGCGACGCCGCAACCGCAACGCATGGGTGACTTGCCGTCGGCCCGACTGCAGCACAACCGACGTCCGTTTACATTCTCAGGTATTGATTTCTTTGGACCAATGGAGGTCACAGTGGGTCGTGGTAGACAAAAACGTTACGGCATGTTATTTACGTGCTTAACAGTTCGCGCTGTTCACGTAGAAATAACTGAGAGTCTTACCACTGATTCTACACTGATGGCCCTGAGAAGAATGATAGCCCGTCGAGGGGCACCTCGTATGATCTACTCAGATAACGGTACCAACCTGAGAGGAGCGGACACCGAGTTAAAACGCAGCATCGCTGAACTCGATGTAGATGTTCTGCGTAATGACGGGCTACTTAGAGGTATTGAGTGGCGTTTTATACCCCCAGGCGCACCCGAAATGGGAGGAGCTTGGGAACGTATGGTGCGTACCGTTAAGACAGCTCTCCGAGTTATATTGAAGGAACGTGCGCCCCGTCCTGAAACCCTTTCAACTTTGATGGCTGAGGTTGAAGCTCTAGTCAACAGTAGACCCATCACATATGTTTCGACGGATCCAAATTACCCCGAGGCTCTGACACCTAATCACTTTTTAATAGGTACGTCATCAATTGGACCATCTTATGGAAGATACACAGACGTGGATCTTCACCTTAGGAAGCAGTGGCGTATAGCGCAGAGACTGACGGACATGTTTTGGTCGCGTTGGCTTAAAGAATATTTGCCCACACTTTTGCCGCGTCAAAAGTGGAGTAGTGAGCAGAGGTCATTGCGTGTAGGAGATTATGTTTTGATAGTTGAACCGAACTTAGAGCGTGGTTCATGGCGGCACGGTGTAGTGAGTGCGGCACTCCCCGGGGATGACGGGCGCATTCGCGTGGTGGACGTGCGCACTCGCACGGGCGTGCTGCGACGACCAGCCACACGCGTCGCTTTACTCGCACCTGAGAGTAATTGTGATGACTAGTCATCACTAGGGGGTGGAATTGTAGGCGACGCATATTTAATATTGTTATAAATTGATATAGTTAGTTGTAAGATACTTTATTTCTGAACGTGTAACGCCATCTAGCGGGTTATATTTAAATAAATAATTATAAAGACGTTGGTGGGTAGCTACTTTAATATTAGTACATTTTTTCTATGAAAGTTTCGTGCACCCGCAGTATGTAAAAAGCAGTGTGTCCGCCGCGTTGAATCCTTTCGCTCGCACCAACGCCTTTTCCCTTTGTCTACCTAAATTATTGCGTTTTCTTTACCCTATCACCTACAGTGAGGATGATTGTATTTTTTCTCTTCTATCCTATATTGTGGGGTTATCATTGGGTAGAGCGTTCAAAAATATTGGGGGTTAGTGACAGCCATTTTTCGATTCAGTGATCCGTTTGCGTATTATAAATATTTTGTGCTTATTTTTGTAAGAGTCAAAGTGTAAATACTTTTATTTTACATGTTTTGGATATGTTTAAGTACTCATAACAAAATGTTTATTTTATTACATTTTAGAATATCAAATGAATATTTCCATAATAATTATTATTTATTTTTTATGTACATAATAAAGAGTATTCTAATCCAATATATAATGTTCCTAAAAGTGGCAAGATTTAAAAACAGTATGAGTTTCATGGTTACTCGAATAAAGAATTTGTTATTATTATTATTTTTATATATTTACATATCTCGGACCCTCGGGTCTTTGGAAGGCGTACGAGGGGCCGAAGCCAACTCGCAGAGGCCCGTTAGACGCTTTTTAATTAAATGAGGCACCTACCGACGATTATCCCTGTACGCACTATGCAAGTGCACCCAAGGACAATCCCCGGTTGGTGTAGGACTGTTGCAGGATATGGAACCAAAGATATTGGACTATGGGTTTGGGTGGTTAAATGAACTGGTTACCTAAAAACTATGGAAGGACTATGGCCCCTGCCTGATTATTATATTAAGCAGACAAATATTATTCTTCCTCCAAGTGCTACGAAATTAGATCCTAAATTGTTACTTAAAATCTTAAGCCTTAGTTAATCAGGAATGGCACAATCTTTACAATCATGAATAATTAGTAACTATTTGCGATAGAAAATCCCGCAAACAGTAAACGTAATTTTTTTTTTTTTTTTGAAATGGCAACTCATAGTGTAACCACGAGGGGCTCGGACTCTTTAACCGGTCTATCCTGTGGTGCCTTAAGCTCGTAACGGATTTTAAGGCCTCCAGCCAGGGGCATACTTAAAGCTAAATAGATTCCGTCTGCTCGCTAAGGGCACCCCCTGCGGGGTACGAACCTCGGCTTAGGGCAGAGTCGGAGGAGGGAGCAAGCAAGGGACCGTCGGTGGCTGGATAAAATCAAGGTTTTGATTATTATCAGGGGGATTTAAAGCTACATGCTGCTCAGCTAAAGCGCGTGCTGGCGCTTCGTTTGAAAGCAAGGGTCGGGGAGGACTGATTAGTCGAGGATTTCGCGTTGGGCCTCGGCGGCGAGGTCGGAATGACGATCTTGTAGTGTGTACTCTTTTGCGAACTGTACTAGTAGACCTATGACTCTCCTGGAGGAGAGTGATGGGGTCGTCTGGGTCGGTCAGTGCATGCCGTGGACGGCGGGTCCCGCTAATAGTAGAGGGAGTGTAATTGGCGGCCTTCACAATCAGAGGGTTGCGGTGTGTGGCGGCAGAATCAAAGAAGCGCTTTGAAGCGCGTTTTATGAATTGGGCTATGGTAGGGATTTTAAGCTCCAGGTGGAGGTTAGTATTCCGAACGAACCAGGGGGCTCCCGTGATCTTACGGAGGAATCGATTTTGGAGTAAACGTTCAGTTTCACATTTGACATTTATAGAGACCTCACTCAACACTAGCGCCTCTAGCGGCAAATTCAAGCGTAATATTCCTCATTGGTTTAATTTGTAAAAAGGCTTTGAGCTTGAGTTTTGTCAGTGGAATGCATAAGAAGCAGTCAACAGGGCTTCAAGTCTGGTATACAATAGTGTCAGAATGGTCTATCATTGATTTCATAATTGTTGATTTTGACAAGTTTGGTAATCTACGAATATAATGGCGTCATTATGACTTTCCAATGTTTAACCACTGACACTCCATTGAAAGAATTGGTAATCTCGTGCATAATGACAAATGAAACTTCCTACTAAACTTCCAACTTCCTACTACTTCAGATTGGTTATAACACTAATAAATAATATGTAAAAATATATATAAATGAAATCTGGCATGAATAAATGTTCAAAATTCCATTGTAATATAATTCTATTACGAGACCATTGACCGACCAATGATCGACCATTATGAATTTAGCAGATTACGAATTTTTTGCAAAATGACAATGGGTCGTGTTGGAGTGACGAATTTATAAAAATAGCAGACTTGGGCCCCTGGTCGCTTCATGATTGGCAGCTTAAAACATGTCATTGAAAAGGCAAGCATGCTTTTTCAATGACCATAAGCAATACTGCGTTTGTCATTTCATTTTACCTTAGTTTAGAAGAGCCTCATATTGACGTGTAAACGTTGACACGATTTGGAACTGTGCCAATTTTGTAGTGTTCAATCATAGCTGACGCAGTATTATAGGCTTAGGTTTGCGTCATGCCTTTTGGTGTTTATACATGTGTCATCTGTCAGGCTAGATGACATATCAAAATTTTAATTTTTTTCCATTTAAAAAACATTAAAAAACTGTTTTTTTAGTTCCATGACATGCCGGTTTTGCAAATTAATTTTGTGTAGGTATGTATTTACATATATATTATTATCATTATAAAAATAAGAATCCTTCTAGTTTATAGGGTTCCGTAGTCAACAAGGAACCCTTATAGTTTCGCCATGTCCGTCTGTCTGTCTGTTCGCGGTTTAGCTCAAAAACTATTGGTACTAGAAAGTTGTAATTTGGCCTGAGCATACACGTTAATGACGCCAAAAAAGTAGTAAAATAAAATTTTGAAAAAAAAACAATTATTTAGGGTACCTTCCCTACATGTAAAGTGGGGATGATATTTTTTTTTTTCGTCCTTCCTATAATGTGGGATATCGTTGGATAGGTCTTTCAAAAATATTAGGGGTTTGTGAAGACCGTTTTTTGATTAAGTAAACCGTTCGTGACTTATCAAGCTTTAAAGTACCAATTTTCGTTAGAGTCAAGTCCCCCCTCCCCTCTACCAACTAAACAGTTGTAGTTAGAAATTCAAATGTCACAACAGTAGTACCTATATATAACGAAGTTAAAAGGAAAACTATCACAGCTAAGTAGGCTTTACAATTTACCGAGTAGTTGGCGACCAACTTACATTTACAGTTGTACAACAAGTTCTCCCATGCATTCTGTATAAGAAAACATGTTTTTCAACTACATGATAAGTTTGTTCTTGGGATAAATTCATCCCAACTACGGAACCTTCATTGTGCGTGGTCTGACACGCACTTGGCCGGTTTTTTTTTATAAAATCTTGACGAACGGATCGCCAGATAAACTCTGCGAGGTTTTCATTGTGTGGCTAAAACCAAACTGTAAAAGAGCGTAGGTTTTGAGAAATAAATAAATAACAATATTCCTTGCGAGATTTTTTGAGTGTCATGTCCTAGAACTAAAAAAAATCGAAGACATGTGACATCTACCAACTCTTACCGGGCCCGCGTTGTAGACAGCCCACTCCCTCTCGAAGAGAGTAGGCCTGTGTCCCAACAGTGGGAACATTAGAGGCTGATTATGAAAGTCAACAAATCAAAATCAACAAAACAATGTTCACTTTTCAATAAACAGGCCACTTCAGCAACCTTTACCCAAAATAAAAAAGATTTCTCCTCAACCAAAAAGGTAGAAAGTCGGGAAAAACAGCCGTGTGAAATGGCGAAAAAAATCTTATCAGCATACTTTGTTCCTGACGTGTTACAGATGTGCCCGTATACTTAAGTGTCAGAGTAATGGGTGGGGAAGATATTCTGTCGATAAAAAAATTAGGTTACACGAGTTTTAGTCTTTTAGTTTGGTGTTTTATTTTAGGGTTTAGCGCTTTGTGTCTGGGAGAAGTGATATTAAGTATTGACTGCCACCGCGGTCACCGGTGACCGCTAACAATAGTTTTTCTATTGTGTCTGTTGTCTGGCAGTCAAAGCCTTAAGTATTTTTTTTTTTTTGTAATGTTTTTTAATTTAGATATTATTGTTATTAAAGATTCTATTCATAGGCCAATCAAATTAGATTTTTTAGAAGAATTAATTTCCTGCAAGCTGGAAATCTGGCTGGTTTTAATACTTTCATTTGGTCCTAAATGCGTGTAATCTGAGTTTGCGCAATCCCAGGAGGTGTGCATAATTTTTTGGAGTCAAGTAACTGCGAAATAATTGCTCTGTTTTCAATTTTTCCGAAAACGGTTCGTCTGATAGAAAATGTCATTCCATTCAATAATAAAGAGGGTTAAATTCTGCGCCCAATGAGCATCTAAAACTTCATATTCGGTTCAGTGGTACAGCCGAAATCCAAAGTTAGAAACCGGGAAAATTTCGGGCTTATTCGACTCAGAATTTAACCTTCTCTAATATGTAATAATAGTCAACATATCATTTAAAATTAATTCCAATCTAGAACAATAATATTATGGTTGTCGCCCATCATCTAGGTACTCATCGACGCTGTAATAGCCCTTCCTCAATAAGTACGTCTTTAATTTGTTTTTAAATAAGTTTGCGCTACTTATGCTTTTAAATTCAAAGCGATTTTTTTTTTTTTTTTACACACAACGGGGAACCTCTTGGCCTTCATCTCACCTGATGGTAAGTGATGATAAGGCCGAAGATGGAAGCGAGCTTCACCCGGAATCCTCAACCACAGAGGAACTGGCTATCTTACCTCTAACTGCCGAAACACAACAAATGTTGTTAACATTGTTGTTTGGCGACAGACTTAGATAAGATGGTGGTAGCTAGCCAGGCGGACTTAGAACAAGCCCTACCACCAACCAAACCGAGCAGTAATTTTTGCCCCCGCTGGGAATCGAACCCGGGACCTCTGGATCTGAGACAGGTGGTTTTACCACTAGACCACAGAGGCGGTAATTCCAACAGTCTTCTATATTTGGTTCTGCCTGTGAACTGCCACTACCACCTCGTTTCGCAGACTGGTTGAAAATCGTTTAGCTTTTAAGTGACAAGTAAAAACAGCCTGTGATTTTCCGAATGGAAGAAGTTTCGTTTTACACTTGAAGGCACATCATGCGTATTGGCGATTCCCACTACCATTACCTACTCCCGAGTTCCACAAAGTTTCTTCAACAAGTCATTGGTGTGTAAGATTAACTTCAAAGTAACTTTCGCACACTTCAACTGTTTCCAGTACCCTGATTGCGTTACACACTATCTGAATGATTTTGAAGGATATTGCTAATTTATTGCTTTATATGTTCGAAAAATTTGTTCAAAATGAAACCCATTGTAGGTAGGTTATGCATTTATAGCGCCGGTTTAAGTTACCATTACTAGTTTTTAGGGTTCCGTAGTCAACAAGGAACCCTTATAGTTTCGCCATGTCCGTCCGTCCGTCTGTCTGTCCATCTGTCCGTCCCCAGCTTAGCTCAGAGACTCTTAATACTAGAAAGCTATAATTTGGCATGGATTACATATTAATCACACCGACAAAGTTGTAAAATAAAATCATGAAAAAATTGTTATTTAGGGTACCTCATGTACAGTCACGAGCACATGTAATACACTTAGCAAAAGCAATTTTCATGGTGAATAACGATTGCAACTTCGAGATAAGACTTATTATATAATAATATAAGTACACTGTACATGTAAAGTGGGGATGTTTTTTTTTTTTTTTCGCCTACCCTGTGGTGTGGGTTATTTTTAGATGGGTCTTTCAAAAATATTACAGGTTTGTGAAAACAGTTTTTTGTTAGTATCAAGTGTCCCCCCGCTGCCAGCTAAACGGTTAGTTTTGCATAGGTGAAAAAATTCACGATACGAGTAGTAGTATATAATATATAACGAAATTAAAAGGAAAGCTATCACAGCTAAGTAGGCTTTTCAAGTTTACGAGTAATAGTCGACCAACTTAAATTTGCTGTAGAAAAACATGTTCCCCCATACAATCTGTAGAGCATGTTTCTGAACTACACTGTTCGTTCTTGGAATAAATTCATCCCAACTACGGAACCCTTCATTTTGCGTGATCCGACACGCACTTGGCCGATTTTTTTTTTATTCTTGAAGTATGTATGTTTACTGTAAAAATAATAAATAATAGTAGTAGTAGTTATGAGTTCTGGAATAATATTTGTTGTATTGGTATTGTATCTGTGTTACTAGCTAGTTTTTAAATACTTTAAATAGTAATCTGTGGAGAACGTAGTGGGTAGCATAATTGTTTAAATTGTAATATTTAAGATATTATGACTGTTTCTTATTGTGCTACTGTTTGTTTTTCCTTAAATAAATAAATAAATAAATAATAACTACAGTATCTATCCAAGCGGGATTATTATTTATTTATTTATAGTTAACTAACACGGTACAATACCAATTACATTAATTAACATAGAAAATCAAACAATTGTGTCATAAACAATTATTCGCTACTTTGGCACTAACATGGAACAGTGGACACTCTCGCATACTGTTTCTCACAGGACATCAGACATACGCGTTTAATTTTATTCCATTCGTCCGCAAACACATCACATTCAGGATTGGCCATCAGGAGGGCATTGAGCATTAGAAAGAGATTTTCACACAGATCTGAGTGACAGAGGCAACATACGAGTACTAGAAAGCCGAACCATCTCTAAAACTCGATGAACACATCCGAGTTTATATTTACGGCCATTTTTACTATCGATACCAATTTTTATCGCCACTTTCCCACCTTTAAAGCCGGTACCCCACCTGTCACGCCCGTATCGTTTACATTACGCCGACTTTGTTTCCCGCAAAATCGGGATTAATCTTTCAAGATACTGATAATAACCAAGGGTTGGAAAAGGAAATTTAGGTTTTATTGTTATTTGCATAGGATGAGATTTCGCCTAAATTACTGAAGGTTTTTTAATTGATATTAAATTGCCTATTGAGGTAGCAGCTTTCAATATTGAAGTTGGTGTAACGTTACATAACATCCAATTATTTGTTTTAATAATTATTTAAAGTTTTAAATAAAGGATAAATGATTTTGTTTCTGTAAGTAGGTTTTTACAAACACTTTTACACGTCAATCATATTTTAAAACTAGATGAGGTCGGCATTTCGTATCTGACTACTCTGAGAAGAAAGACCGAAACAAACTCAGAGGTCACAGTCTCTTTTAAAGTCCAGACATAATCTTGGTCAAATCATGTGAAGACCATGTAGACTGGTGTCTGAAATGGTCTTTTGAAGAAAGAACCACACAGATTGAGTGGACCTGTCCATTCAGTGCACGCATTTGTCAGTAATCATGCAGCTCAACTCAGAACATAAGGAGCTCAACGATTCGACGAACAATACCAAAGAAAGGACATTTGGGCAGGCCGCATAAATTACTCAAACTGCCATACCATGATCAGAAAAAAAAAAATAAGTATATATCATATATACTGAGAAGAAAAAAATTAAAATAAACAATGGATAATGCCACGAAATGTGTGGAAGCTGGTACCCGCTCCAATAAAAATAAATGATATACGATTAGAAAGGTATTAAGATTTAGTATAAGATTTGCAATGGCCTTTGTCTGGCGCGACACAAAGGCACCGCTCACCGATACACGGTGTCTTTGTGTCGCGTCGCGTGTCGCGCCTGTTTGTAGGAACCTTTAGTCACTTTTTGTTCGGAAAACCAGAAAACGCTCTCTGTCAGCGCGACCATGCGTTCAGGTTCAACGAAAAAAAAGTGACATATGCGCGCGACAATTGCTCCTAAATAGAACGCAGCCGGACACTTCTAGGTTTAGCGGTATTATACGGGCTTACAAACAAACATTGGTGTCGGTTTGTATTTTCATCAGGTTAACCATGCCATATCTAATGCCAAATCGTTGAATCTCAAGTGATCTACCATTACGTAACATAACATCAAGCCTCTAATAATTCCCCGAAGGGTTTTGCAGAGGTATACTTATAGTTCACCCTCATTTCGCCAGTTATGTAACCCCATAATTGTAATACATAAGTCAGGCAGGAGCTCCCTAGACACGTCACCCGTCTGTTCGGAGGATACTCCCTTTTCTATGGAGGATGAGTTAAGTTCGCGAGCACATTCGCAAGAAGCTGGTAGTATCATCACAACGGTAATGTTTTCCCAGTGTTTGTCTTATTTATTTTAGTATATGTGCTTATATTTATATGTAACTAACGGACCCGACAGACTTTATCCTGTCTGAACAATCCTAGAACCCGATTGCAGTGCCATCTACCGGGTCCAATTATGTTTTCAAACCATCCAGGAACCCATTGAATAATATACACACAAAATCTCATCTAAATCGGTCCAGCCGTTTAGGAGGACTTAGGTGACAAAAACACGTACAGAAGAAATAAAGAAGTAACTCTGTCTGTCTGTCTGTATGTTACGTTTTCACGCGTAAACCGCTGAACCGATCGTCATGAAATTTCGCAGAGATATTATAGCCTGGGAAATGGAGAAGGACATAGGCTACTTTTTTACGCGATAGTCGATATCTACGCGGGCAGAGCTGCGGGTAAAAGCTAGTATATGTATAAAGATAAGATGTAACATAACATCACGCCTTGTCTCCCCGAAGGGTTAGGTAGAGGTGCACTTATATAATAGCAAACCCACATTTAACCAGATACGTTTAAGTCTCATATAATTTGGGACGAGCCTGTTGCCACTAACCGGGCACAAATCCAGACTACGGGTTTGAGAAATTCCTGATGGAAGAACCCAATAACACTTTGCCCGACCTGGAAATCGAACCCAGGACTTCATGCTCAGCGGTCTGTATCTCTTGCGACCACTAGAAAAATGAGACACGCTCGACAACCATTAATCGAATATCTGAATAATCGAACGTTCATTAGATCTAATGGTTAATAAATCGTACGCTCGATTAATCGTTCAAATTCACCCAATATAATCGCCTCAAGAGTTGTGGCCAAAGTCACCGCTTTTGAGTAACTAAGATGCTCTTCCGCAAATAACCGCTGTCTAGTGTATTAGCTTTTTAAGCCGTAAAGAAAATAATCTCCTAAATTGTCTTCTAAACAATAATAATAATAATAAAAAAAAGCTTTATTAAATTCACACAATAAAAAATTAAAACATAACAAACAATTAAAATTGTAAGTAACATTAAATAATTAAAAAAAATAGAATCAAGAAATATTTAACTTCATAATATCTATTATTTCATTTAAATTTTTATTATTATTTTATTTTATATTATGAGTTATTTTTATAATAATTATAATTATGTTATATTTTTATAGTTTAAAATTATAGAATTAAATTTAAAATCATGCGTTCATATAAATTAATTGATTGTTTCCGAATAAAATAAAATAATTATGATTCAATATAAAATAACATTAGTGTGGAATTCTTTCTATCTAACGCGGTGACTAGCCAGTTTTGTCCAAAACTGTCTTCTAAAACTGTATTAAAATTGCAGAATCTCGAATGCTTTTTAAGCTCGGCTATGTAATTGGAAATAGACCCAACCGGCCAACTGTCTCCGTTGACAAAATCTGAACCGTCCCGCCATTTCTGCAAGTCTGGGTTGTAAATGCTCTTAGAGCAATGTAAGAACTTCTTTGTATTTCAAAGAAGACGGCTTTATGAACTAGATAAACTAGATAATAGCTCATGTTTCTTTAACCATTAACCAAATAAGCGTACCCTAACTTCACATCGTCATTGATTTTGTTAGCTAATAAATACATTTTCAACACATTTGCTCAAAAAATGCATTTACGAAGCCTGTATACATTGTTCGAAAGTAAAAAATTACGCACCATACAACGGAACGTGTGGTAAAATAGGTACTCTCACCTAAGTACCTATTTTACCGCATAGCCCGTTGTATAGCACCGTGCGTATTCTTTACGGTTTTTTTTTTATTTCCATAAAAAGTATTATAAGAATTCCACCAAGGAGTTTCACATTACGAGAATAAATAAGCTGACTGATCGAACCTCTTTGAAAGCGCTTTTGCTCAATACGTTTGTCTCACGTTAATACTAAAGAGTAAATGAGACGAAAGATGTAGTTCTAATTTTCACCACATGCGACTCCATTTGCAAATTTGCGCCATTTTCATATTAGAAACGTCAAAGATTGTTGTGACTTTCCGACTGATATTTATAAACAAAATAATAATATGAATTCAAGCGAGGAATCTGATATTAATATGCAATCTACTCCACCTGGTATTTTGAATGAGTCTCTTCACAAAAAAAAACATAAATGTCTATCATAATGTTATAATTTATTAACATTATTTTTTTATATTATCATTTTGTTTCATTACATCTTGTACTGTTTTCTCGCAATTTTGTTGAAAAACATTGTATGACACACGTGCAGAAATTGGTATTTACAAACTCGTGACTATGGTAAGCCCTCGACTTCGTCTCGGGCTTACATTCGTCAACTCGTTTGTAAAAACCAACTTACCGCACTAGTATCATAAATAACTATTCTAGGCGTTCATTACTATACAACACTTGTTCATGGTTGTAGTTAAGAGAAAATGTCACTTATTTAGTCTAAAGGAGGTAAAATTAAATAGGTAGATAAAGCGATATTCTAAAGGAGGACCCTTCCCGGGTTTATCGGGGTATAAAGGCGGTGATCAATATCCTTAAAACCTACATATATGCCTAATGAGTTACGTAACAACCAATCCATCATATTTGTGGGGCGGGTTGCAAAATTAGAGTTTTGCTCACATAATGGTTAAGGGGAAGCGCTTTCTAAAGTTTCGATATTTGGGGTAGAATGTTAAATACATTGTGATATAGAACTTGTTATAATGATACGTATTAATAGGCATCACGCTGGCTTTATTTGTGAATATTTTAATCACCGAAAAGTGTGGACTAATAATCGAGTTTTACTCTGTAATGAGTCTGGTTTTGTTGATGTGTTAACAAAACTTACAAAAATCTCACATTTATTTAAATTCAACCTTTACGAAAGCGGGCTAAATAATGTTTATAAGGTGAAGTCCATAAAATCAAGAGAATGTCCGAGTAGATGATACTAACGATAAACCACATTATGTTATAAGAAAAATTAAATGACCATTCAAACGGATCAAGCCAAGTTTTCAAGTCAAGCCAAATGTCAAGCCTGGTGTTTTTTTTTTTTTTTGTTTGCCATTACTTTCCTGCTGCTGGGCAAAGGCCTCCCACAAATCCTTCCAGAAACTCTTTTTCTGCTCTCCCTCGAACCAGCCCTCGCGGTACACGTCCAGGTTATGTCGCCATCTTTTTCTGGACCGTCCTCAGCGGCGCTGTCCATATTCAGGCACCCATCGTGTGGAGACAAAGCTTGGTAATTATTACTGCTTATTCCAACTACCTAAATCAAAAGTTAATTTCAAAAGATAGCTTTAACAGGTTAAAATGATGATGACATCACAAAATAAGTCCTAAAACCTAACCTAATTTCACGCTACCAGACAAAAGACCAAATCCACCGTATTAAAATAAATCAACACAGTATCACAGACGAGAGAGATAACTCCGATGGGTGTACTCTAAAACCACATAATAGCCAGATATAGAAGGCCGCTTCCATACAACGACCGAAAACAGGCGCACGCACACATAGATGCATATGTACACGATCTCAAACGAATACCAGTAATGAGTGCGCTTGCACTCGCTGTACGTGATGCGTGTCCATGTGTGCGTGTGTTTACGCTCCTTGTATGGAGCAGGCCTTCTGTATCTATTTGTTCTGTGCTAAAACTGAGTAATGGTTAAATGGCTAATTACTTTACTTTTTATCTGACACTCATAAATTGTCCAAATGAATTTGTTCTACGTGATGAAATTTTCGGAGAATAGATTTCGGTATTGGATACGAAAACTTTATCAGGTTAATTACGTATCTAGGTATTATTTATTGTGAAGTGGGGATACTTTGCTTTTGTTTTTTGTAAATATTTACGAGTCTCTCTCTCTCTCTCTCTCTCTCAGGTTGTGTCGTTTCTGACTATTTTCTTTTTGAAACAAAATTCAAGCTCTTAACGCGCCTTGCGGTAGAAGTTGACTGGTATAAATCATCACGTAACTAAAAAGCGTTATGCCCCGTCCATGCAACTTTAATTATACATATTATGTAGAAAGAGGCTGAAAGAGAGAGAAAATGTGAATTTGGCTAAATGAAAATCCAAGCGGCTGCGAAAATTTATAATGTTTTCATCATGGGTGTATTTTTCATAGTTTTCGAGGGTGCTAAAGTCGATAGTGAGGTCAAAATGTAAATCCTGCGAAAATGTTGTTTTTATTTTAAATCATTATAAATATTTGGTATGAGTGAGTTATGGATAAATTCAACAAGGATTTTTGTTAGCGGTAAGCGTCAATACGCATTAAGCAATCGTAGTGAATCAATGCTTCTTCCTTCTCAGCTCCAGTTTTGCAACACTTTTTTTTTTTAAGTTTTAACTTCTTTAGGCGCGTTGAGCGATTTTTGCTAGAGGAAAAACTTATGGGTCCACGATCGTTACCGAACGCTTTCCATGAGCTATATGTATACTGTGTATAGATGTGTACTTTTTGGGTGAACAAAAATCATGGAACTCGAGTATCGTCACCGAACGCTTTCCATGAGCTCTAAGTATACTACATAAATGTATGTGTACTTTTTGGGTGAACAAAAATCATGGAACTCAAGTATCGTCACCGAACGCTTTCCATGAGCTTTATGTATAAAAAAACAGTTATTCAAAATTTTTGTGTTTTCACTTCTGTCGGGAGTAATGGACTGCCAATATATATATATATATATATATATTTTTTTTTTCCATTTGTTCCATCCTTGTGTATAACATTGGCCTAGCATGCGTGAAAAAATGATAACTAGAACTACATATAAAAAATATCACACATAAAAATACCCGAAGATATGTACCTCAAATTAATTTTTCAACCATTATAATCCCACAGTACGTACTCACGATCTCTATATCCTCTTAAGTATAAAGCAAAATAGCCAAGCTAAACCTCAAACGACTCGGAAAATAACGTGAGAAACATTTAAAAAACACCAAGAAAATAACTAAATGAACTAACCTCAGTAGAAAACGAGCAGAATTAAATCCTTTTCACTCGACGAGGTGCATTCTCAAGGATTTCTAAATAGAACGAACGTAATCCCAATGAAAGAACCGTTACCGTTCAAAATGAACCGTTTAGATTTTTTTTAAAGACTTGAATGAACTAAACTATGTTGATAGCGTGTTTAATTTAACTCTTTTAAGTTAAAATGAAAAACTGCTGCATTACTTAGTTTTTGAGTTTTTTTTTAAGAGATAAAAAGCAGGATAAGGACTTCTACGGAAATATCAGTCGACATAGCTAACAGAATAAGCAAGCCGGAATAACAATGAACTGGCCGTATTACCCCAGAACCAATGACCGTTGGGCTTCCCCAACGGTCATCAGTTCTGGTGTTCTTGAGTGGAATTGTGGAGACTGAATTATTCACAATTACACTATTTTTTTATTTTATTTAAAAGCTTTTGTGGACTTAATATTTATTCAGGCTTGTTACTGTAGTGTTTAATTACGCAATGTAAATTGTCTTTGGTCCCTGGTCCTGATAACAAGCAATGGATTAACTTTTATTGCGTGAACACGAGGCTTATGGCTCATTTCCGTTTATTTATTTTTTATATTGTGCGTTTTGTTTATGCAGAACAAAATATGTATTTCTCTCTCTTTCTTTTCTTTCTGTAGACTTAATTCTTTCTAATCTTTTATGTATTTTTTTTTTAATTTTAGAACGTTTTGGTCCTAGTAGACTATAGATTTCTTGACTCTTTTTTATTTTGTTAAGTACCTGGTACTTTTTGAAAGCACTTACTGCACTAAGCACTACTTATACTTTTTAAAATATTGTTAAAGTCAATTATTTTTAAAGAGTAACCGTAGAGTTTCTTGCCGGCTCTTTTCCTTAGGAAACGACCAATAGAAACCGTGGATCTAGCTTTTGACGTTACATAAGTGCCCTAATGTAGCTTAATGTGGAATAAAATAATTTGTCTTTGATTTTGAGGATAGGGCATCGATCTTCGCAGAGAGGCTTGTAGTAGCTGGATTAAAGTAGGAAATAATCGATATAAATGGAAATTTGAAGAGATCTGTCCAGCTATAATAGTCTGATGATGATATTCAAACCCTAAATTTCGTACATCAGCATTCCTTTACTTTTATATTTTTATATTTTTCAAGCACCTACATTCTAACCCTTAACAGCTTACGTGCACGCTTCATTACCCGTATCCGTTCGCGTTCAAAACAACGGACATTATGTTATTAACTTTTTGAATTATCTTTTTGCTTAAATTAACTGTGTACAAAGCGTTAGGGTTTTTTGTACCCGCATCTAAGTTTTACGGGTTAACTTTTGTTTATATTTTTTGTCGTTATTTGTTTTTTAGGGTTCCATAAGGAAATGGTGCCAACGGGACTCTATTACTAAGGCCAGGTGTCCGTCCGTCTGTCTGGCTATATCTTTTAAACTACAATAGGTAGACATCTGAAATTTTCAGAGTGTGTACTGTCATGGCCGCCATCATCATTTTAGCTGAAAGACGTCCACTGCTGGGCATAGGCCTCCCCCAAAAGGGGGGGAATTTCCCATAATCGCCACGCTTGGCAGGCGGGTTGACGATCACAGTGTGGTGTTAAAAATATATAGAGAACACTGCTGCCCATTCTCTAGTAAGTCCCTTAGTTGCCTTTTACGACACCCACGGGAGGAAATATGGTGGTGCTATTCTTTACGTCCTGCACCACACGGTATAACAAAAATTAATAACAATCAAGTAAGTTAAAAATTAAAGCGGGTCCCATACAAAAAAACGTGTAACTAAAGTACTTAAAAACAATCATAATCATAAACAGCCTGTAATGTTCCCACTGCTGGGACACATCGCCTCCTCTCTGTGAGAGGGAGTGGGCCGTAATCCACCTCGCGGGCCCGGTGCGGGATGGTAGACCTCACATGTCTTCGAATTTTTGGTTCTAGGACATGCTGGTTACCTTACAATGTTTTCCTTCACCGTTTTAAGAGCGATGTTTTCTTTCACGCGGACGAAGTCGCGGGCAGAAGCTAGTCTGAAATAAATGTTTTGATTTTGAGTTTGAGTTTGACCCAGAGCTCCCAGGTTCGATGCCTAGCGGTGGCAGAACTTTCTGCTCGGTTTAGTTGGTGATAGGGTTAGTTTTAAGTCCGCTTGGCTAGCTACCACCATCTTATCTGTCTGTCGTCATAACAATGTTAACAGCATTGTTGTGTTTCGGCAGTTAGAGGTAAGATAGCCAGTTCCTCTGTGGTTGAGGATTCCGGGTGAAGCTCACTTCCACCTTCAGCCTTATCATCACTTACCATTAGGTGAGATGAAGGCCAAGAGTTTCATTGTTGTGTATAAAATAAAGATAAAAAAATATGGACGTCGCTATGACCGCTACATTAAAATGGTCACAAGGGAAATAACTCTTGTAATGGTAATGACAGATGGATTAGCAGTATGATGCTGCTGCTCATGTTTTGGCGTGAATGGGAGGGCTATGAGTACCACAATAACAATAATCTGAATCTGGAACATAGAAAAATCCATACCATACAATGCCTACATTTCTGCCTATGCATGTTGGTGATGTCAAACTGTAATAGCTCCAGTTTTCTTTTTTAGGAAGTTACTGATTTCTTTAAAATTGTGAGCCTAAGTCATATTAAACATTTGTCTTTCAACGAATCTATAAACCTCTCTAAACTATCATTACCGGTACTTATATACCTGTGATGATATAACCTGTGTGGTGTCCATACTAATATTATAAATGTGAAAGTAACTCTCTCTCTGTAGTCTGACTGTCTGTTATATTTTCACGCCTAAACCGCTAAACCGATCGTCATGAAATTTAGCAGAGATATAGCCTGGGATATGGAGAAGAACATAGGCTAGTTTTTTACGCGACAACCGACATCCACGCGGGCGAAGCTGCAGGCAAAAGCTAGTATACCTATAAGTGAGGAATAAAGCCACACGAAGTGCACAATTCATTCAAACCAGCATGAATATACATATTATACACTTTATAACACTAAACTTGGAACTGTCGTCTACAACACTACTCAAAATAAACAGTTGCAAACTCAATCGTGTAGTGTACGAACCGCCATATTGACATATACGTACTAGTGAAGTGACATTTTGGCTACTCATTGGTAATTGGAATATGTAACACGAGAGTGTGTGGACGACGCGGCGACGGTCCTTATCCTAGATTAGTGTTATAAAGTGTATAATAACAGGTTTAAGGATTTTTTTACGTGCTGTGCACTTAGTGCCTAAGATGATTGACGGAAATTCATGGTGCTTGTCATTTACATAATATCGGAGATTGTAGATCATAGATTTGATTTGAATGACATGTGTGTTTAAATTTTATTTGATTTGAATGTTTGAGGATTATTTTATTGTTATGTGTTTTTTTTGTGTTTTAATTTAATGTCTGAAAAATAAATTAATTATTGTTATAGTTTTACAGATTCGTTTTTCGCTCGGTGCCCCTACTGATGGTAAGGTCAAGTTTTCCGAGTGAAAAAATACCGTTATTTTTTTTTTGTTGTATTGCCGTTCCAGTACAAAAAAACCCTAACCCACCGGCCTTAAACTAAACTCAGGCCCGGGCCACGCAGTATAAATCTGTGCCTTTCGCTGTCCAAAATTATTGCGGTAATATAAAAAGTCGGCTCAACCAGCATCCCTATAAATAAAATGTCAACAGAACAGTTGATGGTACAAAATCTGTTAAATGGAAATATAGGGGAGGTTGTTTTGGACAAAGACGACGCGCCGAGTACCTATAAGGTACATAATAAGTATAATGGTTATAAAGAAAAAAATTGTGACGAAACGCCCATGCCTGAGAGATATTTCTCGACGGCATGTGAAGTCAAGGTTAGTCACAAACCACACGAAAAGAAGAAGAAGAGTCGTTATAAAGCATTTCCACTGCTGCAACACAGGCTTCCTCTCAGCGAGAGGGAGTGGACCATAATCCACCACGTGGGCACAGTACGGGTTGGTGGATGTCACATGTCTTCGAATTTATTGGTTCTAGGACATGCCGGTTTCCTCAGGATACTTTCATTCTCGGGTTTGAGATGATGATGAAATAAAATACACAAAGTAAAGCGCCTGTCTGGGGTCGAACCCACCAACTAAGGATTCTTTCAGTCTCAGTCTCAGTTCTGTGAGTCTAACGATTTGACTGTCTTGACTGAATAATCTAAAAGTTTTAGTGTTGTTAAAGAAAATGCTGTTAAAAATATTGTGTAAATTGACAATAATTTTTCATAAGAAAGAAATAAAATATATGTTTGTCACATTTGGACACGCCAAAAGTACACACATTAGATAGTCAAAGAAACAAATTTATCTAAAACTAGCTTCTGCCCGCGACTTCGTCCGCGTGAAATTTCGGGCCACCCATCGCGTCGCATCCCGTCGCTCGCCTGCGCTATAACTTCGTTATCACTTAGCGTTCTTTCTGACTTTTGTTCTTTTCGCTTGGCTCCTAAGGATCTCATCATCATCATCATTTCAGCCGAAAGACGTCCACTGCTGGACATAGGCCTCCCCCAATTGGGGGGGTTTGCCATAATCGCCACGCTTGGCAGGCGGGTTGGCGATCGCAGTATCGTCACCTAAGAGAGAGAGTGGTTTAAGTAATGAATTTACTACTTATTTTGTTACGGAGTTATTTTAAAATTATGATATCTCCTAAGATGTTGATTGAAATCAAGTGATGTCAATGACAATTTTGTTTACATTTAAATACTTGTGATTAATAACATATTTATTTGGATAAGGATTAATATTATGTTGATAAAACTCCTTCGCAAATAATACATTAATTTCGAAAAAAATTGATTGCCATAAAAAAAGGTTATACTGAGTCAATCTTAAAAGATAGACATATGCTGTCGCGGACTTTTTTTTAGAACTTTTAAAGAGGAACAATTCCATCATACATGATATTTGCGTAACTTAAACCGTTTACGCAGCGCACGCAACGGAAGCTCTCAAAAAGGAATATTTTTTCCCGTTTTTATAACATTTTTCATTTATGCTCCGCTCCTATTGGTTGTAGCGTGATTTTATATATCCTATAATATTCCTCAATAAATGGACTATCCAAAACAAAAAGAATTTTTCAATTCCAACCAGTAGTTCCTGAGATTAGCGCGTTCAAACAAACAAACAAACAAACAAACTCTTCAGCTTTATATATTAGTAATAATATAATATAATATAATATAGAAATAGATTAGTATAGATAGATAAGATGAAGAAAAAACTGAAATGTGCCAGTGGTTACGGCCTCGACTTAAAAATCCCCGAAACGATCAATTGCAATTGATAAATTTCCATAAATTTCAATTGTAGTAATATTGACAATCGCTTTAATTAAATCTGATATACGATCAACTTGCTCATCAATGTGAATCAATCATATAAAAATTGACAGTTGCAGTTGATCGTTTCGGGGATTTTTAGGTAGGGACCGTAACCACTGGCCCACCATTCTTCACTTATTTTAGTTTTTCTTCATCTTTTTTTTTTAGATAAAGTTTGTTTCTTTGCCTCTATATTATGTGTACTTGTGATATGTGTCCAAATATGACAAACATATTTTATTTCATTCTTATGAATAATTATTGCCAATTTACGATATTTTTGACAGCATTTTCTTTAACTACACTAAAACTTTTAGATTTTTTCAGTCAAGACAGTCAAATCGTTTGAAAAACCGACCATTGTCAAAGTCAAAATGTCAAAGTATTTATTTCAAACAGGCACATAAATGGAACTTTTGAAAGTAAAAATTTACACGGAAAGAAAATTGATTCTAGTTGTCCCTTCTAAAAGGCACTTTCGTACGGAGAAGAATGGGCAAGATAGGTAGATAGGTAGGGTATTCAGAGTTGAGTGGTTATATCAATTACCGATGTTTTATGCAAAGTATGGTATTGATTTAAAAAGCAAGTGGCTTCAGGCGCTCCCGTCATCCACCATAGGCACTATGATGAATGGCTCTTCGTTTCGGCTCGCTACTTGTCTCCGCTTGGGCGCACCTTGTGTTGCTCCGCATCGTTGTCACTGCGGTGAAGCCGTCGACAGCCTCGGGCACCATGGCCTATCCTGTCGCAGGAGCGCAGGTCGCATAGCACGGCACGCCAGCATCAACGATATTATTCGTCGAGCCCTTGTCACCGCCGGCGTACCAGCGATATTAGAACAAGCGGCTTAGTACGTGACGATAGCAAGAGACCAGGGCCTCAAGTCTGCTATTACAATAGTGTCAGAATGGTCTCTTCATTGTGAGTTTTTGACAGCTTTGCCATACAAACACTGTCAAATACTCACAATGGCGAGACCAGTCTGACACTATTGTAATAGCAGACTTGAGGCCCAGACAGAATGACTTTGTTGCCTTGGAAGGTGGGTAGGCCTCTGGTGTGGGACGCAACCTGTGTCAACACCCTTGCGCCATCTCATGTTTCAAGCACGGCTGGCTATGCTGGCGCTGCTGCTGCGGCTGCTGAGACCCTCAAGCGGCGCAAATACTGTAACCTTATGGGTAACTACAGTTTTGAGCCGTTTGGTGTCGAAACGCTTGGGTCATGGGGCCCGAGTGCACGTCTCCTTTTTAAGGAAACTTCTCGCCGACTGGTCGACACTTCACGTGACCAGAGGGCTGGCTCGTTCTTGGCCAAAGAATTGGTATTGCCATTCAACGTGGCAATGCTGCCAGTCTTCTGGGCACGTTTCTGAGTGACAGCGATGCGGACGAGTACTTCGACGCCTATTAAGTGTCCTTTTGTTTTACTTTGTTTTTTTTTTTAAATGTATATATAGTTTGTTAGTCTTTTAATTTAGTACCTAGTGTAAATGGCCTGTGTACATAAATAATAAAATAAATATATATATAAAAAAAGCAAGTGATAAAAACTTTTTAAGGAATAAAATTTAAGCAAAAATCTTGCATTTTTTTCCGGGAAATTACTACTTGCTTGGTAAAAACCGTTTAAGACTAAATAATGGCAGTTGACGAGACGCCTATCATGCAGCTCAAGAGATAAAAAACTGTTTTCAAAACATACGGGAAAATAATTGTGATGGAAACGCAGCAATTTAAGATAGAAGCAGAGTTAAGAACTCATCGATTTTAGTTAGAGGTACCGAGGATTGTTAACATTGAAAATTGTGATTGAATATGGGTTACCACTTAGTGCTGGAAGATGTGTTTCATTCTGAAAACTGTGTCTTGTGATACTGAAAGTCAAAAAATTACGTTACATAGGGCAACCGGAAAGTAAAGCACTAGTAGGTATTTTACTTCATCATCTCATCAACTCAGCCAAAGGACGTCCACTGCCCCCCAAAGGCCCAGGGCCCAGGGTCCAGGGCCTCCCCAAAGGGGGGGGGGGGTGTAAATTCTTGTAAATTCCTTAGTCACCTTTTACGACACATCATCATCATCATCCTTTCAGCCGAAAGACGTCCACTGCTGGACATAGGCCTCCCCCAAGCACCGCCACCTCGACCGGCTCCGTGCATCCCGCATCCAGCGGATTCCTGCTGCTTTCACAAGGACATCAGTCCACCTTGTGGGAGGCCTTCCGGTACGCGCTCGCCACTCCAGAACCTTTCGGCCCCAACAGCCATCTGTTCTGCGAGCAATGTGCCCTGCCCATTGCCACTTAAGTTTGGCAATTCTTCGAGTTATGTTGGTTTTACGACACACACGGGAAGAAATAGGGTGCTGCTATTCTTTGCGTACGACATGGTATTTTACTTATTCAAATACAATAAAAGAAGATCGTATGGCCATACTAAACCTTTTATAAAGAGTTGGAAGTTCGAAACAATATTCCGATTTAAAAGAATCGATAAGAAACTCCGTATAGGTACATATTTATTTGTTTATTCATTTATCAACAAGTAAAAAATAATTATAAAATGACGTAAAAAAAAAAACATATTCAGATTCAGGCAAAAAAAACTGTAGTTTGACCGATACCTTTGTATCGCGCCTTAGGTACATAATTATATACGCGGCGAGACGAGGGAGCAGTGCAGGCCGCTCATTCGCCAACGCTCACGGCGTCCCGCTCCCCGCCTCGCCGCGCATTCCTAAGAGCCTGGGCACGACTTTTGGCTTAGCAGGACGCGGCGCGGCAAGCGGCGCGGTGTCGGTAGGCGGGGCGTTGTCCATGCCACGTACTGCTCAGTAGCGTTAGCGGTAGTACCGATACAGAGTATTATGTATTGAAAATTTTTCTATCTGCCTATATTAACATATTAGTAGGTACCTGGTGGGTAATTTTATAAATTATCAGTTTAGTTACCTTTTCATAACATTTTTAATTTTGTTGAGGATGTTTTGACTTCCATCTAAGCGGTCGATTTAAAATTTCTTTAATAAATGTTCCGAAGTTCATTTTCCGCTACGAAATCGTCTAAAATGTTTTAATAACCGCCGCTGTCCGTTCCGCTCTGAGCCATTTAAATCATTCGCCCGTATTCGCTGCGCCCCGCGCCACGCGCTTCTGCCGCGAACCGCTCGCGTTGCCGCTGTGAGCGGCACCTCGTGGCGTGGTTCTCACATTTTAGTATATTTGTTTATGCCGCTCGCCGCCCCGCACTAAGCTACCGCTGGTAGCGGCAAGTTCGTGGCCGGGCCGTAAGGCGCAGTATAGCGGTATCCGTCAAACTATAGTCGACTCATAAAACAACCGCAGCCGTCCCTTACAAAATAGCCCCCCGTACACACCCAACTAACTCCACCGCTGGGCATTAATTTGAGCAGCAATTAAAACTTTTAGCTGCCATCGGACGGTTTTTAACGCCGAAAATATATTCCAACGTAAAGTGAAAAACTGAAGAGTTTCAGTGACTACGTTGTTTCAGGATTGTTATTAACAGTCGAGTTTGTAACAGCTTTTCAGGATTGTTAAAAGTATGTGTGTTAATAGGGGTTTTTGCGACTTTGCTTTTAATTATTATTGACCGTGGGGTCCGAGTGCTCAACGAGTATTTCAGGACATCGCCAAGCGGTTGTTCTACTCTTCACGTGACCAGAGAGAGGGCTGGCCATATCTTTAAGCCAAAGAATCCGCATTGCCATCCAACATAGTAACGCTGCCAGCCTTTTGGGCACTTTTCCCACTGACAGCGATGCTGACGAATTTTTTAAGCTATTGCATAGCTTTTATCGCGGGCCTTGAGCGCGGGGACCGAATCCAGAAATTCCGTAACGAAAAAAAAAAAAAATAATATCAAAGAAAAATAAATACTGCATAAATAAAATAAATAAATAATTATAATTGCATAAGTTGATACAAAATGCTATGCAATAGCTTTACCGCGGCAGTCCCCGAGTGCCACACGTCTTTTTTTTTTGATGTCCAATGAGCTCTTCATCTTTTTTTTTTTTGTGTGCATAATATAAATGTTTTAGTGTTAGATTGTAAATTGTATTTAAATACAATTCTGCTATATATTCATGAAATATTATCGAAAATTAACTTTAAAAGGCGAAAAAACTTACCTTCCTTTTATTTATTTTTTTCATAGACGACAAATTTTTATAAAAAAAATTAGTTAGTCCTTTTAGAAATAATAAGTAGAATCCAAATCGAGCCAATAACATCGCAAAAAATATAAAGCAAGGTCACAAACGCTACTCAAAAAATTTAAAATTGAATAATATGAAACAATATTAAAGGTAGACAGACCCCCCTTTTAAAATTAATTTTCGAAAAATATTCATGAATATTCAGAAAAACACTGGCGGTCAATGCCCATGGGCGGCATTGTACATTTTTTAAATTATTGAAAGCTTCTCACCTTCCTGGCTGGCTTACCTCATTCCGTGATAATAGCTATTCTTAGTAATAGCAACATATGAAATGAAGCTTCATATTTTCATAAATGATTCATTCATTTAATTAATTCTTCTTTTTTTTTTCAATTTTTATTCATAGTGTTACGCGCCACACAAGCTTAAATACCACTAGCGTCATCTAGTATCGAGTAGCAGAACTAGCAGACTCGAGATTCCTCTAGAGAATTCGATGCTAGAACTTTCGACACTGGTCAGTAGGGGCCGGTATGTACTCGAACATTCTAGATGTTTCTACAAGGTTCTGGAACGATATAAGGAATATAAAAGGCCGTATGCACCGCGACTCGGGACAGTCGAAGTCAAAGCGAACAAGTGCGATCAGTAGTGCTTTATAATTAGTGTTTTCGAGTTGTTATCAGTGTTGATTAATTAAAGTGTCATTTTTGGTTTGTAAATCGGCAGTTTTTATTGTCACGAACCGCAAGCTCGTAACAATAGTGATTATAAAATAACAGATAAACATAAACTGATAACTGAAACGATACAGCAACTCTTTATTCAACTCTCTAAACTGACACCCATTAATTTGCCTATGACACGACATAGTTGGAACAGATTACTAAGCTTTTGAACTCTAAAACCCGAATGATCCCGAACTCATTAAAGAATGTAGACCGCTCTAATTCAAACATGGTTTACATTATAGGGTTAATCTTTATTGGTTTAGTATAATTATCACAATTGGGTTTAAAACGTGGCAGTGGACAGACAGAGGTCGTCACTTTGATCCCTACAAGTTGTACTATCGATGTGTCACTCGAATAATACAGTTCAATCACGATGATTTTCATCATACCATTATGGAGAGGCCACATGATGCGGTGCGCCGTCGCATCGCAACCATTGTGCAGCATTAGCGTACACGCGTGGTACGCGGCGTCGCAAGAGCCACACGGTGCGATGTGGCGCCGCACCGCACCGTGTGAACGGATCTTGCGGCGCCGCAGTCAGCGGAGACATTTCACAATTCCGTCAACACATGTGCGCTGCGGTCTGCGACGTCAGAGCGGTACCGCTCCGGCGCATACGGTCCCCTGTCGTCTTGTTCCGGTGAGCGCGGCGCCGCACCGCACCGTGAGGGCGGGGTCACACGATGCATTGCGGCGCCGCAACGCAAAGATTTCACCGTATCAGTGGGCACACAAGCGGTGCGGCGCCGCAACGTTATGTCGCAGCGGCGCCATAGCGGTGCGGCGCCGCAACGTTATGTCGCAGCGGCGCCATAGCAGCGTGTCTGTTGTTGGCCCTACTATTACGCCAACGCCGATGTCAACGTAGAAGCGTACGACGATACTGAATCAGTCCCTTTATTGCACTAAGGAACAGTGATGGACAGTTTTTTCTCTAAGAATATAAAGAGTTGCTGTTTTACAATTTCTTTCGAATGAGTGTGTTAAGTTTCGAATGTTTATAGACATCTTTAGAACCACATATACAACTGAGCGGTGCCGCTCCGACGTCGCAACGCATTCACCCCTCCACGCCTCGTCTCGGTGGTTGCAAGTCCGGTGCGGCGCTGAAGCGCATCGTGTGACATGCCATAGATATTTCTATATAAGACGACGCAGCGACACCGCTCCGGCGCCGCCGCAACGCATCGTGTGCCCCCGCTCTGAGGTATACCATGGACATTTGTATGTATTACGCCGCAGCGGCACCTCTCAGTCACCGCGCCGGAGCCGCAACGCATCGTGTGGCCCTCCCATTATGGGCTTGCCGCAAAGTTTTTTTCAGTATAAAATTGAACGTCACTGTTTAAACTCAAAGCATTTATTTCGATTAAACCATAAACAGGCACTTTTATATCAGCCTTTAATGTTCCCACTGCTGGGACACAGGTCCTCTCTGTGAGAAGGAGTGAGCCGTAATCACCACGTGGGCCCAGTGCGGGTTGGTGGAAATATAAAAACTATATAAAATAATCTTTATTTCTCCTCCCAATGACAAGCTTATTCTTTACAAGTTTTACATACATCTAGTCAAAAGTAAGATTTCCCAAACAATTTATAATACCTAAAAAAAAACTAAAATAAGTTTATTACAAGTACAAGTAATGATGGTTCGGAATACAATGTTAGGTAGCGATCCGCCCGATCCAGGTTAATTCAAACCTGTGTTTCAGGCCATCACTTTACTTTTAATTGAATTAAATTGGAACACTAAAATTTAAAGTTAATCTGATATAAAATAATCTATTAACAGTTGTTAAAAGATTATTTTATATCAGATTAACTTAAGAAAAAGCATATTGGTACATTAATATCTAAAACTAAACCTGTCACAAGACTTCAAATTTTTTGCTCTAGGACATGCCAGTTTCCTTGAGATGTTTTTCTTAACCGTTTTGACAGAAGTGGTGTTTTTTTTTTAATAGTTAACTAGCTTTTGCTCGCTGCTCCGCCTGCGTGGATGTCGGTTATCGCGTAAAAAAGTAGCCTATGTCCTTCTCCATATCCCAAGCTATATCTCTGCCAAATTTCATGACGATCGGTTCAGCGGTTTAGGCGTGAAAACGTCACATACAGACAGACAGACAGACAGATAGACAGACAGACAGACAGAGTTACTTTCACATTTATAATATTAAGTATGGATGGATTAACTCGCTTAAGTTTACTCCATTCGTGCGCAAACACATCACATCCAGAGTTGGCCATCAGGAGGGCATTGAGCATCCTTAAAGTACGACACATAGGCGATCCAGTTTTGGCGACCGTTCTGCAAGGCAATTGCGCGAATAGATTGGTTTCCTCTATGTTTTCCTTTACCGTTTTGAGGTTTGTGCTAGGTGTAGGTTCCGTCAATGTTGCAACGGGGATCGGATTTAATACCTGTCGGTCGTTATTCTGAGTTTTTGCCACTTCATTAAATGCACAATATATCATAATATCGCGCTTTTAATCCCCGAAGAGGTAGGCAGAGGTGTAAAGTCCGCCAACAATTTATTATCCAATTATGTTCGCCCCATATAAAAGGGGAAAATTGCCTATTGCCACATCAACGGGCACATACTTAAGCACTGCTGCGACGGAGATTTCAATAACACTTTACTCGAACAGAAGATCGAACTCACAACCTCAAAAACAGTCGCCCTACCACCAATAAGACAGGAACGCTGGTCATCTCTTAACTGACTTGTTTTTAACCGACTTTCCAAAAAGGAGGAGGTTCTCAATTCGGTTGTATTTTTTTATATTTTTTTTATGTTTGTTACCTCCGTTCTCCGTCGTTTATGAACCGATTTGAATTTTTTTATTTTTTATTTGAAAGGATATACTTCCAGAGTGGAACTGATCAAGAAGACCACAAATGGCCACCGGAACTCCACAATGATAAGTATTTCACGGGTGGCGATAAGATATCTCGATTAAGATTGTTAAGCGACTATGAAGCAAGTTTAAATAAATAATTCTGATGAAAATAGTACCATCGAACTGATCTGAAGATGAAGCCGGAAGGTATGCACCGGAACTCCGTAATAAAACAATGTATCCTAGCCGTGTTTGGGCTTATTGGAATTGTCATGAGATGCAATCGGGCTATAAATGATTATTAACCGATTTTTATTAACTTTGTTTGGGTAGTTTTTGAGTTGTTTAGTTTGTATTTAATCTATTTCATATAGGTTTCTTGTGTCACTCTTGTTTGTGCGGTAGAGCAAGTAGTGGTAATCGAATTGTTGTGGGAAAGGTATTACGAGTATAACTAAAAAGTGAAAAATAAAAAACTTTTTAACAAAAAAAAAACAACCGACTTTAAAAAAAAAAAACACTAAAAAGTGAAAAATAACTACAAGTTTTTTATTTATCTTATATTTTGAATTGTTTTATTTTATTTTATTGTTTTCATTGTTCTCACATTATAGAAGCAACAAGTAGAATTCACCCAGGATTTTGTAATATCTTGATTTAAAAGAGTCTCCTTGGAATTTCTTGCCCGTTCTTCTCCATAGAATTTTCTCCTTAGTTCTGTAATAGGCAACTAGCTTCAACTTTCTATCCGACCGAATCTTTGATGATTCAAAAGCCTTTAAATGATTTAATTGAAATATATGCTTTGAGTTTGAGTTCGAGTATAATTAACGTGAAGATTTTCCTCACTTTATGTCCCTCTCGACACCCAATAAACTTCAAAGGTTTATTTCTCACCTGAGATGCAGGAATGTCAGCAAATAACGATTCCCCTACATATGTACACCATTAAGAATTCCATTTTCCTTCCACCCTTAACGTAAGGGGATGATAAGTGGCCGATGCCATAGATTTTAAGGGCCACATTCCCATTATTGTGAACTTTTTAGCTTTATTTGCATTTACCTTATGGGGTAGCATGTGTATCTCAATTCTAATTTGACAGCTGAGCTATTGCCTTCTGTGCTACGAGCCGCGGGTTTGATTCTTGCATAGGAAAGATACATAGATGTTAGAGTAGATCTAAGATCAATCTGCCTAGCCTTTTCCCAACAATATTGGGATCAGCTACCAGTCTAACCGGAAGAGCGACTACCTATCTGACCTCCACAACTCAGTTACTGGGTAACACGATACCTCTTGGTAAGACTGGTTGTCAGACTTCTGGGCTTCTGACGACCCGAAATAACTGTCAAAGATCTAGAAACGGCAGCCGGGACCAACGACTTAAGAAATGACGTATGCAGAAAGATCCGGCCCCAGCTCGTGGAGGACGTGGTGGGTGCTCTGTTCCCTTCGCGAGAGGAACATACTCCCCCGCCCATGGCTCCGCTACTGCGGTGCTTAATGCGGACCACAACCCCGACGACGACGACGGCTCCGGAGGTGACCGAGGTTGATCTGACAGTGGCATGACGCAGGCTGAATGCCAAAAATACCGCCCCAGGACCCGACGGCTTACCTGGGATAGCCTGGGTTCTGGCCCTGGAGGTTCTAGGGCCTCGACTAAGGGGCTCCTAAGCACATGCTTGGAGAAGGGCCAGTTTTCACTTCGTTGGAAGACGGAGAAACTGGTCCTCATTAAGAAACAGGGGCACCCGGTGGACTCTCCGTCCGCTTACCGGCCCATCGTGCTGCTCGACGAGATGGGCCAGCTCTTTGAAAGAGTCATTGCAGACGGCCTTGTCTGGCGGCTGGTGCGGGTGGAGCCGGATTTGGCGGAGAGCCGGTTTAGTTTTCGCAGGGGGCGCTCCACGGTGGATGCCATCATGCGCGTGCGAGCCGTCACGACGGGGGATGCTGTGGCCCGGGTCGGTGTCGTCTAGGCGGTGTCTCTTGACATCGCCAATGGCTTCAATACCCTGCCCTGGAGTTGCATCAGGGAGGCACTTCGGTATCACCGGATGCCGACCTACCTCTGTCGAGTGGTCGAGGGCTATTTGACGGACAGAACTGTCATATACACTTGTCACCAGAGATAGTAGAACTGGTGAAAGATGTCGTGCGGTGCCCCACAGGGATCGGCCCTGGGGCCGCATCTGTGGGACATCGGGTACGGCTGGGTGCATAGTTTGCTACGCTGACGCCACATTTCCTAAATGTATGCAGAAAGAAAGAAATAATGAATAGGTATTTATTGGGACTCGTACAGGAAGAACACATTTTAAACAAAACACACTCATAGCAATATTAATAAAAACAAAAGTATAATGAAAACAGAAAGTCTCGAACGGGGCAAAAAGGCCCCCGATGGCCCTTTTTGAAAGGCCCATACGGCATGTAGTGTCTTGGTATGTAAAACCACGGACCAAATGCGACAAGCGTAGTTTAACCTGATCGATCGACCCGTGCGGCTGTTATTACTTAGCCACGAGCCCCTTTCAACGCACCCTGTTACAGGCTGCTATTGTTTGTCCAAAATTGAAAAATTTGCTGACCTAGAATGGGCTACACTCCCCATCTTATAACTAACCATAGACGAAAACCCTCCTACACATCCATGGCAATCGATTTCCTTTTACTTTCCTATAACGCCTTCGACCCTCCTTTACACAGCAAGATTTATAACTGTACCGTCCTATTTCGTCCAATTTACAGTTCGTTAAGAATGGGTTTCTTGTTACAAAATGTACACAACATAGATATTTGTATTTTTTGTTAAATGATTTATGATTGTTTTCTTATTATAGTCTGTTCAATCTGATTTTAATGAAAATGTAAACAAATAACATTTATGTTTACATTTTCATTAAAATCAGATGTAAAATTCATCCACAATTACTCACTAAAGGAAATGCGTACCACATTCATCTATGTTACCGTTAATATTTGGTTGAATTTAACATTTGAACATTATTAAATTGTAGGTAATCTTAAAAAGTGAGGTTTTAAAATAACCTTAAAAATAACAGGTAAATGTGGCTATATACTCGTACCACTCTATATACCCTTTTAGGAAATACAGGCGTGATCTTATGTAATATCATTGAAAAGGGAATCATGTATAATTAAGCCACATTGTAACCGAACTCAACAAGCTAATATTACATCCCGCTATCTTTTGACTAACAAAGTAAAGTCACTTTAACCGTACTTACGTTTTACAACCTCATAAAAATTACCGTAAAATGAAACGACACTTTTTATTTACGACTCTTAATAATCGCGAAACAAAATTACCTCGTTAATAATTATTGGGAATTTTTATTAATGGCAATTTGCATACTTGGAGTTGGTTTGTCGGTTTTAAGATGGGAGAAGATAAAGACAGAGTATATTGATGTCTTTTTCTATTGAAAATTAATGATAGTTTAAACATTAATCCGCGGTTCTTAAGGGCAGCCATAATTAAATCTTTGTGTACAGCCTGAGTGAAAAGGAGTGCGGCGGGGCGTTTTGCGTCGCGTACAAGCGGCGAAAGATAGTTCGGCGCGCCGCTCGCCGCCACTCAGGACACTCGCGCGGGATTGTATGTGTTTAAGGCGAGGTTCTTTGAGCGTGAATTTTTGTTCTAGAGATGGCAGCTGGGCGCGAGTAAAATGTGCCGTGAATTTAGTTAATTTTGGGTTGAAAATTATAAGTTTTATGATATTAACAAACCCGACGGACATTACATCATCATAGACGTTTAATTTGATGTGATTTTTAATACATAATGTGGTATAATATTGAAATAAAATGATTTTAATCTACAAAATAAGGGTATGTTGGATTGTTTTTCTATCGAGCGAACTTTATCCAATTATGTAACGAGTACCCGATGTACCTATAGAGGAAGGTCTCAAAAGCAACATATAATTTATTCACGTGTTTAATCATTACCGTTTCTAAATAAAATGACATTAAAATTACATTTCCTAAAGGTTAACTTGAAGAACCTCGCCTTAACATGAACGCCGCACGTGCCGCCACGCCGGACGCTCGAGTCGAGCGTGCGCTCAGTTCGAACACTTAAAGGCGAAAGCGCAAGGATAGCCCGCGAAATTCAAAATTTCTTATTTTTTTTGCAATTTGTAGCTCATTGTCTGGGTATAAGGTTGATTATAGTATGAATCACAAATAAGTATTTACAGAAATAAATTCATTAGAATCAGTAATACAACTCCTTAAGTTAGTAGATACTAGCTTTTCCCCGCGGCTTCACCCGCGTGGATGTCGGTCATCGCAATAAAAAGTACCCTATGTCCATATCCCAGGCTATATCTCAAAATTCTAACTTAATATTAATTTTAATGTGATTCACTATGTGAATAGAAACCGAAACAAATGATTTAATATAATAAAAGTACTTATGCTCTGAACGTGAATGAGTCTTTACCTAAAGATAACAAAGACAAAATCAAAATACGAAATTTCACTCAAATTCTTAAAGCAATCAATTGTACCAAATTACAACACGAAATAAAAGTGCGACACAAATAATAATTTTAAAATAATTCACGTAAGTACCAACAATGTGAAAACAAAACGAAATCCTCCGATATGTCGCACGATACACCATTGGTGCTGATAAAACGCTTGAAATATCTAATGAACACCATTGGTGCATAACTTTTCTCAGGGTCACGTTCGCAATTGGACGAAATATTTGACATTTATTTTGTACTTGCAACACGGTCTGGCTGTAGAATTCGATTAATCGACTAATACTTGACCGGTTGACATTTTAGCGGGAACACTAAACGAACGAAAAAAAAAAACAAAATACGTCTGTACTAAATGATAAATGATAAATGATTTTATTTCTGTAAGTAGGTTTTTACAAACACTTTTACACGTCAATCATATTTTAAAACTAGATGAGGTCGGCGTTTCGTATCTGACTACTCTGAGAAGAAAGACCGAAACAAACTCAGAGATCACAGTCTCTTTTAAAGTCCAGACATAATCTTGGTCAAATCATGTGAAGACCCTGTAGATTGGTGTCTGAAATGGTCTTTTGAAGAAAGAACCACACAGATTGAGTGGACCTATCCATTCAGTGCACGCATTTGTCAGTAATCGTGCAGCTCAACTCAGAACATAAGGAGCTCAACGATTCGACGAACAATACCAAAGAAAGGACATTTGGGCAGACCGCATAAATTACTCAAACTGCCATACCATGATCAGAAAAAAAAAAATACTGAGAAGAAAAAAATTAAAATAAAGACCCACATAGTCTTCACATTCACAATAATTAAAATAATAATATTATACTTCACAAGTAAATATTCATGTCAATGTGTATAAAGCAATCACAATAAAAAAAGTTTCAATATGTAAAATTTGGAGCAGCTCAATCCCAAGCCTTTTTGTCCTCAATATAATCTTTAATGGTATAAAAGGCTTTCTGGCACAACTCTGTGGTCATGTGGCGGTGTGGCGCGGTGCTTAATGTAAACATTCATCAAGGTTATACTTGCGTAAAGTAATGGATTCAATGAGAAAACGGTTTAACCTTAGAAGAATCTTAGACAGAATTACTGAGAAATAAGTGTAGATTTCGTATTAAGTGTCAGTTTATCGAAAAGTGATAAATATGTCAGTGAAAAAGTAACGAAAGTTTTGGAATGCACAAATTTTGATCATAAGGCCGCCGTGTTTAGTAATTTTTTTTAATAAATATTCTTGTACACTGTTTGAAATACACATGAGTAGCTAGCTTATTTATCTACGAACATAATTTGGCTAATAGCTACTGATATTATAGCGTATTGTTATCGTAATCGTATTTCCAAGAGTAAAATTCGTGAAACAAATACCTACAAAAAGACAATAAAATGGATATAGTATGTTATCCTTATGAAATAGACATATGCCATCGCGGACTTTTTTGAAGACCTTTATAAGATACATAATTCCACCATACATTATTTTGTTATATCTCAAAGGGTTTAGACAGCGTTTTCGTTGAAATCTCCCAGACGGCTTATTTTTTTCCGACACCTCCAACAAATATCGTTAATTCATACAAAAATGCATACAAAAACATAACAAATTACATACTAAAACCTTCCTCGAGAACCAAGCTATCCATTGGTGAAAACAGCACGAGAATCGGTCCAGTAGTTCTTGAGTTTATCGCGAACAGACAGACAGACAGACAAACAGACGCGGCGGAGGACTTTGTTTTATAATATGTAGTGATAGTGATAGTGATAATCCTAAAAGTCATGATTTAGTACAAAAAAATAAAAACAAATAAATACAAATAAAATAGTCATTCATTAGGCTTTGAACTTAGAGAGATGTACTGATGATTTTTATGATTATAATTCAATAAATACATATCATCATCATCATCATCAGTTCAGCCGAAAGATGTCCACTGCAGGACATAGGCCTCCCCCAAATGGGAGGTTTGCCATAATCGCCACGCTTGGCAGGCGGGTTGGCGATCGCAGTATTAAAAATGCATAGAGAACGCTGCTGCCCATTCTCTAGTAAATCCCTGAGTCGCCTTTTACGACACCCACGGGAGGAAATGGGGTAGTGCTATTCTTACCTCCGGCACCACACGGCACATATATATATATATATATAATTATTATCATAAAAACCAATTTCCCAAAAAGGAGGAGGTTCTCAATTCGGTTGTATTTTTTTTAATGTTTATCTTTGCTTGGGTAGTTTTTGAGTTAGTTTCGATAATACGTATTAAATCCTATTCGTATATTGTGTCACTGTTGTTTGTGTGATGTAGCAAGTAGTGGTATACGAATTGATGTTGGGGTAGGTACCATAACTAAAAAGTGAAAAATAAAAAACTTTTTAACAAAAAACTAACCACCTCCAAAAAAAAAAAACTATAACGTGAAAAATAACTTTAATTTTGGAAGTCGGTGGCAAAAAACGGAAATAAAGAACCAAAGACACCAAAATTAAAGTTATTTTTCACTTATTTTTTCTTTTGTTAAAAAGTTTTTTCTTTATTTTAAATTAACTACTAGATAGTACACAGTTATCTTTCCACAACAAACAACAAAGCTATCAATGGTTCTAAGTAATATAACAACCAGTGTGTTTTGAACTGACAACATCTCTTTCGCTGATGTTATCCCAAAAGAAACGTAATTTTACAAATTATTTCTCAAGGCTAGCTTTGATAATACGCGGGAGCTCGTGGCTTAATTATACCAGTCACACAGGCAGATCGAAGGTTAAGCTATGCTTGCCGCGGGCGTTTCGTGGATGGGTGACTATCTGTTACGTAATTATCGTCCCCTCCTTGCTTCGGAAGGCACGTTACCCGTTGGTTATTTTTATTTTATTTTTGGGTGGGAAATTATCAAATAACTTCTCCCGCTCTGGGCGGAGCGGGAGGGCGTGTCAGACTTTTACTGACTAAAACCCACCCGTGTTCCTTCAGTTGCCTGTGTGCCAGGACCACGGTATCCCTTTCGGCCAAACCCGCAACCCTTGCAGGCACCGGTCCTAGCGGACCCCGTCAGTGCGTGCTGACATCTCTTTGAGGCGCGCGTGGAACACAACACGCTGTCGACCCGGGCCTGGTCCTTACCGGACGGCGAACTGCCCATAGCTCGCCGGCTGCAAGTTCGCGCCTACGGTGGCCGGGAATCGCGCCGCCCAGGGTGTCTCCTGCGGCGACTAAAGGCGTGAGGGCGCACAGACGGCCGCTTCCTCACGCGTGCCGCCTCCTCCTTCGCGAGCATTACTACTTCGCAGAAGGAGGTGACAGCCTCTCATGTACTCTCGCTCTTGACCATAGCCTGGACTAGGGCCGGACGCGAGAGATCGCCCGTTGGTCACCCGTTGGTCCTGGATGTCATTCGTAGACCTTTGACTGTCAGTACGGGTACTCAGAAGCCCAAAAGTCTCCTAGCCAGTCTTACATAGGGATATCGTGTTATCTAGTGACTGAATTGCGGAGGTCAGATAGGCAGTCACTCCATGTAAAATACTAGTATTCAACAGCATCCGGTAAGACCGTAATCTGGAAACCGTAATCTGGAAGATTAACACATTGACTGCCACCGCGGTCACCGGTGACCGCTAACAATAGTTTTTCTATTGTGTCTGTTGTCTGGCAGTCAAAACCTTAATTGAGCCTTAATAATACGTGTAGTGAAAGTCTAGCCTACTTCTTCAACATCATAACTTTCGGAAAAACCTAAATAACTGTTCCAGACATTTTTTTGTTCGTAACAAAAAATTGATCCCGTTCCTAACAACATGTCGAAGTTGGAACATCATAAATCAAACGAAATAAAATCTTGAGATACGTAGGTATTATAAGAAACTAGCTGATGCCCGCGGCTTCGCCCGCGTGGATATCGGTTATCGCGACCAAAAGTAATCATGAAATTTTGATCCCGTTCCCGCAACCCATGGGAACTAATTCCAGGGATAATCAATCACTGCAGCCAGATCCGTTCCAGACGGCTTATTTTTTCCGACACTTCCAACAAATATCATTATATTTTAGCCAATGTATACAAAACCTTCACAAATTATATACTAAAACCTTCCTCGAGAACCACTCTATCCATTAGTGAAAACAGCATGAAAATCGGTGCAGTAGTTTTTGAGTTTATCGCGAACAGACAGACAGACGGACAGACAGACGCGGCGGAGGACTTTCTTTTATAATATGTAGTGATAGTGAAGTTTTCGCCCTGTCATGTACTATTAGTTATCTTCAGAATGCGTTATAATACAGAATTTATGGGATATCTGTTTAGATTACCGGAAGACGTAGTGTTTGGAAGGCTTCCCACAAGGTGGACCGATGACCTTGTGAAGGATGCAGGAAGCCGCTGGATGCGAGAAGCACAGAACCGGACGAAGTGGTGGTGCTTGGGGAGGCCTATGTCCAGCAGTGGACGTCTTTCGGCTAAAATGACGATGATAATGATGCTTAGATTAATCCCGATTATAATCGTTTGCAGTTTTATGTTGTAGTTTCTGCCTACCCACATGGGAAAAAGGCGTGAGTTTATGAATATATATATGTACGTATTGAAATCTAATATATAAAATTCTCGTGTCACAATGTTAGTTACCATACTCCTCCGAAACGGCTTGACCGATTTTTATGAAAATTTATATATTTTTTTAAGTTTTAGGTAGGTAGGTAGGGTAGGGTAGGGTAGAGTAGGTAGGTAGGTAGGGTAGTGTAGGGTAGGGTAGGGTAGGGTAGGGTAGGGTAAGTAGGTATGTAGGTAGGTTAGTAGGTAGGGTAGGGTAGGGTAGATTAGTGGAGTTTATACTATAGCTTTTGACAGAACGAAGTCTGTCGGGTCAGCTAGTAATTCTATAAACGTTCTTTGATTTAAAAGAAAAGTTTTTTTTTTTTTTTAATGTATAATTGGGAGGATTTCTGAAACGGGTCAGTAAGAGTAGCTATAAAATAACCAATAAGAAACAAATTCAGAATGACGTCAGTGTTCACGGTTCAGTACACGTAAACCTTTAATATAATTGAATTACTAAAACACTTAAATAGTTTCCAAGTAAAACAAATATGATTAAAAAAACAAAACAAATTGTTGATTCAACCAAAAACTTTCACAAAATTAAATTGATACAATATTTCACATTCGATACAAGAATCAGCAAAACACTAAAACTAAACAACTGAATATCAGAATAAAACAGTTTCACTATAGTATATTCAAACCGTTATTTCCAATTGATGTTTATCATCTATATCTTTCTGCATCATCGGGCATCTGTTCTGCGAGCTAAGTGGCCTGCCCACTGCCACTTAATTTTGGCAAATGATGTTATTTTCACTTAAATATATTAATATCGCCATTATGTGCCGTGTGGTGCCGCACGTAAAGAATAGCACCACCCCATTTACTCCCGTGGGTGTCGTAAAAGGCGACTAAGGGACTTACTAGAGAATGGGCAGCAGCGTTCTCTATGCATTTTTTAACACCATACCTATGGCAAACCCCCCCAGTTGGGGCAGGACTATATCCAACAGTGGACGTCTTTTGGCTGTAATGATGAATGATGATGATATTAATATCAATATAATGCAAGGGTAAATTAAGTAGATTTGAGAATAACTAGTACTATTGGAGAAGTCATAAATTTAAAAAAATTGTTGTTGTCGTCAACTAAACTTTATGTTTGGGTATTAAAGCTGTTTTTCCAAAAACACATATTTGGTTGCGGGTTGTATTTATTAATCGGGGTGACACATTCTCAATATTAAAAAAAATTGGTTGTCTGTAAAGTTGGTTTACGGACGATAGTTTAACGTGGCAACGTCATAACAAAACATTGATGCGGCGCAAGCGTACAATGAGCGTAACGGACAATGAGCGTAATGGGACAATGAGCGTAACGGGACAATGAGTCATCCTTTTTCGTGCATGCAGCCGGCGTTCATCGATTTATTAGACGTTGTCACGTCAAAATCCTGTAAACAAATGAAGGTTAAAAAATACACATATTTGTATACATGTTTGGAAATGAAATTTTGAACGCAGTATAATGTACTTAACGTAGTTTTGAACTTGAAAATTGTTTCTTTTGAAATTGGTTCGTGCGTAAAAAAGGTTTATAAAGGCTGTTTCATTAGGTTTCTTTGCCAATGCAAAAAATGTGAAATAACATTTTACGCTATTTTGCCAATTTCAAAGCGACTTTCGATTAGTTTCGGCAATTTTGCGCCAACAGAATAATTTGTAACCCTACTAGAAAACCAAACGTAACAAGAAATACATTTTATTATTTTTATTTAAACTTATCAAGAATTTAACTATTCACCAAAACATTATTTAAATAGTGTAAGGCACCTGAATCACCGCCGCCGCCGACGAGAAAACTCCAGTAGTTTTCTCGTCGGCGGCGGCGGTGATTGACTATCGACGATTTTCTCGCTCAAAATAGGTCCAAACTTATTGTCAGTCTCAAGTAAAAAAGATACATACATTAATAGTTGATCGCTTACTGTTCTTATCACCGGCGAGTACTCGTTTGTCCAGCGACAAGAGCTAGCAAAGAGAGTACTCGCTCAGCGAAGCTCACTTGGCTGGTAGAACACTCGCTGAGAGACCCTTGGTAACTGCCGGCGAGTTCTCGTTTGCCACAGTGACAAGAGCTATCAAAGAGAGTACTCGCTCAGCGACGCTCGCTTGGCGGGCAGAACACTCACTGAGAGTGACACTAAGTACCTATCCGCACTTGACCATAACGACAAAGTCCAAAGCCTGCAAGTGTGATGGAAAATGTTATCACCAGTTAATTACATTACAATCTTCGTACGGTTACGTACCTACTGCCAAATTAATATTATTATTAATGAACGCAAGGCGTGGGCGGCGCGGGTGCGCCGCGTGGTGAGCATGTTTTTGTACGGACAACCAGGTAACATAACAAGCTTATAACTTTGTTATTTTTCATGATACAGTTTTGAAATTTTGTACATAAATTCTTTACATAAAAATACTAGACACGTGTTTCGGGTTTCGCATAAACTAAAACTAATGTTGTATAAGAAAATACAATGTTCTTAAGATCCAACCCTCACCTCTTTCCTCGCATGGCGGATCGATTTCCTCGTAATAGACGCGACAATAGTCAAATTTGCCTACATCAATATAGAACGGCACTTATGCGGAAAAGTGTCTTTTGCATGGCTCCAGAAATTTATAGTAAACCACCGAAAAGCTGGAAGCTGTTAAGTAACGTAGCGTTCAAAAAGGAAGTTATAAATTTTCTACCAGATAAAGCTTGTTATAATTTAAATGAGTTTTAAGATGAGAGATTTTTGATCATGTTTAACTAATTTATTATTTTTTATGATAATTATGTTCTATAAGGTCATTAGACTCGAAGTGACGTTGTACTTTATTTTTAATATTTGCATGCCATTGTTTAAGGCAAACGTGATGATATGTTTTTATCTCTACTTTTAACTTCTCTTGCATGCTGACAATTTGTGTTTTATGTATTGTACTTGTGACTGTACCACAATTACCCCAGGCTGATAAAATTTTCGTTTTTCCTAATCATGCTAATATTGGTATTAAGGTCGGTTTCCCCCTTTGGGGAAAAGGCTGCACTCCACCCCGTGCAGCCTTGTAGAGCTCGTCTCCGGACTGGTCACTCTCCCACCGATAGAGAATAAATGAATTCCAAATATGAAGAAGTCCAATGCCTTGTCTCATCAATAGAGTAAGTAAAGGATTGAAAGAAATAATAAATAAAACTTAGGAATTCATAGTTATGAAATTGGATGTGGTTTTAGAAAGCTAATAAATAATAAAGGGATGCAAAGTATATCTAAATATATAAAATAAGAAACTGACTGACTGACTGACTGACTGACTGACATATCAACGCACAGCCCAAACCGCTGGGTCTATAGATTCCAAATTTGGCACGTGGGTTCCTTATGAGGTCTAGGGGTGCACTAAGAAAGGATTTTTGGAAATTCCACCCCTAAGGGGATAAAATAGGGGATGAAAGTTTGTATGAAAGTCCGTCAGTTTTGAAGTTAGGATCTTCAAATTTTGTGTTCAGGCTGATGATTGAAAATTAATTTATACGTGTCTCAGCGTTTTTGATAATTCCACCCCCAAAGGGTTAAAAAGGGGGATGAAGTTAAGTTCCTTAATTTTCGAAGAAAAATCACAAATTTTTACTATCTAGGCTTATGGTTGGAAGCCAAAGCGTATTGTCGGATTTCCAACCCTTAAGGGGATGAAAAGGGGGATGATTTTTTTTTGTTTTTAATTAAAATTCTTTATTTATTAAGTTAAAATCACTAAAATTTCGGCTTATGTTTAGAAACAAACACAACCAACGTAAATAGTTGTTTTTTTTTAACCGACTTTTCAAAAAGGAGGAAGTTGTCAATTCGGTTGTATTTTATTTTATTTTATTTTTAATGTTTGTTACCTCAGAACTCCGTTGTTTGTGAACCGATTTGGCAAACTCTTTTTTATTTGAAAGGATATACTCCCAAATTGGTCCCAAAATCCAGTTCTGATGATGGGATCCATGAGGAATTGAGGGAACTCCTCAAATTTTATAGGCACACATATAGCGATTTTTGTATTTTCATCAAAAACTCAAGCATTTGCATTCAGTAAGTATCATTTGATGAAGTGGAACTGATGAAGAAGACCACAAATGGGCTCAAATGTTCCTCAATGATAAGTATTTCACGGGTGGCGGGTGGTTCACTCGGGCTATAAATGATAATTAACCGATTTTTATTAACTTTGCTTGGGAAGTTTTTGAGTTAGCTTCGATAATACGTATTTAATCCACTTCGTACATCTTGTGTCACTGTTGTTTGTGCGGTGTAGCAAGTAGTGGTAATCGAATTGTTGTGGGGTAGGTACCATAACTAAAAAGTGAAAAATTAAAACTATTAAACAAAAAAAAACAACCGACTTCCAAAAAAAAAACCACTATAAAGTGAAAAATAACTTTAATTTCGGAAGTCGGTGGCAAAAAACGAAAATGCAGAACCAAGGTCACCGACATCCGAAATTAAAGTTATTTTTCAATTTTAGTTTTTATTTTCGAAGTCGATTGTTTTTTTGTTAAAAAGTATTTTTTTTAATTTCATCCCACAAGGATCTGAAAAGGGTGATGAAGTTTTTTTATTGAAGTTGTTCATTCGCAAAATTTTGTATTCAAGTAAAAATAATATAATTACAGGTGTACTGTTTCTAACTTTACAATATTTTACATGGAGCGTCTGCCTATCTAACCTCCACAACGCAGTTACTGGGTTTAGTTCATAAACTTGAAACTCAACACAAATACGTTCTTAATACATAAAACACAAAGTTTGTCATAATTCGTTTTTCAAAACATCCCCTCTTAAGGTGCTTATTCTTTTGAAAGAAAAAAAAAATATTACGAGTATATGGGGTTTTCGAGAATTGATCCCAAACAGGGGAATGAGGGGTAATTAAGTTTTTAGGGGAGTATTTAACTGCGTGCCTTGAATAACTCAAAAGGTTTTATTTTTAAGTTTTTGAATTACTCAAAAGTATTTTTAATCCCGGTCATAGGGTACTTTCATTCGCGGTAGTACGTTCCCGTTGGATTTTTTCCGACATCCACGCGGGCGAAGCCACGGGCAAAAGCTATCTCTATATCTATATATATAAAATGGTAAACTGACTGACTGACTGACTGATATATCAACGCACAGTCCAAACCGCTGGTCCTAGAGACATGAAACTTGGAGGAGTAAGTATCCACTAAGAAAGGATTTTTGGGAATTCTACCCCTAAAGAGGTAAAATATGGGACGGAAGTTTATATGAAAGTCCGTCAGTTTTGAAGTTAGGATCTTCAAATTTTGTGTTTAGGCTGACAATTGAAAATTAATTTACACGTATCTAGGCTTATGGTTGGAAGCTAACGCAACGGTGTTGTTAGAATTTCAACCCTTAAGGGGGTGAATAGGGGGATGAAATATTGTTTTTAATTAAAGTTCTTTATTTTTTAAGTTAAAATAACTCATATTTCGGCTTATGGTTGGAAACTAACAAAACGTAAATCATTGTTTTTTTTTTTTTTCAACCCTGAAAAGAGGGATGAAGTTTTGTATTGAAGTTGTTCATCCGCTAAATTTTGTATTCAAGTAAAAATAATATAAGTACACGTGTACTGTTTCTAAATTTACGGTATTTTACATGGAGCGACTGCCTAACTGACCTCCACAACGCAGTTACTGGGTAATACAATACCCCTTGGTAAGAATGGTTGTCAAACTTTCGGGCTTCTGACTTCCCGTAACGACTGTCAAAGATCCATAAATGACAGCCGGGATCAACAGCTTAACGTGCTTTCCGAGGCACGGACAGGTCTCTGTATATAAAGATGGTCACCCATCCACAGAGCAACCGCGGCAAGTGTAGCTTAACCTGATCGATCGACCTGTGCGGCTGTTATTATTTAGCCATGGGCCCCTCCCCCGGAGAAAACCCCTATCCCCTTCTCCGGGAGAATCGATATAGATTAGGATAGTTAGGATACTAACAGAATGCGATAGTGCTCATCCAACTGATACAATACATAAATAGTAAAGATGCAATTTAAGCAATATGGCTTTTGTCACGCCTCCGGCGCTGGATGTATCTATTATCACTCAATAAAACAGTTGATTGTTGTACATGGAGTTTCAAGCATACACTATGCATGCAGCAAGCATGCAGCATGCAATGAGCAAGCAAGCAAGCAAGCATGCAGCATGCAAGCGAGCATGCAAGCAAGCATGCAGCATGCAAGGGAGCATGCAACATGCAGCAGGCATGGTGTCTGTCACGGTTCCGGCGCTGCGGGGCTCCGGCGGTCCCACGCGTGCTTATCGTCGCAGATGGTTACAACCACCTGCTCCTCAACTCGTGGGCCGCCTCGCCCCTCCGCACCTACGCGATTCTAAATTACACTCTAGGGGTAGGACATACAAGGCTGCATGGAGTCGGATTTACAGCGATTCGTTTTTGTTACTAAAACATGGCTTTTGTCACGGCTCCGGCAATGGATGTATCTATTATCATTCAATAAAACAATTGATTGTGAACATGGAGTTTTTATTTCCCTGTAAGCATGCAAACAAGCATACACTATGCATGCAGCAAGCATGCAGCATGCAAGCGAGCATGCAAGCGAGCATTCAAGCAAGCATGCAGCATACAAGGGAGCATGCAACATGCAGCAGGCATGGGTTCTGTCACGGCTTCGGCGCTGCGGGGCTCCGGCGGTCCCACGCGAGCTTATCGTCGCAGATGGTTTAACGCTCACCACCGCAGCTTCGTCTTGCTGGCCGGCTTCGCCGGCCAGCCTCAGCCGCGGCGGCAAGCGTTACAACCACCTGCTCCTCAACTCGCGGGCCGCCTCGCCCCTCCGCGCCTACGCGATTCGAAATTACACTCTAGGGGTAGAGCACGTGGTGCACTCTACGTGGAGTCGGATTTACAGCGATTCGTTTCTGTTACTAAAACTTAATTTTTAGCAAATGCAGCAAACAATCTATATATATACAATTCAGTAGATAGTAAAGTTAGATTAGGTTAGATTAGATTAGGATATAGATTAGAACACGTCAGCTAAGAAAGTATTTTTGAAAATTCATCCTTTAAGGGGGTAAAAAGGGGAGATTTCGTTTGTTTGAAAAATCTTATTCCTTGAGTTTATAAACTTGAAACTTGGCACGAATGCGTATCTTATTAAATAAAAAAGTTTGTTTTTTTTTTTTTTTTTTTAACTACCCCATAAAGGGGGTGAGAGTTTGTATGGAAAAACTGATGACTATCAACACATATAGCTCAAACCACTGAACGGATTTCGCTGAAATTTGGCAAACAGATATTTATTGTGACGCAGGCATCCGCTAAGAACGGATTTTTGAAAATTCAACCCGTAAAGTGGTAAAACTTGGCACAAGGGGGGATTGGGGGATGTCATAGATTGTATGAAAAAAAAAAACCTTAACGGACTGATCCATTTCAGAATAAATTTCCATTCCATACATTGTAGACTCTAAGAAGGGCTTTAAAGGTGTGAAATGGGGGAGATTTAAATTGTATGAAAAATCTTTTTTTTTAATTCATAAACTTGAAACTCAATACAAATACGTTCTTAATACGTTTTTGAATTACTCAAAAGTATTTTTAATCCCGGTCATAGGGTACTTTCATTTGCGGTAGTACGTTCCCGTTGGATTTTTCCCGACATTCACGTGGGCGAAGCCGCGGGCAAAAGCTATCTCTATGTCTATATATATATAAAATTCAAAGTCCTGACTGACTGACTGACTGATATGACAACGCACAGCCCAAACCGCTGGGTCTAGAGATTCCAAATTTGGCACATAGGTTCCTTAGGAGGTCTAGGAGTGCACAAAGAAAGGATTTTTAGAAATTCCACTCCTAAGGGGATAAAGTAGGGGATGAAAGTTTGTATGAAAGTCCGTCAGTTTTGAATTTAGGATCTTTAAATATTGTGATTAGGCTGACGATTTAAAATTAATGTATAAGTATTTCAGCGTTTTTGATAATTCCACCCTCGAAGGGTTAAAAAGGGGGATGAAGTTGAAACGTCCTTAATTTTCGAAGAAAAATCACAGAATTTACTATCTAGGCTTATGGTTGGAAGCTAACGCAACGGTGTTGTTAGAATTTCAACCCTTAAGGGAAAAAAGGGGGATGAAATTTGGTTATTAATTCAAGTTCTTTATTTTTAAATAAAAATAACTAATATTACGGCTTATGGTTGGAAACTAACACAACGTAAATCGTTGTTTTATTGTTTATTTTCAACCCACAAGGTTCTGAACAGGGGGATGTAGTTTTGTATTGAAGCAGTTCATTCGCTAAATTTTGTATTCAAGTAAAAATAATATAAGTACCTAAACGTGTACTGTTTCTAGCTTTACAGTATTTTACATGCAGCGACTGTCTATCTGACCTCCACAACGCATTTACTGGGTAATACGATACCTCTTGGTAAAAATGATTGTCAGAGTTTCGGGCTTCTGATTTCACGTAACGACTGTCAAAGATCCATGAATGACATCCGGAATCAATAGCTTAACGTGCTTTCCGAGGCGCGGACGGGTCTCTGTATGTAAAGATGGTCACCCATCCACAGACCAACTGCGGCAAGTGTAGCTTAACCAGGTGGTTACTGGTCTTTTACAGTAGGTATTTCTTTACAGTATTTCTCAAATATCACACGTAGTGGAGTACAATTAGCCATGAACAAAGCTCTATACTGTTATTGTTATAATAATTCATACTTATCTAGAAAAAATAATTTATACTGTACGCAGACGAAGTAAAATAAAATAGTAACGAAGTCAAACCTTACATTGAATATTCGAATCTGATGCCTAAAATATAGTTTTTAGAATTTTGGTCTGTTTGTTTGTATGTATGTTCCAGTTTGCACAAAAAACGGATGGACGAATTTAGATGATATTTGGTACACAGATAGCCTGGATTAACATATAGGTTATTTTTGAATCCCGGTAGTACGTTCGGCTTATTCCACAAATCGGGGGGATTTGTGGAATAAGCCGAACGTACGGTCAGCTGCAGAGAAATCTCACCCCCTAGCAATGAATAAATACATTGCTAGGGGGTGAGATTTCTCTGCAGCTGACTGTACTACCGGAATTAAAAAATAACCTATATGTTAATCCAGGCTATCTGTGTACCAAATATCATCTAAATTCGTCCATCCGTTTTTTGTGTGATTATCAGTGGTGAATGCTAGACTGGTTTTTATATATTCCACTTTTCCTCCTAAGGGAGATTTATCAGGGGGGATTTGTGGAATAAGCCGTACGTTCCCGTCGGCTATTTTTCGACATCCACGCGGGCGAAGCCGCGGGCAGAAGCTAGTTATTATATAAACTTGTGAGTAACCCATACGCTAGCGTAACGGATATTTGGTCAGTCATTACTCACACGATACTTTACATCTGCACTCGAAGTACTCAGGGCAACGCTTCCATAAAGTGACGCAAGCGGCTCTTCAGCGGCTTTGCGTCGGCATCATGCTCCTCTGGAGACATTGTCCCTAGCAGTTCTTACGAACTGATAAACGTGACGCAAGCACAAATAATACAAAGCTAGCACAAATGTATCGTAGACTCAGTCTGTAGCAAATCTCGTTACGTTCATTCTCGGTGCACACCGAAATGGTATTTCGTCATTTCACATTTCCTTACTCTGCCCCATTTCGAGGTTGCATTTTGCGGCTATTAGCGGCTATGCTTCCAGATAGCGTGTCTCAATAAATAGTGACGATTTAGTAATAGTCCTACAGAACGGACGGGTGATGGTTTTAATGAGACACGGTCCCTAGCGTTCTTAGAACGGCGACTACCAATCCATTTAGGGGTACTTAGTGATGCCTAACCCCACTCCCGGAAATGTGTGTACAACGAGCTTCACGTAGCAAGGTCTGTGGCCAGGCCTTTTTGGAAACAGTAATCATCACTAACGTTTAGTTGTTTTATAATGCAATTACAGATCGGCCTTCTAGCCTTGTTTAATTTAAATGTACTGTGAGTATTTACGGTTCTGCCTTCCATATGTGGAGCGTCTCAAAGTCAACAGTCATCAAAAGTCAGAGCATTACTGCTCAATGTCAAGTTTAGCGGAAGGCTTTCCCCGTCTCCCTAAAACCAAACGGAAATGACAATATCTGCCAAGGTACGGATTAGGAGATGGACACATGATACTAGAAACAAATAGCGTTAAATATAAAATACAATACTATTTCACCATACTGGAATAAATAATAATTAATAACTCGTCAGCGATATCACCTAACTGTGACCTATAAATCACAACACAAATTAGCCTGTAAGAACAATTATAACGGAGAAATCCGTAACTGCTATGTATACACTACTACTGAATATAAAAGTTAATTAAAGTTGACACTTACCATATAGTTCCTTAGATAGAATGAGATTACAAATCACTTACAAAGCCACTGCATGAATTACCAGTATCACTCTCCGACACGTTCCTCACACTGCCTTAAATACTAAATTAGTCGAACCTAGGACTTGGCATCGATTCACGATCGAGAACTAACTGTACGTTATATCTAAATACTCGCTATCTTGCGACAGCCCACTTGGACATCTCTTGGTATTCACCAAGGCTCCTTCCTAATTTAACTAGCCTAAACTAGGACTCGCTCCTCTCGTGGTCCAGAACCGACTGCCCCTGACTTAAAACTTAAAACTTCCAAATTCCCTAAAAACACGACGCGAGCGCGGGCCTTTCACGCGTTCCCATGCTTTCGGATATTTATTGCCGTTTTTGTAAAAGATCTCAATTGTTTCAAGGGTCTATTTGAGCCGCCTCGGCCCAACATACTCTAACCAGATGTGGCAATTATTCTAATGGTTCTTAGAATTCGCGGAAGACTCTTATTGTTTTACAATTTTAAGGAATAGGATATTTTGTTAGTTTCTTTCGAATTTATTGAGTTATTGTATTCGAACTGTCTGCTTTGTCCTAAGGAGTTCATTTTCACATTCAATAGTGAATTGATGTGCTCTTAAGTGGCCCGAACCACGTGCAGGTTTTAAAATAAATATAATATTTTGTTATTATATTGGAGTACGTGACAGACAGTCACATACTCATGTTTGGGAAAATAAATGATTATCTTATCTTATAGGTACGCTTCTGCACAACCCTTCGTGGAAACAAAGCGTGATTTTATGTTATGTAATAATTTAAGGAAACATTTTGACTGACTTACTATAATACATGAGCAAATACGAGTAAGTCACGAATATCATGCAATCGCTCCATCTCTTCTCAAAGTATGATGAAATAGTAGATTGTACATCAAGTGCATAAAACGCACCATTTTACGCGAGACGTTGATCCATCCGAGCGAGGATGGTTATAGAGTGTAAAATGGTTTTTATGGAAGAGTTGGACACTCTACTTTTCACTTCGACAGCGAGGAAATGAAACCGCAACATATAAAACAATAAATGGACGAAATAAAAACATAAGTTTATTTCATGAAGTTTTATTGTGTACTTTGGCTGTTGGTATCCTTGCCTTGTTCTTAGAATACTAACGACACGAATTAAAATAAATAGGTTATTCTATTATATATTATGAAGTTGAAGTTGTTCGTGTGGCTGTTGGACCGATTGACTTGATCTTCGACGAAGATTTTACTTTATGCTCTAGAGCATAAAAAGCGACTTTATGTCGCCTACGCACGACTTAAAGACAAACTTTTAGAGCATGAGAAATGAAAATATTTGTAGCATGACCGACTACCTAGAGATAGTTTGTCAAGGCTGAATAATTGCACTCCTCGCAAATTACACGTCACTCTGCTGACGTATCATTCACGAGTATGATTTTGCCCTGTCAGGGTAGACGGGGACATATTTGCCCCATGAAATACTTTCTAATCCAAGGTCACAATATTAAGATAAGCTTGCTTCACGAAGTAAATTCGTGTCAATATAATCTAACGCTATCTTTGTTACCCTTGCTTCCCCTTTCTCTACCCCTGTTTTACCAGTTTACTCGCGTGTGCCAAATTGCGCTGGTAAAATGGTGCTAGGGAATGCCTATTTGGCTGTATAGGAATGCCTTAGTTTTTTTTTTTTTGATGCAGATTGTTTAGGAGTTTTTATGTTAAGTGGCTTGGCTTTATGCAGAGGGATTTTAAAAACAAGTGAAAGTACTTCAAATAAACATTTCATTCGGATGAGTTCACTATGACTATTTTGCCACCACACAGCTTTACTTGTAGGAAGAGGAACATATGTGTACATATGTTTGATGATATGATATATCGACGGTGAAGTGCCAATACCTCCTAACTTTAATTTTTCTAGAATTCACTTTTTTATCATTTTGAATTTAAAGACGTTATTCGCATGTTTTACTGAAATCTCCTAAGTGTATTTTTAGTTGTTAAACTAATATGTGGAAAAACCTCGAACTAAACCAACGTGCCTATTTGCATGCATCCTCATTCAGTTTGTGTACATTTTTGACTTTGTTAGTTAGGTGCTATTGGCACTTCACCATCGATATGCTACGAGTATACCTACGTGATGCTATGTTTTGAGTTAATGCCATAAGGCCTTGTCTAAAAGCTGGATTTTGGATTATAAACCACGCCTCTATGCCAAATTTAGCCAGTTCAAATAAGTTAGAGACGTAAACAATTTTCTTTTTAAAAAGGAAATCTTACTTTGGCTTGAAACCTATGGCTATGATGATACTGAAAACATTATTAGTAAATCTAACTTAGTGAACAGGCTTAGACTACACATACATTCACACAAAACAACACATACCACACATAAATGCTACCCCTATTCTTATGTATAACAGAATATGTTTTTAATTATTCTTAATATTTGTTTTTTTTTTATCTAAAAAGTTTGTCATTTTTATTTTATGTATCATCATTCATCATTTCAGCCGAAAGACGTCCACTGCTGGACATAGGCCCACCGCCACCTCAACTGGTTCTGTGCTTCCCGTATCTAGCGGGCTCCTGCGGGTTCCATAAGGTCATCGGTCCACCTCGTGGGGGGCCTTCCAACACTACGTCTTCCGGTACGCGGTCGCCACTCCAGAACCTTTCGGCCCCAACGGCTATCCGTTCTGCGCGTAATGTGCCCTGCCGATTGCCACTTAAGTTTGGAAATTCTTCGAACTATGTAGGTTACCTTGGTTCTCCTGCGGATCTCTTCATTCTGATTCGATCACGTAGGGAATTATTTTAGGTATTGTAAAAAATCTGTGTAAATTGTATGCAGTCCTTGTCCTACTGATCGATGCAACTGGAGAAACCTAAACCCCTTTCATATAGGATATCCTAGTTCAGTGATCGAGACCTCATTGATGTAACGTGTACCGAATTTTGGAAATAATATTACTTTTACTATCAATAGTAGTTAGAAAAAAAAGTGAAAAAAAAAATCTACTGTAACTGCTAATTATTGCTACTCGTATCCATACTAATATTATAAATGTGAAAGTAACTCTGTCTATCTGTCCGTCTGTTTGTCTGTCAATCTGTCTGTCTGTCTGTCTGTCTGTCTGTCTGTATGTTACGTTTTCACGCCTAAACCGCTGAACCGATCGTCATGAAATTTGGCAGAGATATAGCCTGGAATATGGAGAAGGACATAGGCAACTATTTTACGCGATAATCGACATCCACGCGGGCGGAGCCGCGGGCAAAAGGTAGTTTTGTATAAAACTCGCTTTTGCCCGTAACATACAGACAAACGGACAGACAGAGTTACATTCACATTTATAATATTAGTGTGGATTAGAATATAAATAAATATATTACTGCTTTGCCTTGAGAGGGTTTTCCTTCCATCCGCTGGACAACGCAACAGCCTATTGAAGACAACATGTAACATGTGACATCCACCAACCAGCACTGGGCCCGCGTGATAGATTATCGCGCGTAGTAGCTTCCCACTCCCTCTCGAAGGTCTGTATCCCAGCAGTGGGAACATTATAGGCTGATTATGCTTATGCCTCAGCGTTGAGGAAATGACGAAGAACAGAAGAGATAGATGAGAAAATACAGAATATGGAAAATTCTCGTGTCACAATGTTAGTTACCATACTCCTCCGAAACGGTTTGACCGATTTTTATGAAATTTTATATGCATATTCAGTAGATCTGAGAATCGACTACTATTTTTTTTTAAGTTTTACATATGCAGGTAGGGTAGGGTTGGGTAGGTATGTAGGTAAGTAGGATAGTGTAGGGTAGGGTAGGGTAGGGTAGGGTAGGTATGTAGGTAAGTAGGGTAATGTAGGGTAGGATAGGGTAGGGTAGGGTAGGTAGGTAAGTAGGGTAGTGTAGGGTAGGGTAGGTAAGTAGGGTAGTGTAAGGTAGGATAGGGTAGGGTAGGGTTGGATAGGGTAGGGTAGGGTAGGTAGGTAAGTAGGTAGGGTAGGGTAGAGTAGGGTAGGTATGTAGGTAAGTAGGGTAGTGTAGGGTAGGGTGGGGTAGGTAGGTAGGTAGGTAGGTAGGGTAGAGTAGGTAGGTACGTAGGTTGGTAGGTACGTAGGTAGGGTGGGTAGGGTAGAGTAATAGAGTTTATACAATAGCTTTTGACAGAACGAAGTCTGTCGGGTCAGCTAGTTTATTATGAAAATATTCTACTTGGTCTTGTGGCGGCATCTATAACGCCACATGCGAACTACGCATCAAAGACCTGTCGTCACAAATCCTGCATCGCGCAATCAGAGTTTACCGCGCGACTAGCATATCGACGCCCCCAAGGAATAAACCTGTATTATACTATTACTGACTTTTTACTGTTATACGATTTACGGTATCTATGGGTCGGGATACACCTATGAAATATTTTTAATTTTTTTTCTACGGTAATTTCCAACGGTTTTCCTTATAACACTTTTGTTCTTTGGAAATGTTCCATTTTTTGTTTACTAGAAAAATAACGAATTACATTATTACAAATTAAATTCTGTGGCTACATTTCGGTAAAGTAATATTACTGTAAAATATTTCAGCAAAATTTCTGGTTAACGCGACTACAGGTTTACTATCGAATATTTTTTTTTTTCGTACATTTTTACCAAAAATTTTCTATAAAATACGGGTTACACTACTTTACCCTTTTATGGTTATTTAAATTTTTTGCATAATAAGTCGGTAACTGAACATTACAATCTCTCTCTGTAATGAAAAAAACACGTTTAATAATCCAGTAAAGCCATATAATGCCTATGATTTTTAAGAAATTTACAAGAATAATTCGGTAAGTAAACATTACTGGAATAATATTGATAAGTCAGGATTGTAAGATATCAAAACCCTTAAAATTTTATGAAACCATTTTCGGTAATACGTATTTTGGTGAATAACTAATTCTGTGTATAATTAATAATTACACTGAATACCTACTATAAACTTTTCGTGTAAAAATTAGTTTTTCCTTCATATAAAAATGTTGTCATAATTGCCTTTTGTGGAACAGATATTCCCCAAAAACACTAAATCATTTTTCTTGTAAAATTTGCGTTTTGCGATTACCAGTTTATTCCCCGGGGACGTCGATATATGTATACAACATCCCGACATCAACCGTCACGCAGTTGCCCACCAGACACAACACCCGTCTGGTCGAAGGATCCTCCCTTTTCCATAGAGTATGAGTGAACTTTACACCATGTTCCTCATACCTCTATACTGGTGACCCCGATGCGATCATTAGCGCAGCCTTCGAGCAACTTCTTCAGTGTGACGTCAGGTCTTTGATGCGTAGTTCGCATGTGGCGTTGAAGATTTCCACAGTCGCCACAGTCTTTACAATAAAGCATCGTTAATCCCAATGAAATTGGTACTGCAGTTGTTGGTGGTAATTACTTTTTCTCAAACATGCATGGAAATATTGTCATTATTTTCGAAAAAAGAACACGCGAAGTATCGGATTTACGGACAAAGAAAATCAAATGCATTGCAGGAGCGTTTTATAAATTTAGAACATTACAACGCTCCAGCAATGTTGTATGAAATGGCGTGCTGAGGTTAATAAATACTCTTTGATTGGATCTCTTATCATTCTTCGCATACCAAAGTACGTCTCTTTGCTTACCACAAATTGCGTTCACGTGGCTGTATAGCCATAAATGCGTTTGCCTTTCGGCACAGATGATTAATAGAAAATTGGCGGAAAAGCTGAAAATTCGTCTTGATTTGTTATTTACATACTTAATAAATATAAATTTAATTAAAATGAATTCCCACGATTCACAGAGTGAAATGGAAATAGATTTTACTCCACCAGATTTAAGATCAAAAGCCAAATTGGCAATGGAAAACCTGCTAACCAGCGAAGTCAAAAGAAAAATACATGAAAGTATGTCTTATTTCCCTGCATTTTTTGAGAAAAGCACTATATATGCCTCGGCGGAAATGGCAATTGCCTGTCTCGTATTAATGAAGTCCTCGCCTTCGGCTCGGCCTTCATAATAATACTCGACCTGCAATCGCCTATTTCCCGGCCTTTGCAATAATGTACTATTCATGAACGTCAGCCTTATTACCAAATATTGTATGATTAAAAGTACAATTTAATGATCGTAAAATAAGTTAGTATTTCAATAACTTTAGTTTACTTGTGAGTTTACCTGTGATAGCAGTACAATTCGATAGAAGATCAATCAACTCACACAACCTATCCCAGTTCACTGCTGGACATAGGCTGTAGTGTAGGTGTTATACAACTATGTCTATGTGTATATGTGTAAGTAGCCTAAGTCTATATATTGAATGGTTTGCTAATAAAGACCAGTATTATACATCAATTCGTGTACTCATTTACACCTATCCCTACAAGGCCTCTCCCAAGCTGCGCCACGACACCCCGGCTGAGACAAAGAGTATGCCTAAGGCGGAGGGCCTTACGCATCCAGTCTGTCCTATTATACAGGGTGGATTTTTGAGATGGGGCAGTAAGGGCCCGCAGGTACATTAACCGTTGTAGCTACAGGAAAACGGTCCTCGAAAACTGTCCTTATTTTTTTTGAGCAATTTTGATCTCCATTCACAGAATAGATATTGAAAAAATTTACAGTCAGCAAGAAAGTGGACCATTTACACAAAAACTTTTCCTGATGCACATCGATCCTGTTTCTTATACGGATCAAAAAACTATAACGGAATATCTGAGGTTCGAGTACTAAAAAAGTCACAAATCACAACTATTCCGATAAATGTCGTAGGAAATGAGACACCCAACTTACTTCTTTTAATATGCTGGTCGCTAGAATTAAAACTGGCCGAAAATGAACAAAAAAAAAGTCGTATTTCGAACGAAAACGCGTTATTATTTTATTTACTTTCAGAATAGAATTTATACATTTGAATTTAAATTTGAATTTGTTTTTTTTTTTTTGGTATTCTATCTATCTTCTATCTAGATAGTTTGTTGCTTGTGATTTAGACTGATTTATAATCCTTATAAGAATCAGGATTGATTGGCATCAAAAAAGTTTTGTGAAAATGGCCCATTTTCATGTTGATATATTTTTTTTTTTTTTTTTGTTGAAAATCTGTTAATAGGGATCAAAATTTTCAAAAAAATATTGACAGTCTCCTGAAACCGTTTTTCTGTAACAACAATGGATAAAATGGTACCTACTCTTACTGCCCTGTCTCAAAAATCCATCCTGTATAGTATAATAAGTACAATTTATAATTCTGTTGTTATTAAATGTTAGGTGAAGGAAAATAAAGATTTGTAATTTTTAAACCGAATCACAGATCACCGGTTTCGTTCGGAATTGATTACTCTTCTAGAAATACTAGCTTCTGCCCGCGACTTCGTCCGCGTGAAATTTCTTGTTTCCCTGACCCACCCCGTCGCAACGTTGCCTGCCCGTGCTTTTGCTTCGTTTTCGCATAAACTTTCATTAAAAAAAATGGTGTTCTATTTAATAGGAATGTAATTCTTCCTCAAGAATTGGGCTGTTAAATGCAAAAAGATTTTTTCAAATCCAACTCGCAGTTCCAGAGATGCGAGTCGGACTCGCGCACGAAGGGTTCCGTACCATCCATACAAATCCTTATCCTTACTAATATTATAAATGTGAAAGTAGCTCTGTCTGTATGTCTGTCTGTCTATCTGTCTGTATGTTACGTTTTCACGCCTAAACCGCTGAACCGATCAACCTGGGATATAGAGAAGGACATAGGCTACTTTTTTACGCGATAACCGACATCCACACGGGCGGAGCAAAAAAAACGGCAAAAAAATCATGTCCGTTGTATGGGAGCCCCCCTTTAATATTATTTTTTTCTGTTTTTTTGTATTTGTTGTTATAGCGGCAACAGAAATACATCATACCTATGTGAAAATTTTAACTGTTTAACTATCACGGTTCATGAGATACAGCCTGGTGACAGACGGACAGACAGACAGACAGACAGATAGACAGCGGAATTTTAGTAATAGGGTCCCATTTTACCCTTTGAGTACGGAACCCTAAAAACTAACTCTTCAGCTTTAGAATAGACTACCTCGCAGAGTTGATCATTATTTTGCTGCGGAGTTATTATAAAACAGTTATATCTCCTAAGATATTCATTGAAATTAAATGATGTAAGGACAACTTTGTTCAAAATTAAATACTTGTGATGAATAACGTATTTATTTGGATAAGGATTAATACCATGTTTATGAAAACTCCTTCGCAAATAATGCATTAATTTCGAACAAATTTGATTACCATAAAAAGGTTATAGTGAGTCAATCTTAAAAGATAGACATATGCTGTCGCGGATTTTTTTTTAGAACATTTAAAGGGGAACAATTCCATCATACATGATATTTGCGTAACTTAAACCGTTTACGCATCGCACGCAACGGAAGCTCTCAAAAAGGAATATTTTTTTCCCGTTTTTGCAACATTTTTCATTTATGCTCCGCTCCTTTTGGTTGTAGCGTGATGTTATATAGCCTATAATATTTCTCAATAAATGGACTATCCAACACAAAAATAATTTTTCAATTCCAACCAGTAGTTCCTGAGATTAGCGCGTTCAAACAAACAAACAAACAAACTCTTCAGCTTTATATATTAGTATATAATATAGATTTAGACAATTTAGCAAGAATATATTAATAGTACATACTAATTCCATGTAATTTAGGAAATAAAAAAAAATTAAAATTTAAGTGATTCTACATATTCCGCTGTGTGACTTGAGATAAGTCACGAACAGGATAAAAATACAATTCGTCTATGAGTGAATGGGCTGTCTAGCTGTACCAATTTTTTTATTTTTTTCATACATTGAGGAAGCTCTTGGCCTTCATCTCACCTGATGGTAAGTGATGATAAGGCCGAAGATGGAAGCGAGCTTCACTCGGAATCCTCAACCACAGAGGAACTGGCTATCTTACCTCTGCCGAAACACAACAAATGCTGTTAACATTGTTGTTTTGGCGACAGACTTAGATAGGATGGTGGTAGCTAGCCAGGCGGACTTAGAACAAGCCCTACCACCAACCAAACCGAGCATTTTTGCCTCCGCTGGGAATCGAACCCGGGACCTCTGGATCTGAGACAGGTGGTTTTACTACAGTTAGACTACAGAGGCGGTTAAAATCGGTTTAATCGATAAATCGACCGCGTTTTAGTTCTGAATTAGGTACTTATTGTCTATGAGATTCACTTCAGCTCTCGTTACGTGATGAGCTCATGAATAAAGACTTCGTTCAAGATCAAATGTAGTCGTAACATCTTAAAAGAGAGTCGGAGCTGAGTCAAGATTTTTGCTCTCCCCCTATTACATGAGACTTACAAATATAACTGGCGAAATAAGGGTGATCTATAGGTACTCTTTTGCCTAACTCTTTGGGGAAAACAGGCGTTATGCTATGTTTTTTTTTTATCTCTAAAGAAACAAGTCAGCTAAACTATAAAATATAAACAATATTTTTAAGGTTATCATCATAATGATTCATCATCATCATCATTTCAGCCGAAAGACGTCCACTGCTGGATATAGGCCTCTCCCAATTGGGGGGCTTTGCCATAATCGCCACGCTTGGCAGGCGGGTTGGCGATCGCAGTATGGTGTTAAAAATGCATAGAGAACACTGCTACCCATTCTCTAGTAAGTCCCTTTGTCGCCTTTTATGACACCCACGGGAAGAAATGGGGTGGTGCTATTCTTTACATCCAGCATCACACGGTACATAATGATTATTATCCCAAATTACGCTTACCACCCACACTATCAAAATCATAATAATCCCCTCAAACACAATTCCTCACTACTTAATAAACATTACAAAGAGACATGTTCCTATCAGAAAGGTTTCTTTACCCTCAGACACGGACTCCGGAAATCTATTAAGTGGGGCTCCAGGCGTCCGAGAGACTCTAATGCAGATGAAACGGCCTTTCAGTTACACTGATGTAGGAAGAGAGGCTGGATAGTGCATAGTATCCTCGACTTTAAATTAATCTATTTATTATGTAACTGGTTAAATCTTGATGATCAAACTCATTAAATGTACTTACTAAGAGGCATAATGAGTTAGGGAGCGACTTTAGGTTTAAATAATCTTTATTTAAAATGAAAGCCAACATTGATGGGGAAATCTCTCTTTATGGTCGGTCCCTCATGTCTGAGGATCGTGGTCAGCTTTGGAGTTGCATCTGGAGCGGATGGTCCGCCTCCACCGGTTTCAAAAAAAAAGTTCAGCGCATCCCTTACCACCGTGTAAAATTTAGAGGACGATGATTCCTTCACCTGATCGGTCCACCGTGTTGGTGAACGACCGCGTGATCGTTTGGCTTCGGTGTTCCCAACCACAATTAGTTTTTCCAAACTTTCATCGCCTCTGCGTAGTATGTGGCTGAAATAGGAGAGAATGCGTTGTTGACATATAGTCGACAAGCGAGTTTTTATTCGAAGCTGGGTTAAGATCGAAGTATTGGTGCGTTTGGCAGTCCACGGTACTTTCAACATTTGTCTTCAACACTGATGGGGGAATACTGGACTAAATAGCTTCAATACACACGTACACAAGTTGGCACGTAGGTTCGCTCGATGCACAGAAGCGGTCAAACACACGCTATTTAAAGCATACTGCACAGCTCATGTACTCGAGCGTCCTATGGATCAGCTGTACCAAACGTGCCATCAATGCGCTGCGCGTCCAATACAATAACACCTTCAGGGCGCTCATGCGGCTGCCGCGTTACTGCAGTGCGTCAGAGATGTTCGCAAAAGCCCGAGTCGACAGCTTCTCAGCTATCGTACGGAAGAGAAGTGCGTCTCTGCTTGCCAGATTGCGTGGCAGTAGCAACAGCCTCCTAAAGGTGATAGCTGACAGGCTTGATGAGAGCCCCATAAGAGGACATCTAATCAAAACAACACTGTCGTAGTGTATAAGTATTAACATAGATCATAAGCCAGATTTTTACTAACATCCTAGTATATAAGTACTAAGAGTCAGTGTCAGTGGACCTTTGTTATCTTATAAATAAACTAGCTTTTGATAGCGGCTCCGCCCGCGTAGATGTCGGTTATCGCGTAAAAAAGTAGCCTATGTCCTTCTCCATATCCCAGGCTATATCTCTGCCAAATTTCATGATGATCAGTTAAGCGGTTTAGCGTGAAAACGTAACATACAGACAGACAGACAGAGTTACTTTCACATTTATAATATTAGTATGGATAAATTATATATGTCGGAGAATGGAAGGTTTCTCTCGTTATCATCAGCCATATTTTAACCACTGTGGGCCTTCTGTGGGTAGTGTTGGTTATTGCGCATTACGAGTAGAAAAACCGTTATTAAAAATCAAAAGTCATTTACTCAACCTAAGAATCAGCACTTTAAAATTTACAATAGACAGTCCCCCAAAACGCCCGTCCGCCACCACTTCCTAGTGCTTTAGCTGGAAAGAAGAAGTAGCGGAACAAACTCCCCAGCAGCACATCTGTCTGTTCAGTTAGAAGAACTTGATTCTAAACAGTAATGGGTATGCAAAGTAAATAATGTTGGTATACAACACAACTATACCGAACGCGCAACAGTTTCTAGACGTCTTCACTGCTTGACCGCCACCGATGAACTTCACTTGTCGAATGTGCGGCGATCACTTGCCTCCGGTCGAGCGTTATGTTGTAGACTCTGTCATGTGCCACTAGACACCACTAGCATCGCGATTATTCAAGAATCGATGGCGCGAACTACAATAACTCCACGGAACGCGACTAGATGGCGCTGGCGTACCGGGTACAACTCTTCTCCGACATATAGAATAAGCTCGGAAACTATTGGACCGATTTTAATCATTTTTTCACCAGTATAAACCTAAATTATCAGGAAGTAAAATGGTATATAATTTATTTTCAAAAAAATTGCCATAATGTAACCCAAAGTAGTAAAATTTTCCCTATAAACCACGGAATAGAAAATTACGTGGGTGAGACCGCGGGGAGCAGCTAGTTATTTATATAAACTCAAGGAAGTTACCAAAACTGTATTTTAAACAAAGAACATCGCAAAACAATTCACAATAAAAAAAGGAAAACGAAAACATAAATTCAAACCACCTCTATTCAAAACTTAAATTAAATTTAAAAAGGTCTCCACCACAGGAAACGGAAACACTAAATATACATCCATGGCGGTCCTATTCACAAATGCCTTATTTCCTTTATTACGAATGAAAAGCCTGACGTTTTCATCTACGGCTTCAGAATTGAATCCTGAGGCCTCTTTATAGCTCATTAATTTGTTCTTTTTGAAGTTTTAAAATAACATTTGGATTGTGTGAGTGTAAATGGCCACTTCTTTGTGTTGCGGATTTGTATTTAAATACATTATTAAAAGTTAAAAGCTGGATTTATTAGCAATAATTTTTTGGATCTCTACTGATGATGTACATCAGTAGAGATCGGATATCCGGATGCCTATTCACCTAAAGTTGAGATGTTGGGTAATATGGAATGCGCTTTTGTATCGAAAAAATCCCGCGGTTCTGGGATCTACGAGTACAAGTTTAGGTTTCTGATATATGTTTCTGGTATATTTACTTACTTTCAAATGTTGGTAAAAATCCCAATTTTAAATAAATATATGCATTAGATTAGTTATGCAATCCAAGAATCACGCGATTTTTTTTTTAAATATATATTTTTTTAGAAGTCACATACACTAGTTATGCATTCCCGTTGTTCCTGGCGGCACGGGTTTTTTTTTACAATAAAATATTTTAGGAAGCCGCTTCCATACTTTCATAGCTCCAAATTAACTTTAGGTAAATATGCATCCGATTATCCGATCTCTAATCATCAGTCTCTTAGTCTTATCCTAATTTATTTGAGCCCAACATGTCTTCTTCTTCCATCAGTATTTAGTAGTCTTTATTTATTTATTTATTCACTTCAAACATATACAAGCTAGAACCAATGTGATATTGTAGTACCTACACTTAAAAAAAAATTGCCGGTCATAAGGACTGCCGACAGAAGTGAAAACACAATACTTTGGAATAACATTTCTTTTATACATATAGCTCATGGAAAGCGTTCGGTGACGATGACGCGAGTTCCGTTCACCTAAAAAGAGCTCAACGTGCCTAAAGAAGTTTTCAATTAAATAGTTCCACTGCTTAAACTATAACAAATTCTATAGATAGTTCTTTCAAATTCACCCAAAGCTCAACAGAATACATATGTCGACGTCATAAGCAATGAGGTTGAGAGTGCAAAGCGCGCTCGTCAGCGGCGCTTCATGCAGCAAGTTAGTTCGCGCGCGCGGTACCGCCAGCAACCGCGGCTGACGATGAAAAAATATACTCGTATGGGTATTATCCTTATTTGTATCCTTCGCAAATAATGCATTAATTTCGAACAAATTTGATTACCATAAAAAAAAGGGTTTAGTGAGTCAATCTTAAAGGATAGACATATGCTGTCGCGGACTATTTTTTAGAACATTTAAAGAGGAACAATTCCATCATACATGATATTTGCGTAACTTAAACCGTTTACGCAGCGCACGTAACGGAAGCTCCCAAAAAGGAATATTTTTTCCCGTTTTTGCAACATTTTTCATTTATGCTCCACTCCTATTAGGTGTAGCGTGACGTTATATAGCCTATAATATTTCTCGATAAATGGACTATCTAACACAAAAAAAAAAAACAATTCCAACCTGTAGTTCCTGAGATTAGCGCGTTCAAACAAACAAACACAGTCTTCAGCTTTATAATATTAGTATAAATATTGTTAGAATAGATGATTTCACTAAATTTTTAACAAATAAAAAGTCAGTGTGTGAGTTAAACTTATCAAAAAAATAATATCATAAAAATAATACATTATACAATTAAATTGTTTGATTTTGTCTAGATTCTACATTGTCCTATGGAGCAGGACCAGCATGTTTCCAAGCATTCTTATCTTGGATATAATCCTCTCATTCGTAATAAGCTTGTTTACAAAGTGTAGTTTTAATATGAGTTTTAAATTTTCTTTCATTTAATTGCAATAAATCACAAGGTATTTTGTTGTAACATTTATCACAGTACCCCATAAAAGATGTACTTACTTTAGATAATCTGAAAAATGATTGATCAATTTTATCTTTATTTCTAGTATTAAAATGATGTCCATCACTTATTAAAAAGATGTAGGTTTTTTCTTACGTAAGAGTACATAATATTTTCATAAATAAATTGGCAAGGTACGTTTATAATATTAATCTTTTTTAATGGGTCCCTAAGAGATTCGCGGCGACGTAGATTATAAATGGCTCTAACAGCTCGCTTTTGCAAAATAAAAATGGATTCAATGTCAGCCGACCGACCCCACAATAAAATTCCGTACGACATTATGCTGTGAAAGTAACTAAAATAGACCAAACGCGCGGTTTCTACATCTGTTAACTGTCTTATCTTTCTAACAGATATTTATTTTAGAAGTATGTATGGAAGTATATTCTCTTATTGTATGTTTATAAGTATTTATATTAGTGTATAGCTATTTTGATTTTATGTATATTTTCTTTCTCTTCTACTCTTACACATGTTGTCTACATCTCTATATCTACTTTCCTATCGCAGGTATGCTGGAAGAGATTTCATTAGAAATGAGCATCATCTGTGTACGTATTTTTCTGTTCCTTCTTGTCTGTTATATGTGTGTACATAAATTGTTAAATAAATAAATAAACAACATAAGCGGCCGAGCTTAGCCGCCCCGCAAGCGATGTTATATGAGGTCCCCATTGTAATTTCACGTCTAGCGTGATTACTAGGAAAACCGTTTGATTAATATAATCACAAGTATTTAAATGTAAACAAAATTGTCCTTGACATCACTTGATTTCAATCAACATCTTAAGAGATATCATAATTTTAAAATTACAATGCCCCATTGAAATTTCACGTCTAGCGTGATTCCTAGAAAACCGTTTCATTAATAATTTCCAATTTTTCTCCATTCAATATGATGTCACTTCGCTACTTCTAACATTGGGTAATTTAAATATCACGTAATGTTAATCACAATTTATGTCACGCATTTCGGTGACGCGATACCATAAGTTTTACCCCTACTAAAAATCGCTCAACGCGGCTAATTAAGTTTTCACTTCAAAAACCCACAAAAATGGATGTAAACCTTAATCTCGGTTAAAGATTTTTAGTTAGTAAACTTCCTTTTCGGTTGATCCCTTAATGGGTGGATCTTTGACACAGTAAAGCCATACACCGAGGCAGACCGCAAAAGCGATAACGGGCAAGTTTGACAGTTTAGTTTATTAACTGGCCAACATTGAGCCAAGACCGTGTAGTTTTTGTAAGTTGGTCAAGTATTGTCTTTGCCCAGCTGTGGGACTGTGGAAATTATAATAATAATTGTTAATATCGGAGACCTATATATGTTGCAATAAAGAAACTTAAATATAAATAAAATTTAAAAGATTATGTTTAGACGGTTTGGTCATGTTGAGAGGATTAATGAAAGGCGACTAATAATAGTACATTACTTACCAAGGGCTGTAAAAGAAAAAAAGTCCGAAATCGCAGGTATTTAAATTATTGTAAATATGCGATAGAGGGCTTTCTTTTTTACTGCCCGTGGTGAGTACACAATTTTACGTCTTCACCTGGCCACAATGCGAGTTTAAAACTCACATTATGGCCAGGTGAAGACGTAAAATTGTGTACTCACCACGGGCATATTTACAACCCTCGCCTGCGGCTCAGGTCACAAATACCTGCGATTTCGGGCTTTCTTTTTATTAAAGCCCTTGGTAAGTAATGTACTATTACAATACAAATGAAAAAAAAATTAAGTGTCTGTTTGTAAGGTCCAAATAACAGCTTTTTACTAAATGCATATGAAAATTTATACAATACTTGTAACAAAAAACTTTTTTGAATTTTTCTCTGGCTGGCTGTGTATTTGTTCCGAGTAATCTTTGAAACGGCTAGAATTATTTTGACAGAAGGTTTATTAGCAGATAGTATGAACCATATTTATCTCTTCATTTTTTATCAGAAAAGTTTCACAGTATAAAAACAATTACCAATAAGCCATTTACATAGTTTGGATTTAAAGTGTTTAAGAAGAAATCCCTTATTTCTTTTGGAATATTGTTGAATAGGTAATGTACTAGGTAAGGAGCTTACCCACCCATCGCTGTAAGCCTCTTACCTTTCTGGCTGGCTTACCTATTACAATAATAGCTACTTTTACTAATAGAAACACAAGAAATGAAGAAGTTACAATGTCGACGAGCAATAAAAGTTTCAAGGTATTTTCAAGGCCGATGTGAGTGGAAACGCGGGGAGGGGGCGCCCTAGGAGAACATCATCATCATCATCATTTCAGCCGAAAGCCGTCCACTACTGGACATAGGCCTCCCCCAAGCACCGCCACCTCGACCGGTTTTGTGCTTCCCGCATCCAGCGGATTCCTGCGGCTTTCATAAGGTCACCGGTCCACCTTGTGGGAAGCCTTCCAACGCTACGTCTTCCGGTACGCGGTCGCCAGTCCAGAACCTTTCGGCCCCAACGGCCATCTGTTCTGCGCGCAATGTGTCCTCCTGTAGGAGAACATAATTAATGTGACCTAATTGGTGAAGTTCTTTAGAACGGTCAGGTGCGTAGCACTCGTAACCGGCGTGCGTGTATGACCAGATGTATGAATGTAAACGAAGCAAAAGCAGTATGGAAGGAGCGTAACAGGTGGCGATCTATAGTTTCTGCCTACTCCCATGGGAAGTCATGTACGTCATTATTCAGGTAAGCGCTCTCGTAATCGCGTATTTTCGACACTCGCTTTGGGTTAGGACGCAGAGTCAGGTTGTTACCGCTTTTGTACATACGTGTTAGACCCATCGTCCAAGCCGCTACTCAAAAGCGACATGTTACAAACTCAAATCACTGGTAACTTTTGAGTAGCGTCGTGGACAAAGGACCAGTAGTTTTTTACCGCTTTTTTACGTGAAAGACCTATCGTCCACGCCGCTACTCAAAAGCGACATGTTACATACTCAAATCACTGGTAACTTATGAGTCACGTCGTGGACGAAGGGCCAAAAGTTTTTTACCGCTTTTGTAGGTGTTAGACCCATCGTACACGCCGCTACTCAAAAGCGACATGTAACAAACTCAAATCACAGGTAACTTTTGAGTAGCGTCGTGGACAAAGGGCCAGTCCTAGTTGGACCCAATATAAACTCTACCTATCACAACTACAGTACTTCATTGACCACTCAAAATATACAAGCTTTAGTGAAAAACCGGCCACGTGCGTGTCGAATAACGCACAATTAATGGTTCTATAGTTAGGATGAGTTTATCCGAAGAACAAAGTCCGATACCTCCCACGCAAAAAGTCGTAACATGTTTTTTAGTAAAATGAGATTTTAGTACTTTTTATGTTATATTATCACTACATATTATAAAACAAAGTCCTCCGCCGCGTCTGTCTGTCTGTCTGTCTGTCTGTCTGTTCGCGATAAACTCAAAAACTACTGCACCGATTCGCATGCTGTTGTCTGTTGTCAGCAATGGATAGCGTGGTTCTCGAGGAAGGTTTTAGTATATAATTTGTTAAGTTTTTGTATACATTTTTGTATAAATAAACGATATTTGTTGGAGATGTCGAAAAAAAATAAGCCGTCTGGGAGCTTTCAATGAAAACGCTGTCTAAACCCTTTGAGATATAACAAAATAATGTATGGTGGAATTGTGTATCTTCTTTAGGTCTTCAAAAAAGTCCGCGATGGCATATGTCTATCTCTTAAGGATAACATACTATATCCATTTTATTGTCTTTTGTAGGTATTTGTTTGCCGAATTTTACTCTTGGAAATACAATTACGATAACAATACGCTATAATATCAGTAACTATCAGCCAAATTATCTTCGTAGATAAATAACCTACCTACTTACGTGTATTTCAAACAGTATACAAGAATATTTATCATAGAAACATTACTAAACACGGCGGCCTTATGATCAAAATTTGTGCATTCCAAAACTTTCGTTACTTTTTCACTGACATATTTATCACTTTTCGATAAACTAACACTCAATACGAAATCTACATTTATTTCTCAGTAATTCTGTATAAGATTCTTCTATGATTAAACCGTATTCTCATTGAATCCATTACTTTACGCACGTATAACCTTGATGAATGTTTACATCGCGCCACACCGCCACACGACCACAGAGTACAGATGTATTTTGTTTTCTTTTTTTTCTTTTTTTCGTTCGTTTATTGGTGTTCCCGCTAAAATGTATTAGTACCGGTCAAGTATTAGTCGATTAATCGAATTCTACAGCCAGATCGTGTTGCAAGTACAAAATAAATGTCAAATATTTCGTCCAATTGCGAACGTGATCCTGAGAAAAGTTATGTACCAATGGTGTTCATTCGATTTCGAGTGTTTTCTCAGCACAAACGGTGTATCGTGCGACATTTCGGAGGATTTCGTTTTGTTTTGACATTGTTGGTACTTACGTGAATTATTTTAAAATTAATATTTGTGTCGCATTTTTATTTCGTGTTGTAATTTGGTACAATTGATTGCTTTAAGAATTTGAGTGAAATTTCGTATTTTGATTTTCTGTTTGTTATCTTTAGGTAAAGACTCATTATACGTTCAGATCATAAGTACAGTCGCGGAATGAAAAGGTTGACCAGTTTTCAAATAAATTCATTTACGCGTTGGAAGCACATGTTACCTTTTTAAACTGTGTAACAGACGAGAGTGTTGTATTGAAAGTTATGTTAAACTGTTTGACAACAAAGTTCAAGCTTAGGCGAATGTTCCTTGACTATTAATAGTTGAACTAGAACCTTTTTATTAGTTTGTTCTTGGCATTACGTTGTGTCAAGTTTGATAAATCTAATTACATCCTCTTCGCTTTTAATGATTAAAACTATAAATGTGAATAACAGTTCTTGTCAATGTCAAATGTCATTGCCATTTTTTTTCATTCATGTAGTGAAATGACATTCATTATGACGGAATTTGTCATACTCGGTCGATAAAGCAGATACTGATAACCTAAACTGCGCAAGCAAAAACAGATCTTAAGGTGGTCAACCTTTTCATTCTGCGACTGTACTTTTATCATATTAAATCATTTGTTTCGGTTTCTATTCACATAGTGAATCACATTAAAATTAATATTACATAGAAATTTGAGATATAGCCTGGGATATGGAGAAGGACATAGGGTACTTTTTTATGCGATAACCGACATCCACGCGGGCGAAGCCGCGGGCAATAGCTAGTATTATATAAATACTACACATTCTTAAAAACGATATTTTAATATTTTCACTAAAAACCGAGTTTCTAACCCGCTAATAGTCTTATCATATTATGTTTTGCGGCTGATCAAAACAAAGATGACGTTAAAAATCTCTCTCCTGAAAAATACAAATTTAAACATACGACATTAAGCGTGGGAGGTGTCGAAACTTAATACTATAGTTGAAAAACGTGTTCTCCCATACAAGTTGATCGACTATTACTCGTTAACTTATAAAACCTACTTAGCTGTGATATTTTTCCTTTTAAATTCGTTATAATATACTCTGCTGTGAATTTTTACACATATTTAAAACAACCATTTAACTGGCAGGGGTGGAGAACACTTGACAATAGAAAAAATTTGCACATTAAAGCTTAATATTCCGCATACGGATCTCTGAATCGAAAAATGGTTTTGACTCCGGAATATTTTTGAACGGCCTATCCAACGATACCCTACACCATGGGATAGACGAGACAAAAAAATATCATCGCCACTTGTAAGGGAGGTACCCTAAAAAAATATATGTCAACATTTAATTTTACCACTTTGAGAGCGTAATTAATATCTAAAGCCATGCCAATTGTATGCTTTCTAATACTTAGAGTCTCTGAGCTAAGCCGCGGACAAACAGACAGACGATATGGCGAATCTATAAGAGTTCCTTGTTGACTACGGAACTCTAAAAATCACAACTTCCACAAAAAATACTTTCAATAATTTCCCCTCACTATTCTTTCACAAAAGAATAGCACTAATTGACTATCTGAGATTTAGAAAAGAAAGATTTAGCTCCGAGTGCCAAAAAGGTCACTTATACATCCTGGTATCTTGGTAGGATCATTTATCATTAAGACTAAACTCTTGGGCGTTGATACGTGAAACTGTCTAAGATTTTCTTTCTTTCTTAAGCTTTCGTTTGAACAATTCGAGATTAGCGTTAAGTCTGAATTATTATTCTTCTTTTGTTTGCTTTTTTTTTTTTAGGATGGCAGTCTTTGTTATTCCTTTTGATGGAAAAAACTGTTTTTTAAACTTCAACAGCGGGGTACTTACGTTACAAACATAAAATGACAATAGGGATGTGTCCTGGGTAAAAAAAAAAGGACAAACTGTTTAGTCCGTCAATCAGATAACAAAAAAATAAATAAGACACGTATTTTTTGCTTTATAATATTAATAAAAAAGCGGCCAAGTGCGATTCGGACTCGCCCATGAAGGGTTCCGTAGCAGCAAAAGTTGCGGTTTACGATTTATGACCTATTAAAAAAAAACTACATACGATCTCGTTCAAACCAATTTTCGGTGGAAGTTTACATGGTAATGTACATAATATAAATTTTTTTGTTTTATCATTCTCTTATTTTAGAAGTTACAGGGGGGACACACATTTTACCACTTTGGAAGTGTCTCTCGCGCAAACTGTTCAGTTTAGAAAAAAATATATTAGTAACCTCAATATCATTTTTGAAGACCTATCCATAGATATCCCACACGAATGGGTTTGAAGAAAATATTTTTTTTGTTTCAGTTCAAAGTATGGGGAACCCCCGAAATTTATTGTTTTTTTTTTTTCTATTTTTGTGTGAAAATCTTAATACGGTTCACAGAATACATCTACTTATCAAGTTTCAACATATAGTTCTTATAGTTTCGGAAAAAAGTGACTGTGACATACGGACGGACAGACAGACAGACATGACGAATCCATAAGGGATCCGCTTTTTGCCATTTGGTTACGGAACCCTAAAAATGACTTAGATAAAACACATTAAACTTGGGGAGTGGGGGCTCGTTACGTCACAGCTACGTATAAAATCTACTGAGAAGTGACGTCATGCCACATTTGAACTCAATATATCACCGTAATGTTTTGATTGCGTAAAAAAAGAAAAAATACGTATCCAATATTTTTTAATAATCTACATGACGGACAAAAAATATTTTTTTAGTCATCATCCCTATTGATCGCAATGGGTTTCATTTTGACAAATCACCCACGTCTATTGCGTTGTTAACGTTGTTGATCAGACGAATTGTTCAAACCTATGAAGCAATGGATTAGTAATGTCCTTCAAACTCTTGGATTATGATTGTGAAAGTGTGTTATGGAATGTACATGTTTATTATACAGGTTTATTTAAACATTGCAAAGTGGTACCAGTTCTAGCCCACGTTGAGTACTTGTTTCTCATAGAACATTATGACAACATTGAGATCCAGATTCCAGTGAAATATGATGTGAATACCCGTCAGTCAAAATTAAAATCACTTCAAGTGCCACGTAAAAATAATTTTAATGGTAGACGCACCGCATCTTTCACAATACCTTATTTACTAAACCTTTAGAGATTCGCGACTCAATGAACAGTAAAAAAACACAAGATCAAAGAATACTACAACTCCATTTTTCCCTAATTTGTCAATAGCGCGTTGATTAAATTCCAGAACATGGCATGCTGAGACAGACCCCAGGGGTCTAATAGTGTGCTTTGTTTAATTATAGGAAACTAGCTGTTGCCCGCGGCTTCGCCCGCGTGGATGTCAATACTTCCCTAGCCAATGGTTATACATGTTATTCTTTATTTACATGTTATAGTTATTTTTTGGTCGCAAGTATTTCTACTGAGTTTCAAGTTAATCGAACCGCGCGTTAAAATGCCTACATACAAACTTTTTCACCCCGCAATTCCCCTTTGAGGGGTAGTTTTGAAAAATGTTATTACTTACTTAGGCAAGTATTTGTGCCAAATTTCAAGTTAATCAACCAAATGAATAAGATTTTTAATACAAACTTTCATCCCCTATTTTATCCCCTTAGGGGTGGAATTTCCAAAAATCCTTTCTTAATGCACCCCTAGACCTCATAAGGAATCTACGTGCCAAATTTGGAATCTCTAGACCCAGTGGTTTGGGCGGTGCGTTGATATGTCAGTCAGTCAGTTTCTTCTTTTATATATTTAGATAACTTGTGTTTTTTAAATAAATAAATAAATAAAATATGGGTGCTGAATGCATGGAATCAATGACTAGAATTAATCAACTAAGAACTAATCATTCCAGTCCAGACGTTTCAACTGTTTTGTGTGTCCAAACAGTTTCTGATTGGGCCTGCTCTTGACCTCGATCTCGCCTGATGGAAAGCGATGGATGAGGTCTATGATGGAACGAGCGGGCCCAAAAGATGCCTTCTCACTCTTGCTTTAAAGGCAGACGGGTTATATGTGGAAGGAACACAGACGCTGGCAGAGAATTCCACACTTTGGCTGTGCGCATAATAAATGTGGAGGAGAAGCGCTGAGTACGAGTTGACGGGATAACAACCAAGTACGTATGGTACCCTGCAGTACGTCTGGTACTCCGGTAGTAAAAGGGCGAAGGTAGGATCAGGTCGTGGAGCTCCTGCACACACTCTCCAAAATACAGTCTGTAGAAAACCGACAGGCAAGCAACATGACGCCGATGAGCAAGGCTGTGAAGCACAAGCGTTTTGTCGCATACATGCAAGTAGACATATAATAGAGACAAACACAAGTGTGCGCTTCTAATTACAGGAGACCACATAAGATATAATTTACTTATAATCTAGGTAGAGTAAGTTTGACAAGGTAAAAACCATTAAATAAATCAAAACAGTCGATGTAGAAACAAAATATCTTTTTTTTTTTGCTCTAAAATTTCGTCTTTATGTTGTGCTTAGGCGACATAAAGTCGCTTTTTATGCTCTAGTGCATAATTTTTTTTTTTTTTATAAATCATAGAGTAAGATAATCACCAAAAGCCACACGCACAATAAAACGTCGCAGATTAAAGTAATTATTTTATTTAATTTTCTTTAATTTATATCACTTCCGTCTTTTCTAACGTTATTTTATAAAACCAGATAAAATAGTTGTCTTTATTATTTAAAAACGCAAAAAAACATTTTTATGACTTGGCACTACGAAGTACCAAAGTCGAATGACATAATGTTGAAAATGTATAAATACTGTTATATACTTTATGCCTATTTCATTTTCTCGCTATCGAAGTGAAAAGCAGAGTAAAAAAGAAATCTAACGCAAACTCAAACTCGGGCATAAACGAGCCATTTTAGCCCTCGACTTAACTATCCATACTCGTCTGCGGCTTGGTAGCCCGGTAGCTCGGTAAAATGGCTTCTTACATTATTTATTTTATGCGTTAGCTGTACAATCTACTATTATTGTACGCCATATCAATTACAATGACATAACTATCAGATTTTATAGCTACCGATAATTTTTTATCAAACCTCAAAAAGTATGATAAAATTCGTAGCACATTGCTACGCTTGCTACGAGCGCTACAATATGGTGTTGCCGTCGTAGCAAAGCCGCTACGCCGTAGCACTTCGGCTTTCCTTGAAGCTGCTTTCAGACTACGCTATAATACAGGGTGTTTGGCGCATGGACCGACACAATTTTTTGGGGGGTCGAGAGGGTCATTAGCGAGGTCCACAACACACAACAACAACAACAACAATACAACAACAACAACAACAACACACAACAACGCGCGGACAATATCGCGCACCATACATTGTTATGGACACGTTCACACTGTGTATTATTGGAATGTATGGTGCGCGATATTGTTGTGCTATGCGCTATATACTATATGCTATTATATTATAGCGTAGTCTGAAAGCAGCTTTAGCACTTTTACGACTTGACAAATTATTGAGATTTCTTTATTATTATTACGTAAGTTTAATATTTATGTATGCACATACTTTCTGGAATAATTCTTGAACTAATAATGAAAATTCATTGCGTATTTTATTTAATTTAATTTATAGTATAAATAGATATAGATGTATAGATTTAGCTGTCGCTTCCACTCTGAAGTAGGAGAGCCTATATTCGATTCCCGGGTCAATCATTTTCGATAAAAAAAATAATACTGTAGGATTTATATCGCCTTGTACATGGCATGGCATTAACAACCAGACAAGATTTTAACATTAACCTACTTTCTATCCCACAATACCCTCATTTGTTCGCTCTCACAAACTCTTTAGTAATAAATCATCAATATTAATCTCTAAGTAAACACCTTTGTTTGTCTACATTAACATACTTTATTCAGTCTACATGAATACTTAAGTTTACGTAAGTTGAGACAGTCGTTTTGTCGTCACGTAAGAATGAATGAAAGAAAGAAAGAAATTAGATTTGGGAGACACTGATTTATCTCTTTAAGTGCGATGTAAATGGTGAATTTACTACATTAATTTGAAGTTGAGAATTTGTTAAACTTTTTCATTATTTAAGGTAATTCGTTCAATAAAGCCCGCGAAATTTTTATTTTTATTTGTTTATTAAGTAATGCTAAAGTCATGATCATTTCAGCCGAAAGACGTCCACTGCTGGATATAAACCTGCCCCAAGCACCGCCACTTCGACCGGTTCTGTGCTTCCCGCTTCCAGCAGATTCCTGCGGCCTTCACAAGGTCATCAGTCCACCTTGTGGGAGGCCTTCCAAGCAAAAGGAGCGTAGCAGGTGGCGTTCTACCCATACTAATATTATAAATTTGAAAGTAACTCTGTCTGTCTGTCTATCTGTCTGTCTGTCTGTATGTTACGTTTCCACGCCTAAACCGCTGAACCGATCGTCATGAAATTTGGCAGAGATATAGCCTGGGATATGGAGAAGGTCATAGGCTACTTTTTTACGCGATAACCGACATCCACGCGGGCGAAGCCGCGGGCAAAAGCTAGTATTTATATATAATTTTTTTTTTCTTTTTTTTTCCATGGGAAGAAAACGTGAGTTTATGTATGTACATATGTAGTACGATCTCATGAAAAACCTTCACGCGGGCGAAGCTGCTGACAACAGCTAGTAAGTTACACTTAAATGATGGCTTCCATGCCATCCTCAGGAAGAGAGCTGCATCGTTGCTAAGTCGTGCCCGCGGCAGTGGCAACAGCATTCTTAGCGTTGTAGCTGGCAGTATTGACTGCCCAATATTGTGGCATTGTGTACAGTTGCATGTCGTATTGGACAGCTACTGATGAAATGATAGGTTTTATTTTTATTTTTATTTAAATTGTTGTTTTATGATTTTAATTAATTTAAAGATTTTTATGAATTTCTTGATTTTAAATACTATTGATTTTTACCATTTTAATTAATTTAATGATGATTGCAATTTTATTGATGTGAGTACTTCATTTATTTATTTTTAGATATAATAGTTTGATTGTAGTTGTGTATTTGAATCTTTGGTTACTAACATAATTCTTAAGTATACTAACAAAAATATGGATCACTGTGTCTGAATTAAATAAATAAATAAAAATAATATAAATAACTGGTAAAATTTACTTTAACAATATGTTTACCAATTCGGGGAATAAAGACATGGTAGTAAACTCTTCAAACTATGTCCTATGAAGATACAGAGAAGTTATTACTAGTGCTAAAGTAAATATTGTTCGTATTATTGTTCTTTTGTTTGTTAATTAGTTAGCTAAGTTAAGATTCTGTAATTTTATACACCTTTTTACATATGTACCAATAATATTAATTAGATGTGATTATTTAATCAATTAATGTTACCTCCAATCGCCTGAAACACAGGATTACCTAGTTCAGGCACAAATAATGGGTGAACTTGAGATAGATTTAAGAAAAACTGTAGGTATTTAACTTTATACCTTATTTTTTTTTTAATATAGTAAAATTTTCGTTTATTACACCGGTCAACACAATTTCTGGGTCTGGCTCCTGAATGTGAAATTTTTCTCCTATGTTACAATTAAATAAAAAAATATCTGTTCCGATCAAAGTTTGCTTTTGTAAGAACTACAGCAATTTTACGGTGTTTCAAAAAAAAAAAAAAAATACAAATTTTTATATTTTCTCTGTAATTTTATTTAAACTTACAATAACATAAGTTTTTATTGAACATAAAAGTCTTCTTTATACAAGAATTACGACAAATAATAGCAAACAATTAGGAAATAACAAAAAATCTAGTTCAAAAATGAATATTTTTAGTGGATAATGAATATGTTTGTATGCGCTTTCTCGTATTAATCCCCAAATGTAATCTCCCATCATATTCTCGTTGTACTGCCCTTGGTAACGTCATTCAAAGTCCATCACACCTTGGTGAAAACGTTCTCCCTGCTCCTCTGAATGCCCATTCAGAGGAGCAGTCACCCATATGTCCAGGTGAGCATGTAGCATAATATATGGAGTTTATGGGACATTCTGCAGCGCATCAATTTAAAACTTTCAAGCATATTTCCAATCAACTCTTCATAATTGTCGGCTCTGTGGTTTCCAAGAAAACCATTGACTACTCCTTTCACGTTCTCCAGGCTTGTCTTTCATCAGCATTAAGGAATTCTGTGAAATCATCGCTGCTCATAAAAATCAATTAAAATCTTCAAAACGTACTTATCAACATAAATCAGACAAAAGCAAACTTTAAGAGTTAAAAATGGATAACCGAGTGTTTTTCGATGTTTGGAATCAGAATTAATTATTACTTACCGGTCAACACGATTTCTGGGTCTGGCTCCTGAATGTGAAATTTTTCTCCTATGTTACAATTAAATAAAAAAATGTCTGTTCGGAAAAAAAAATCTGTTAAGAACAGAAACACAAAAAAAATTTTTTTTTTTCACCTGTTTTATAATAATGTCCTTAGACTTACGCTTTAACCATTTAAACCGATAGTTCTTCTTCTTCGCTTCGCTCTTAACAGAGCGGTCGTGGTCACAATGAGCTTTGTCCAATCGCAGGTGTTGTCGTAACTCGCCTTACGATCTCCCTCCATATGGTTCTGTTAGATGACAGTTTGGTGCATTCACTAACAGGGCCTCCAACTGCGGATTTAATCTGATCAGTCCACCTAATGGGTGACCTCCCGCATGGCCTATTTCCTTCTACTCTGCCCTGCACCACTAGACGCCGACACCGAAAACCGAAACCGACATACCTTCACAGAAACTCCACCATTCTATATTTTGGAAGTATATAAAGCATTTCACGAACGCTAAGTCCCATACGTAATATTTAAGTCCAAATATTAGTCGACTAACTTAGATTTGATTCGCAGTGCTTGCTTGATTAAACCTCTTGATTACTTTACTTTGATATTCGAATAATTTCTGCGTAATATTATAAGGTGTGTAATCCTGTGAGACGTGTAGTCTATCTCTCTTACATACAACGTGCTTTTTTTAATATACACCATAACGCTAGGTTTATACTCTATAAGCAAAAATAATACGAAAACTCCTAGAATATGTGGTAGAAAAATGCATAGTTTCGAGCTTAATTATCATGAATCATAATAATTTAGGTCAAAAAAATTCACCTGTATGACGAATTGTCACTTTTGCGACGTTGCCGAACTGATGAAACTGAGACCCTCGATGTGTGTAGGTATCTATGATTCATTGATAAATACGAGTAATTCATTTTCATTCAAACCAATCTGTACGCACCGGGACTTACAGCTTAGTACGGCCGCTATTCCAAATGCGTACAGTGGGACTATGTTCGAGACAATTGAGCCTGGTACCTATTTACCTAAGATCCTACTGACTACAAACCTAGCCATAAGAAATTACCTAACGCCTTATTGTTGTTACCCTACAGCCCTAGCCTACCATACAAACCATACCAAACGTAGGTCACGTTGGTTTACGTACGGGAAGTCTGTTACAAGGAGACCTACGGTAACAGACGGAGTTTGGGTTAGAACAGGGGTTTGTGTACGTCGTGCAATATACACAGGAAATGGTTTTCTCACTGCCGATCCCACAGACTCATAGGATCGATGATGGCTAAAGGTGTCTTGGCCACAGTGAGAGAAGTTATAGGAGATGAATTACACTTGACTCCAGCTTGATGACTAGTTTATTACAATAATTAACTTAATTATATACAAATTCTGTGGTAAATACACATTGATACCTATTTGCATGTGTGTTGTGTGTGTATCGGAGCCGATGAAGCGAAGATTTCACTAGGTCACTTCTTAGCACTGACGGCGCGCCGGTGTAGCTGGCGCGCAGAATGAATGTATGTCCGCTCTTAAAGCTGATGCTGCGGTGCTGCTGCTTGTTCACGGTTAAACACAATCGTTCATATTTAAAGCTAAGAAAATGCGACGTTGTCATATTTCACGTAAGGGTGTTTTACATTAATAATCGTATTATTATTAAAATAAACGGGATATTTACCATGTTTATTAATTTTTTTGTGTTCCCGATATTTCGGCGCTGTTGCAAGCACCATGATCACGGATAAACTGAAGTCACTGCGGGTGGGTGTTTATGAGCAGACAAAACGGTCTACCCTCTTTCTTGTTCGTAATAACCCGTTATTACAAACAATACCGTTTATTTTAATAATAATATTAGTGACCATGACAGTTTAAAAACTTATTAATAATCGTGACTTTGTCGAATTATTATGTACGAAAAATGAAAACAAAAAAAATATATAATTGAAAAATAATTCATATGCCAGTTGATCCTTTGATATGGTCTCATTCATACCCTAGAGTTATGGGATATAAAAAAAAACACCTTGTATATATGTACATACATAAAAATAAATGAATTAAAAGTGTCTGTGTGTAATGTCAACATAACAGCTTTTTGCTAAATGCATAAAAAAGTATATACGGAACTTATAGAAAATAAAAAGTTTTTCTATGTCTGTGTGTTCCGGATAATCTCCGAAACGGCTGGACCGATTTTAACCGGACTATCACTGGCAGAGAGCTGATGTTTTATGAAGTAATACAACTTTTATTATAGAAAAAGCCATGCGAGCAAAGCCGCAGGCAGCAGCTAGACTTTAATATAAATTAATACGAGTATATTCCAGCATATGTAGGTTTATACTAACATTGTTCCAAGTCAATAATATTTTCAAAACCAGATGAGGTCGACGTTAACGATGCTCTGATAAGAAACACCGAAACAAACGTAACATTGAATATCATCATCATCATTATTTCAGCCGAAAGACGTCCACTGCTGGACATAGGCCTCCCCCAAGCACCGCCACCTCGACCGGTTCTGTGCTTCCCGCATCCAGCGGATTCCTGCGGCTTTCATAAGGTCATCGGTCCACCCTGTGGGAGGCCTTCCAACGCTACATCTTCCGGTACGCGGTCGCCACTCCAGAACCTTTCGGCCCCAACGGCCATCTGTTCTGCGCGCAATGTGCCCTGCCCATTGCCACTTAAGTTTGGCAATTCTTCGAGCTGTGTCGGTTACCTTGGTTCTTCTGCGGATCTCTTCATTTCTGATTCGATCACATAGGGAAATTCCAAGCATTGAATATGTAAACACCTAATGCAGAGTTCTTATTGTTATTGATACTATAATCAATATTTTAGTGCACTACAAAGCTATATTTCATCATTTAATTTTTAACTGACTTCAAAAAAGGAAGTTCTATGTTCATATGTAGGTTTTTGTTTTATGTATATTCATCGATTTTTTCGTATATTGTGACCGATTTTGAAAATTCTTTATTAGTTAAAACAGTAAACGTCTGAGTTGGTGCCATATATTTGGTAAAGTTCTGATATGTGGTTTTTGAGTTAGCTTCAATAATACGTATTTTATTCACCTTGTGTATGTTTCTGATGTTAGTATAATTTCCTTTACTGTTAATAACATAGCAAGTGGTGGAATACGAATTTGTGAGGCGTAGGTACCACAACTAAAAGGTTTGGGTGTCTTTGATTTTATATTTTTGCTTTTCCCACCAACTTTCGAAATTAAAGTTATTTTTCACTGTGTAGTGTTTATTTCGAAGTCGGTTGTTTTTTTTTTTTTAATATAAAAAGTTTTTTCACTCCTCTTGCTCAAAAAGACCGTCATTGTGGCGTACCAGAGCAAAGAAAAAATAGCATTTTATCCTCTAGGGGAAAAAGTTTTATTTTTTATTTTTTTCTGTTAAATGACAATGAAATGAACAAAAAAAAAATACTTTTTTTCTTTTAGCTAGTAACTTATTACTGTTTCATAAAAAAAGAACAGCATTTTATTTTTGAAAATGGAACTAAAATCGGCGATCTCTTTCGTAGAATGCATGCAATGCGTTGTGGCTACAGAAGAAATAAAAAAAAGACATTGGCGCGAATTCTTTAGAATTTTTCTTTAATTTGCTAATTGAATTAGTAGGTAGCCATAATTTATGTTTAATATTGTATTGGATTATTTAATTTCCTCGCAATCGTAGTGAAAAGTAGAGTGTAACACACGGCGCTAAAACCGATTATAACTCGGTTTCTATTTTCTATTTATGTAAAACTACCTCGCATAAATGGGTAATTTTAGCCCCTTATCAATCTACTATTTCATCAATATTGCTAAATTAACAAAAACAGCGAAATATTTGTCAGTTATCTGCGATGTTGCCAATTTTCTGAAAAGTCTTCTGTCACTCCAATACATCTCGAGGCGTGGCGAAGAGTGCTTGAGATTTGAAGGGCACTTAGGCCTGCTTGCACCACAAGTCATTAAATACGTTAAGTGCAAAACGAATTTAAGACATCGTATTTCCGTCAATCGTTTGAAAATGACAGATATGTTTTAAGGTGAGGTTCTTCAAGTTACCTCTAGGAAATGTAATTTTAATTTATTTTATTTATTTATTATGGCACTCCAACGACTAGTTAACAAAAACATTAACAGAGAACATATCATATAACTTACATACATACTTTAGCTAACTTGTCACTTGAAGGTGTGCACAGCACTTACATAGTTTGCTATTCTTGATTAAAGTAAAAAAAAAAAAAAAAACTGAACAAGTTAATAATACTAATATCAAATAAATTAACAACAATAAAATCAAATAAATCAATAAAAATACAATCATGAATCAAATTAAGTTAAATAATGATTGAATGTGATATTATTTAGAAACGGTAATGATTAAACACGTGAAAAAAAATTATGTTGCTTTTGAGACCTTTTTGTAGGTACTTTGGGTACTCGTTACATAATTGGATAAGATTCACTCGATAGAAAAAAAAAGCCAAACATACCATTATTTTGTAGATTAAAATCATTTTGTTTCAATATTATACCACATTATGTACTGAAAATCATATCAAAATAAACGTCTATGATGATGTAATGTCCGTCGGGTTTAACATTGTTAATATCATAAAATATATAATTTTCAACCCAAAATTAACGAAATTCACGGCACAATTTACTCGCGCCCAGCTGCCACCTCTAGAACAAAAATTCACGCTCGAAGAACCTCGCCTTAAGAGTCTATACTACTTCAGCGCCACCTCACTCTGTATCTCGCTCGAACACTATTGCTACCGGTCACGCGAGCAAGCGAGACAGAGCGGCAGGGAAAAGGCTCCAAAGCGCCGATAGTTTAGGTAATTTATTTTTACGGTGCAAATAATGGTCATTTAAAAAAAGTAAATAACATAAGACCTGCTTTATAGTTATTTCAGTTAATATGCAAAGTTTCATTATCTAATTTGAAGTATTTTTTTGAATACCAGCGGTTTATTGTTCGGTTTGGAGGTAACTTTGTTTTTTTTTTTCTATCGAGAAAATTTTATGGAATCGTTTTGTCGGCTAACATAGTACTTAACATTAATCCTCAACTTTACCATATATTTGTTTCAAAATTAATGCTGCAGTATTTTCGACATAACGGAGGATCATGCTGCATGCTGCATGAAGTCATTTGAGGTAGTATAGGCCCTTAAGGATATTTAGCGCTAAAGGCATTTAGTGGAGCAGTAGTGGCCAAGTGGTAACGACCATGACTTACAAGTTATAGGTTCGAACCCTGACAGGCGCTTTACTTTGTGTAAATAATTTAATCACCACTGCTCTCGAAACGAGGAAGGAAAAGATCGTGAGAAAACCGGCATGTCCTAGAACCAAAAATTCGAAGACCTGTGACATCTACCAACCCGCATTGGGCCCGCGTGGTGAATTACGGCCCACTCCCTTTCGCAGAGAGGCCTGTGTCCCAGCAGAGGGAACATTATATGCTGATTATGTATTTTGTGATTCGTGGTAAAAGTTTACACAAGTAGATTGAACAAGGGACCTCAAAGTCAAAGTCAAAGTCAAATCATTTATTTCAAATAGGCAAATAAAAGGCACTTTTGAACGTCAAAATTTACAACGATAATTAATTGATTCTAGTTGCCCCTTCCAAAAGGTAGTTACGTATGGAGGAGAATGAGCAAGAAACTCCATACTTAGGTACTCTTTTAAAATGATAACAATATTTGTATACATTAATTATTAATCATATGTGAAGACGATGTACTTACCTAGAATAAAATACCACAATAGGTAAAAGGAATGAAAAGTGAAACAATGACAGACAAATTAATAATGCGTTAGATACATGAAGCTCACATATTTACAAACATTGTAAAAGTACATGATTTCCCTAAAATTTTAACTTATTATTTTATGTACCTATATTAATCACAGAAAATAAAATGAACGTAATAAAAAAAAAATATATATATATATATATTAGCAACCAGTTTGATTTTGTCCTCAAAATGTAAACCAAACTCGCGGTATTTAGGTACCCGGTTGTAATCTCTTAAAAGCCTGTTGCAACATTCAAATAAAACAACTAGTGCGGTAACACTAACAATGGCAATGCCTATCATTTTGACGGTTCAAAAATATTCATTGAGTTATTTACGTTGCAGAACAGACGAATTTCGCAAACATATGAAGCATTGGATTAGCAATTTCCTTCAAAATCTTTCGGACCGTGATTGAAAGTGTGTTAAATAATTGGAGTGCTGGTTATAATCTCTTAGAAGTATGTTGAAAGAAAGAAAAGAAAGAAAAAAAAGAACTCTCGTAACCAAGAAGTTAGTATTTTAGACATTATTTTTGTGCCCTATCACTATGTTTTAATATTTAACCCAAAGGTTGATTGGTAGAGAATGCCTTGTGGCATTAAGTCCGCCTATGTACCACTATTGTACATGAAGTTTAAATAAATAAATAGCAAGAAAAATTGTTTATTGTGCACAAACAAAACGCACATTCCAAAAAAAATAAACTACACACATGCAAAGTAACCAAAAGCCGCGTGTTCAAACAACAAAAGTTTGAAAATTTTGTCCATTGCTTGATGTCAGGACGAAGAACCAAAGACAATTATTTACATTGCGTAATTACACTGTGATGCGTCACTGGCAAATGTCCACAAACAAACAAACGAAAACAAAATGCCGATTACAAAGTGGAAAAATAACTTATTTTGTAACAAACAAACAACAAGAACAATTAAACCGGCCGCCGCATCTGTGCAAGAACAGCCGATCTATTCTATAAAAAACTCACCGTGAAAACTCAGGTGAAGTGAGCATCAATACACAGTGTTAATCCCTAGAATCAATAGAGTGACAGCTCACTTCACCTGTGTTTTCACGGTGAGTTTTTTACAGAATGGCACCGCAGGTCATTGCTCAGCAAAGTGCTGTGACTTCGGACGAACATTTCGTCAACAGCGCTGATTTTCAGCAACTTCCTCTCGAATGACGTATATAATGACGCCCCTTGTGTGACATAATAAGTCGGATAAGTAAAATTTTTCACAGAAATAAATGTGAACCTAGCTGAACATAGCATGTACTTATAAAAAAACCGGGCAAGTGCGAGTCTGACTCGCGCACCGAGGATTCCGTACAAACTCGTATGTAGCTGATTTGTCCATTACGGGAATCGAGTCTCGATGTTACATTTTCTTTTGCCAAATTTCTTGAACTTATCTATTCCCGTACTTTTGTCGAACAGAACCCAAATACGTAAACGCTGCTTTTCAATTGTTTCCTTGTGTCGGCCATAATCTATTTAGCTTTTTTTTTCCGGTCAGTTCTCCAACTGCAAATTTAAGTTTGTAAACGCAAAAACGATTTTTGTATGTGATAAAACTACAAGTTAACAATTTTCGGACATTTTTCTTTACTTGTGCTGTGAGACCTTGCTTCTTGCTAAATTTCATGATTCTAGTTCAAAAGAAAGTACCCTATAGGTTTTGATTTACTTGCGAATATCGCATAAATGTCGCATAAATGGCCGTATCTTTTTATTGCGTTGACTTAGAAACTTGATTTTTTCAGAGCTCCAAGAAAACATAAACCTTCGTATTTGATATTAATTTCAACTTGATATCTCTACGCGTTCCTGAGAAAAAGGGTCTTGACAGACTGACAGACGGACAACGAAGTGATCCTATAAGGGTTCCGTTTTTTTCCTTTTGAGGTACGGAACCCTAAAAGGAATCATTTTTAATGCATAACTGTGTGTTGCAACACATTCAAGCAAACCTAAGCATGGGGAGTTCCTAACATGCATGTATGTGGCGTGTTATTGCAGCAATTATCTGAAACGAGGGTGAATAGTTTTTGTTACGTGATTACAACCTGGGCCTCAAGTCTGCTATTACAATAGTGTCAGAATGGTCTCTTCATTGTGAGTTTTTGACAGATTTGCCATACAAACACTGTCAAATACTCACAATGGCGAGACCATTCTGACACTATTGTAATAGCAGACTTGAGGCCCTGTTGTACTGTCTTGTTTCAATGTTGTTGATTTGCATGAGGGTTACTGAGAGTATTGTATCTGGCTTTGCATGCTTTAAGATTGAAAGAGATCTAGCTGATATTTTGAGAAAACAAAACGCAAACGCACAGTATTATACAGAGCGATAGCCGTTTTGGGTGGATGTGACACATATTTCTTATTCTGTGTTTGTGTTCTTGCTTTGTGTTTTCTTTTGTAAAAGGTGTATCTATTCAAACAAGAAACATTTTAAGATATACACTTAAAGGTGGTTAAGAAGTCACGGAAGTGATTTTTTTAATAATAATAATAATAAGTTGACATAACAGCCCCACATGACGAGAACCTCGTGAAAGCCGAGAAAGATAAACAAATCAAGTATCTTGACTTGGCTCGCGAGGTTGTCGACATGTGGGATGTGGACTCAGCAATCATTGTGCCGATAGTCGTTTCAGCCAATGGCTTAATTGCCAAGAGCCTCGACCTACACCTAAAGAGGCTTTCGTTGGGCAGCTGGATCAAGGGCTTGATTCAGAATGCGGTACTTCTGGACACGGCTCGCATTGTTAGGAGTTCCTCTCTCCGGAGCCCTAACCGCCAGTAGCTTGGACCCTGTTCCTGATACCGGTGGGCTACTATTTTTTATATTTTTAAATATTTTTATTTTTTTTATATTCTAATATTTAAAAATATAATTTATATGTACATTTATTTGAACAAAGGAAATAATAATAATAATTTTATTTCAGAAATATCCATAAATATTTGTTACTAAACATTTAACCTTAATAACTATGTTAGAAAACATGCAGGTTGGACAAATAACGGACGAGTGGGCAATCTAATTTCCCTGCTATAACATTCAGGAGACTGTTCGAGCTGCCCCGGACCCTCTGCAGCAACGACGCGGCACGCTTACGTCTGATCGCTGCGAAGCCATCAGTGTGCGCATCAGCAAACATTCCCGACGCACTGCAGAAGCGTGGCAGCCCCAGTTAAATCTAAGTATATTATTTATAAAATTAAATAATTTAAAAATACCTACTTTATATGATGATTAATTATTATCGAAAGGCACCGCGCTCGTGCCGCCACCATTGCCGCGTCCGGGTGGGTCATTCATAGAATAAGTAAAGTTTTTTTTGCAAAATGTCTCAATAAATTGTAAAATTATAATAATTGAGTAAAAATAAAGACACTTAGATTAAAAAAAATGTTACGCTGATATTGCTTTTTTAACCCCTATAGATATTTTTCTTAAAATATTTCGTGTATGAATAGATACACCTTATAGTTATTTTAAAAGAGATTTGCGGTTTCAATTCTATTCTTCTGCCAGAGTCGTGGAACTGAATTATTCTCTATCTTTTCCAGTTCAGATTGTACGAAACCATAATGTAAAGTAAAATCTCCAACTCAAAAGTCAAAGTCAAAGTCAAAGTTCCAACTTTGAAAATGCAGCATGTGACGGGTTTTGGAAAAGTGGTTTGGTTATTTTCTACACAACTCGTGAAAATCTTATTGGCATGAGTTCATGATAGGACGTTGAAGACAAGGAATTTTGGCATTAATTCCTTGAGCAAATATGACTTCCCTGGTACCTTATTAACGGCATAACTATGTAAATGTCTAATAACTGCTCCCGCATAACGAAATCTTTTATCTATCTGACATTATAATATATACCAACAGATCTAATTCCAAGTCTTTATAAGTGGCTTTTGTGGACATGTTGTTTACTCAGATTTGTTACTGTAGTTGTAATGGCAATGTCATTTGGTTTAAGGCGAGGTTCTTCAAGTTAACCTCTAGGAAATGTAATTTTAGTAACATTTTATTTAGAAACAGTAATGATTAAACGAGTGAAAAAATTATATTTTGTTTTTGAGACCTTTCTGTAGGTACGTCGGGTACTCGTTACATAATTGGATAAAGTTCGCTAGATAGAAAAAAAAACCAAACATACCCTTATTTTGTAGATTAAAATCATTTTATTTCAATATTACACCACATTATGTATTGAAAATCACATCAAAATAAATGTCTATGATGATGTAATGTCCGTCGGGTTTAATATTGTTAATATCGTAAAACATATAATTTTTAACCCAAAATTAACGAAGTTCACGGCACAATTTACTCGCGTCCAGCTGCCACCTCTAGAACAAAAATTTACGCTCGAAGAACCTCGCCTTAAATAAGTTTTTATTAACAATTTCTGTAAAATTTGAGTTTTACGATTACCGACTTATTGCTTGGGGGCGTCGATGTATATATATATTTTTTTACTTATATATTTTTTTTTTTTTTAAGCTTTGCCTTTGCGTATGCTAACAACTGCACAGTTGCATACAACATATTGGTACAATAATTCATTCTTCCAAAGTACTTCTTTAACCAACCATGGAATCCCACTCATGTAAGAGAGTAAATACCACCCCATATCACAGTAGTTGCGTATAATATGTATGGTAATATAGTTCAATGTTTATAAAGAACAGAGCTCGTTCTGTTATTACATACCGTACGATATCTGCTAAGTTTTCCTCTAGCCCTATTCATAGTCAAGAAAGAAAGACGAGTGTTTCTCCTCGCCCACGACGCCACCCCGTACTCGTCGACGGGGAGGACGCGCCGGCCGCCGGACAGCTTAGGACCTCGAGGTCCACTGGTGTCTGATAGGGTCTCAGCTCCCGGCGGAAGTGTGCAGCGCATGAGATGAACATAATCCATCAATGTGAACGTCATGCGCTCATACTATGAGGCTACCGATCTGACCGCATACCCTGCCCTGGTACCCGGGTACCCTGTTCGGGTGCTCCCTCTTTTTCAGGTGCTTGAGTCATCGTATGTTAGATGACACTGTACTTGATCGCCAGCGAATTGAAATGGAAATTATCTCTCTCAATGACTCTTTGATTTGGAAAGAGATTTTTGACTTAGTTGACTACAAAATTTTAAACATCAAATGGTATATATTTTTAAGCTATTGCATAGCTTCTATCGCGGGCCTTGAGCGCGGGGACCGAATCCAGAAATTCCGTAACGAAAAAACCTCACGCTCCCCACTCCGACGGTTTTACTACACCAGTACCCTCTAGTGATCTAATAATTTCTGGCAGTTCTTTTTTCTGTGTACTGCGTATTTTATTCTTATAAATATTAGTTTATAAAATTATGATCTTCACAAAAAGTGATTGTTGATAGTGGGGTTTGAACTCACGACTCGATTACGAGTACATGCAGTTCCCCTGTTGCACCGCAAGGCTACAATGACTTAATTAAAGCTTGCCAAATAGTTGATACCATTCCAGTTGAACAATTTTTAAACTTGACTAGACGGTTGGAAATGACTCATGTACATGGAATTTTTTCGCTGTCAAAACAGTTTGTCACTCTTTTTTTATTTAAAATTACTTTAGATTCAACACTTTCGTCTATTTTAAAGTTGTTATTATGCTTATATTTGAATAGTATTTGACTTTGTTTACGTAGTTATACACTTTTACGACGTTCAGCACTTATTTATTTTGTTTTTAAGCTATTGCATAGCTTCTATCGCGGGCCTTGAGCGCGGGGACCGAATCCAGAAATTCCGTAACGAAAAAAAAAAAATTAATATCAAAGAAAAAGAAATACTGCATAAATAAAATAAATAAATAATTATAATTGCATAAGTTGATACAAAATGCTATGCAATAGCTTTACCGCGGCAGTCCCCGAGTGCCACACGTCTTTTTTTTTAATAGACAGCTCACACATATTGATATTTAGTGTTATTAGGATTATTATACCATTTTCATATGTGTTTTTTTTTTTAATTTTTATTTATACCTATGATACCTTTAAATTAAATTAAATTACCACGGAAATATATTTCTGTGTTGACAACGATTAATGTTCCTATTATTGTCTTAAAAGTCAATTAAATGGGCATTAGACAAAATCATCACCAAGTTTTTTGGGGGGTATTGGTTAGTAAGCCCCTGCCAGTTTATTGCCAGTAACCAGATAAAAATCCAGACTCAGGGATGCAACTAACGTTAAAGAAAAACCTAATATATAACTCTCGTGACTCAGAGATCCACCCAACCCAGGACCTCACGCTCAACAATCGCGCTTACGATAATGAGCTGAATGATGCTGTCTTGTATAAAATGTAAATAAATTTTCCTAATTTAGGACTTAGCATCGAATAGTCATCAGTTCAATTCATCATTGAATCAGTAATTAAAATCCGCGCTTGTGACTACGAGACCAACAAAGCAGCCTTTCCCAAAGTAAATCAAGTAATCCCCAAGTACTTCCTAAGCATCTACTCATCATTCTGTTAACTGCAAAAAAACCGCACTATGAATTCCCACCTCATAGCCATGCAAGGAATTCCACCAAGTAGAGCAAAGCATTTTTCATCCCAATGTTGAAGAATAAAATTTCCCGTTCACGGACTAGACGGTATGTATAACTTGTATTCTTATTGAATTTGATCGCGTTTTCAAAGTGTTAATTTAAATAAATAAATAATAATAATAAAATTTATTTGAAAAATATAAGGTATAAAGTTAAATACCTACAGTTTTTCTTAAATCTATCTCAAGTTCACCCATTTTTTGTGCCTGAACTAGGTAATCCTGTGTTTCAGGCGATTAATAATCACATCTAATTAATATTATTGGTACATATGTAAAAAGGTGTATAAAATTACAGAATCTTAACTTAGCTAATTAACAAACAAAAGTACTAGTAATAACTTCTCTGTATCTTCATTGGACATAGTTTGAAGAGTTTCCTTAAGGATTTTCTTGCAGTTACTATGATAAAGAAGTGTTAATGGATAAAACTGTGAAAAAAAAAAAGTTATATCTAAAAGAAATAATAACGTCTATTTGGTCACAGTTCGTGAAACACAAAATACAAATAGCAAAATAAATAGTATATTATGCAATTAGTGAATAAAGGACGGATTCAAAACGAGGGCCATAGATGAATGACGAGCAAGTGAATGATTCTAACGACTGAATCACGACCGTAGGGAGTGATTCATGATGATTGAATCACGAGCGCAGCGAGTGGTTCAAGTGTTAGAATCCCGAGCGACGCGAGTGCTTCATGGCCCTCGATATAAATCCGTTTTATTCAAGTGTTGCATACTATACTTTATACCATGACTACGAGAAAAAGAAAGATTTAAATAAATCAAAATGCACATTAAAATTGGTACAATTTTGGAGTAATTTTCTTATTATTAGGATGGTCAACCTGTAAAGCGATATTTATTTCCTGTCGATGGTCAGAACTTTCTGCTGGAGGAAACTCTGGGGCATCTTTGGACGTTGAAGGGCGTGGAGTGCACAGTTTTTTTTTTTTTTTTAACGTTGCCCCACGTTAGGACTTTCTCCTGTATTGTGGGTGCGTTTACAAACATTTAAAGTCACATACACAAACAGCCAGACCCAGAACAACTACTTGTAGGTCATACAAATATTGGTTCCGTGCGGGAATCGAACCCGCGACACGCATCGCAGCAGTCAATCGCTTCAACCGTGCCGTCGAGTATTGTTTATATCGAGTACCTATTTTTCGTAAGAAGGTTGTATAGCATTGAGATGGAGGTCGAATATATTGGTGTGTTCTAAATTCAAACACCAAAATAGTGATTTAAAGTGCTTTTTATTCACTGTTTTCAATGAATAAAATAAGCTTTTTAGAGGAGGAATGGTTTAAAAAACATTATTATCACTTTTTACACGACTGCCCAAAAAAAAGGAATGTTATGTTACCTATGTTACCCGGGATAACGTAACGTTTTTCACAATAATTTAAATTGATATCGGTTAAGCCGTTTAAAAGTTATGGTGGAATAAAGAAACTCACAAACATACATAAACCCTGAAAATATAACACTCCTTTTTTACCGACAGAAGTGAAAACACAAAACTTTGGAATAACTGTTCTTTTATACATATAGCTCATAGAAAGCGTTCGGTGACGATGACGAGAGTTCCATGATTTTTGTTCACCCAAAAAGTGCTCAACGAGCCTAAAGAAATTTTCACTTAAAAAAATAAGACTATCGCAAACATTCTAAATTACATACCATCTCACAAATCCAGCTCCACGAGCGTTTGATGGACAAGATTCATTTTTTACGCTCGCAGGCGGAAATTCCATGTCAAAACTTCGACATGTATTTATGACTTAATACTCCGTATTCGAATACAGAAGGCAGCTCATTTGATTGGCGTGTTATAACGGTTTTTATTTATGATTCTAGGAATGGGGAAAGAAATTGGGAGCCAGATGTTGTTACGTTCGCGTGGGAATTCATTGTTAGGGTTCCGTAGCTCAAAAAGAAAAACGGAACCCTTATTGGATCTCTCATGTGTCTGTGTGTCCATCTGTCGCAGCCAATTTACTCCAAAAATCAAAATCAAAATATTTTATTTCACATAAACCTACATGGGCACTTATGAAACGTCAGAAGCTAGGTGCACGGTTCCAATTAGTCGTTTCCTATGGAGAAGAGCCGGCAAGAAACTCCATAGTTACTCTTTAAAAAATAATTGGCTTTACAATATTATCAAATAGCAGTGTTAATAGGTATGGGAGGACACTGTAGAAATTTCAACAATTACCAGGTACTTAACAAAATAACTCCGAATCTACTGGACCGATTATGTTGAGAGGAGATTGTTCTGCATCCATACATCGTTCGCCCCAGAACCAACAGCAAAGGAAAATTACTTTGCGTGTTCTAAATTACAAGTATATGCTCATGACGACAAAGTTTAATGACGGACAACTTGCAGAAAGGATTTATTTCAAAAGAAAACAAAGATTTTGAGGTTATAATTATGTAGTAAGAAACAATCCTTTCAATCCCCCTTTTAATATATCAATGCTTTCATACTTCGAAATACATGCTAATTAATCCATGTCAGTGTTATTTCTATTGCCTGTATGTGGTTAGTTAAGCTAAGAGAATAAGAAAAACATTTAAGTACTTACCTAAGTACCTATTAGGTATTTGGTAAATCTTCTAGTTTTTGTGTCAAAATAGGTAGGTAGGTAAATAAGTACTTATTTATTTAACCCCAATGCAAACGACTTTATCCTAATGTTTTTATTTATTTTATTTATTTATACTTAGGTAGGAAGTCATATTACCTCTTGTATGTTAGTCATGCTATTGAAAGATTAGACATCACTAATTGTCATGTCTAATCTAATTGTCAAAGATGGCGGCATATTTTATGTGATGTCGATAGTCGCTCTTTTAATTATTCATTATGGAACGCAGAATGTCTGTATCATACAGATATTCGCAATTAGTCTAATAAAATATATTTATAATTATTATGTAGGTCAGATGTTTGTTGGTCCTGGGGCCATTTCCAACGATGTCCTTTAGTACACACATAATTTTTTTTGTGACCAATTTTTGTTGTTTTGTTACGTAAATAAATGAATTTTGATTAAGAGAGTCACTTTTGCAACAAACACAAGAAAATTACAAAAAAAAGTTTTTCACAATGCACCGTGTGACATATAAAATGAAAGGGCTTGCTGTGGAGGCCTTAAGTATTACTCGTAAAAAAAAATAAAAGTTCTAAAGTTAAAAAAAAAAACAGAAAAAAGTGAAAAATAACTTCAATTTCGGAAGTCGGCGGCAAAAAAACTAAAATACAGTACCAAGGACACCGACTTCCGAAATTAAAGTTATTTTTCACTTCTTAGTGTTTTTCTTTTTTGAAAGTCGATTGTTTTTTGTTTAAAAGTTTTTTATTTTTTCTAATTAATTATCATTATTATTAAATACTTCAGAAAGTCTAGAATTATTTCTATTGCCAAAGAAAAACTTCGATCTTTCTCCAAACCATCACAAAATACCTTCTACCCAACTCCCCAGAACTGATTGAGTATATAAAAGAAACACTTTTATTTACCCCGTATACTTTGTTTACCCCGTTACCCTACAAATGAGGAGGATCGGGCACTAAATGAGGCTTAAAAAGGTCTGTAATCTGTCACTTTTCGGCACAGTTGGTACTCTAGGTTAGGTAACGAAGTATAAGGTCGGGTACTGTGCTTATGTGTTTTCAGATAAAAGTAAGTTGAGCAGTTTTTTTTTTTTTTTTTTTTTTGTTGGAAATAATTTAGAAAAGTGAGCAGGCACTCAGGTGAGCCAGAAAGTCTCGTTCTCACTGCGGTCTCTCTATAGATTCAAATATTTCCTCCCATCTAGCACCAAAATCACCTTGGTCTAGTCACTTGTGCTTCCTATTATAGACTATGCTGATGTTTGTTCTTTTGATCTTTCCCAAGAACTTTTAAATAAATTGGATCGACTTCTCAACAGTTGTAGGTATTCGGTTTGTTTTTGGCCTTCGTGAATACGATCACGTTTCTTCCTCCCGTTCTCAGCTTAAATGGTTGCCTATCTGACTCAGGAGGTCCCTCAGATCTCTCTGCTTGCCATTCACGATTATGAACGATCCATGTGCTCCAGATTATCTAAAGAATTATTTCAAAGTGTTGGGCAGTTCTCATAGTCGTAACCTACGAGCTTCCAAGAATCTACTTCTCCAAATTCCTTCACACCGTACCGGTTTTATGTCAAATTCTTGCGCTACTATAAAGCTCTGGAACGCGCTACCTTTTGGCATTAAAAAAGCTGAAAACAAATTTACTTTTAAAAGAAAAGTTCGTAACCACTACATAAGTCAGACTAAATGACTCTCAAATAGTAGTCTAGTCATAGTAATTATTATTATTAGGTGGTATTTGTTAAAATATCTATTAGTTTATTTTATTTGTATATGTGTATTAGTATCAATAAAACTATATACATTCTCGTAATCAAGAAGTTAATATTTTAGACATTATTTTTGTACCCTATCACTGTTTTTATATTTAACCTAAAGGTTGACTGGTAGAGAATGCCTTGTGGCATTAAGTCCGCCTATGTACCACTATTGTACATGAAGTTTAAATATATAAATAAAAGTCTGACTTATCTGGCTAAACCTTGACTATACTCAGATATAGTTAACCACATGTCAGCGATAACACCTTGAACTGTTTCACCAAAACACCGTTGACAAAATATAATTTTTTTTTTACAAACAACTGCACAACAGCAAGGAACCCTTAGGCTGACCCCACATTTGGCGTACGCGATCCACGGGCGTGCGAGTAGCGCGAGCGCCGCGCGCACGTTGCGCGCGCGCTGCGTGAGCGTCGGGTGTTACCACCGTGTGACGTGCGTGCAGCGTGTGCGCGGCGCGCTCGCGACGCTCGAGTCGCGTTCATACCCCTTCGCCCGCTATCCCCGCCGCAAAAAAAGTAATACAAAATATAGTAATCACTTTCTTGTGAACAAGAAGACCATAATATATCTTGCCAGAGGCGTTTAGTCTTTTTATTACGTGTCTTATTTCTTTTTAGTAGCAAAGCTAACAGTAGTGTTTCCTCGTCTGAGTCCATTTTGTTAGTAATTGTAGAACAGTAACGCAACGACGTGTGCTAACACGGCACTGGCCAAATTGTGACTGACTTGTCTGAAGGGGGTTAAACGCCAAGGCGAGCGCCACGCGCGCGCCGCGCGCATGCCTCACACACATCACACACACGTCCCACGGCGGCAACACCCGACGCTCACGCAGCGCGCGCCCAGCGCGCGCGCGGCGCTCGCGCTACACGAACGCCCGTGGATCGCGCACGCCAAATGTGGGGTCAGCCTTATAATTTCGCTATGTCCGTCTGTCTGTCTGTCCGTCTGTCCGCGGCTTAGCTCAGAGACTCTGAGTACTAGAAAGCTGTAATTCGGTATGGGTATATATATTAATCACGCCAACAAAGTGGTAAAATAAAATCTTTTTAGGGTAAAAAAAACCGTTTTTCGTTTTAGGGATCCGTTTACGTAATATTAAGATTTAAAGTGGTAATTTTTGTTAGAGTCAAGTACCCCCCCCTGCCAGCTAAATGGTTGTATTACACAGCTAAGTAGGCTTAACAAGTTACCAAGTAATAGTCGACCAATTTAAATTTGCGAGAACATGTTTTTCAACTACAATGTTAAGTTTGTTCTTAGGATAAATACATCCCAACTACGGAACCCTTCATTGTGCGTGGTCCTACATGCTCTTGGCCGATTTTTATTATATAGATTAATGAATAATTGTTTTCTTTTTAAGTGAAATAAATTATAGTATACAAAATTTTTTGGGTAACTAAATAATAGCCGAATCCCTTGAAAAAAACAGCAAAATAGAAATACCTCAACATCTTCCTACCCTTCTTCCATATTACCCGGGTTCAGCGCAAAGAGTAAAATAAAAGAAAAGAAAGAAAAAAAATACATAATTTTATTTAGCACAGACTAAAAAGCACACATGACACAATATAATCATCATCATCATTTCAGCCGAAAATCGTCCACTGCTGGACATAGACCTCCACCAAAGGAGGGTAGGATTTGCCATAAGCCACTCTTGGCAAGCAATAATACACAATATATTACACAGCAGATAAAAAAAATAAAAAAACAAATGAAACGTGTAAAGTAGGTAAACACGCAAAGTAGAAATAACTATCTAATAAAATAAAACTAGTCATAAATCTCCTACAAAGTACAAACATAAAAATTCACTAGTTTCCACAGAAAACTCGATCAAAAAGTCCTCCCTGATGAACCTACAAATAGAGAAAGGTGACTTTTTATCACTCAACAGACGTCGGCAAACTGAGGTCACAGTTGATGGCAAAGTTTAGACACACTGGGAACTTTTCTATTTTGTCCTAGTAGTTTTTGTAGCCTGTGGCTAAATATAGTTTTCCCAGACAGTGTACGTGTTGAGTGGTAATTAGATTTGCGTATCAGTTTCATGCCCAAATACTCAAACGTTACTTAACTTTAAGACGTTCTTATAAGTGTTTCTGTCGCTACAAAACAGTTTAAAGTGACAGAGACAGCATTAGACTTAACGGCGACTTAAAATTGAATTGCGTTTGAGTATTCAGCAGTCAGAGTAGCTCTTTTATATTAAAACCAGTTAAGTGTGTGTTGGACCACGCACAATGAAGGGTTCCGTAGTTGGTATAAATTTATCCCAAGAACCAACTTAACATTGTATTTGAAAACATGTTCTTCAACTGTAAATGTAAGTTGGTCGACTATTGCTCGATAACTTGTGAAGCCTACTTAGAATAGAATAGAATAGAATAGAATTTGTTTTATTGGAGTAACCAAGACTCAACAAGAATGTTAGTGAAACTTACGGCTATGTTAGTAAGCACAGACACTAAACAAAAACAAGGAAAACAATACGATTAACAAACAATAATGTTAGGTCAAAGTCAAAGTCAAATAATTTATTTCAAATAGGCACGAAGATGCAATTTTGAACGTCAAAAATTACATGAATAGTTAATTGATTCTAGTTGCGCCTTCCAAAATGTAGTTATTTATGGAGAAGAATGGGCACGAAACTCCATACTTACTCTTTTAAAATGTTAACAATAGTTTGTATACATTAATCAATATTTATAGGTGAAGACTATGTACCTAGAATAAAAAAATAAAAAATATAAAAAAATTCATCAAAATTACTTACCACAATTGGTAAAAAGAATGAAAAGTGAAGTAATAACAGAACAATTAATAAATGCGATAGGTACATGGTGCTCACATATTTACAAACATTGTATATGATTTCCCAAAAAAATAAAAACCACCTTCACCTTTGTAACAAAAGGTTTGTGTCACCTTTGTAATATCCCATGAGAGACAGCACAACAGTGACCCACGTAAATACAGTCCAGGCGACTCGCAACCAAGCTTAAGACACTGTTGGAGCTGCCCTCCACCCTGCGCACCAGGGAAGCGCACCTCTTACGCATTGTTGCGTAAAAGCAATCGTAATAATCGTAAGCGTACTTAGCAGTAATGGTTTTCCTTTTAACTTCGTTGTATATACTACTGCTGTGAATTATTTCACTTATTAAGAACTCCATTTTATTTATATTGACGTTTATACTTTTATAGAAGAAATATTTTGTTTTATAAACGAGTTGTCAAGTGTCAGTTTACCTTGTTTAGTTACATAGTTTTATCGCGCTAAATTGTTAATAAATAGCAATTACTCGTTTTCTAGTGTTTCCATCATCCTCCAATCATTAAAATATATACAGTCCATTTGCTCATCAACACAACCATTTAGCTGGCAGAGGGGGGGGGGGGTATTTGACTCTATTAAAAATTACCACTTTAAAGCTTAATATTTCGCAAACGGATCCCTAAATCGAGAAATGGCTTTCACGAACCCGCAATATTTTTAAACGGCCTATTCAACGATACCCCATACCATGGAATAAAAATATCCTTATTTTACCCTAAAGCAATTTATTTTTCAAGATTTTATTTGACCACTTTGTCGGAGTGATTAATATGTATACCCATACCAAATTTCAGCTAGTACTAAAAGTCTCTGAGCTAAACAGCGGACAGACAGACAGACGGAAATGGCGAAACTATAAGGACTCCTTGTTTGCAACGAAACCCTAAAAACCGGCCAAGTGTCTGTCGTAACACGCACAGTGGAGGGTTATGTAGTTGCCATGCATATTAACGCATGTACAAAATTTATTTTATTGACCGCAAAAATAAGTTAATATTTTAGAAAAATACTGGAGCTCGTGGCTAAGTAATAACAGCCGCACGGATCGATCCTTCAGGTTAAGCTACGCTTGCCGGGGTTGGTCCGTGGATGGGCCATCTTTACATATCGAGACTCTTCCGTGCCTCGGAAAGCACGTTAAGCCGTTGGTCCCGGCTGTCATTCGTGGATCTTTGACAGTCGTTACGGGTCGTCAGAAGCCCAAAAGTCTGACAGCCAGTCTTACCAAGGGGTATCGTTTTACCCAGTTACAGGGTTGTGGAGGTCAGATAGGCAGTCACTCCATGTAAAATACTGGTATTCAGCTGCATCCGGTTAGACTGGAAGCCGACCCCAACATAGTTGGGATAAGGCTAGGCAGAATGAAAAATTTTAGATAAATACTATTATTATTTCTGCGGTAATAAAACTCTTGTCTTAAAAACTACGGACTTAAATAGCAAAGTCACTTAAAAACATCATAATCTATTTAATTGTGGGATCCAAAGATACCCCACATGGTTATGTGTATTGAATTATTATTTTTCATGCCTGGGTTACGTATGGGGTGAGCCACTCCTAATATCACTACACCATTGTTTAGCGATGCACAGAATTCACCTTCTTTCCAATTTACATGTCCTAGTAAAATGGGTGCCATGTGGAGCCGGACGTAAAGAATACACCCTTTCTTCCCATGGGTGTCGTAAAAGACAACTAAGGGATTTACTAGAGAATGGGCAGAAGCGTTCTTTATGCATTTTTAACACCATACTGCGATCGCCAACCCACCTGCCAAGCGTGTCGAATAAGGCAAACCCTTTGGGGGAGGCCTGTGACCAGCAGTGGACATCTTTCGGCTGAAATGATAATGAATGATGAGTAAATAACTGTTTCACTTCCGGACTGACGGACAGACTCGCAGACAGGTATAACGAAATTTTAAGAGTTCCGTTTTTGCCATTTGGTTAGGGAACCCTAAAAATAGATGAAAAAATAATAATATTGGCTTAGTGATGTATTTAATTTCATAGAATAGCAGTCTAGTGTGGTGGAGATAGCCATTCTATAAAAAAAATTGGTTGTCTGTAAAGTTGGTTTACGGACGATAGTTTAACGTGACAACGTCATAACAAAACATTGATGCGGCGCAAGCGTACAGTGAGCGTAACGGGACAATGAGCGTAACGGGACAATGAGTCATCCTTTTTCGTGCATGCAGCCGTCGTTCATCGATTTATTAGACGTTGTCACGTCAAAAATAATTTCAAATGTTTTCGGGATATAAAACACGTATTACGCCTTCATAAATAACAGATGAAGTCTCAAACTATACAACTATTGTGTTTGGTTGACCGCAACTATAATTAATGAAACCAATATAAATTTATTTTTAGGCATTTATCATCCTGAAATCAATCATGATATTAATCTATAAGTTAGCTGCAGCCCGCGGCTTCGGCTGTAGCTCGGATCGCCACTTGCTATGTTGACAGTCTTAACTGGCCCGGATCAGCCGTATCAGCCGCTCCGTAGATTAGCAGTTTCGGGTTTAATGGTAAATTCTCATAAATAACTTTAAAAAAAATTATTTAAATTATTAAAATATATATATATCTGAATTCCTTAAATTAAGTCCTTTCATTGTATATGTGACACGGTACAGTTCGCAATACTTTTGTTTAAAATTTTCTAATTTCCCCCCAAATGTGACCCCCATATTCAAAATTCATTTATATACGTTACACGTCCGTGTTTGGGTCACAGAAGTTCATATGTGTACCACAAATTTCAATTTAATCGGCCCCGTAGATTCGGAGCAAATCGGCGGGGACAGAGGGACGGACACAGACACACAAGTGATCCTATAAGGGTTCCGCTTTTTAATCTTTACTAACTTTTGCCCGCAGCTCCGCTCGCGTGGAGTTCGGTTATTGCGTAAAAAAGTAGCCTATGTCCTTCTCCATATCCCTGGCTATATCTCTGCCAAATTTCATGACGATCGGCTCAGCGGTTTAGGCGTGAAAAGGTAACATACAGACAGACAGACAGACAGAAAGACAGAGAGACAGAGTTACTTTCACATTTATAATATTACTAGCTTTTGCCCGCAGCTCCGCCCGCGTGGATGTCGGTTATCGCGTAAATAAGTAGCCTATGTCCATCTCCATATCCCAGGCTATATCTCTGCCAAATTTCATGACGATCGGTTCAGCGGTTTAGGCCTGAAAACGTAACATACAGACAGACAGACAGATAGACAGACAGACAGACAGAGTTACTTTCACATTTATAATGTTAGTATGGAAGTATGGATGAACCCCTAAAAAATATAAGTACATAAATGACACACATTTTTTACACAATTTTAACAAGACAGTAATTGGGGTAATTGCGTTACCTACATAGTGGTTAGTTATATTGGTGGACTTGGCGTTTGAATTTTCAAGTGAAGTGTGAAGAGTTTTTGAGGCAAAAGAGAGTTGCCGCATGAAATTTGTTTTTTTTTTTTTTTTTTTCGTACACACTGATTTTAAACCTGCACGTGTTTTAGACAAATAATAGTAGATTGTTATACAAGGGGCTAAAATGACCCATTTATACGAGGTAGTTTTACTTCCGTCGTTTAGCGAGGGAGTAAATAGAAACCGAGTTATAATGGGTTTTTAGCGCCGTATGTTACACACTCTACTTTTCACTACGATTGCGAGAAAATAAAATAATCCAATACAATATTAAAAATAAGTTACAACCGCTAATTCAATTTCCAAATTCGAGAATAATTCTAAAGAATTCGCGCCAATGTCTTATTTTTTTTTAATTTCTTCTGCAGCCGCAACGCATGCATTCTACCAAAGAGATCGACGATGAAAGTTCCATTTTCAAAAATAAAATGTTGTTCTTTTTTTATGAAACAGTAGTAAGTCGAGTCTTTAGTCATGATTATTCTACTTATGATTAAAGACTTTTTCGTTTTTGTAGGCTCATTGTCATTTGACAGACAAAAAAAAAATCTTTTTCCCCTCGAGGGAGAAATGCTATTTTTTCTTCGCTCTGGTACGCCACAATGACGGTCTTTTTGAGCAAGAGGAGTGAAAATATATCTTATCTTATCTTATCTTATTACGTTACGCCATTACCCCGCTGTCAGCTGTCACGCAGTTGGGTACAAAGTTACCCCATTGCGCCACCTTCCTTAAACCCCAGCCTCCCGTTTTAAAGTGAAATCGCTTTGATATCGTTTCGTGCCCGTCTCGTTACCGTCACTCAAATTCAGTTACGTGTTAACGCGTATAAAACGCCTTTGAACTTCAACGTGATTTTATTTTCGACTTGAATTAAGTTATGTTTGCGTTTTCCGGTGTAATCTTGGAATTTGTGATTAGGGAAATGGTTGCTTTAAAAAATTATACTTTAGGCAATAAAGGAAAATTTGTTAAGTAGGAAGAGATTATGCACTCCATCCTCAAGAATTAAAATGAAGTGATAGCCCCTATTATATGGCAATAAAAATATATGCCGGAGAAAGGTAGGTTTCTCTTGTTATCATCAGTCATATTTTAACTACTGTGGGAGTACTGTGGGTAGTCATGGTTATTGCGCAATAGAAAAACCGAATTAAACTGAAAAGTCATTTACTCAATCTAAGCTGAGAAACAAAATTACATAAGACAGTCCCCCAAAACGCCCATCCCTTCACCACTTCCTAGTGCTTTAGCTGGGAAGAAGAAGTAGCGGAACAAACTCCCCAGCAGCACATCTTTCTGTTCAGTTAGAAGAACTTGATTCTACACAGTAATGGGTATGCAAAGTAATTAATATAGGAACACGACACAACTATACCGAACGCGCAACAGTTTCTAGACGTCTTCACTGCTTGACCGCCACCGATGAACTCCACTTGTCGACTGTGCGGCGATCACTTCCCATCGGTCGAACGTTATGTTCTAGACTCTGTCACGCGCCGCTAAACAGCACTAGCGTCGCGATTAGTCAAGAATCAATGGCACGAATCCCAACTCCATCGAACGCCAACAGATGGCGCTGGTGTTTTTTTTTTTTAAATAATTAGATTTTTAATGTTTACAGTAAGCGTTATTCGTCTTATAGAGGCATGAGGAACAGAAGGAATAGTTCACACATCCTCCATATAAAAAGAAGGATGGTGGGCAACTGCCCGACGGTTGATATCGGGATTTTGTATACATATATTCCAGTCGCGCGGTAAACTCTGCTTGCAGGATGTCTGATCCGCAATCAATAATATATAATATAACAAAATCCGGCTCGAAGGACCACTTTGTAGCTGTTGGGGCACAGGATGGATTTAAAAATACAATTTTCAACTTGAGATGCCGGTTTTAATTCCAGGTTTTTTTTACAAATTAACAAAATTAAGGCGTTGGTTTACAACAAAACGATATCAATACTCCTTTTCTGTACGTGCAAAAGCTTTTATCTTTCAGCTGACATTTATAAAACCGTTCTCAACTCATCTACACAAGGCTATCAAATTTATAAAGAACGGGCAAATAAACTATTTACTGACAACGTTACGATAGGTCGATGACACGTTAACGACATCAGCTCGTAATCACTTTCGTCTCAGTGCCCTTTAGCGCGAAAGTAGCAAAGAGAGTTCTGTGTGTGTGCTCCAGTTCATTAGTGATGGGGTGAGGTGGTGAACTTGTCGATAGTTCAAATTATTTATGAAACATTTTACGACAGTAAACGACACACAATTTATGGAAGTTTTATTTTCATCAGACTATCACGTCTATAATTATGCAACTCGAAATTCAAAGCGTTTATCTCAATTGAACCGTTTACAGTGCTTTTGAATTGTCAAGAAGACGGTCAGTCAGAATGATATGGGTGAAGCCAGACGAGCGTAATTTTTTGAGTTGTGAGTCGCGTAATTTCTGCTACATTTGGTTTCATACAAAAATCCTGTTTCGTTAACACGGCGACGCAAAATGAGTTGTCTGCCGACTCACGCGCACAATCCCGGCTGAATTGAGTTCGCGGCGAGAGGGGGGCGACTCGAGGGAATAAAAACACTTTAAAAACTTAAGTGTTATTATTAGTCTTTCCTCTGCACTGATGGCTTGTGTCTGATTTAGTAATAAAAGGTTTTATGAGATGTGATAATTCTTGAAAAATATATAATGGCAGATGGAGTAATTTTGAAATATATCTGGATTTGCACATAAACGTTCATACAAGACATGAAACTGTCCGCGCATCAGTCTTTCACTGTTGAGTGGATTCACCCAGTATTTTTTTCTATCATCATCTTCTGTGTCTTAGCTTTAAGCTTCGTAAACACACAACGTTTTTATTATATTCATTGCACTACACAAACACCCAATACAAGCGTTGAAAAGCAACTGAATAAATTACGCTCGTCTGGCTGCCCAACAGAATTTCTGCCGAGCAGAAATTACGCGACTCACAACTCAAAAAATTACGCTCGTCTGGCTTCACCCTAAGTGTAAGATACACAGAATATTGTTGATGTTTGTATAATGGCGTGTGCTAGCTGACATATGGCAAATAATTTAATTTAATGTTCCGTGTCTCGTAATGTTAATTATTTTGCATACCTACTATTGCATAGAATCTAGTTTTTCTAACTGAACAGACAGCTGTGCTGCTGGGGAGTTTGTTGCTTCTTCCCAGCAAAAGCACTAGGAAATGGTGAAGGGTGGGCGTTTTGTGGAACTGTCTTATGTAATTTTGACGTTCGAAAAGTGCTGATTCTCAGCCTAGTTTGAATAAATGACTTTTGATTTCGATTTTGAATACTCTTCATTATGTACACCATAAAAATAACAGATATAAATATAGAAATTAATGAATGTTATATATGTGTTAACGATGTCATTGTATCAAGCAGGTTAAATAATGAATGGAATACTATTAATGTAATTCTACTATTTTGCTATTTTAATTAAGTATGAATTTTTGTTTGTTTGTCTTTAAGTAAATTCAAGTGATGTATGTTTATTGCATAAAATCCAGAACCTACTGATTGGGAGAAGACACTGGCTCCTGTAACACAGGTGTTTTACCTAGCGCAGGAGTCAGGGCTTTCACTTTGTTTGTACACATTTTTTATGCCAATAAATAATAATAATAATAATAATTATTATTATTATTATGCAAAGGTGGGTGCGGCTTCATGTCTTAATTTAATTATGTTGCTGATACTAACATTAGTTCTTTTTAAGTACATTTTTACTTACAAAATATGGACCTGGTCTGAAATAAATGTTAATTATTATTATTATTATAAACAATATTTTCTGACATAGAATAGATATCAAAGTCAAACTACGTGCTAACTCTCGATTTTTACATTGGTTGTACGGTTGGTTTATAGTTTATGGCGCTGTTTCATCTAAATAAATCGAAGCCTACAGATATTTAGTTACTGGGTGTTAGTTTCGATGAATGATTGCACGATCAAAACAAATAGACTATTAATGTTTGCACGTTTATAAAAAGAACGTTTATTTAAAAAATATTGTTAGCTTAATTTACTTTGAAAGTAAATAGTACGAATCATAGAATGTTTAAACAAAAAAATATTTTTACAGCATAAAAACGGCCTCACTCCTGAGCAGAATAAGAGGCAGTCACAATAGTATCCTGAAGGCGGTGGCGGCAGACACTTCCTCCGCCATAATAAGGCAATTTTTGCGAAGACTTATACCATAGTTAGACCATTACCATTTCTCGTTGCGTCTAGATGTTGGGTGGTCTTCTCATAAACTCGTCTTTAAGTTACTAACAATAGTGTTTTAAGTGGAAACATGTTACTAACAATTTATGGATCTTTTGTGTTATCCGAAATAAAATGATTTTATTTATTATTTATTTATTATAAAACAATTTATTGACGGGAATCATTTTGTAATGTAATTCATAATATTTGCACGTCTAATATAAACACACCATGTTTTATGCAAATAAATAATAGCAGTTATAGCCTAGTGGTGTGAACGTCGGACTGCCAAGTCATTTCATTTCATTTATTTATTCATTAACAATTAACATTGTGTTGAACATTACATCTATATATATAAAATCTATATATATAAAAATCAATTGCTGTTCATTAGTCTCGCTAAAACTCGAGAACGGCTGGGCCGATTTAGCTGATTTTGGTTTTGAAATGTTTGTTGTAGTCAAGGGAAGGTTTAAACGGTGAGAAAATATGGAAAAAAAACTATTAGTGAACGGCTGGACCGATTTCGCTAATTATTTTTTTTTTGTGTTTGTTATTATCTGGAGAAGGTTGGACGGTAGGTAGGGTAGGTAGGGTAGGATAAGGTAGGGTAGGGTAGGTAGGGTAGGGTAGGGAGGGTAGGGTAGGTAGGGTATGGTAGGGTAAGGTAGGTAGGGTAGGGTAGGGTAGGTAGGGTAGGGTAGGGCAGGTAAGGTAGGTAGGGTAGGGTAGGTAAGTAGGGTAGGTAGGGTACATAGGGTAGGGTAGGGTATGTTAGGTAGGGTAGGGTAGGTAGGTAGAGTAGGGTAGGGTAGGTAGGTAGGGTAAGGTAGAGTAGTGAAGTTTATACTATATTTCCTTTGCGCGTAGACAAACTGCCACAGTCAAATAACTTTTGACAGAACGAAGTCTGTCGGGTCAGTTAGTATCAAATAAAATTATCACATGCAGAAACAATACATTTAAAAGCCTAATTAAAATTGAAGTGAAAAGTTATTTCAAGAGTCAAATTAATTTAAATTATGTCAACAAATAAATACAATGTCAAATTTATATCAGTAATTATGTAAAATTCCATGTCAAGAAAATTTAAATTATTGAGAGTATAAATTCATAAAGTAAGTAGTGTTTAAGACTTAAACACTACTTGTGTTTAAGTCATAGGGGCCTATCACACTATCAATATTATCACGCGATACTCGATATCGTGATCCAGTATTGATGAAATATTGATGGTATTGATGTCAAATTATGATTACTATATCGATAATTTTATTGATGATAATATAACGATATCCAGGATCATGATAATATTGATAGTGTAATAGTGGCCATAGGTATCGAGTTCGCATCCAAGGTATTGTTTAATTATCATTTTCTTGAAAAATGGTGAAGGAAAACATCGTTAGGAAACAACATCCTGAGAGATATTTCTCGATGGCATCTGTAGCCAAGTCTGAGGCTTATGAGCAGCACCCCCATCCGACGGCATATGACGGCACTGTTGGCGCAGTGGTTAAGCGATTGACTGCTGCGCTGCGTGTCGCGGGTTCGATTCCCGCACGGAACAAATATTTGTATAACCTACAAGTAGTTGTTCCGGGTCTGGCTGTTCGTGTATGTGACTTTTAAAGTTTTGTAAGCGCACTCACAATACAGGAGAAATTCCTAGAGTGGGGTAAAGTAAAAAAAAAAAAACTCTGACACCAGGTTTGTCATTAACCACACAAAAAGAAGAAGATGCAAATAAATACAATTTCTATTAATATAAACAGTAATTCCACATACAATAACAACGCGTTGGTTGCATATATGCATCTTGAATTCATTCATTCACTGACAGACTACGCAAAGCCAGCCGCGGGACCTAGAAACTTGAAATTTTGCGCAGGGGTTATATTATATTTATATAATATGACTATATATATATAATTTTTTTATTATGTATATTATACAGGGTCATTGGAAAAACACTAACAACCGCTCAGTACTATATTACCAACATCAAACTCATAAACTTTTAAATCAGATTTTCATACAAAAATAAAATTATTTAAATTCAACGCTCTTAATTTTACGAACCCTTCGCTTAGCAAAAGTCGCCATGTTGGCTTACTATTTACTGCAATGGTCTTAATTTTTTTTTAAAATCCTTATGTATATTTCTATGTAATTAATTTGCAATGCTAAATATAGGAATAACTTCCTGAAATAAATTATTATTTAATTTAATTTTAAACAAACTGCCATGTCTTACTAGTGACAGTGCACGAGAGGCGTAGGTACTCGTAGTTACAACAAACTACAGAATTTAAATGTGTTAGATAGAACTCTCTGCCTGCGTCTGTTTCCGAACGCATACAGCCCTAATCTATTCAAAGTGAGAGTGAACATGCAAAGAACATGAAGACAAAGTCTACGATGGAGTGAGCTTACCCAGAAGAACTGGGTAAGCTCACTCCATCGTAGACTTTGTCTTTGTCACCCAGACCTAGACCAAAGTCAAGAGTAAACCCATAGCAAAATAAAAAAAATAAAAAAAGAACAACGAAATCTTGAAAATTTGTTTTTGGAAAATGTATGTTTTTTTTTTTTAAGTCTGAGTTTGTTTCGCCATTTCTTGTCAGGGGTAGTTAGTCAGATAGGATATATCGACTCCATCTTGCTTATTTTTTTCTATGACGTGTAAAAGTGATTCCGATATCCTATTATTATTATTAGCTTAAAGAATACTACAACTCCATTTTACCTTAATTTGTCAATAGCGCGTTGATTAAATTCCAGACCTGGCATGCTGAGACAGACCCCAGGGGTCTAATAGTGTGCTTTGTTTAATTATAGGAAATAACTTGTGTTTTTAAAATAAATAAATATTAACAGATTAAACGATTTCATTTCATTTATTGCCAGTAAATCTAACTCCACGTATAAACTTGATTATGAAACGGCATTACCTAATCAGTCAATCACTATCTCCTTTGTAACACGTCACTTTAAGGAGCACAATACCCTCTTAACTCTAGCCTACTCAGCCGTAGTCAACACGTTATCGACAGTATTAAATCCCTAATCGATATATTACGTAATTATCGCGCCACATCACTATATGCACGGTCCATGCATCGGCCCGCTCGAGCATATGATCGGCAGAGGTCTGCGTAGGGTTGTTACTGAATCGGGAGTTTGGTTATTTGGTCCTATGAATTTTAAAGTAAAATATAAATAAAAAATATAATTATTTAATAATAATGTAAACAACTAAATTGTTCCATCGAGATTGGTTACCGTGTATCATCTTTTTCAATTTTTTTGTGGCTTGAATACTTAATTAGAACGGTAATTTATCTTACAAAAGGAGTTATAATATTAATGGAAATAATAACATGTATTGTCTCAACACAGTATTTTTCAGTTTTCCCCTTTTGTTTGTATAAAATAACTAAAAATTATGGGAAAACACAGTTTTAGAAATTAGTTTTATTTTTGCGTCTATGCTTTTATGATACGTACCACATAACTTAAAACTATTTTTATCGTTGTATACTTAACAAATTTATAAATTACTAGCTTTTGCCCACGGATCCGCCCGCGTGAATGTCGGTTATCGCGTAAAAGTAGCCTATGTCCTTCTTCATATCCCAGGCTAAATCTCTGCCAAATTTCATGACGATCAGTTCAGCGGTTTAGGCGTGAAAACGTAACCTACAGACAGACAGAGTTAATTTCACATTTATAATATTACTAGCTTTTGTCCGCGGCTCCGCCCGCGTGGATGTCGGTTGTCGCGTAAAAAAGTAGCCTATATCCTTCTCCTTATCCCAAGGCTATATCTCTACCAAATTTCATGTTGATCGGTTCAGCGGTTTAGGCGTGAAAACTTAACATACAGACAGACAGACAGACCGACAGATAGACAGAGTTACTTTCACATTTATAATATTAGTATGGATTATAACCTAGGTTACTATGTCATAACCCTATTAGCATTTTCCGTTGGCATTTAGTTGGGCCAACTTCAGAGGTATGTGGCCCAACCAAACGCCAACAAAAATGCTACTAGGGAATGGATGTAGTTATTACAACCTTGTTTATCATACTTGCTTATTTGCGCCCCAAGCAAACTAAAACTTCGATAATGAAATTAAAGGTAAACTTGGCACACAAAATCTGACCATTCACTAAGTTTAGTTTAGTTTCAACTGTGTTTAGAGTAAGTCTGTTGTGACCCTTTCGTAGAACTTTAAGTTGAGACTGACTCAAACTCAAGATACCCAGGGGAATGTGGGTAGTTAATTCTGGAGAATGGGGGATCTAGGATTGCAGAATGAATTGTTAACATTAACGTTCCTTCATCATTTCAGGCGAAAGACGTCCACTGATGAATCTAAGCCTCCCCCAAGCACCGCCTCTTTGACCGGTTCTGTGCTTTTCGCATCGGATTCCTGCGGCATTCACAAGATCATCGGTCTACCTTGTGGGAGGCCTTTCAACGGTACGTCTTCCGGTATGCGGTCGCAACTCCAGAACCTTTCGGCTCGATTGGCCATTTGTTCTACGAGCAATGTACTCTGCCCACTACCACTTAAGTTTGGCAATTCTTCGGGCAGTGTCGGTTGCCTTGGTTCTCCGTCTTTCGGGTCAATTAAATCCATACTAATATTATAAATGTGAAAGTAACTCTGTCTGTCTGTCTGTCTGTATGTTACGTTTTTACGCCTAAACCGCTGAACCGATCGTCATGAGATTTGGCAGAGATATAGCCTGGGATACGGAGAAGGACATAGGCTACTTTTTTACGCGATATAACCGACATCGACGCGGGCGAAGCCGCGGGCAGAAGCTAGTAACGATATAAATATAGTTAGCTAACCTATTAAAAACTGATTATCTGAGTAATTACCAAGTTACGATCTCATTCTTTAGATATGATTTGGATATGTTCCAGTTATCTTATCCCGAAGACAAATTTATACAAATGCCTATCTGGAGACTGTGAAACAAACTCCTAGCTTGTAGCACAGAAAAAAGGAAATTAATTGTGAATTTGCCGTATTATAGACATTTCATACAATTATCAAATAATTGCAGTTGTGATATGAATATACAAGCAATTTAAATCGGTACTAAATTTGCTTAGCAATTAATTTCTCTGACTCAAAGTAGTTTTTGACGTGACAACGTCTAATAAATCGATGAACGCCGGCTGCATGCACGAAAAAGGGTGACTCATTGTCCCGATACGCTCATTGTCCCGATACGCTCATTGTCCCGTTACGCTCATTGTCCCTTTACGCTCATTGTCCCGTTACGCTCATTGTCCCTTTACGCTCATTGTTCCGTTACGCTCATTGTACGCTTGCGCCGCATCAATGATTTTGTTAAGACGTTGTCACGTTTAACTATCGTCCGTAAACCAACTTTACAGACAACCAATTTTTGTTTATAGTACCTAAAGGTTTAAACCAGATGTTGTTTTTAGATGTTGCTACATTCATCTTATGCCTAGCCTTTTTCCAACTATGTCGGCGTCGGCTTCCAGTCGAACTGGAAGCAGCTGAATACCAGTATTTTCCATGGAGCAATTGCCTATCTGACCTACACAACCGAGTAACTGAGTAATTCGATACCCTTTGGTAAGACTGGTTGTCAGACTTTCGGGCTTCTGACGACGATCCACGAATGACAGCCGAGACCATCGGCTTAACGTGCTTTCCGAGGCATGGAGGAGTCTTGGTAAGTAAAGATGGTCACCCATCCACGGACCAACCGCGGCAAGGGTAGCTTAACCTGATCGATCTACCCGTGCGGCTGTTATTACTTAGCCACAGAAGTTGCTACATTATCGTCTTGATAAATATCAAAACGGCTTAAAACAAGTTTGTATACGCCTAACTTATATCCAAACGCTCCAAATTCTACTCAAGGCTTTCCCAAGCCTTGTTCAGAAATTCAATAATAATTTAAACATAAATAGACTTGTGCAACTTCGAATGCAAATTCTCGAAATTCATTAGTTCAGTTTGAGTTTGTGTTTGAAGGTCCTTCGAGCTATTAATAAAGGCCTTATATTCCACTGGTTTTAGCCCGCGGCTCCGCCCGCGTGGATGTCGGTTATCGCGTAAAAAAGTAGCCTATGTCCTTCTCCATCCATACAATTATTATAAATATGAAAGTAACTCTGTCCGTCTGTCTATCTGTCTGTCTGTCTGTCTGTCTATCTGTCTGTATGTTACGTTTTCACGCCTAAATCGCTGAACCGATCGACATGAAATTTGGCAGAGATATAGCCTGGGATATGGAGAAGGACATAGGCTACTTTTTTACGCGATAATCGACATCTACGCGGGCGGAGCCGCGGGCAAAAGCTAGTATACTTATACATGTTATACTTCTCCATATACGAGTACATGCCAGTTTTAAGAGCAATAAGAGTATAATTGCTCTTAAAACTGGCATGGCATTATTTGTCTGTGGTGTTATATTGTGCTCATATGACCTTTATTTTTTGATTATTGTTTTCGTTTAAATTGGTACAAATTTATTGAATATTATCGTTTTATCATTTATGTTTGCATGGTATTTTACAATTTTATTTTATTTTTATATAAATAATGTATTCTAATTTAGATTGAATTGCATGTTTTCTTTTATTTTTGTACTTATGTTTCATGCTGGATTATATTCGAACAACGTTTTTGTTACTGAATAAATAAATTTAAACATGAATACTGGCTACTACTGGCGACCAAAAACTACTTCATCATTTCAACCGAAACACGTCCACTGCTGGACTTAGGTCTCCCCCAATTGGGGGGGATTTGTCATAATCGCCACGCTTAGCAGGTGGGTTGGCGATCGCAGTATGTTGTTAAACATAAAAGTGTCAGACGACAGATTTTACATAAAAATATTTCATAGTTCAAAGTGAAACTACTTACAGAAATAAAATCATTTATCATTTAAGATACTAATAAAATGATATTTAAGTTAATTTATAAGATCTCAATCATTTACCGTAAAGGAAAATACATCTCAAGAAATGCTGGACTAAAAAGTCTGAAATTACCAGCATGCAGTAAGCAAACGTAGGAAAAGCTTATACCCTGCAATGTAACAATAATACCCTCAAATTATACCCCACAAAACACAGGAAATCCACCATAAATTATTATTTAGCCACACCGAAATATAAATGACCTTGACCTTCAAACGATCAATCTTATAAGCTGTTTGTGGATGAAAAAAACCATTTTCCAAGCGCCATAACTTCAGAATTGACATCGACTGACCTTGAGACTTCAATGTATCAAGGGTAAAGCCAGACTTTGTCAGTATGTTTATTGTCTACGTAAATAATGGGGTTTGTTTATTTGTACGTGGTTTTGGTTGGACTTGACCTTGATTTTGAATATTTTATCAGTGTCATGGGAACGTTTTGTTTACTTTTGAATAGAATTCAGAATTGTTCATTCTGCATGCCGTGATAAAGATTAGTGGTTGGTGAAGAAATGGTGCTCTGCGGGACTGTCTTATGTAATTTCGACGTTCAAAAAATTCTGATTCTCAGCCTAATTTAAATAAATTACTTTTGATTTGAGTTTTGGTTAGCCAATATTTTTTTTATTTTTATTAATTTAGAAGGTTTTTATCGAAGCACATCCAAATTAAGTGACTTTGATTCGAGGTTAAAACAAGTTTTTTTGGTCCTTTAATGATACTTATCGACAGTAAAGCTGCTTCTTCCTAGAAAAGTGTAGTAATTCAATAAATAAAATGTCCACTTCTTAAATGACAAAATGATTGATTGTTTTTTTTTTTTTTTTTTTTTTTCTTTTTCTGCTAGTTCGATAAAAAGCGAAATTAAGTAATGGTAGAAATATTTATACCATAACCTGTATCAAATTTCTGTGTCTGTAATATCAAAGTTACAGCTTTTTATTAAATGCATATTGAAAGTATTATGTACGGCACACATAACAAAAGAAAAATATTTTTAAATTTTTGTTTTGCTGTGTGTTTGTTCCAGCTAATCTCCGAAACGTCTGGATTGATTATGACGGGACTTTCACTAGTCAGTAGCTGATGCTATAAGGATTAACTTAGGCTTCATTTTAGAAAAGCCACGCAGTCGAAGCCGCGGGCAGGAGCTAGTTATTAAAATAAACAGTATTTAATTCACTACGAAGTATCACCTAAACAGGAAAGCCATCTTCATTCTTGAAAGCAGAAAACATAGTTCATCCTACGCCAACACTCTCCTACTAAGGTCAAGACCAAGACAGACCCAACATGGAACTTGAAACTGAGCCGAGTAGCGAAATAAAACCGAATCTTTATTACTACTGACAAGCTGGACTGAGTTGCGGAAAAGATAGCTTATTAAAACTTGTCATTCCGTCAACATTGTTTTATTTAATGGTTTGATGAAAAGCTGTTTAGTATTTCGGATTCCGTACCCAAAGGGTGCCAACGGGATCCTATTACTACTTCTCCGCTGTCCGTCCGCCAGTCACAGGACTGTATCTCTTGAACCGTAGTAGGTGAACTTGAAATTTTCTCAGAGTGTCTACTATTATGGCCGGTATCATCATCATCATCATTTCAGCCGAAAGACGTCCACTGCTGAACATAAGCCTCCCCCAAATGGGCGGGTTTGCCATAATCGCCACGCTTGGTAGGCGGGTTGGCGATCGCAGTGTGGTGTTAAAAATTCATAGAGAACGCTGCTGCCCATTCTTTAGCTGGTAAGTCCCTTAGTCTCCTTTTACAAACACCCACGGGAAGAAATAGGGTGATGCTATTCTTTACGTCCGGTACCATATGGCACGGCGGCATGGCCGGTATAGCAACAAATAATAAAAATAAAATGAAGTCTAAAATTAAAGGGGCTGGGGCTCCCCATACAAAAAACGTGTTTAAAAAATATGTAGACTCCATTTAAAATAAGTTTAGACATTTAAATAAACCATTTTTAGAGTCCGTTCAACCGATTTTAACTTCTATAGCGAAATTACAAATAGTTTTTTTTTTTCTATTCAAATGAAGTATAGTGTTAAATATTGTCCGGTGGTAACGAAAACTTTGTGTGGCCGCATTTTTATACTAAACGGTGGTAACAATCAGAGCAGAGGAGCTCGTGGCTAAGTAATAACAGCCATACGGATCGATACATCAGGTTAAGTTACGCTTGCCGGGGTTGGTCCGTGGATGGGTGACCATCTTTACATACCGATACTCCTTCGTGCCTCGGAAAGCACGTTAAACCGTTGGTCCCAGCTGTCATTCGCGAATCTTTGACAGTCGTTACGGGTCGTCAGAACACCGAAAGTCTGATGAGGTGTACGATGTGCAGCTGAATAGGTATACATGGAGCGACTGCCTATCTGCTTACTGTAGACAAAATCAAACTGGTTGCTAATCTAATCGTATAATTTATATTTTTTATGACATTCGTTTTATTTTCTGTGATTAATATACTCACACACTGACATAGGTTATTAAATGTTAAAATTTTAGGAAAATCATCTACTTTTACAATGTTTGTAAATATGTGAGCACCATGCATCTAACGCATAATTAATTTGTCTGTCATTGCTTCACTTTTCATTATTTTTACCTATTGTGGTATAGTAATTTTATTCTAGTATAAGTGCATTGTCTTCACATATAATTAATAATTACTGCATACAAATATTGTTAAGACTATGTATGGAGTTTCTTGCCCATTCTTCTCCATACGTAACTACCTATTGGAAGGGGCAACTAGAATCAATTAATTAATTATTTTTGTAAATTTTGACGTTCAAAAGTGATTTGAAATAAATGATTTGACTTTGACTTATCTGACCTCCATAACCAAGTAACTGGGTAATACCAGTAAAACTAAATCCGTTTGTTTTTATAATTTGTGTGATATATAGAACTGTAACTTATGAGTAATATTATGTATACAAAACATTGTTAACATTTTAAAAGAGTAAGTATGGAGTTTCTTGCCCATTCTTCTCCATACATAACTACCTTTTGGAAGGGGCAACTAGAATCAATTAATTATTTTTGTTATTTTGAAGTTCAAAAGTACCGTTTTTATGCCTATTTGAAATAAATGATTTGACTTTGACTTTTGACTTTTAAGTGAGCCCCTAAAGTTGAAAAGTTATTTCACTTACAATTTGTTTATCAAAGATATTTTTTTTAACAAGTCTATTTCAACTAGACTTTATACTCGTAGTTTGCAATTAGTGTTGTTTATTAGATCACGAATTCTTTTAAGAGCTATTTGATTGAGTTAATTCATTAATTAAAACTGGATTTTAGGGAGAGTGGATGGTCACTTTGTCTTAGTTCTCTTTTTAATCAACTTAAAAAAATGAGGAGGTTCTATGTTCGTCTGTATGTATGTATTTTTTATTTCTTTATAGTTATCTATATTTTCGTCAATAATTGTGAACCGGTTTTGGAAATATTTTTTTCGTTTGGTAGAAAATGTTTGCGCGGTGTTCTCATATGAAATTGATTAACTTTGCTTGGGTAGTTTTTGAGTTAGCTTCAATAATACTTATTTTACCCACTTAGTCTTATGTGATTGATGTTATAATAACTTCCTCTCACTGTTATTTACATAGCAGGTAGTGGAATTCGAATTTGTGTGGGGTAGGACCACAAGTAAAACGTGTCAAATAAAAAAGGGAACTTTAAAATAGATGGAAACAATATTAATATAACTTAATACTGTAGACAATATAATGCAGTCGGAGGCATCTCCTAACTATAAAGACATAATTGCATATTTTCATCATCACTGAAAGAACGTCAAACTGTTCGGGCCTTCAGGGTATGGCAGAAGTACAGAATTAATAATAGTCACTGCAGGAGGCTTTCTTATACATTTTTTTTAGATGGATAAAGGTAAAAACTATTCAATCAAAATAACCTTTCGAAACTAAACTTAAAAAACACAACAATTTTAGATTATTCCAAAAACTCCCGAACTTGTAACAAACCGATCTAAACCACACATCGAACCGCTTGACTGCGTCAGATCAACAGCTAAAAATGGCTGCTGTACATAGACAAACGAGAGGCTCCCGAATTGAGAACACACCGCACGTGGTAAAATATAGTGCGAGCCCTTTTGAGCCGATTGATGGAACGGGAGGTAATTACGTCTGGATGCGTCACACGTCAGCCAAGTTTAGGGGTTGGTGTTATTAAGCTTTTTGTAGAGAAATGAATGTTTAGAATTTCTGATTATTCAATTAGATTAATTGCCAGGCTTGTTGCGATCAAATCATGAACATAAATTGGACAATAATGTTCCCACCGCTGGGATACAGGCATCCTCTCTGTGAGAGAGAGTAGGCCCCAATTCTAGGGCTCGGTGAATTGCGGCCCACTCTCTCTAAATATAAAATAGTGTATATCTCACAGTACATGACATAACTTATAAAATACTCGCTTAGGTCGGTGCAAAGAAAACAAAATTCAAGCAACAAAACCTTCGAAACTTAAATAAAAAATACAACACTTTTAGATTCTTCCAAAAACTGCGAAACTTGTAACAAACCGACTAAACTAGACGTCAATCCGCTTGACTGCGTCAGATCCACCGCAAAAAAATGGCTGCTGCAGATAGACAAACGAGAAGCTCCCGAATTGAGAACACACCGCACGTGATAAAATATAGTGCGAGCTCTTTTGAGTAGATTGATGGAACGGGAGGTAATGAGTTTACGTCTGGATACGTCAGTCAGGTTGTGGGGTTATTTAAGCTTTTTGTAGCGGAAAGGGTGGGTAGAATTTTTAATTAGTTAACTAGTTTTTTTTTTTTTTTAACTATAATAGTCGGGCAGGCTACGATCAAATATAGCATGATCATTTTTGGCTTATAGTGTTCCCACTGCTAGGATAATAATAAAATTCTGTTATACTAAAATGTCAAACTTTTATTGCTTGAATAAGAGGCTTTTGGCTACTTCAATGTATGTATTTTATAATTTTATTTTATATTAAGTGCGTTTTGTTTGTGCAGAATAAACAATTTTTCTTTCTTTTTTTTCTTTTCTTATATATTTTGTAAACTTACGGTAAAATTATACAGATGCTATATTAAAAAATGTTGGCCCCTACTATGTCCCGCCAGAAAGTATACAAAATAGCTTAAGTAATTAAATATCTTATAAAAAACTAAAAACGAACAAAAAAAACTCAATAGATAAGTAATGTTACAATTTCATGTCAAACACTAATTATTATTAATAATAAAAATTGTTTGTCTGTAAAGTCGGTTTACGGACGATAATTTTACGTGATAACGTCATAAGAAAACATTGCGTCACAAGCCGAACGCTTAGGCCGATCGTGCCTCTATATCGCTTGTTCCGCGCTCTCGCTTGCACACTCTGCTCAGGCGGAACGTGACAATGAGTCATACTTTTTCGTGCGTGCAGCCGGCGTTCACCGAATTCTAAGACGTTATTACGTCAACAATATCATCATTATTAATAACATGTCAATTAAAAAGTATTTAATCACAATTTCGTAAGTAGTAATCTCAGTACAAATATCATTATCTTATGGGAGCAACATTTTAATTATACAGATAGGTATAAAGTCATATATAAGTATGTGTATAAAGTCGTATAACGGTATTTTGATTGTATAATGTGATTGTGAGCGCGCGCGCAGGCGACGCGAAGGTGGGGGTGTGAGCGAGACATAATTATATTCTTGCGTAATAGTATGTTTTAGTGGATACCTACTTTATTTATTTATTTCTACACGCGCGTGATGCCTGCGGATTATTTTGTGTTTTATTTTTATCTAATAATATTTATTGGTATATCAGGTTGTATAGTTAGGTTATATTCTGAGTACTGTTTGTTTTATTTTATCTAGTTGCCTATTTATGTTCATTTCTTTAAACCTGACTTGGTTCCCGTATGTCCTTTCCGGGTAACCACTGAAAATCAGCGCTGTGCTGTGGGTCCCTCATAGCACAGCATCATGCTGAGTGGAAGCCTTCTTGTCACAGTCATGACGTGCAGCTGCCGACTATTTTGTTTTGTGCTCGTGATTGGAATGTAGATCTATTTAGTTTTATTTTTTATTTTTCTGTATACCATCTACTCAAGTTAATTATCTTTTTGTATGCACGTGTTTCTGTGACAAATAAACCTATTTTTCTTTCTTTCTTTCTTTCTATATGGTTGTAATTTCTTTGCATGTTTCACCTTTGGGTGATGAAATAAATTGCAAAAAGTGAAGTACATGCCTGTCTGGTTTTGAACACACAACCTACTCATAAGTCGTGGCGGTGACTTCAAACAAATGTTCAAATCTTCCAAGCTTTGTCTTTCGGCATCTTATAAATTACTAGCTTCTGCCCGCGACTTTGTCCGCATAAAATTTCGACCCACAACCAACCCCTTCGCATGGCAACGCCCGCCCGCGCAATTACTTCGTTTTCGCTTGGCGTTCTTTCCGATTTTTTGTCGTTGTTCTCAGCTCCTAAGGGTTGTAGCATAATGGTAAAGAGCCTATAACCTTCCCAAAGAATTGGGCTATCCAATAATAAAATAATTTTTCAATTCGAACCAGTAGTTCCTGAGATTAGCGCGTTCAAACAAACAAACAAACTCTTCAGCTTTATAATATTAGTATAGATTTACACAATACAACGCCAGTGACAACAAGCTAACCGTAAACAAATAAATAAATGCCGATCGAACCCTGCTAAAATTCGCGAGCGTTCCAATTTTTCGCTTCAAAAACAAAACCGATATTTTCGGGCCAGCGCAATTTATGCAATATGCACAAATATAAAACTGATGGCTGCTGTTGGGTTGTATTGGTCAGATACGAAGTCGTTCAATGTTAAATACTTTTATGTAGCTGCGGTTAGACTGGAAGCGCACCACAACCAACATAGTTAGGAAAAGCCTGGACTGCCTGAAATTATGATGCACAAATATGAAAATGACCATTTGGTAACATACCTAATTTAGTATTAAATCTGTTTAGGCACACATAGATAGATAGGTAGATAGATAGATAGATAGATAGATAGATAGATAGAATACTCTTTATTATGTATACCTAAGCAAGCAAGAGGTGTAAGCTCTTAATGCTGAAAAAAGCTAAAGTGGATGCCACTATCGTATGAAGCTTTATGTTCATCAATGCACTGAAAAATTGGTTGTCTGTAAAGTTGGTTTACGGACGATAGTTTAACGTGACAACGTCATAACAAAACATTGATGCGGCGCAAGCGTACAATGAGCGTAACGGGACAATGAGCGTAACGGGCCAATGAGTCATCCTTTTTCTTGCATGCAGCCAGCGTTCATCGATTTAAGACGTTGTCACGTCAAAAAATGCATTCCAATCAAGTGACTTTTGACGAGACAACGTCTAATAAATCGACGAACCGCCGGCTAGACATGCTGTCGCGGACTTTTTTTAGAATTTTTAAAGAGGAACAGTTCCATCATACATGATAGTTGCGTAACTTAAACCGTTTACGCAGCGCACGCAACGGAAGCTCTCAAAAAGGAATAATTTTTCCCGTTTTTGCAACATTTTTCATTTATGATCCGCTCCTATTGGCCGTAGCGTGATGTTATATGGCCTATAGCCTTTTTTGATAAATGGACTATCCAACAACAGAAGAATTTTTCAATTCCAACCAGTAGTTCCTGAGATTAGCACGTTTAAACAAACAAACTCTTCAGTTTTATAATATTAGTATAGATAATTCTATTCGCTGATCACTTTTCTCTTATTTTTTAAATAGATAGAAAAGATACAGATGTCTTACATGTCAATGATAGTCTGGCTGTTCTTTCGAAATGGTTCGCAGCTAATAATCTTTTACTTAATGCGAACAAAACTAAATGTCTTAAGTTCTCATTACCAAATGTACCCCAAGTGGGTCTAAATCTAAAACTTGGTGCCAAGAAATTAGATGCAATTACGGAAACTGTATTTTTAGGAATTACTTTAGATTCAAATTTTGCAATGTCCGCTACATTAGAACTCTTTCAGGTAGATTAAGTTCAGCTGCATATACAGTAAGAAAAACCGGCAAAGTGCGTGTCGGACCACGCACAATGAAGGGTTCCGTAGTTGGTATGAATCTATCCCAAGAACAAACTTAACATCGTAGTTAAAAAACCGGCGAAGTGCGTGTCGGACCACGCACAAAGAAGGGTTCCGTACTTGGAAAGAATTTATTCTAAGAACAAACTTAACATTGTAGTTGGTAAACATAATCTCCCATACATTCCAACTGCAAATCTAAGTTTGTACGCACAATATCGAGAGATTTACCATGTTATTTTGTTTTTTCTGTATTTTTTTCAAAATTTTAGGTTCTGTAGTTTCGGAGATCAGGGGGGGAATGGTAAATTTTCGTCTATTTTCACTTATAACTCTAAAACGATTTATTGTAAAATTATTTAAAAAAAAAAATTGTGACCCTCACAGTAAGCCGAGCCAGTGATATGTCACACGGTCCAGTTTAAAAACTTTTTTTAAATTTTCTTGTTTGCCCCCCAAAACTGACCTCAATATTCTAAATTAATTTATTTACGGTTCACGTTCGTGTTTGGGTCACTCAAATTGATATGTATACCAAATTTCAACTTAATCGGTCCATTACATTCGGAGCAAATAGGCTATGACAGACGGACAGACAGACACACGAGTGATCCTATAAGGGCTCCATTTTTTCCATTTGAGGTACGGAACCCTAAAAACATGTTCTTCCATACGGAATGTATGGGAGAACACGTTTTTCAACTGTAAATGTAAGTTGGTTGACTATTACTCGTCAACTTGTGATGCCTACTTAGCTGTGATAGTTTGCCTTTAAGCTTCGTTATATATACTCGTACTACTGCTGTGTTTTTTTTTACACATCCATGTACAACCATTTAGCTGGCACTGACACTTAACTCTAGCAAAAATTAGCACTTTAAAGCTTAATATTTCCGAAACGGATGCCTTAATCGAAAAATGATTTTCACAAACCCGCAATATTTTTGAAAGACCCATCCAACAATACCCACACCACGGTAAGCAAAAAAAAAAAAAACATCCCCATTTTATATATACAGGAGGTACCCTAAATAACTATTTTTTTCATGATTTTATTTGACCACTTTGATAGCGTGATTAATATGTATATCCAAGCCAAATTATAGCTTTCTAGTACTAAGAGTCTCTGAGTTAAGCTGGGGACGGACAGACGGACGGACATGGCGAAACTATAAGGGTTCCTTGTTGACTACGGAACAACAGCCAGGTTAGTATACTTTGCTTATTTCCACAGAATTATGTCTTATGGCGTTCTGCTGTGGGGATCGGCAGCTGACGTAGATTCAATTTTCATTTTACAAAAGAGGGCAATTCGCACGATCTATAAAATGTGTTCCCGCGAGTCCCTTAGAAATAAATTCAAAGAAATTGATATACTGACTCTGCTTTCTCTTTATATTTTAGAAAAGTATTTTGTATTTTCGCAAAAACTTAGGACTTTTCAAAGTAAGAAGCGATTTCCATAACATAAATACACGCAGAAGACATAAGATTGTGATACCCAAAGATTAACTAAAACAAGCAAGTCATTTCTTATAAACACTATTCGCTTTTATAATAAATTGCCAAAGTCAGTTACAGAACTTAGCGACGGAAAGTTCAAAACCAACATCAAATGTGTCCTTATTAAAAAAGTATATTATAAGATAAAATACTACGTTGAAGACAAGGAAGTTTGGCAATAATTCCTTCTGCACATGTGGCTTCCCTGGTAACTCATTAACGGCATAATTATGTAAGTGTCTATTAAGAGTCTATACTACCGCAGCGCCACCTCACTCTGTATCTCGCTCGCACACTATTGCTACCGGTCACGCGAGCAAGCGAGACAGGCAGGGAAAAGACTCCAAGGCGCCGATAGTTTAGGTAATTTCGTTTTACGGTGAAAATAATGGTCATTAAAAAAAAGTAAATAACATAAGACCTGCTTTATAGTTAGTTCAGTTTATATGCAAAGTTTCATTATCTAATTTGAAGTATTATTCGAATACCAGCGGTTCATTGTTCGGTTTGGAGGTAACTTTGGATTTTTTTTCTATAGAGAAAATTTTATGGAATCGTGTTTTCGGCTAACATAGTAACTAACATTAATCCTCAACTTTACCATATATTTATTTCAAAATTAATGCTGCAGTATTTTTGACATACGGAGGATCATGCTAAGCCATTTGAGGTAGTATAGGCCCTTAACAGCTCCCAATTAATGATGTATATTTTTTTTTTTACATTCTTCCTTGAAGGTAATCAAATAATCATGTCATGACATTATACACCTACAATTATTGTAGTTTCAACTCTTTATTATTTGCTTTTGTAGGCATGATATTTAGTCAGTACTGATTCGGATTCGTTACTGTAGTTGTGACAACCATGTCATTTGATTTAAATAGTTTTTTTTTTTCTTTGTTTAGAATATTTTCTATTTTGTGAATGTGAGAACGTTAAGGGCCTAGTAAACTGTAGATTTGTTGACCATTTTCTATTTTGTTAAGTACCTGGTAATTGTTGAAAGGCCTACACCTACCTCCCATACTTAATAACACTGTTATTTGAATATATTGTATAAACCAATTATTTTTAAAAGAGTAACCGTGGAGTTTCTTGCCGGTTCTTCTCCATAGGAAACGACCAATTGGAACCGTGCACCTAGCTTCTGACGTTTCATAAGTGTCCATGTAGGTTTATGTGAAATAAAATATTTTGATTGTATTTGACTTGATTCTGGTCGGAGGATCCTCCCTTTTCTATGGAGGATAATAGTGAACTTTACACCCTGTTCCTCATACCTCTGTAAGCTTTTTCATAATATCTAGATGCATTTTACTTTCCTGTGTTATCGTAATGCCGTTGACGTCCACGATGTCGTCACGTTGGAAATAATAAAGTCAAAGTCAAATCATTTATTTCAAATAGGAACATTAAAAGCACTTTTGAACGTCAAGAATTACAAAAATAAACGATTCTAGTTGCCACTTGTAAAAGGTAGTTTCGTATGGAGAAGAATGAGAATGGGAAGAAGAATGAGAAGAATGAACTCCATACTTATTCTTTTAAAATCATCATCATCATTTCAGCCGAAAGACGTCCACTGCTGGACATAGGCCTCCCCCAAAAGGAGGGGATTTGCCATAATCGCCACGCTTGGCAGCCGGGTTGGCGATCGCAGTATGGTGTTAAAAATGCACGCTGAACGAACGCTGCTGAGAACGCTGCTGCCCATTCTCAAGTATGTCCCTTAGTCAACTTTTACGACACCCACGGGAGAAAATAGGATGGTGCTATTCTTTACGTCCGGCACCACACGCAACTTTCTTTTAAAATACTTTCAATATTTTGTATACATTATTTATATAATTTTATGTGAAGACGATATAACTAGAATAATATTAGGTAAAATAATGAAAAGTGAAGTAATGACAGACAAAATAATAATGCGATAGATACAATCATGGTGCTCACATATTTATAAACATTGTAAAAGTAGATGATTTTCCTAAAATTTTAACATAGAGATAAGTCAGTGTGTGAATAAAACCGCACATTCTTCTGCAGAACATTTTTAAAATTAAATGACCTCCAGTAATTGCAAAACTTGAGACGCCTGCATTAATTAAGTACTCTTTACGCATACACTTACCTTGGAACATGGGGCAACCGATTAATGCAAGCAACGGTACGTCTAGAGAACTTTTTACAGAAAATTCTGCAACCAACCCTGCTGAATGGTTAATTTTTCAACCACGGCATTATTATTAATATTTTTTTTTTTTAATGTTGCCCACACTAGGTATTTCTCCTGTATTGTGGGTGCGTTTACAAACATTTAAACTTACATACACAAACAGCCAGACCCGGAACAACTACTTGTAGGTCATACAATTATTTGTTCCTTGCGGGAATTGAACCCGCGACACGCAGCGCAGCAGTCATTCGCTTAACAACTGCACCAACCGTGCCGTCAAACGTTGTATTGCTCGTGTTAACAATATATATGTATGTACCTACCTTGTATATACACTGTGCCATTTTAGTCGTCTTACAAAAGAAGTCCATTCAATGTATCCGACATAAAATACCTCTAGGCGTGATTAAAAATTTGTTACCATTAATTAAAATAATAGGTGCAAAGAAAAATAAATAATGCATTAGAATTATGAACATCCTGTTTATAATGTTTACGTATTAAACGGTCGAACATACCTACCCAGCGCACGAGCGAGTAGATCATTCCATCGCTGGCTTACCCAATCAAGCACAGTCCACGTGGACCGTCATCCAATGAGAAGTTCTAACGCTATGCGGCGCGTGCCACGCCCCCACCCCTTTCACAAAAAAATAGGTGAAGGTCACTCTCACAGTGTCTCAGTTGCGTCCGAATATTGGAAGTGGAAATGCGCGCACGCGCTACCGGTTATCGACCATTGTTCGCGATCGCTAGAGAGATTAGGTACCTACCTACTTCACAATGAGTGATATGAACTATCAATTCTCGAATATCGAGTACCTGCACATGGTACTCCTGTACGCAATAATCGATTATTTTGAACGACACCCGCGCACAGGTAAAGCTTAACTAACTACTTGCATGTGTAAACAAAAAGTGATCATTTGTAAATACGTAATTAGTAATTAGTGTAAATAATTCAGTTGATTCCAATTTTTTAAATACGCCGGAAACAATTTACGTACTGGCAGTTTCATTAACTATCTTTTGTTTTGTTATTTGCCCAGGTTAGAGATCGAAATTCTGGATTTTTAACGTACGTAGGTACCTGAGTCAAATTTCTATCTGTCGAACGAAAACAAATTTATCAGTTATTGAAATCGGCCGTATGTTTGTAACTTAAATCGTACCTCTTTTAATAAACTGCACTTAGTATGTACCTACTCGTATCTATCTTACACAACTTAGTTTGGGTTAAATATCCTTACAAACTACTACATACATACCGAGAACATTAAGGTTGCAATAGTAAGAAACACATTTTTACACTAGGGTGAATGAACTCTGATAAACATGTGGGCGCTCCATTCCGCGTGACCTTGAAACGTCCGCTAAAACGCTAGTGGCTACTTCGGTGTCACTTTTTTGTTATGGCTCTGACCGCGCGCTCGTAACAGGGTGTTTCAAATTGCGTCATGCGTCATACTTATTTAATACTATTAATTTTTTTGAATTATTCAAATGGTTTTTATTTTGTTATTTTTTGTTATGAATGATTAGTAGTCATTGGATACATGAAGTGGGTTGCCGTTGTAAGACGGTTAAAATGCCACGGTGTATATATATATATATATATTTTTTTAAGAACATTGAACATTTGCATTGTGTTGCCTGAAATAAATGGTATTATTATGATTGTTATTATTATAATAATGTTTTGGAGCACTGGTGGCACTTTCTGTTATTTAGAAAACTACCCAAGCAAAGTTAATAAAAATCAGCCATTTACAGCCCGAGTTCATCTCATGATAATTCAAATAAGCCCAAACACGGCTAGGATACATTGTTTTATTACGGAGTTCCGGTGCATACCTTTCGGCTTCATCTTCAGATCAGTTCGATGGTACCATTTTCATCATAATTATTCATTTAAATTTGCTTCATGTTCGCTTAGCTAACTTAATCGAAATATCTTATCGCCACCCGTGAAATACTTATCATTGAGGAGTTCCGGTGGCCATTTGTGGTCTTCTTCATCAGTTCCACTTCATCAAATGATACTTTCTGAATGCAAATGCTTGAGTTGTTGATGGAAATACAAAAATCGCTATATGTATGCCGATAATATTTCCTTTACCTCCCACGCAAAAAGTCGTAACATGTTTTTTTAGTAAAATTAGATTTTAGTACCTACTATAATGTTATCACTATCACTAAATATTTATAAAACAAAGTCCTCCGCCGCGTCTGTCTGTCTGTTCGCGATAAACTCAAAAACTACTGCACTGATTCTCATGCTGTTTTCACCTATGGATAGCGTGGTTCTCGAGGAAGGTTTTAGCATATAATTTGTTAAGTTGTTGTGTGCATTTTTGTATAAATTAACGATACGAGTATTTGTTGGAGGTGTCGGAAAAAAAATAAGCTGTCTGGGAGCTTTCAACGAAAACGCTGTCTAAACCCTTTGAGATATAACAAAATAATGTATGGTGGAATTGTTTATCTTATAAAGGTCTTCAGAAAAGTGCGTGGTGGCATATGTCTATCTCTTAACGATAACATACTATATCCATTTTATTGTCTTTTTGTAGGTATTTTTTTGCCGAATTTCAGTCGTGGTAATACGATTACGATAACAATACGCTATAATATCAGTAGCTATTAGCCAAATTATGTTCGTAGATAAATAAGCTAGCTACTTATGTGTATTTCAAACAGTATACAAGAATATTTATCATAAAAATATTTCTAAACACGGCGGCCATAATTATGACCAAAATTTGTGTATTCCAAAACTTTCGTTACTTTTTCACTGACATATTTATCACTTTTCGATAAACTAACACTCAATACGAAATCTACACTTATTCCTCAGTAATTCTGTATAAGAGTCATAGGAGAGTAAACCGTTTTCTCATTGAATCCATTCCTTTACGCACGTATAACCTGGATGAATGTTTACATATGCATCGCGCCTCACCGCCACACGACCACAGAAGTACATACTTTGTTTTTTCGTTCTTTTAGTGGTGTTCCCGCTAAAATGTATTAATACTGGTCAAGTATTAGTCGATTAATCGAATTCTACAGCCAGATCGTGTTGCAAGTACAAAATAAATGTCAAATATTTCGTCCAATTGCGAACGTGACCCAGAGAAAAGTTATGCACCAATGGTGTTCATTAGACATTTCGGAGGGACTCATCAGACGTTCAGGACATAAGTACTTTTATTATATTAAATCATTGTCATTTGTTTCGGTTTCTATTCACATAGTGAATCACTTAATTAATATTAAGTTAGAAATTTGAGATATAGCCTGGGATATGGAGAAGGACATAGGTACTTTGTATGCGATAACGGACATCCACGCGGGCAAAGCCGCGGGCAAAAGCTAGTATTATGTAAATACTACACATTCTTAAAAACAATATTTTCATAATTTCACTATAAACCGAGTTTCTAACCCGCTAATAGTCTTATCATATTATGTTTTGTTTTGTGGCTGATCACACAAAGATGACGTTAAAAATCGCTCTCCTGAAAAACACATATTTATACATACGACCTTATGCGCGGAAGGTGTCGATATGAGGAGTTCCCTCAATCCCTCATGGATCCCATCATGAGAACTTGATTCTGATGAAAATGGGACCTATCTGGAAGTTATATACTTGCAAAAAAAAAATGTTTAATTCGGTTTATAAACGACGAAGTTCTGAGCTAACAAATATAAATTATACGAGTATATACAACCGAATTGAGAACCTCCTCCTTTTTGGAAAGTTGTATCAAAAATGTAATCTTTTTCTACGCTGGAAACCGAGATTCTTTGTAAGCACAAAAGATATTACAAACTGCCCATTCTGTAAGCATAATCTCTTAGTAGCCTTTTACGACAAGAGTAGAAAGGCAGAGGATTATTCTAATCTGGGGACAAACGAAAAACCTATCTACTTATTCCTAATAATGTATAAGTATACAAAACTAAAGGTTTTCCCGTACCTAATTTTGTATTGGGATCTCTATTACAGCGATCCTTGAAACTGCTAACTATGATAAGTAAACGTAGGGACAAGGGCGAATGGAGTGTGTGAGAGTGAGTTCCGTAGATGATTGAAATAACAAAGAAGTAGTAAAATATGTATCCAAACTTAAAAATGTATTGCATTCATGTGGTAAATGAAGTTATCAAAATTTTATGTGTCAGGCTCATATATTAAACAGTGCACAAAAAACACAAATCATATTATTATTTTCAACTTTAAGGAAGCGTTACTGCTGAGTATGAGGTCCTAGGTTCAATTCCCAGGTTGTGCAAAACATTATTGGGTTTTTCCATTACGAAATTATCAGTTGAAGCCCGGAATCTGGACTTGTGCCAGGTTGATGGCAAAAGGCTCGGTCCCTATTACATAGGACTTAAATATAACTGGCGAAATGTGGGTATTTCACATTCACATATCCAGAGAGTGTAAAATGTGCCTCATAATTTTTCTTTGATAAATCAGGATCAACTTCCTGCTGTTCTTATCCCCAATCTGCGTAAATTCTTCACTGTTCATGACCTCTGGGCTGCAGTTCTTGTGTTAACAAAATTTTATACGGGTGAAGGTGTTGTCCTTAAGCAAAATGCGCCAAAGGAAAGGCCATAGGAAAAATCTCAACTTTGCGAACGGCGACGGATTGATAATTTCGGGACTTCGGTCACACTATCACTCACAGCAGAGCAATATTCTCAGCTGAACGCACGTTACGTACGCCACAATGATGCACACGGCTTACCTACCCTATTTCCAATGCTTCCAGTTTCCTCAAATTTTCACTATTTGCGAATTGTTCGCTCAGTAGGACGATTAGCGTATACAAACAACTAGAATCAATTAACTATTTTTGTAATTGTTGACGTTCAAAAGTGCCTTTTACGTGCCTATTTGAAATAAATTATTTGACTTTGGCTTTGACTAACTTGACCATAATCTTCCCGCAAAAGTCGATACACAGTTCTTACATGATTGTTATTTCTGTAGAACAACTGAACAATTTTTACGCGTTGAACAACGGTAAAGCGATTAATTTTGGAAATGTATTGTTACAAACTAATATTTGACCTTTGAAACACGCGCCATTATGAACAGCTGTCAAAATTACAGCGTTGTGCTTATAATAGCCCTTCGGGGAAAACAGACGAGATGTTACATTATGTATTATGTGTGAAGCTATTTAAACCTATAAACGTCTTAAAGAGACGTGCTCTTGAGAGATTACGAGTACATTGTGCATAATTTATTTAAATACTACCTTACTCAGTTGCAAACCAGCGTCAGGCGCTAGTTGTCTGGCATTTTTTGCTGAACTGGGCCTTTTTGGTGCAGCCGTGAGACACACTTGCCTGCTAATTTCTTACATCACACTTTACAGTTTTGACTTGACAACGTCTAATAAATTGATGAACGCCGGCTGCATGCACGAAAATGTCCCGTTACGCTCATTGTCCCTTTACGCTCAGTGTACGCTTGCGCCGCATCAATGTTTTGTTATGACGTTGTCACGTTAAACTATCGTCCGTAAACCAACTTTACAAACAACCAATTTTGACGGGACAACGTCTAATAAATCGATGAACGCCGGCTGCATGCACGAAAATGTCCCATTACGCTCATTGTCCCGTTATTTTATTAGATTTTTTAATCTGCTGTATAATATAGTGTATCATCTGTGCTAAATAAATGTATTTTCTTTTTTCCTTTCTTTACCATTGAAATTATGACATTCAAGCATCTTTTGGACACAATTTTTCTGTACGACCGATATTTTATATGCAATGACCCCAATTCTTCTCCCCAACAAAAGTTCACGGAACCCTGAACAAGAGACACAAGGAGGAGAAAATACAAAGATATTACGTGACCAAAATTCAATACTCTATACTGTAGGAGCTGTGTACGTGATGCGTGTGCGTGATACGATTCTATATTATAGTCGGGGAGTCAGGAAACTTGTGGCGATATTTATGTTAATTTTGTTAAAATTATTGAGTTTTTAGTGGGTTTTGTAATATTAGTAATTTGATAAGTTGCAGGTGAAACTAATGTTGTTTGGTTGGTTGTGTGAGTTTGGTTCAGTGTTTTGTGTTGTAGTTTCAGAGTTTAGTTTTGATGTCAAAATGAATTTTTATAGTATTCAAAAAGTTAAAAACTCCATTTTTTACCATTACCTGCTGCCCGCGGCCTCGCCCGCGTTTTTTTTTTAATTTTTTTTGTCAAATAAAAGTAGCCTAAATTACTTATCTGCCCGTCAAAATCGGTCCAGCCGTTTCGGAGATTAGCCGGAACAACAAGACAGACAGACAAAATTTCAAAAAATGTTTATCCATACTAATATTATTATAAATGTGAAAGTAACTCTGTCTGTCTGTCTGTCTGTCTGTATGTTACGTTTTCACGCCTAAACCGCTGAACCGATCGTCATGAAATTTGGCAGAGATATAGTCTGGGATATGGAGAAGGACATAGGCTACTTTTTTACGCGATAACCGACATCCACGTGGGCGGAGCCGCGGGCAACAGCTAGTTTGTTATATGTCCCGTATATACTTTCACATGCACTTAGTAAAAAGCTGTTATTTTGACATTAAAAACAGACGCTTAAATTGTATTTATTTGTATAGATTTTGTGTCAGATATTTTGCCAATCATGTTTCAATTCAGAAATCATTACTTAAATTACCTTTTTTTGAGAAGGTAAATCAATAAAAACAAATTAATAACGCTTTCAAAACCTATTGCATTCTGCAAGGAACTGACAATATAACCGTACTAGCTTTTGCCCACGGCTCCGCCCGCGTGGATGTCCGTTATCGGGTAAAAAAGTAGCGTATGTCCTTCTCCATATCCCAGGCTATATTTCCGCCAAATTTCATGACGATCGGTTCAGCGGTTTAGACGTGAAAACTTAACAGAGAGACAACAGTTTCTTTTTAAAAAACGTTGCCCCACACTAGGAATTTCTCCTGTATCATGGGTGTGTTTACAAACATTTAAACTCACATACACAAACAGCCAGACCCGGAACAACTACTTGTAGGTCATACAAATATTTGTTCCGTGCGAGAATCGAACCCGCGACACGCAGCGCAGCAGTCAATCGCTTAACCACTGCGCCAACCGTGCCGTCAAATTGTTACTTTCGCATTTATAATAATAATAGTAGGGATTATTTTTATTCGTCTGATAACAATAAACTGAGAAATTAAACACTTTTACATAAATAATAACATGGGTGATTAACGATGTAATTGATGTCGTGAATAAACAAAAATCATCATCATCATTTCAGCCGAAAGACGTCCACTGCTGGACATGGGCCTCCCCCAATTTCGGGGTTTTGCCATAATCGCCACGCTTGGTAGACGGGTTGGCGATCGCAGTATGGTGTTTAAAATGCATAGAGAATGCTGCTGCCCATGTTCGACCCGCCGTCCAAGGAATGCACTGACCGACCCAGACGACCCCACTACTATCCTCCAGGAGAGTCGTAGGGAAACTAGTACAGTTCGCAAAATAAGAGCACACAATACACGATCGTCATTCCGACCTCGCCGCCGAGGCCCCGCGCGAAATCCCCGACTAGCGAATAGTCCTCCCCAACCCTTGACTGTAAGTGAAGCGCCAGCACGCGTTTTAGCTGAGCAGCATGTAATCCAAACTCCCCACGATAATAATCAAAACACTGATTTTATCCAGCCACCGTCGGTCCCTTGCCACCCTCCCTCCGACTCAGCTGCCCTAAGCTGAGGTTCGTACCCCACAGGGGGTGCCCTTAGCGAGCAGCAGTCGTTTAGTTTATAGTTTTTACGCCCTGGCTGGAGGCATTAAGTTTCGTTAGGAGCTTAAGGCAGTCACAGGAAAGTCCGGCTAAAGAGTCGGAACCTTAGTGGTTACACTCTGAGATGCCCTAGATAAAAAAAAAAAAAAAAATGCTGCCCATTCTCTAGAAAGTCCCTTTGTTGGCTTTTACGACAATCATCGGAAGAAATAGGAATAAACAAAAATGTGTTGTAGTAAGTAATATTAATTAGCCGGTCATACAATTAATTTTACGTACAAAAAAAAAATACAGTTTTTACATCCAGTTACTAAAAGTTTATCCAAATCATGGGCTCCGAAATACTGCCATCAGTCGAGGTAAAAAACAATCGTGTTTGTGTCCTATTAAAACACTAAAGATTGCGTATTAATTCTAATCGACGTCTCCTGGTCTAAATGAATAGTTTTGGCGCAGGATAACTTGCACAATCACAAGCAGAACCGATAATGACACTTGTTGTTTAAATCGTCAATAATATAATTGAGTTTCTTGAAAGAAAGAACTAACTTTTTCCATTGCTAATATATCCAGCGCGGGCCAAGCGAGTATAAAATAATACAATCAATTTTATTAATCTACTAGCTGACCCGACAGACTTCGTTCTGTCAAAAGCTATTTGACTGTGGCAGTTTGTCTACGCGCAAAGGAAACTACCTACCTACCCTACCCTACCTTACCCTATCCTACCCTACCCTACCTACCTATCTACCCTACCCTACCTACCTACCCTACCCTATTCTACCCTACCCTACCCTACCCTACCCTACCCACCTACCTACCCTACCCTACCCTACCCTACCTACCCTACCCTACCTAACTAAAACCTTCAATTTTTTTATTTTTTTTATAAAATCTATTCTTTGACCTACCAAATGATGACTGACACGTTATGTCAAACGCCATAAAGTTACATTAGAAGATAGAGTTACCTACTTATTATTACAATAAAAATGTAAATATGGTCGTTTTCTTAAAAAAAAAAAATTTTTAACTTTCTTAAATTTTTCATACATAAGAACCTTCTCCTGACAATACTGCCGTCATAAGGAAAAAGGGCACAACTAACATTTTTTCCGAAATTGAGAAATAAATATACATATTCGGAATCAGAAAAAGAAGACCCATCTGCCAATATTTTTTGTATAATTTTAGGAACAAGATAAACAAAAATACCGTAAGCTCAAAAGGCACAACTGAGCCAATTTTTAAGTTATTGTACGTAAAAAGAGCACATCTGACTTATAGTACGTCAAAAGGTCACATAATGCATAAATGCGGCTTTTTTTGTACCACCATAAATTAAAAAAAAAAGTATTAGTATTATTTATTTAGTTGAAAAGGCATAATTAACCTGCGTTAAATATTAAAGGCATAACTACCACAGATGTGCTCTTTGATTTAAAGTTTACCAATTAGAAAATGTTGATTATTTAATAAATACCAATAAAATAAAAACTTATATTTCAATAATCCTATCGGAATCGTGAAAATTAATTTATTTTAATTCATTTATTTCCGAAAAATAATATTATAGTCGATATTTTTCGCCAAAAACCAATAAAAATTTTAAACTCGATTTTCTCCATATTTACAAAATGTTAGATGTGCCCTTTTTCCTTATGACGGCAGAATAACAAACACAACAAAAAAATAATTAGCGAAATCGGTCCAGCCGTTCACGCGTGATGCCGTGACCAAGGGAAATAGGGATTCATTTTTATATATATAGATATACAGGATTACTGTTACACATGAGTTCTAATAATACGAGTATAATGGGAAACTAATTTACTTTACTTGAGGTGACCGAGCTTGGAAATCTAGAAGGCATTATTATAATTTCACGTGACCAGAGGGCTGGCTCGTTCTTTGGCCAAAGAATTAGCATTGCCATTCAACGTGGCAATGCTGCCAGTCTTCTGGGCACGTTTCCGAGTGACAGAGATGCGGACGAGTACTTCGACGCCTATTAAGTGTCCTTTTGTTTATCTTTGTATTTTTTTGTTTTCGTTTTTATATATATAGTTTGTTAGTCTTTTAATTAAGTATCTAGTATAAATAGTTAGTTAAAAATTGAAATAAAATTTAGAAAACATTAGCCGGTTAACATGGCCTTTTGCAAATACAACATAATGAGCTACGACTTCTGTTTGCCTGATCCTGAGTGGTGGGACAACATAAATGAGGATTACCCACGTGGCTTCTATCAACTAAATGCAAATCCTCATCGCGTTCCCTTGATATGCCATGAGCCAAGGTTTTTACCGGAACTGTAGCCTTCCAATTCATACACTAAGGGTGAAAGTTTTTTTCCTAATTAAACGTCATAAAGAACTAATTTTGTTCTATGACTTTTTACAAAACATAATACACTAGCTTTTGCCCGCGGCTCCGCCCGCGTGGATGTCGGTTATTGCGTAAAAAATAACCTATGTCCTTCTCCATATTCCAGGCTATATCTTTGCCTTTCATGACGATCGGTTCAGCGGTTTGGGCGTGAAAACGGAACATACAGACAGACAGACAGACAGACGGACAGACCACAGACAGATAAAGTTACTTTCACATTTAAAATATTAGTATGGATTTACTAAAAACAAATCTTCAAGATTTCTTTATTCTATATATTTAGAGCGTTGAATTTAAATAGTTTTATTTTTGAATTAAAATCTGATGAATTATGAAAAGTCATAGTTTTTTTTTATTTTTTTAGTGAAATCTTCTTTAGGCGCGTTGTGCACTTTCAAAAATCATGGAAATCGCGTCATCGTCACCGAACGCTTTCCATCATCATCATCATTTCAGCTGAAAGACGTCCACTGCTAGACATAGGCCTCCCTCAATTGGGGGGTTTGCCATAATCGCCACGCTTGGCTGGCGGGTTGGCGATCACAGTATGGTGTAAAAATGCATAGAGAACGCTGTTGCCCATTCTCTAGTAAATCCCTTAGTCGCCTTTTACGACACCCATGGGAGGAAATGGGGAGGTGCTATTCTTAACGCTTTCCATGAGCTATATGTATACTCTATATATATATGTGTACTTTTTGGTTGAACAAAAATCATGGAGCCCGCGTCATCGTCACCGAAAGCTTTCCATGAGCTATATGTATACTGTGTAGGTATATATGTGTACTTTTTGGGTGAACAAAAATCATGGAACTCGCGTCATCGTCACCGAACACTTTCTATGAGCTATATGTATACTGTGTAGGTATATATGTGTACTTTTTGGTTGAACAAAAATCATGGAACTCGCGTCATCGTCACCGAACGCTTTCCATGAGCTATATGTATACTGTGTAGGTATATATGTGTACTTTTTGGTTGAACAAAAATCATGGAACTCGCGTCATCGTCACCGAACGCTTTCCATGAGCTATATGTATACTGTGTAGGTATATATGTGTACTTTTTGGTTGAACAAAAATCATGGAACTCGCGTCATCGTCACCGAACGCTTTCCATGAGCTATATGTATACTGTATATATATGTGTACTTTTTGGTTGAACAAAAATCATGGAACGCGCGTCAGCGTCACCGAACGCTTTCCATGAGCTATATGTATACTGTATATATATGTGTACTTTTTGTGTGAACAAAAATCATGGAACTCGCGTCATCGTCACCGAACGCTTTCCATGAGCTATATGTATACTGTATATATATGTGTACTTTTTTTGTGAACAAAAATCATGGAAATCGCGTCATCGTCACCGAACGCTTTAGTTACTTAGTTTTCACTTCTTTCGGCAGTCCCCGAAGCCCCTTTTCTTTTTGTTCATGGTTTTAGTAATATAATCCTGAGAGGTTTTAAGTGTTTTACAATTGACCCTGTACATAAAAAATTTACTGCCGTGTGTTAGTCTAGCAAAAAAGCGAAAATGGCTCGAACGATTTTCGTTGATTTTAGGGTTCCGTGCCTCAAAAGGAAAAGCGGAACCCATAAAGGATCACTAGTGTGTTTGTCTGTCTGTTCGTCCCTCTGACAACGGCGATTTGCTTCGAATGTACTGGGCCCACTAAGTTAAAATTTGGTACACATATCAACGTCAGTGACCCAAACATGGACATGAAACGTTAATAAATTTATTTTGAATAAAGGGGAATAAGGGGGGGAGGGGAATTAGACAACTTAAAAAAAAAGTTTTGCAAACTGTACCACGTGACAAAACAAAGAAAGGGTTTATTGTAAGCATTTCAGATATATAATTTTTAAAACAAATACTTTAAAAGTTATTTAACGAAACAGATTAATATTGACCATTCCCCCTATCTCCGAAACGACTGATCCAATTTTTTTTTTTAAATATTACAGAAAATAGTTATTTCCTTAGAAATTAAAGGAAACGTCTATGGTCTTAATATAACATGGTAAATCTCTCAATATTGTGTTAAAATTATAAAGACCTACCTAACACGCCCTCTCAAGGCAAGAAGGAGGAAGAAGGAAAGGAGGAAATATTTGTACGCCATACTATGGCAGGGTATGCTGGAACCAATATTTATAACATCTATTGTACCATAACCTAACAAATAAACATTTTTGATTTGATTTTTGATTTTGATTTGATTTGATTTGAAGATGTGTTTTATATTACTTGAAAGGTGACTCCAGTTCCTCGGAGCTGCCTACCGTACGTGTGAACGTTTTCATACTTACCCACATGATTCGCAACTGGGTACCTGACGACAATTCTCCGGTATTCGGAGTGTGATAACAGGAGTTTGGAGAAGCGAGCTTTTAGCAAACTAATAACATAAGAAGAAAAACATTTTAATAACAAACGCTATCCATTAAAACATAAGCAAAAGCCCATGTTTTATTAACACCTGCCAACATTAAGTAATATAACTTTATTCCCGCCATTTTATTCCCAAGAAGTAGGAAGTTTGTTCACAAATAAGATGCTTTTGTTTGCAACAGAATTAAAACTTATTGTGACTAGTAGACACAAGAAAGATTAGCACAGAAGTTCCACTTAAGGCGACGATAACCGACTTTTAATGATTATATACTGAAAATCACGTCTAAACTAGAGCATTTTCTAAATAAATTAATATGTGAAAAATTTAGATTATGTTTATATAACATAGTGAAATTAATTTTTAAGGTTATGTCTAACGCGGACAAAAAACTGCGAATAACGTAAAATCTATCAAGCGTATTTTTCTGAAACCTTCACCTTTTTAAAGATAATTTAATTATTGATATCGCACTAGTCTGTACGAGCCTTAACACTGTTATTTGAAATATTTTAAAAGCCAGTTATTTAATAAAGGAACCGTGGAGTTTTTCCGGCTCTTCTCCATAGGACACAACCAATTGGAACCGTGCACCTAGCTTCTGACGTTTCATAAGTGCCCATGTAGGTTTATGTGAATCTAACTTCCGCCCGCGACTTGTCAGCGTGAAATTATTTGTTCCCCCGACCCATAGCCTGCCCGCGATATTATTTTGTTTTCACAAAGAGTTTTTCTGAGTTTTTTCTTTTACTCGGCTCACAGATCGCAGCGTGGTGCCACCTTTCACCTTTCTCAAGAATTGGGCTATCAAATGCAAAAAGAAAAAAAATATCACTTAAGCCTCCATGGGCATGTAGGCTAAAGCGTTTTTTTTTTTTCTTTAAGCGTGTTGAGCACTTTTTGGGTGAACAAAAATCATAGAACTCGCGTCATCGTCACCAAACGCTTTCCATGAGCTATATGTATACTGTGTATGTATATTATGTGTACTTTTTGGGAAGAACTTTATTTTTCTATAATTATTATAGTTAATTAATTTTTAAGCAATAATAATATGTACAAGTATATATAAAAAAAATGGAGGGGAAAGAATCAAAGGGCATCAAAAAATTCGTCCGCATCGCTGTCAACAGAAAAAGTGCCCAAAAGGCTGGCAGCATTGCCACGTTGTATGGCAATACTGATTATTTGGCCAAGAAATAGGTCAGCCTTCTGGTCACGTGAAGAGTCGACCAACCGCTTGGCGAAGTCTCGAAAAACTATACTCCATTTACTATAACATTAGACAAATAACGGCTAAACAACGACAGTTATTGTGTAATATTGTTGAAATTACTGCACTTTAGAGTTATTTTTTTTAATGTAAATGATAAATAGATTACAGTGCTTTGTATTTATCGTGAAATAACGGAGTTCATTAAACGTTTACATTGAAATAACGAAAGGGTGAGAACAGTTATTTGTCTAATGTTATAATAAATGGAGTATAAGTGAAAAGAAAGAAAGAAAATACATTTATTTAGCACAGACTAAAAGGCACTTAAGACACAATATAATTTACCGCAAATAAAAAGTAAAAAAATAAAAAATAAAAAAATTAATAAAAAAGTGGGCGCTCGGAATAAACTACTCTCTTTTTCTTTTTGGGTGAACAAAAATCATGGAACTCGCACCAATTTCAACTTTAATCCTTGATCATATAAACCAAAAATAATTCGAAATTAATAATCAATAGCTCGACGATACAATTCACAAGTTACTTAGTTTTCACTTCTATCGACAGTCCCCAAAGCCTGCACCGTTTTTCGCGTCATTTATTGCCATTATCACGAAAAGTCGAACACAACCTGTGTGTATGTCAAAGAGGAATGGAGAGGAGCTTGATGAACCTAAGACTACAAGACAAATGGAAGGCTACGAAAATAAGGAACATCACTAAAGTGGCAGACGTGAGAGTAAAAACCAGAACACTCAAGTGGAAATGGACAGGTCATATGATGAGAGCCAAGATGGAGAAATGGACCAAAAAAGTCACAAAATGGTACCCAAGAAATGGAAAAGGACGTAGAGGAAGACAGATGAAAAGGTGGGAGGATGATCTGCCAAAGGGCTGGCGAAGAACTGCTCTGGACAGGAATAATTGGAGGGAAATAGAGTAGGCCTATGTCGCAAGACAGCCTGACCTGGCAGCCGATTAGTTTTAAGTTAATGTATTACTTGTTTATATATTAAGAAGGTCAGAGTAAATCAAAGGCAATTTTTTATTTGTTTATTTTAAATCATTTATTAATATTGCACCTTCTGCAATTCCCTCTCCCTCGCTAATAAAGTACACAAGTATTTGTTGTAGCCAACTTTCGCTTTCGGAAATGAGCAAGTTTCTGTCGATGTTGCCCGCTTAATCTCTGCAACGAGCGATAAAACCGTTGTTTTGGAAAAAGAGTTGCTTTTTTCGCTTTTTCGTCGTTCTCTTTGCCATATTGGTTTCGGCAAACTGCTTTTGGTGTTCCGAAATTGGTTTTTTCTGTTTGAAACTGTGTGGTTTAAAATGGGAATCGTTCTGTGGTTCTATTTATCGTAGTGATGGTACATAAGTAGGGATGTTCAATGCAGTGAGCAGTTAGTCTCTCTAACCAACCTTATTTACCCGACTGCAAAGAAGGATTAGGTTTTCCTGGTTTAAGATATATAGATAAAATACATGAATACATTTCTCTAATGCACACCATAAAATTATAGATTTATACGTAGAAAATTTTACAAGGAGTGACACAATGGGTGGTCTTATCGCTAAAAGGTATCTTTTTAAGACAATCTTTGGATGGATTAAGGGAGAAGGATAAACATTAGAGAACATAACATTTACATATATAAAATAAATACATACATACATAAAATATGTTATACTTATTATATACAACTAGCTGACCCGAAGACTTCGTTCTGTCAAAAGCTATTTGACCGTGGCAGTTTGTCTACGCGCAAAGGAAATATAGTTCAAACTTCACTACTCGACCCTACACTACCTACCTACCTACCCTACCGTACCCTACCCTACCCTACCTACCTACCCTACCTACCTACCCTACCTACCTACCTACCCTACCTACCTAACCTACCCTACCCTACCCTACCTACCTACCCTACCCTACCTACCTACCTACCTACCCTACCCTACCTACCTACCCTACCCTACCTACCTACCCTACCCTACCCTACCCTACCCTACCCTACCTACCCTACCTACCTACCTACCCTACCCTACCTACCCTACCTACCGTCCAACCTTCTCCTGATAATAACAAACACAACAAAAAAATAATTAGCGAAATCGGTCCAGCCGTTCACTAATAGTTTTTTTTTCCATATTTTCTCACCGTTTAAACTTTCCCTGGACTACGACAAACATTTCTAAACCAAAATCAGCTAAATCGGCTCAGCCGTTCTCGAGTTTTAGCAAGACTAACGAACATTCATTTATGAAAATATTATGTATTTAAGCAAAAATCTACATCTTTTTAATAAAATCAGTGATAGGCATAATTGTAATACTAGAAATAAAGATAAAATAGATCAACCATTTTCATCTGTAAGGCCGCTTTCACATTAGGACGTTAGCAGCGCGACAGTAGCGCGGCAGAAGCATAGTCCTTCACATTATAAGAACATCCGCGCGTCTGCAGCGCGGCTGCCGCGCCGCAGTTTAGATCAGTGTGGCGCACTTCATTTCAAAAATTCGAATATAAATTCATATTTTTCGAAATCAGGAATAAACAATGCACATAATTCTTGCCAGTTATTTAGTGTTCTGTTGTGGTAATTGTTGCTTCCTGAGTTCCACAAAACAGGACGCATTTGAATTTCAATAATAAATCGTTCGGTATCAAACTCGCTCATTGTGTAGTCTATAATTACGTACGTTTGCAACACTGGGTCATCGCCGACTGAGCGCACGCGGCGGCCGCGACGGCAGCGCGCGACCGCCGCGCTTCTGTTTAAACTATGAAATTCTGACAGCGCGTCAGTCGCGCGTCAGCCGCGCGACTGTCGCGCTGCTAAAGTCGTCTAAATGTGAAAACACTCTTAATCTTAAGTTTTCCGATGACCTCAGATATCTATTAAGTGTGTCATGAAGGAACTTGAAACGTTATTTAAGATAAGAAGGGTTTGTAGGATTGAACAGAATACTGTAGAGCTGAAACAAGAAGAAGTATCTACTCAAAATATATTATTTTATTATTCTGACATTGCGATTTTCAGGCTACAACATGAATTAACTTTACATATTATAGAATACATAATAGAAACGGGTAGATATGGGCAGGCAGCAGAATTCATTTATATTCTGCAAATAACAAGTTCGTGTCGGACCACGCACAAAGAAGGGTTCCGTAGTTGGGAAAAATGTATCCCAAGAACAAACTTAACACTGGTGCTGATTCCTTTGTTCACAAACTAAACTAAATTTAAGTTCAGTGCATCTTTTTCTTTCTATTTCATTAAGAAAAGGACAGAAGATAAATTTTAGTTTAGTTCTGTCAAATTAATCAGCGCCTGTCACTACTCCATACAAGTTTAGACGTGATTAAAAACTTGCCTACTAAAATTACGTCAATTTACGTCAAGCGCTGATTAATTTGACAGGACTAAACTAAAATTTAGCTTCTGTCCTTTTCTTAATGAAATAGAAAGAAAAAGATGCACTGAACTTAAATTTAGTTTAGTTTGTGAACAAGGGAATCGGCACCACTGTATTTGAAGTACTTGTTCTCCCATACATTCCAACTGCAAATGTAAGTTGGTAGACTATTACTCGTAATCTTGTAAAGCTTTTTTTTTTACCGACTGCCCCAGAAGGAGGATAATGTTTTTCGAGAGTATGTATGTATGTATCTCTATTTATTTGGCACGCTCTGTAGACTAAACGGCTTGATGGATTTTAACATACACACATCATTGTGATAACTAGCATAATAAGTTGACAATTATTCATCCATACTAATATTATAAATGTGAAAGTAACTACGTCTGTCTGTCTGTCTGTATGTTACGTTTTCACGCCTAAACCGATGAACCGATCGTCATGAAATTTGGCAGAGATATAGTCTGGGATATGGAGACGGACATAGGCTACTTGTTTTACGCGATAACCGACATCTACGTGGGCGGAGCCGCGGGCAAAAGCTAGTCATTTATAAATTGAACTTTATCAAGATAATATAACTCCTCCCCTGGCTCGAACACATGCGGTGATCCTCCTGGGCATGCTGAGAATCAAGTTATCCAGCATTTCTTGGGGTAACCTGTCCCATTCACGAATAGCAGCTTCCCTGAGCTCTGGCACTGTTTGGGGACGTGGCTGATGGTTCCAAACAGCTCGCTTAAGAGCATCCCACGCGTGCTCTATTGGGTTTAAGGAGGCGAGCCGACAGGCCAGTCTAGCCTTCTAGTCTAAGAAGAAGAAATCATAATAATAGATTATTATTATGATTTCATCATTTTGAATCTTTTTTGTTACGGTAGATTACCGTAACAAAAAAGATTTAGATTTTTCAAAGTGATCGCAAACTTTTTTATATGTGTGTCTATAGGCTATATGATATTTATATATTGCATCTGCAAATACAATAAAAAGGGTGGGAAAGGTTAAAAAAAAATACAAAAATATTGGTATCAAATAAAACCTAGTAATGAGACAATTCAAAATATTAAAACCCAAAAGCTTAAAAAAGCAGGCTATTAAAAAAAAACAATAAACCCGACTGTAAAAACACATAACTGAAAAAGAGAAAAACAAGCATTTTAATCAATAGAATTTTGGTATTGCAGGCCGGGATAAACTTGTCTTCTGTCCTTTTCTTAATGAAATAGAAAGAAAAAGATGCACTGAACTTAAATTTAGTTTATTTTGTGAACAAGGGAATCGGCACCAGTGTTAGCTTTGGAATTCACAAAATTGACAAGGTCAAAAACATGACACGTTAATAAACTTTCATCCTGTATCCAACAAAATAACATAAAAGAAAAAGGTATGAATCTCATCAAAATTGAGAACTTTCGAAACAAAAGAATAGCGACCTAATACAATTTCTCTCCACCGGGGAATGGTCACAACTCCAAACCAACTCGGTGTTAGGGCTAGGAAACTTAGAGTTACATAGAAAATAACTCATATCTAACTTAGATAGGTACTAGAACATCCAATAAGCCATCTAAGACCTTTTTAGGGTTCCGTAGTCAATAAGAAACCCTTCTAATTTCGCAATGTCCGTCCGTATACATATTAATCACGCCGACATATTGGTAAAAAAAATTGGAATGATATTTTTTTCTCGTTAATCGCGTAGTGTCGTTAGATAGGCCGTGCAAAAATATGGCTACTAACTATTTAACGATTTAGGGATCCATTTGGGTAATATTATGCTTTAAAGTGCTAATTTTTGTTAGAGACAAGCGCCCCCCCCCCCCGTCCTGCTGGGTAAATGGTTGTTATGGTGTTAATGGTTGTGATATGTGAACCCTACCCTACCCTACCCTACCTATCTACCTACCTACCCTACCCTACCCTACCCTACCTACCTAAAACTTAAAAAAAAATTGATAATAGCCGATTCTCAGACCTACTGAATATGCATATAAAATTTTATAAAAATCGGTCAAGCCGTTTCGGAGGAGTATGGTAACTAACATTGTGACACGAGAATTTTTTAGATAAGATTAAAAGGAAAAACTATCACAGCTAAGTAGGCTTTACAAGTTAACCAGTAAAAGTCGACCAATTTATATTTGCAGTTGTTTACGTTTTAACATAAATTTTTCAAGTTTTTTCATAGGATACATTCATCCTAACTACGGAACTCTTCATTGTGCGTGGTCCGACGCTCACTTGGCTGGTTTTAAGAAATAATATCCCCCGAAACCTGGCTTAAGGAATAAGTCCTAATAATAGAACTTCACGAAATAGGTCCGCTGTCCTTGTGTTTATCCCGACCATATTTTTCTTTTCTCTAATACTCGTTAAGTTAACTTATGGGGTTCGTAAGCTGCCCAGTAAACAGATATCGGGAGGGTAAAGCTAGGCTTTAGTGAGTTTTAAAATACAAGAGGGATAAACAGAAGGTCAAGTTGGTATCTACTAGATCAGTGTTTTTCAACCTTTTTCATGGTGTGGCCCCCTTAGTATGGAAACCCCCTACCTTCCGCGGTTTCTAACTTGGAATTCAAGTCGGTCACTTTGGTTACTTTTAGATTAAGCAGTGAAACAGAATACCCACAATTAACCACAGGAGCTTCGAAGTGTTTGATTTCATTTGGAACCTCCTACTTGCGTGAGATAACGAAAACATGATCTCGCATCATCGATGTTCGTCATCGATGGTTCAATTAAAAAGCAAAAAGAGAAATCGCTAAAAATATAGAGAACGAGTTAATCGAATGTGTAAAAAAAATTGCTTAGTGAGAAATAGGCGCAACCATCACAATAATGTAGATGGGTGCGTATTGTTCAACTTCACATTAATAATTCATGTGACTACTAGGTATTTGTTGATTTGTGTCAACTTAAGACTTTAATTTAAAAAAAAAATGTTAACATATTATAACATTTTGAACTAATATGATTTTATATTTATTAGTTTTAAATTTTAAAGTAACGGCGACCCCCTTTAAGACGCTTGGAGACCCCCTAGGGGGTCGCGATCCACACGTTGAAAAACACTATACTAGATGATCTACTTAGCCTTTTCCTAAAAATGTTGGGGTCGGATTCCAGTCTAAACGAATGCAGCTGAATACCAGTATTTTTAATGGAGCAACTTCCTATCTGATCTCCACGACCCAGTTTTTCTTTATTTTTCGTGTGGTTAGTGGCTAACCTGGTGTCAGAGTTTTTATGCCATCCATGGGTCTCTGACTTGGCTACAAATGCCGTCGAGAAATATTTCTCAGGCTTTCCTCACGATGTTTTCCTTCACCGTTTTTTAAGCAAGTGATAATTACACAGTACGAACATGAATCCGAAAAGTCGAACTAACTTGGGTTCGAACTAACTCGAGACGTGGCAGTCCGACGGTCACACAACTAGGCTATCACTGCTGACCCAGTTATTGGGTAACACAATACCCCTTGGTAAGACTGGTTGTCAGACTTTCGGGCTTGTGCGACGATATCGTGTCGCCATCGTTGCAATGGTCTGCCGTGGCGTCTGTTTCCGTATCGTGAATACCAGTGCAGGACGCGCTCGCTCCACCTGCTGTCTGTGGTCCTCGGGATGTGGCCTGCTCAATTCCACTTCAGTTTCTCGGACATATACAATGCATCAGTGACTTTGGTCTTCGCTCTGATGTCGCTGCTCTTTATGTGGTCGCTTATTTTGAGGCCAAGCATGCTTCTTTCTGCAGCTCTTTGAAATGACCTTAATTTTATTTTCATGGCATCTGTTGTAGCCCAAGTTTGACATCCGTATAGAAAATGGAAAAAAATTGTAAGCAAAGGAAATCAAACTGGAACTTCGTCCGTCTTTCTGCATCGCAGCTTAAGTGCAAACTCTAAGTATGGATGCAAACAAGATAGTTAGGAAGTATGCAGCAGATTATGTCGAACACTCAAGCTTACTCCGCTTCGGATATAAGCAGACAATATGGTTGTTAGTAAAGCATCTGGCTAAATATAAACTGGGTGAATCGATCGATCAGTGAGTTAATGGTAAGCTAACTGAGGTTAGTTCATGAATGGGTGTCCATTTGCTCTTATAACCCGATTTTTCTAACGTTGCGTCCGTCAACGTGAAATATTACAGTTTATGAATACATCACAAAAGTTCCGCCTTCGGTTTTGCCAAAGAGCAATGGAGCGCAGCATTTTGGGCGATAAACGAACAGACGGAAATGAAACACCACGCTGTGCTCCAAAACGGGGATACTAGACGTAGGCAAAATGGCTGCCAAGCTGAAATGAGATGTGGCGGGTCACGTCAGCCGCATGCAAAGTGACAGCTGGGCAACATTCTCCACATGGTGGGTGCCAATAGATCGACGACGGTGCCGAGGCCGGCCCAGGAAGAAGTGGCGTGACGACCTAAGCGCAAGGGCTGAACCGAGATGGCTCTAGAAAGGGATCCCTGGAAGGGTTTGGGGGCCACTGTAGGCTAACTAAAAATAAAAATAAATATATATATATATAGTAACAATAATAACTTAACGAATAATATGACAAAAAAAAACTTTTTAACAACAAAAAAAAACCGACTTGCAAGAAAAACACTACAAAGTGAAAGATAACTTTAATTACAGAATTTTGTAGCAAAAAACTAAAATAAAGAAAAGAACGAAAGAAAGAAAGAATAACGTTTATTTGGTCACAGTTCGTGAAGCACAAAATACAAAAAAAAAAAAAAAGTGAAATAAAAAATGTTATAAAAAAAATACAGATCCAAAGACACCGACTTCCAAAATTAAAGATAGTTTTCACTTTGTAGTGTTTTTTTGGAAGTCGGTTTTTTTTTTACAATGAGGCCACCTGGAAAGTATAACCTTCCAACAAAAAAAAAAAAAGTCGGTCTAGCAGTCTTTGATTAATCGGGGAACATACATTAAAAAAAAAACGATTCCGACGAACTGAGAACCTCCTCCTTTTTGAAGTCGGTTAATAATTTGCAGACTACACGAGTTGTGTAGAGCGTACTGAGAGCCGCAGGCAGGGTGCTGAGGAGATAAGCGGGCGCGTGAATTCAATACTGACAACCTACGACTTTGACAGCTCCAAGCGCACAGTTAGAAAAATCGAGTTATACTATACAATGAGCCTATAATGTTCCCACTGTTTGGAAAAAGGCCCCCTCTCTGTAAGAGGGAGTGGGCCTTAATCAACTACGTGAGCAAAGTGCGGATTTGTAGATGTCACATGGCTTCGATTTTTTTATTCAAAGCCATGCCGGTTTCCGCACGATGTTTTTCATCACCATTTTGAGAGCAGCGATGATCAAAGTAAAGTGCCTGTTTTGGTTCTTAACCACGTCCTCATCATTTCAGCCGAAAGAAGTCCACTGCTGGACATAGGCCTCCGCCAAGCACCGCCACTTCGACCGGTTCTGTGCTTCCCGTATCCAGCGGATTCCTGCAGCTTTCACAAGGTCACCGGTCCACCTTGTGGGAGGCTTTCCAACGCTACGTCTTCCGGTACGCGGTCGCCACTACAGAACCTTTCGGCCCCAACGGCCATCTGTTCTGCGCGCAATATGCCCTGCCCATTGCCACTAAAGTTTGGCAATTCTTCGAGCTATGTCGTTTACCTTGGTTCTCCTGCGGATCTCTTCATTTCTGATTCGATCATGTAGGGAAACTCCAAGCATAGCCCTCTCCATTACCCTTTGGGTGACTTTTAGCCTTCTAATAAGGCCTATTGTGAGCTACCACGTTTCAGTGCCATAGGTCATCACTGGCAACACGCACTGGTCAACTGGACCAGTGCATGTAACCACGTCCTACAAGTCGTTATTCAGAGCCGATATCACTCGGACACCACTGCTCACACTCTCATGACTTATCAAGTTAAAAGTTTGTATGCTCGTTTCATTCCAATAACAATACCAAAGAGATTAGAAATAATTATTGAGAGTCGCTCTGTATAAAATGCTGCTGCCCGATGTTTCGGCTGCGTGGCTTTTTCTAAAATAAAAGTAGCTTAAGTTACTTTTTATAACATCAGCTATCTACCAGTGAAAGTTACGACAAAATCGGTTCAGCCGTTACGGAGATTAACCGGAACAAACAACCAGAGAGAAAAAAAATCATAATTGTTTTATTGTTTTATAAGCTTGGGCTCCGCCCGCTTGGATGTCGGTTATCGCGTAAAAAGTAGCCTATCCCCTTCTCCATGTCCCAGTTTCTATCTCTGCCAAACTTCATGATGATCGGTTCAGCGGTTTAGGCGTGAAAACGTAACAGACAGATAGACAGAGTTACATTCATATTTATAATATTAGTATGGATAAGTACCGTATATACTTAGTAAAAAGCTGTTATTTTGACATTACAAACAAACACATAAATATTTATTTGTGTATATAGAAGATTGATGATTTGTTTACACTAGTTCTTACGAAGTCGAAGAACAGTCAGTTTTAAAATGTCAAGAACATTTGACCTTGATGTTGGCCTACAAAAAACATGAATGTACAAGTGACCGTACACCGCAAAATATGTACCGACGTAACAAAAACATGATCTCAAGGAAAACTGTACCAAAAAACCTGGGAATTTCTTCTTGTGACTGAAACAAAAGCAATATCTAACGTAACTCTATGATTTACGGAAGATATCATGAATATCAGAAACTAATATATCTTCGTTGGATTGTTTGTTCTGAGGAAAAATATATGTAATTGGATAAGAACTGGTACTGTTGACATGAAGAGTCATTTTTATGCTGATCTTTGGGTACAAACAAAAATGTTGGCATCGATTCTTGCACTCGAGTAAATTTACTCAAAATATTTTTATCTTGCTGTGCTTGCAGCTTTGGTAGGATTTTATGTTTCCAAGATGAATTTTCTTACCTGAATACGAAGCTTTTTAATTGTTTAAAACATCAATTGCCGTCGTCGACTGTTTCTACACGACGATGCTTAAGCGGTGCACATCTCTGGGGCGCAGGCTCCGGGCCACCTCCAACACCATCCTGAGCGTATTTGCGAACAGGCTTGATTGTCAGTACATTAACCATTGTAATATGATTAATGTAATGACAAACAAACAAATGACTCAGAGGCAGGCGTATTATTAACATGTTTTATTAAATTTTATGATTTTAATTTAATTTTGATTTTTTTAATATTATTTATTCATTAATTTTTATATTTATATTTATTGTGATTAAAAATTTAATACATGCATATGATCTTAAATGGATTTAAATAAATGAGAATTAAGAAAAGTTCTTAGTTTACACTATTATCATTTATGAGAACTTCACATACATCCACCGGAGGCCAAAACACGCAAAACACGACGTATACATAATGTAAATTCGAACGACTTTTGAATCTAAAACACAACTATCCTATCACATTTTGTTTTTACGTGCGAGAAGCACAATTAGTATCAGCCATAGATAGGAATGAAGTCTTAAAATATGGTAAAATTTTTAGTTTATGATCAGAGTGTCTAACTTTCAATTCGTCTACGAAGCAAACTGCCTAAAATTAATGTCTACACAGCAAATTGCCTAACTGTAAATCGCCTAGAGATCAAAATGCAAAATGTCTAAAATGCAATAATTTCTAAGTAGTCGAGATGGTTAAAATAAACTCACACTAGGGCCTCTGAACTATAGGTAAGGTTAGGTTAGAACTGTGACTATACAACGCACGAGCCGATCGAGCGCAGCGAGCGTGCCGCGGCAGCGGCCGGCGAGTTACAGAAACAGTACTTCCTTTCTTCTCCTAAAATAATAGACATATTGCAAGGTAGGCATTTTGGTTCATAGTCAGAATAAGGTTTAGTTCAAATACTGCATAGACATATTGCAAGGTAGGCATTGTGCTTCCTAGTCAATATAAGGTGTAGGCAATACTTGGCATAGACGTTTTGATTTCTAGTCAGCATGATCATAAAGGAACATTTTGTGCGAAATGGGAATTTCAGTTTTAAAATCTTCCGAATTAGTACATTACGTTTATTCCACTAAAATTGTTTCATCACTACTGCTCTCAAAATGGTGAACCAAAATAACGTAAGGAAACCGACATGTCCTAGAACTAAAAACTCGAAGACATGTGACATCAACCAACCCGCAATGGGCCCGCGTGGTGGATTACGGCCCGTTCCCTCTCACATAAAGGTATGTATCCCAGCAGTAGGAAAATTATATCACTACATAGTATAAAACAAAGTCGCTTTCTCTGTCCCTATGTCCCTTTGTATGCTTAAATCTTTGAAACTACGCAACGGATTTTGATGCGGTTTTTTTTAATAGATAGAGTGATTCAAGAGGAAGGTTTATATGTATAATAACATCCATTAAATAGTGGAGAAGTACTGTTATTTTTGAGGTTTCTAATGTGATGTCGTAAATAATTACATTTTTTCCGCTTACATTGCAAACGCAGGCTGAACCCTACGAGTTTTATCAAAATAATGTACTAAGTATTGTACACATTGAAAAGGTCTACAGAAAAGTCAGTGATGGTATATGTCTATCTCTTATGGATAACCCACAATAACTTTTTTTTGTCATTTACTTTTTACGACAAATAATGGCTAATTTTCGAAGCGATTTTAACCAATACAGCATTAATCCTTAACCAATTAAATACCTCGAATACATTGTTCATTTAATATAGATCTATATGGCCCTTTACACCGTATGATTTAAGTGAATATTTTCGAAGATATTACAGATTTAAAAATTGCGGGACGTAGCGTTTGCGGCGGTACCGGCCGGCCGCCCGGTGCGGCAAGAGTGTGTCTATAAATAGCGCGTCTGAGGCCGCGGTTTTCCCCCCCTGGCTGGAGGCGTAAACTTCGTTTAGGAGCTTGGGGCACCACAGGAAAGCCCGGTTAAGGAGCAGGAACCCCCAGTGGTTATACATACGAGATGCCATACACAAAAAAAAAAAAAAAAAAAAAAAAAAAAAAACTAAAAAAAAAACCGCGGTTTTCCCTATAGCACTTTGAATTTAGCAGCGATCGGACGCGTTTATTATAAAAACGTGCTTTTCAGCGCGACAACGTATCAGTAACAGTAATGAATAAATCAAAACTACTGAATCGATTTTAATCACATAGGCTATATATTTTATACCCGTGCGAAGCCGGAGCGGGCCGCTATGTTTTTATATACAACGTTCACAGTTTTTCTGTAGTGTATTTAGTATAAGCATTGCACCCGTGCGAAGCCGGGGCGGGTCGCTAGTTTTAAATAAATAAACAAACAATATAGGCTGATTACTCCACGCGTTCGTGCCAGGCCCACTGACTGCAATGGACTGGCTAAACTTGCACTAAAAATAACTTTAACAAATTGCTTGTACATAATTTTGAAACGCATAAATTTGCTTATAAATGAATTTTAAGCGTCAAACTTAATTAGTTGGCATTAATTAGATTGATCGAATGTAATTACGTGTTAATTTGTGTTTGATTCAGTGTTGAATACATGTTGAAAGGGTATTAGATTTCAATTTGTGTTTTAGCTCGTTAAAGACACGGTATAATAGGTAGCTAAGGAGCCAGTAATTAATAGCCAGCAATATATGTAAGAAAGAAAGAAAGAAAAAGTATTTATTGGGATTCGCACAGGAAGATCACTAACTAAACTAAACACACAATGATAAAAGTATTAATAATATATATTGTATATATATATATGTCACAGGGAAATGAGGATATCAAGGATTTCACGAAATCCCTAAGGATATCACGAAATCTCGGTAGATGTCGAATATTCTTGTTTATTACGTCTTCTTACTAAAACTATCTAGTGATATGACAAAATACCAATTTATCGTCAGTGATATGTCGTTTCACTAAACTAAATCTAGTAAAATGTCAGAAAAGCAGATACTGCCGAATAAAAATCGAGCCATGCATTTCTCTCGCTCGCTCTAATATGCTCTAGTAGTCCATTTGTTGTCTATCTTCAATTTTAAGAGGTATGGACCGGAACGCTGACTTTCTTTTTTTTTTTTTTTACATCGAATGTTGAAAAAATATACATTTCCTTGTTTTATTAAGGACACATTAGATCCTGAATCATATATTTCTAACTCTATTTTATTTTCTAATAAAAATGTACCAGTTAATTTGTAATTTTGTTTTATTACTTTATTCATCAACAGTATTCTTTATTTCACTACATTTAGTTTAGTGAAATGACATATCTCTGACTTTATATTAGTATTTTGTCATATCACTAGATACTTTTAGTAAAAAGACGTAATAAACGAGAATATTCGACATCTACCGGGATTTCGTGATATCCCTAGGGATTTCGTGAAATCCCTGATATCCTCATTTCCCTGCGACATATATATGCCTCCCTTAAGGTGGACCGATGATCTTATGAAAGCCGCAGGAATCCGCTGGATGCGGGAAGCACAAAACCGGTCGAGGTGGCGGTGATTGGGGGAGGCCAGCAGTGGACGTCTTTCGGCTGAAATGATGATGATGAAAGTGTTGGGCAACGGCTAGCTGTGTTTATAAATGTGTATTTTTCTCTCTCATTTTATGCTGCACCGGTTGACGTCTTCATGTCAATGCCGGGTGTCTCTAAAAATCAGCGCTGTGGCTGTGTCTCGCATAGGGTCACAGCATTATGCTGAGCGATGGTCGTTTTACGTGGAAGTGATGCATATTTTCCCAAATCTACAAATGTTGTGGGGTATTGTTGGATAGGCCGTTCAATAACCATTTTTTCGCCGGTTAAAAATACTGCGCGTCTGTGAATACCATTTTTCGATTTATCTTTAAAGTGCATATTTTTGATAGAGTAAAATGTTGTGTAGTATTTTTTTTTTTATATGTGAAAAAATACATACAGAAAAGTATGCTTTACAAGATAAAGAGTAATAGTCAACCAATTTACATTTGCAGTTGGCACGTATGGGAGAAAATGTATTTCAACTACAATATTAAGATTGTTCTTGGGATAAATTGGTTCTAACTACGGGACATTACGTTAAAAAAAAAAAGAAAGACCGGCTAAGTGCATGTTGGACCACGCACAATGAAGGGCATTGTGCGTGGTCCAACATGCACTTAGCCGGTTCTTATGTCTTTTCTTTCTTTTTTTTGTAAATTCTTTTCTTTTTTTTTTAACGTTTTCACAACATCTAAACTCACATACACAAACAGCTAGACGCGGAACAACTACTTGTAAGTCATTCTAATATTTGTTCCGTGCGAGAATGGAAGCCGCGACACGCAGCGCAGCAGTTAATCGCTTAACCACTGCGCCAACCGTGCCGTAAAATTCTCAATTTGTTGTTGTTAATCAGCACAATGGTAAAATCCTTTTCATTTATTACATCCAGTGGAAAATAAACACAACACTTTCAATTATTCTCAGCACAAAGCAAAGACCACTTATACAAATTAAATGATAGACCAGCATAATGGAAGGTCATTGTTATAATAACTTGTTAAAGGTATACAATAGTTCAAAGTTTTGCGCTTCCTCAACGTAACAAGATACGTTTGACGGCTGGCGTACTAGTGGTGACAAACTCACTTTCATAGTTCAACTAGTATTTTAAAGGATTTTGAGTAAAACCGAGTCGTTTTATTCTATCTGCTACACGATGGATGTTGATGCGATTTTCACCATCATTTAGCGAATTTATTCCGGACGGTGTATTTTATTATTTATTTACTACCTTGTGCCCGCGACTTCGTTCGCGTGGAAGTCGTAACACGACACAATATACTAAAATACCAGCCACATTTTAATAAAACTTCCCTTAATACTACGTTCGTAGTTTTGGTCACAGCAGTCAAAATATACAGAGTCAGAACTGATAACGCGAGAGCAAGCAATGTACAGTTCCATGTTCTATGGTAAAGGATTTGGTTTCCGCACTTAGTCCTTCAGGTCGACCATTGTGGCGGCCATCAGTGGTTATTCCAATCAGCCCACCCCCCTCTTGAAGATAATTACGTCTCCCGGTCTGTTTAGAACATCTGTGAAAGATCTGGGTGCCCCGAGGGTTTCTGTTCTAACCTGGGTGACGCCTGTGCATTCAAAGAGCACATGCACGACGGTTTCCTCAGCCTCCATGCAAGCCCTGCACAGAGGATTGTCCGATATTGTATCGAAGTGTTGGTTTAGCGAGCAGTGTCCCGTGATGGTCCCCGTCACCAGGCGCAGGCCGGTCCTGTCCAGGAGTAATAACCGCCTGGTTAGCCTACCATCTAAGAATGGTATAGCCTCCCTGGACTGTCTGCAGGTCGGTGTCGAGGTCCACCAGCTCTTTTCTAGTGAATTATTGAAGGCCTGTGTTCCTGGATATACACTAATGGCACAACACTGATACAATGAATGTTTCTCATTGTCATTCTTACATATTATTCCTGACAAACAGCTATCACTATTATAATATAACATTACATTGTAATTGTTAACACACGGGAAGTCAAGTAGTAAGTCCCCTCTTTGAGGAGTGGCTAGAGAGGCGCCATGGCGTCCTCACCTTTCGCCTGACACAGGTCCTCACCGGACACGGGTGTTTCGGGAGGTTCCTGTTTCGGATTAGGCGGGAGGATACGCCCGGATGTTACCACTGTATTGATCACCCGGAGGACACGGTGGAGGCCCTGGTCCAGGCCATGGTCCGGAGCGAGAGTGCATGGGAGGCAGTCACCTCCTTCTGCGAAGCAGTAATGCTCACGAAGGTGGAGGCGGAACGCGTGAGGGTGCAGCAGTCTGTGCGCCCTCACGCCCCTAGTTGCCGCAGGAGATACCAAGGTCGGCGGGAATCCGGTAGCCAATTCCCGGCCACCGTAGGCGCGGACTTGCGGACGGCGAGCTATGGACAGCTCGCCGTCTGGTAAGGACCAGGTTCGGGTCGACGGCGCGTTGTGTTCCACGCGCGCCTCAAAGAGATGTCAGCATGCAGTGATCCACCGGGACCGGTGCCTGCCAGGGTTGCGGGTTTGTCTAAAAGGGCTACCGTGGCCAAGCCCTCGCGCTCCGCCCAGAGCGGGAGAAGTTATCTGATAATTTCCCACTCAAAAAAAAAAGGATTGTATTACTAACATCATAAACAACGACTTTTGTTCTATGACTTTTTACAAAACATAACACATTTACCAAAAACAAAACCTTCAAGATTTTGTTGTTCTATCTAAAACATTTCAATTCTGTATTGTACCTACCTACGCCTCCCGTGCACGGTCGTTCCTGCCGTAATGCCTTTTGTACTGTTTTGTAATATTTGTCAGAAAACGGTAGGTTTCTCTCGTTATCATCAGCCATATTTTAAACTACTGTGGGCGTACTGTGGGTAGTGTTGTTATTGCGCAAAGAAAGAACACGAACACGAAAAGAACAAGTTGGGAGAAAATATGTGTTACATCCACGCAAAACGGCCATCGCTCAGCATAATGCTGCGACCCTATGCGAGACGGAGCCCCAGCGCTGGTTTCGTCACGATATTTTCCTTCGCAGTTTTGAGAACTTTGGTGATGAAGTAATATATATTTTACCGGTAATCTGAATAATTCAGGTACTCTATACAATACCTAGGTAATGTATAGAATACCTGAGGCGTCTAGCCAATGTATGAAATATTATTGTCCGTTACATACTTTGCCTAGGTAATGTATACATTTCCCAGAGATTGTATAGAATACCTGCTGGTTCATCGGCAATGTGTAAGTAAATAGATTTGGTCTATATTTATCAATGTTATGTAAATACCATCGTTATGGTTAACACCCCGTTTCAGAGCAATTCGACTCGGGTAGGTTAGGTTAGAAGGCTAAGGCGGGAGCGGCCGCTGAGCGCCTGATCCCCTCCATTGTTGGTGAATCATTTGGGTTGTGTTAGGTTAGAACAGTGACCATTTTAACTAGGAGTTTTTATCATTAGACTAAATAGGTTTTATGTCTTTTGAGTGGTATATCAAACGGTTTTATATTAAATGACAAAAAAAAAAATACTGCCTGCTCGCAAGTCTTCCCCTTGCCCCCTTTCGTTTTTTTCATACATTGCCAGCTAGCTGTGCATTCGGTACTGTATAGAATGCCTAGACAAAGTATTAAATAAATAATATTTCATACATTACCTAAAAGTTTTAGGTATTCTATACATTGCCTAGGTACTCCCGAATTATTCAGATTGCCGCTAACATATACAAAGTAAAAAGACTGCCTGGATTTGAACCAACGACCTGCTCATAAGTCCCGGCCATTTCCTCTAGGCCAAAACTGCTCTCCACTGATATACCAAGTAAAAGTGACTTAAACCCATAGTAGGCCCTCTGTTCTGAAGAGACGCCTCACAATCGCGGGTCTAACGATCACTTGGCTTTGTGAACTACAGGTAACATAGCTTTCTGTTTGATTTCTACAACAACAACTGGAAAAAAAAAATGCTGGTTAGTTTCACAAAGGTATGACAGTGTTTTGTTATTTTTGAGATGCTGTGACCAAAATAAATCGTCAGAAGCGACACGATGCTTTTTAACGAGAAGACAAAAATAGCGTTCTCGAGTGGCGTCGAATGTACGGTGGTCAACACATCAAGTTACTACAAACTGTCTTTTCTCGTTCGATTTTGAACTTAATGGTAAGTTTAAAATCGTTTGGAGAAAGACAGTTTGGTGTAGCTTGATGTGACTTGGACAGTCAGCGTCACTACTATTTTTGTTGACTAGCAATTTTTATAATAATTAGGCTGAGATAAGAATAATAAGAAGACTAGAATAATTTGTGTTACAAGTATCACATTGTTAGGGTTACGTACCTCAAAAGGAGAAAACGGAACCCTTATAGGATTACTTGTGTGTCTGTCTGTCTGTCACGGCCGATTTGCTCCGAATCTACTGGACCAATTAAGACTCCGTGCACGAAAAAAACTCTTTTTTGTCAATTTCTTATCTAATTGTGAGAAAACTTGAAATAATCGAAACACTGTGTAACTATAAAAGTACTGTTTTCATGGTGCTAAACCATTCGTGTCAGTCACAGCAACTGTTATTAGTTTCATCATTTTTGTGCTCTCCAAAATATAGTTTACTAGCTTCTGCCCGCGGCTTCGCTCGCGTGGATGTCGGTTATATCGCGTAAAAAAGTAGCCTATGTCCGTATCCCAGGCTATATCTCTGCCAAATTTCATGACGATCGGTTCAGCGGTTTAGGCGTGAAAACGTAACATACAGACAGACAGAGTTACTTTCACATTTATAATATTAGTATGGATTTCGCCTTTGATTTACTTAATGAAGACATTGTATAATCATTAAATAAAATTTTGAAAACATTTCAAAGACAGCTGAAGACTAATTCGTGATTTTAATTTTTTTTAAATATAATTTGCTAAATAATAGGAAAAAATATATTACTGACGGGGTTTAAAACAACAAAAAAAAAGAAGGTTTTTTCAATATTATTTTTCTGCTATATTTTGTATGGAAGTTGAAAAAAGTGGTTCAGCCACATGCAAGTAGACCATATAATGATATTGATGAATTTTTTTAATGTTTAAAATCGAAAGTAGTTTCTTGTAGAATGATGATCAAATGTCAGTCTCGCGTCATTTTTCGGAAAACTTGTTGCGAATATTAGTGATTTACCGTGAATAATTAATTTATTTTAAAAATCCCTTTCAGCCACATGCAAAACAAAGAACTCGACTTTTTAAATCACAAATAATTTTGTTTAAATTATTTTCCCTTTCTCACAAACAATGAACAAAATTGATCAAAATCTGTCGATTTCGTGCACGGCCCCTTAAGTTGTGGCACACATAAATGAATTTCTGTGACCCAAAAATGAACGTATAATGTGAATAAATAATATTTTGAATATGCGAGTTCACTTTTAGGGAAAAATTAGGAAAAAAACAAAAGATTTGCAAACTGTATCGTGTGACATATCAAATGAAATAACTTACTGTGAGGGTTTCATGTATCGTTTTTTTTTTTTTTTTTGTAATTTCCAATAAATCATTTTAAAGTTATTTAAGAAAAAATGATTAAAATGCGCTTAAATTTTTTTTTTTTTTTTTTAAATAGTTCTAGTACTTAAAAACTTATAAGAAGTCTATGGTCTAAAAATAACATGGTCAATCTCCCAATATTATGCGTACAAACTAACATTTACAGTTAGAATGTAGGGGAGAACATTTTGTTTAACTACAATGTTAAGTTCGTTCTTGGGATAAATTCTTCCCACCTACGGAACCCTTTATTGTGCGTGGTCCGACACGCAATTGGCCTGTTTTTTTTTTTTTTACTAGCAAATAGAGATATAACGAATCATTTTCAAGCCAATAATTCCCACTTTCTCCATGATGATTTCTTTTGCCGAAAGTAACTGCTAACCAAGATTAAAAAAAAAACATATTGAAAAATGAAAAAAAAAACCCTACTCTTTCCACCACATGCAAAACTTCATTTCTTTTTTCAACATGACAAACAAACAGCTTGCTTTTATCGTTCAGAAACAATAGTGGGGTTTACAATAAAATCAGTACAGCGGATAAAATCTGGGCATAAAAGCCTGCATGTAGTGTTTATGTCAGAGGCACTCAACCGAGACTCATTTTTACGTAAAAAGTTGTGGCGGTGGCGAAATACTGATGGTTTTAATTTGGCATTTATTATTTACGAACTACTTAAGCCTGTCGAATAAATGTGTTTTCTTTTTATGCGTTTATAACGGTTTATTCACTTATAAATAATAATATTTATTTATTTATGTACACACAAAATACTTGACAGGACAATATATTAACATAGAAGAGCACAAAGGTACTGCTTATTTCAAAAGAAATTTCTTCCAGCAGACCTGCGAGAGGAAAGTTGGATAAGAAATGTAGACATACAAACACACACACACACACACACAAATATCTAAGCACAAGCATCAAAACACTCATGCATTAACACACTAAAACACCCATGCACAAATACATACAAACACCTATGCACAAACACACAAACACCCATGCTCAAACACACAAACACCTATGTACAAATACACACAAACACACATGCATAAACACACCCTAACACACATGCACAAACACACAAACACCCATGCACAAATACATACTAACACCTATGCACAAATACATACAAACACCTATGCACAAACACACAAACACCCATGCACAAACACACAAACACCTATGCACAAATACATACAAACACCTATGCAAAAATACATACAAACACCTATGCACAAACACACAAACACCCATGCACAAACACACGAACACCCATGCACAAATACATACAAACACCTATGCACAAACACAAACACCCATGCACAAACACAAAAACACCCATACACAAACACCCATGCACAAACACACAAACACCTATGCACAAATACACACAAACACACATGCACAAACACACAAACACCTATGCACAAATACACACAAACACCTATGCAAAAATACATACAAACACCTATGCACAAACACCCATGCACAAACACAAACACCCATGCACAAATACATACAAACACACAAACAACCATGCACAAATACATACAAACACCCATGCATAAACACACAAACACCCATGCACAAATACACACAAAAACACATGCATAAACACACAAACACCCATGCACAAATACATACAAACACACATGCATAAACACACAAACACACATACAAAAATACATACAAACACCTATGCACAAACACCCATGCACAAACACACAAACACCCATGCACAAATACATACAAACACCTATGCACAAATACATACAAACACCTATGCACAAGCACACAAACACCCATGCACAAACACAAAAACACCCATACACAAACGCCCATGCACAAACACACAAACACCTATGCACAAATACACACAAACACACATGCACAAACACACAAACACCCATGCAAAAATACATACAAACATCCATGCATAAACACACAAACACCTATGCACAAATACATACAAACACCTATGCACAAACACAAACACCTATGCATAAAGACACAAACACCCATGCACAAACACACAAACACCCATGCACAAATACATACAACCACCTATGCACAAACACACAAACACCCATGCACAAATACACACGAACACCCATGCACAAATATATACAAACACCCATGCACAAACACACAAACACCTATGCACAAATACACACAAACACACATGCACAAACACACAAACACCCATGCACAAATACATACAAACACCCATGCACAAATACATACAAACACCCATGCATAAACACACAAACACCTATGCACAAATACATACAAACACCTATGCACAAACACAAAAACACCCATACACAAACGCCCATGCACAAACACACAAACACCTATGCACAAATACACACAAACACACATGCACAAACACACAAATACCCATGCACAAATACATACAAACACCCATGCATAAACACACAAACACACATGCACTAATACACACAAACACCCATGCACAAACACACAAACACCCATGCACAAACACACGAACACCTATGCACAAATACACACAAACACACATGCAAAAATACATACAAACACCTATGCACAAACACACAAACACCCATGCACAAACACACAAACACCTATGCACAAATACACACAAACACCTATGCAAAAATACATACAAACACCTATGCATAAACACACAAACACCCTTGCACAAACACACAAACACCCATGCACAAATACATACAAACACCTATGCACAAATACATACAAACACCTATGCACAAACACACAAACACCCATGCACAAACACAATAACACCCATACACAAACACCCATGCACAAACACACAAACACCTATGACCAAATACACACAAACACTCATGCACAAACACACAAACACCCATGCACAAATACATACAAACACCTATGCATAAACACACAAACACCCATGCACAAACACACAAACACCCTTGCACAAACACACAAACACCCATGCACAAATACATACAAACACCTATGCACAAATACATACAAACACCTATGCACAAATACACACAAACACTCATGCACAAACACACAAACACCCATGCACAAATACATACTAACACCTATGCACAAATACATGCAAACACCTATGCACAAACACCCATGCACAAACACACAAACACCCATGCACAAATACATACAAACACCTATGCACAAATACATACAAACACCTATGCACAAGCACACAAACACCCATGCACAAACACAAAAACACCCATACACAAACGCCCATGCACAAACACACAAACACCTATGCACCAATACACACAAACACACATGCACAAACACACAAACACCCATGCACAAACACACAAACACCTATGCACAAATACACACAAACACTCATGCATAAACACACAAACACTCATGCAAAAACACATACAAACACCTATGCACAAACACACAAACACCTATGTACAAATACAAACAAACACACATGCATAAACACACAAACACACATGCACAAATACATACAAACACCCATGCATAAACACACAAACACCCATGCACAAACACACAAACACCTATGCACAAATACACACAAACACACATGCACAAACACACAAACACCCATGCACAAATACATAACACCTATGCACAAATACATACAAACACCTATGCACAAACACACAAACACCCATGCACAAACACACAAACACCTATGCAAAAATACATACAAACACCTATGCATAAACACACAAACACCCTTGCACAAACACACAAACACCCATGCACAAATACATACTAACACCTATGCACAAATACATACAAACACCTATGCACAAACACACAAACACCCATGCACAAACACAAAATCACCCATACACAAACACACAAACACCCAAGCACAAATACACACAAACACACATGCACAAATACATACAAACACCCATGCATAAACACACAAACACCTATGCACAAATACACACAAACACACATGCACAAACACACAAACACCCATGCACAAATACATACTAACACCTATGCACAAATACATAAATACATACAAACACCTATGCACAAACACACAAACACCCATGCACAAACACACAAACACCCATGCACAAACACACAAACACCTATGCACAAATACACACAAACACCTATGCAAAAATACATACAAACACCTATGCATAAACACACAAACACCCTTGCACAAACACACAAACACCCATGCACAAACACACAAACACCTATGCACAAATACACACAAACACACATGCACCAACACACAAACACCCATGCACAAATACATACTAACACCTATGCACAAATACATACAAACACCTATGCACAAACACCCATGCACAAACACACAAACACCCATGCACAAATACATACAAACACCTATGCACAAATACATACAAACACCTATGCACAAGCACACAAACACCCATGCACAAACACAAAAACACCCATACACAAACGCCCATGCACAAACACACAAACACCTATGCACAAATACAGACAAACACACATGCACAAACACACAAACACCCATGCACAAATACATACAAACACCCATGCATAAACACACAAACACCCATGAACAAATACATACAAACACCCATGCATAAACACACAAACACCCATGCACAAATACACCCTAACACACATGCATAAACACAAATACCCATGCATAAACACACAAACAACTATGCACAAATACATACAAACACCCATGCATAAACACACAAACACCCATGCACAAACACACAAACATCTATGCACAAATACACACAAACACACCCACTCACACAGTGTGTATAAGTGTGTTTCGATTCCTGCACGGAACAAATATTTGTATGACCTACAAGTCGTTGTTCCGGGTCTGGCTGTTAGTGTACGTATGTAAGTTTAAATGTTTGTAAACGCACCCACAATACAGGACAAATTCCTAGTGTGGGGCAACGTTTTGTTAATCAAAAAATTTTAATATGTACAAGTATTTATAAAAAAGTGGGGAAATAATCATAGGGCATCAAAAGATTCGTCCACATCGCTGTCAATACGAAAGGTGTGGGCACCCACGTAACGTGGCAATGCAGCCAGTATTTTGGGAAATACTGGCTGCATTGCCACGTTTTATGGTAATACTGGTTCTCTGTCCATGGTTCACATACCAAAATTCTATAGATTATAATGCTTGTTTTTCTCTTTTCAGTTATGTGTTTTTTTTTATATTTAAATACAATATAGAAACTAATACTAAAATATTTATATTATATACACATAAAAAGGGGAAGTGCTCAATGGGCATAAAAAAATTCGTCCGCATCGGCGTCAGCGGGAAAAGTGCCCCAAAGGCTGCCAGCATTGCCACGTTGGATGGCAATACCGTTTTTTTTTTTTTTTTACTTTGTCCTACTCTAGGAATTTCTTGTTCCCCTTTCTCCAATCCCTTCTCGAGATATCATCAAAAAACCGGTCTGTACAAAATGTTTGAGAAAGAGAATTTTCAACTTTTTTTTTTTGTGAACTTCGTCGCATGTTTTATTAGTTATTCTGCTATTCGGCGCGAAGACCAATCCAACAAAATCAAGATCATAAAAATCAGTCCAGCCGTTCTTGAGTTATAAATGGTGTACATAGCCCGACTTTGTTTTATACCTATATTAAGATTTGCTTTTTTTCAAGCTTTTTAGTTTTATTAACTATATATCTACTTATTTTTAAAATTTTCTCATTACTAGCTTTTATTTGATACTAGTATGTAGTTCCGTGTGGTGACGGACGTAAAGAATAGCACCACCCCATTTCCTCCCATGGGTGTCGTAAAAGGCGACTAAGGGACTTACTAGAGAATGGGCAGCAGCATTCTCTATGCATTTTTACACCATACTGCGATCGCCAACCCGCCAGCCAAGCGTGGCGATTATGACAAACCCCCCAATTGGGGGAGGCCTATGTCCAGCAGTGGAAGTCTTCCGGCTGAAATGATGAATGAAAAATGAATTGATATTAGTATTGTTGTAATTTATTTATTAAAAAACAAAAACGGGGCAGTTTTTGGGGGCTACTGATAGAAGTGAAAACTAAGTAACTAAAGCGTTCGGTGACGATGACGCGAGTTCCATGATTTTTGTTCAACCAAAAAGTACACATATATACCTACACAGTATACTTATAGCTCATGGAAAGCGTTCGGTGACGATGACGCGAGTTCCATGATTTTTGTTCACCCAAAAAGAAGTACACATAAAAACAGTAGACATAATTAAAGTTAATGAAAAGCGTTTGGTGACGATGACGTGACATAATTTTTGTTCCCCAAAAAGTGCTAAACGCGCCTAAAGAAGTTTTCACTTCAAAAACCTTCCCCTCCCCTTTTTTGTATTTGCAGATGCAACATACAAATATTACGCCCACAATTATCACGAATCTAACGACACCTCATATGTTTAAATCCATCAAGCCGTTTGGGCTACAGAGCGTGCCAAAGGAATAGACATACATACATACATGCATACTCTCGAACAGGGACTTAAAAACACCCTCATAAAGGTTACAGAATTATAAGTGTTACACTTTGAATTGATAACAGAATCAAAGTGTAACACTTATAAATGTGTTTTTGAATGTGTTAAATCAAAACACTTAAAAGTGTAACCGTTATATATCTGTAAACAGATATAAAAGTGTTAACAGTGTTCTTAAGTGTAACAGATAAACGCGGCGTTGCCAAATTTACTATGTACTTATTTATGGTTAATAAGCATTAGATAGCCGCAATCCAGTCGCCGTCGTGCAAAACACGTGCTATATTCGCGATTTAAAATTCAAGTATATTTGAACACCTTTGTGTGTAATTTGCTGCAATGGATCAATCAATCCTTTCTTAAAAAAACCTCGTCTGGATCAACGCACAACTCACACAACGTCCGGATATCTTGATAGATCCGGAAGTAATATTCGAAGGTTTATTCTCAATTAATCCTTTTTAAGAAAAAAACCCGTCTGGACGAAGACTATCCTAAATTTAGAAACTTACCTACCACTTCAACAAGAAGCTGTGCATCTTGACAATCCCACATTATTTGAAGATGATGCGGAAGAAATTGGAAAACAGAAATAAGTAATTCGGATTCGGAAACGAAAACTTCGACTGCAGAGAATTATGGAGATAAATGTTCGGAGTGTGCGTTGCATAGTGACGGTTTAGTTGAACCAAGAAACAAGCATTTTGGTGAATTAATTACGATACTATCTTCTGACGTTGTCAGAAGGTTATTGCTTACGTTGGCTACTGTCTTCTAGCGTTGTCAGAAGATTGGCTGACGTTGGCTACTATCTTCTGACGTTGTCAGAAGGTTATTGCTTACGTTGGCTACTATCTTCTAGCGTTGTCAGAAGATTGGCTGACGTTGGCTACTATCTTCTGACGTTATCAGAAGATTGGCTGACATTGAATACTATCTTCTGATTGTGTCTTATCTTCTGAGATTATTGCTCACGTTGACAACTATCTTCTGACGTTGTCAGAAGATTATTGCTTACGTTGGCTACTATCTTCTGACGTTGTCAGAAGGTTATTGCTCACTTTGACTACTAGTAGCCAACCTAACCCAAGGCTTACATTTGCTACTATCTTCTGACAACGTCAGAAGATAGTAGTCAACGTAAGCAATAATCTTCTGACAACGTCAGAAGATAGTAGCCAACGTAAGTAATAATCTTCTGACAACGTCAGAAGATAGTTGTCAACGTATTTGAAACAGTATACAAGAATATTTATCATAAAAACATTACTAAACACGGCGGCCAAATGATCAAAATTTGTGCATTCCAAAACTTTCGTTACTTTTTCACTGACATATTTATCTCTTTTCGATAAACTAACACTCAATACGAAATCTACAGTTATTTCTCAGCAATTCTGTATAAGATTATTAAACCGTTTTCTCATTGAATCCATTACTTTACGCACGTATAACCTCGATGAATGTTTGTTTACATTTGCTTCGCGCCACACCGCCACATGACCATAAACATTTTTTTTTCCGTTCCTTTAGTGGTGTTCCCGCTAAAATGTATTAATAACGGTCAAGTATTTGTCAAATAATCGAATTCTACAGCCAGATCGTGTTGCAAGTACAAAATAAATGTCAAATATCTCGTCCAATTGCGAACGTGACCCTTAGAAAAGTTATGCACCAATGGTGTTCATTAGACATTTGAGCTGAACAAACAATGTATCATGCGACATTTTGGAGGTTAATTCGTTTTGTTTTGACATTATTGGTACTTCCGTAAAATATTTTAAAATGAATATTAGTGTCGCATTTTTATTTGGTGTTGCAATTTGGTACAATTGATTGCTTTAAGAATTTGAGTGCGTATTTTGGTTTTGTATTTGTTATCTTTAGGTAAAGATTCATCAGACGTTCAGAACATAAGTACTTTTATTATATTAAATCATTGTCATTTATTTCGGTTTCTACTCACATAGTGAATCACTTAAAAATTAATATTAAGTTAGAAATTTGAGATATAGCCTGGAATATGGAGAAGGACATACGGTACTTTTTTATGGGATAACCGACATCCACGCGGGCGAAGCCGCGGGCAAAAGCTAGTCTACTATAAAATACCAACAATTTAAACATTTGAGACATGTTATCACGCTTATTTGTCAGACCATAGTTCGTCAGAAGCCCGAAAGTCTGACAACCAGTCTTACCAAGAAGTATCGTATTACCTGCCCAGTAACTGGGTTGTAGAGGTCACAATAGGCAGTCGCTCCATCCCCCCCGGTGGGTTCCCGCATTGTCGAGGCGGGGGGGCTCAGTAGCCGTGGCGGAGGGTCACGGTGAAGCTAAGAGGAACCCGAGGAGGGGGCCGCTCGTCAGGGCTTTTGCAGATAAGCCGACGACGTAGCGGCCGTAGGTTGCGGTGCCGCTTCGGCGACATCGCAACTGAAGCGGGCCGCGATATGGAATGGGCGACATCGCAGCTGAGGGTGGGAGGCCGCGGCGGGAGAGGAGTGCCGGTATTGTGGTGAGCCGTTCTCCCTACCTTCCGCGGCCTTGACGCGCCACCGTTGAATGGCGAACGCGGTGGGGCCGCAGAGAAAGAGGAGTGTCGGTATTGCGTTGGCCGCTCTCCCTATCCTCTGCGGCCGAAAAGTGGTAGGCGGCGGGGCCACTGACCTGACCCGTCGTGGGGGGACCAGGGGCGCCTGGACGCGGGGTCATCTGGCGCGGGGTCCCAGGTGGATGCCAGCAGGCAACGGGTGCCGGGGCACCCTTGCCTGTATTGCACAGGCCTCCACCAGTGTCGGACGGGAATGGCCAGGTGTTCCCGGCCCGCCAGCTAGGCGGGCATGCGCCGGGAGGGTTGCGGATGTAAAGGCTGAGCCGGTTTCCCATGACCCTCCCATCAAGGCGATGAGGGAACTCCGCTGAGTTTTAGTGGGTATACTGCCATTTTGGCAGGGAGTTCCACATACCCCGTCTCGTCCCCCGACGAGCGGGCATGCGTAATGCATTTCTCAGAGTCAAAGAAAAAAAAAGGCAGTCGCTCTATGTAATCATTTTCTGAAAATAAAACTTTAATCATATAAAGTTTAAATCCTCAAAAGAAAATTTTAGTATACTGAACCAAAAATGAACATGCTTATATTTTATGGAGCAGTAAATTCAAAGAAAAGCCCTTTAATCCCGTCGAACGTTTTGCGAGAAAATAAAAAACGTTGTTTTTATTTTTGTGCTGCCAGTGAAGTGACAGAAAAAATTTTTATTATTGTACACATTTTCATTGGAAATAATAATCGTATTTATTTATGTATTAAACCCTAAAGAAGCGTAGAAGGTTCTATATTTATACATTAAAGATGTTTAACATTTCGGTTTCTTTGAAAATAAATAAATGCGGTGATTTTATGTTTTTTTTTTTTTTTTAAGTCTTCTGTGTAGCCTTTTCCCAACTACGTTGAGTTCAGCTTCCAGTCTAACCAGATGCAACGGAATACCATTATTTTACATGGAGCGACTACCTATCTGACCTCCACAACCTAGTTACTAGGTAATACGATATCCCTTGGTAAGACTGGTTGTCAGACTTTGGGGCTTCTGACGACCTGTAACGACTGTCAAAGAACCACGAATGACAGCCGGGACCAACGGCTTGACTTGCTTTCCGGGGCACGGAGGAGTCTTGGTATGTAAAGATGGTCATCCATCCACGGACCAACCGCGGCAAGCATAGCTTATCCAGAACGACTGACTCATGCGGCTATTATCACTTACCCACAAGCCCCTCCGTTGTTTTGTAATGTTTTTTTAAGTAACAAATATTAATGCAAATAATTTTTCTAAAGTCTCTAAAAACTAGTCAAAAGGTTATCGAAAAGACTTAAATACTTGTAATAACTCAAACTCAAAGCATTTATTTCAATTAAACCTTGTATGTATGTTTCTTTTCTGGAAAGAGATCTAGCTTTAAAAAGTAACCCAAACTGTATCAACACAGTATGATATCCACAGAAACTAACATTTTATTTTATACGGAACTACGTAGAACTATTAGAATGGTTTTCCCCATTTCAAAGTGCACGAAGTACAATAAACCACGCAAGTTTATGAGCAGCTAGCGCAGCGCTGAACCAATATTTCGACAAAACTTTAACGATAATGTGTACAGAGCAAGTTTTCTAGGAAAAATTCTTGTATTGACAATGAGACGTTTTTCTTTAGGAAAAGATACGAAAAGTTTTTCAAGTACAGTTTTTCTTTGCAATGTGCCTTTTTAGGGGTCCGTAGTCAACAAGGAACCCTTATAGTTTCGCTATGTCCGTCCGTCTGTCTGTCCCCAACTTAGCTCAGAGACTCTTAGTACTAGAAAACTATAATTTGGCACGGATAAACATATTGATCACGCCGACAAAGTGGTAAAATATACTCATGAAAAAAAATAGTTATTTAGGGTACCTGCTGTACCTACATGTAAAGTGGGGATGTTTTTTTTTTTTTTTTGTCGCCTATCGTAGGATGTGGGCTATCGTTAGATGGGTCTTTCAAAAATATTGCGGGTTTGCGAAAATAATTTCTCGATTAAGGGATCCGTTTCTGAAATATTAGGCTTTAAAGTGCAAATTTTTGTTAGAGTTAAGTGTCCCCCCCCCCCTGCCAGCCAAATGGTTGTACTTGGATATGTAAAAAAATCACAGCAGTAGTATATATAACGAAGTTAAAAGGAAAACTATCAGAGCCGAGTAGGCGTCACAAGTTACCGAGTAATAGTCAACCAACTTACTTAATAGTAATTGTAAGAACTCATGTCGCCTGTGATACAGGTTTAACCTAGTACAGGCATCATACTTTGTAATACCTACATTATTTCTAAGATTTATACTGTATATTTCCAATTTTTATTTTTGAATAAATTTTATTATTATTATTTCCTTTATTCAAAAAAATGTATATATAAATTATATTTTTAAATATTAGAATATAAAAAATATAAAAACATTTAAAAATATAAAAAATAGTAGCCCACCGGTATCGGGAACAGGGTCCAAGTTACCGGCGGTCAGGGCTCCAGAGAGAGGAACCTCCTAACAATGCGAGCCGTGTCCAGAAGTACCGCTCTCTGAATCAAGCCCTTGATCCAGCCGCCCAACGAGAGCCTCCTTAGATGTTGGTCGAGGCTCTTGGCAATTAAGCCATTGGCTGATACGACTATCGGCACAATGATCGCTGAATCCACATCCCACATGTCGACAACCTCGCGAGCCAAGTCAAGATACTTGATTTGTTTATCTTTCTCGGCTTTCACGAGGTTCTCGTCATGTGGGGCTGTTATGTCAATAATCATTGCGCGCCGCTCTATACGATCCACCACCACTATATCAGGCTTATTGGCAACAATTGTCCTGTCAGTGATGATGGATCGATCCCAGTACAATGTGATATGTCCATTTTCGAGAACTGGGTCGGGCACATATCTGTAGTACGGCACTTCCGATTCCACTAGGTTGTACTTCAGAGCAAGTTGCTGATGGATAATCCTGGCTACAAGGTTGTGTCTATGCAAGTATTCTTCGTTAGCTAGACGAGGACACCCGGAGATAATGTGTCGGATTGATTCTCCCGGACGGTGGCATGCCCGACAAATGTCAACCGTGCCATCCTTCACAATAAATCTCCGGTAATTGTTCGTCATGATAACTTCATCCATAATTGCACAGACAAAACCTTCGGTTTCCCCAAAGAGGTCACCGAAACGCAGCCAGGCTACGGACGCTAGCAGATCTACATCGGGTCCATGTAGGGCCCGGAAAAAGCGTCCGTGAAGCTCCTTACTCTGCCATACTTCCCTGCGATCGTTAGTGTCAAGCACTACAGGCTTGACACTAACTTACTTTATTATTATTATTATTAATTCATAGTTAAGTTTGTTCTTAGAACAAATTCGTTCCAACTACGGAACCCTTCATTGTGCGTAGTCCGACACGCACTTGGCCGGTTTTTTGGAGTTTGAAGTTGTCCTGTTCTTTACCGGCTTTTTTGGAAGCCGGTAAAGAACTAAACAGGAAGAGGTTAAGTATAGTATATTTTTTAGGTCCCTTTGTAACGGCATGTATCCTCGGTGACAGTAAACCGACTTTGCTGTTTTTTTTTTTTTTTTTTTTAACTACGTATCATGAAAAATATCCAAGGATTAATGTCAGACAATCATCATCATCATTTCAGCCGAAATAAGTCCACTGCTGGACATAGGCCTCCCCCAAAAGGGGGGGAATTTGCCATAATCGCCACGCTTGGCAGGCGGGTTGGCAATCGTAGTATGGTGTTAAAAATGCATAGAAAACGCTGCTGCCCATTCTCTAGTAAGTCCCTTAGTCGCCTTTTACGACACCCACGGGAGGAAATGGGGTGGTGCTATTCTTTACGTCCGGCACCACACGGTACATGTCAGACAATAATCCTTTTAAAACAAAGGTATTATAGGAGAAAAAAAAAGTCTGAAAAGAGCTCAATGCCAGAAAAGCTCGCTAATATGTGACAACGCTTGTTATAGTGATGAGGGATTTGGGCTAGTGTTGGGCATGTCTCGGGAGAGTTTATTGTCCCGGTGTGTATCGTTTTAATTGATAGGAATTGGAACCGGTAGTAAGAAAAATACAAGTATTTTTTAAGCCCAAAAAGCTTAATTTTGATATCTATCACTTTCTGGTGCTTCTCTGTCAACAGTGTCATAATTTTATTCCCAAAAAAGGACAGATTTTCGTAATAATACGATATTACCCAGCAACACTAACAAAACTAACTACTAAGGCGACTAGGGGACTTTCTAGAGAATGGGTAGCAGCGTTCTCTATGCATTTTTAACACCATACTGCGATCGCCAACCCGCCTGCCGAGCGTGGCGATTATGGCAAACCCCTCCAATTGGGGGAGGCCTGTGTCCAGCAATGGACAAAATATGTCCCCCTGCCGCGTCTGTCTGTCTGTCTATCTGAACGCGGTAAACTCAATAACTATTTACGGATTTTCATACACTTTTCACCAATAGACGGAGTGATTCATGGGAAAGGTTTAAGTGTGTTGGATCATTCGGTTCCCTACAAAATGGTTGAGCTGGATGGTGCAGATCCATGCGTCATGTTCGTGAACGGGCGCCGTCAGTTGGGACTGGTCATCTCTTGACTGCCAGGGCTTATTTTTTATTTGTAATTTTATATTTTGAATTGTTTTATTAGTTTTTACATTGTCTCACATATAGAAGCAACAAGAATAATGTACCCAGGATTATGTAATATCTTGATTTAAAATAGTGTCCTTGGAGTTTCTTGTCCGTTCTTCTCCATAGTGATCTACGTATTGGAATGGGCATCTAGCTTCAACTTTCTGACTAACTCAAAAGTGCCTGTAAATGGTTTAATTGAAATAAATGCTTTGAGTTTGAGTTTGAGTGTTGATTTATTAAGGTTTTGTGTAAATAGACTGAAATAATAATGATGACGATTGTTAAAGATGTCGGAAAAAATCATGCCGACTGGGAGCTTTACTGGCGAACGAGTTACGGTAGTACGTTTTCATGAGATAATTTCCAATCTCCACGCGGGTGAAGCCGTAAGCAAAAGCTAGTAATATCTAAATAAGCAAATGTAATGAAACTATCATCAATAACAAACACACACAAAACCTACATCCATAACTACATACCCAAATGAAACTCATAGGTTCCCCTCAAACTGTCATTTAAACTCCGGGATACGCAAACATCCCGGAAAGCACAACACTACACCCATTATAGTAAATACTGAGTGGCCAGTATAAGTTGGCACACGACAGAATAAGGAACTATGGTGGCTAATAATAACAAATTCAAAGTCAAATCATTTATTTCAAATAGGCACGAAGATGCACTTTTGAACGTCAAAAATTACATGAATAGTTAATTGATTCTAGTTGCGCCTTCCAAAAGGTAGTTATGTATGGAGAAGAATGGGCAAGAAACTCCATACTTACTCTTTTAAAATGTTAACAATAGTTTGTATACATTAATTAATAATTATAGGTGAAGACGATGTACTTAGAATAAAAATAAAAATTACTTACCACAATTGGTAAAAAGAATGAAAAGTGAAGTAATGACAGAAAAATTAATAAATGCGATAGGTACATGATGCTCACATATTTACAAACATTGTATATAATTTAAAAAAAAAAAAACAACATATATAATAAGTCAGTGTGTGAGTTAAATTTATATTAAACACAGAAAATAAAATTAATATCATAAAAATTATAAATTATACAGTTAAATTAGCAACCAGTTTGATTTTGTCTAGACTCTAAATTGTCCTATGGAGCAGGACCAGCATGTTTTTAAGCGTTAGACATAACTTTACAAATTAATTTCACTATGAAATATAAACATAATCCAAAATATCCATATATTAAGTTATTAAGAAAATGTTTTAATTTAACATACGAGCACTACTCGTTTAGACGTGATCCTCAGGATAAAATCATTAAAAGTCGATTATCGTGGTGTTCATGCGTTATGCGCCTTTCTCTTCTTGATATGGTTGCGGTGGAGTATAAATGATAACTCCTTGGTTTTCTCAGAATATAAAATTGTTTATTGCCTTTTGAGTTAGTGATTTTGTATAATATAATAGGGACTCGTCAGAAAGTTCAAGTTCCAGAAAAATGTAGCGATACAGAGCAAGGTCGATTCAAATGTATTAGTCTGGAAGGAAAAACCGAGCGATTTTAACGTTCCGCGAAGCGGCACTCGGAAGTCTTCGTACACTGCTCCTATTGGTGCTTCTTTGATGACCTTCTTGAGGACCTCTCATTGGGCGTCCGAAGATGTTGTGATAGTTTGATTCTCGGTGCGTAAGTAGGTACCCAGTAAAAGAAACGAGCGCCTAAAATTGTGTGATAGCAACACGCAGGTTGTCAACATCATGCTTGAACACGTGGCCTTAAGGCACTTCCCCTACCGAACGACCTTGAGCGTGAATTATTGAATTATAAAGAAAAGCGATCTTCTGAAATAAAATAAAACGTGAATTATTGTGATTTTTAAATTATCTATCCATTAGTGTAGTCTTCAAATTGATAGTACGTCACCTTTAGCAAAAGATGCATGTAATCAATAAATTTTTGTTTTTTTAATTTTGTTTATTTCTCGTAATGTATTTTATTTTATTTTATTTTATTTATTAAGGGATAATAAACAACTAGAACATAAATAATACACAATGTTAAAAAAACTCTAAGTAGTAATGTTGCAGTCCACTGCATTATCCGCAGATAAGACATGTTTAAAGATCAGTGGTTGCCACTAGACGAGCATTACCAACATTAACAAATATTTTGAATGGATTAAATAAATAAGTAAGTAACTATAGAGCTAGCTATAGCTACAAAACCAAATCAGAAACAATTTATTTACTTAGATTGTGCAATAAATAAGTAATAATAATAATAAGATTACAATTAAGATAATTTTTCTATAATATTAGATTTAAATTTATTTTTCGAGCATGCAAATATGTCAATATCAATGAAATTTGAATTATAGGACTCCAACATTCTATGAATAGGGCAGCGTACGCCAGAGTTCGTACGACAAGAATTTAGCGCAAACAGAGTACGTGCACGAACCTGACGCACATGAACTGTTCGGGGGACAGAATAACACAACTTATTCGTCAGATCAATGGCATTAAAATGACTGTGAACAATATCATGAAGCACGCTGGCCTCCAGGTATTTGCGCCGGTTCTCCAAGCTGATAAGCAATGTATGAGTTAATAACCTCTAAATAACGAAGAAAAATAGTAATGCGCTTGGCGCTAACCTATTTTAATTATTTTTTTGTTACTTTGAACAAAAATTGCTAATAAAACAATTTTAGGAATAAACGTTATGAATGCTACCAAAGATTGACTGTACGAGAAAATACTTTTACAAGTCACCTGCCTTTCATCAGTTTAGATGCCAAATCAAAAATCTTTTATTTACAGTTCGTACTTACTTTATTGAAACGAAAAATATCACAAAAGACAGTCGCCAAATGCACTGCACAAATTCCTTATCTTATTCCTAAGAAAAATAAATAGGTCAACAAACAAATTAACTCAAACTCAAAGCATTTATTTCAATTTAAACCATTTACACTTGTGGCGGCATCTACAACGTCACATGCGAACTACGCATTAAAGCGTCACACAAATCCTGCATCGCGCAATCAAAGTTTACCTCGTGACTCATAATTATACAGTGTGAGTCTTCATAATGTGCACATATCATAATGAGGGAATCTATGCATAATTTAATCTACGGAAAAAAATAAAAACAAATCTAAATTTATTTTTTAATTTTTTATTTCAAAATTTCTCAAGACGAATTTCTCCCCCTTATTGAGAAATTTTCCAATGATTGTAAAAAATTATGAAAAAAAAAAACTGATTTTTGCTAAAAAAAAACATGTTTATTTTCAATGGAGGGTAGTTTTCACCCAATTTTTATGAGGACGCCTAATTACTTCCAATCATTTCGGAGTCTGTTTCATCGTGATAGATCATTTAGTTTAAAAGTTACACCGTTTTGTTTACACTGGGTACAATTTTTTTTAATTCCATAAAAAATAAAATCAAATATTTAGATTTTTTTATATTTTTGCCGTAGATAAAATTAAGCATAGATTCCCTCATTTCGATAGGTGCACATTTTAAAGACTCACACTGTATATAGCATCCCGACATCGACCGTCGGGCAGTTGCCCACCTGCAGACACAACACCCGTCTGGTCGGATGATCCTCCCTTTTCTATGAAGTATGAGTGAACTTTACACCCTGTTCCTCATACTTCTATACACTTTTGAATTGTCGAAGAGTTGGCTAGTTAGAAAGTTAAAGTTTGGTTCCCACTTCCGAAACTCTATGCAGGAGAACGAGCAAGAAACTCCAAAATGAAAGATAAACAACAATGATACTTGCCTTCATAACTAGCGCCACAACCAAGGATCAACACACATTGGTCGCTGTATACAGTTTTTGCACACATCAAGTTTCATTAAGTCCTTAAGGGTATCAGATTTGGGCACGTTTAGCCGTTTTTGTGACGTCATCACTTATGAATGTTTCTCATGTTATGTTTCTATGGGACGTTTTTAGGCGAATTATGGGATATGGGATGGTAGATTTTGTTGTAATGTAGATTTACGGGGAAATGTGAGTGTAAATATGGTTTTTGTTTGAACTTAATGGTTGTGGTTTTATCGTTTGCAACTGTAATCGATTTTATATTATTACACGACTGCCCAAAAAAGGAGTGGAATGTTTTCAGGGTTCATGTAGAATAATAGAATAGAATAGAATGCATTTATTTGTCAGAATATTGTACAAAGTTGTTAGGTTCATTATGTAATACGATCATAGTAAGTATTCTGCCGTTTCCGGCGTACAAATATGGTTTGTAAAATTATGGGTCATCATTACATCAAAATTAAGTTATTAATTATTAGAATTAGAATTACAAATAATTTAAATAAACTGAACAATAGTTGTAAAAGAGATTAATTATATAATTCAAAATTCAATAAGGTCAAGGATAATAATGTCAAATATTTAGGTAAATTTTAAATTCATAAAATCTTCAGTAGTAATTTACTTGAAAGAAAGTTAAATAATTTACATTTAAATGCTCTGAGGCTGAGAGTTTTAAAGCCATCAGGTATTTTGTTATAAACACCTATGTATGTGAGTTTCTTTATTCCACCATAACTTTTAAACGCCTGAATAGATTTGAGTGTATAGAGTATCATTATCACGAATCCTTATATCATCCCGAGTAACACTGAAAAACTTCAATTATTACAATACTGTTATCAAATTGAAAGCCTTGAGCACATTCCAATACTATATAATTTACTGGCATAATAGTAGTTTATGAAACTGTCGCATAATGAGGAGTATTAAAATACGAGTGTGTGTTTAAAAACCGAGCTGTAAGCGAGGTTTTTAATAGTATCACACGAGTGTTTTAATACCTAGTTATATGCAGTTTCATACACTGCTTTATCTACTCTCATACATTGGGATTGAACCATTGACATATATATTACTGCGTAAGGACTGGGCGGACCGCATGTTATAATGACGCCTCGAACGTGGTCCCAAAATGGTCTTCCCTATAACGAAGTGAACTAGAACGCGTTCGGCTGTCTTCGGGAGCGGTCGTAAAATTTTACAAGCAAAAATGCCAAGTTGTGTCGTGAAGGGTTGCGTGAACTACGACAAAAAGCACAATAAAACAATTGATAACATTTCATATCACCGATAAGTTAAAAATATGTATGTTAACAAGTACTAGATAGATACTCGACGGTTATGACGTAGTAGTTGCTTAGTTATTCCTAAATTACTTTCAAATATTGTCATTAATATCTAAATAATATTCTTTGTATTTATTTTCCCATAATAAGTCATTCATTTGATTTTTATAACAATAATTTAGTATTTCGAGTAAATAACTGACAGTTGATTTGAATATGGCGGTTAGGTGTATAAAATGGCAAGCAGATCATTTTTAATAGGCATTATATTGTGAACTAGTGATAAGGACGTTACTCTGCCCAAATACAGACTGAGTGTGAATCATAGTTCGTGTTTAATTGTGTAAAACCTGCTACTGAGTATCATGTAATTATATCAACTTCTAACATTATTTAAAACAATTTTCTTTCTAATTTGTCTCAACGTTTGGCAAAGACGACGCGAAGCCGCGTAAAAGTGCGACATAACTTTGCAGCGCAGCGGCGCGCGTTTTTATCCGATGAAATGAAAAGATTTATTATTATTACTATATGATTTAATTATGTATAAAATTATTTTTATTGTTTATTAAAAGCAAATTAAAATGTGTTTTTATGTACTTACTGCTAAAAAATGTGTAAGTACAGTGAAATACGTATTTATTTTGCAGATTTCCTTCTGATTCCGTGCGAAATAAAGTTTGGAGTCGTGTTATAAGTTAAAAAAAACAAGTTTAAAAATATTGTTTTATTCGAAGGCCAATGGAAATTTTATAACACAAACTGCAATAAATATAAATTCGAAAAATAGAAGGTTTTTTTATTTCTTTGTACCTCGAAAAATACCCGCTCTTACAAGTTTACGTCTAGGAGCAGACCACGCCGATTGACATCGTAGTTCATAGTAGTTCTAATAGATGGCGCTAGTGTTTTTGTATGGCGACCGTGTCCGGCAAACGTTCGGACGACCGTATCTTTACTATTTATATCAATGGATTGAACCTACTAAATAATAGATCAAAGTTAAAAGGAGTAAGAAATATTTTCCCACGAAATTCAATACAACAAAACGTATGGATGGCGCCAAATCCCAGCACATTACCGCGCATGCGCTAAAGTGGGGATACCATAGACTAGTAAACATTGGAATCAAAACTTTTTTGTAATGCTATAAAAATGGCGCGCCCAGCATATTCGTTCCATAAAGCTGGATCCACACACAGCCAGTGGCCTGTAGCCAGGTGCCACACATATAGAAGCCGGACTGTGTGTGGATCCAACTTAAAGCATTCCATTAGAAAAAAAAAAATTGATAGAAACTTCTTGGTTAACTTATTTGATTTGCCCTGTATCGTAATGGAAAAAAAATTGTTTTATAACATTATTTTGTTAGATAAAAAGTATTGTAATATGATTCTATTTTTAAATTTATTGTGTTTAAAAATTATGTCAATATAAACTCGTTTAGAAGTTTATAATTCGAATTTTACGATATGAGAGTAGAAGAACTTTTTAGTTTGTATTTAGGAATTCATGTTTTTTTTTTTTTTTGGTATTTCAGTGCCCTGCACAGGTACACCTTGCTTTAATCTATATTTTATCGTAGAAGTTAAAGAAATTATCAAACTCAAAAGCACCCATATCGTTAAAAACTAAACTAGACCGTATATTCACGTTTCTACGTTTAAATTCATTTAGTTGCATTGCACCAATAAAGCCATAATTAAACGAAACAAGCATCCTTGATACATTAGATTTTTTTATCACTCTCCAATACACATTTTTTTTTTCATACTCTTTAAAATTCCGAACATATGTGCATAGAACTATCCAATCAAAAGATCCGGCCAGTAACGATCAAAAGACCCACAGCCACGCACTACCTACATGGTCACTGATTCAAAACCACGCAAATAACAGAGAGCTTTACTTCAATCCCTTGTTTAAGAACCATGGAATAGAAAGTAGATGGAGTGTTATTTGATTAACAATAATTTATATTAAAAAAAAAAACATTTTTATTTCAATTTAATCAAAACCAAATTTAATTTAATTTAACCTTTTGAATTAAATCAAATCAAAAATGTTTATTTGTTAGGTTATGGTACAATAGATGTTATAAATATTGGTTCCAGCATACCCTGCCATAGTATGGCGTACAAATATTTCCAAAAACAAAACCTTTTATTACTAATCTACTAATAATTATGATGGACAATCAAAGACATATGGTTTTTGATTTTTCAACATATTCCGCCATTCACTTGACTTAAATTGGCTAATTTACTCATTTAAACTGACTGTCAAAAGTCATAAAAGCTATTTTGGTCGTTAGTTTGCACAAATCAATCGTCCATGACCACTGCTGCGTCATATTCACATGAATAATTAATAAATCGATTCCGATACAAAATTCATAATTTCGCACTTAATAATATATTTTATGAATGTGAAAGTACCTAACTACGAGAATGACTGTCTGTCTGTTACATTCACACCTAACCCACTAAACCGATTGGTATGAAATTTGAAAGATGGCATCCCATGATCTGGAGACAGAAATAGGCTACTTTTCAACTTGAGTATTTCTATTAAAAAAGGGTTAAGTAAAAAATACATGCAGATGAATTCGCGGACAACAGCAAATCAATAAAATCATGATCACTCCATTTACTCACTTATCTCTGTCCCAACCAACCCTTTAATTTCACAAGCCCATCAATTCGGTACCTAGCCGGTTGACAGAAATGTCAGGCATCTGGAAGAGGCAACGGATATTAATTGAAGGTAAAACACATTACTTTGTGTTGCTGACAGGTAATTACTGGCACGATGTGAGTACGTAGTACTAAGGACAAAATCTGTTTTTGTAATACATATTATTTTTTTCTAATACTATTTACTTTGGCGTATGCCTGCTTGGTTACACTACCGAGTCCGCGTATCATTGCCTAGCTGGTCAGTTTCCCGCGTAAATAATATGGCTAAAACCGGCCAAGTGCGTGTCGGACCGCGCACAATGAAGTGTTCCGTACTTGGAAAGAATTTATCCTAAGAACAAACTTAACATTGTAGTTGGTAAACATAATCTCCCATACATTTCAACTGCAAATGTAAGGTTGTACGCACAATATCGAGAGATTTACCATGTTATTTAAAGACCATAGACTTCTTATAGATTTTCCTGTAATCTATAAGTATAGAACTATTTTGTATTTTGTAATGTTTGTAAACGCACCCACGATACAGGAGAAATTCCTAGTGTGGGGCAACGTTATCTAAAAAAACGAAAGAAAGAAAAGAAGTATTTTTCAAAATTTTAGGTTTAGTAGTTTCGGAGATAAGGGGGGAATGGTAAATGTTTCGTCTATTTTCACTCATAACTTTAAAACAATTTACTATTAAAAAATATATATTTGAGATCCTCACAGTAAGCCCTTTCATTTGACATGTTACACGGTACAGTTTGCAAAACTTTTTATTTTTATTTTCTTGTTGCCCCCCAAAACTGATCCCAATATTCTAAATTCATTTATTTACGGTTCACGTCCGTGTTTGGGTCACGCAAATTGATATGACTTGGTTAACTGGTAGAGAATGCCTATGGCATTAAGTCCGCCTTTGTACCTTATTGTGTGTGAGAAGTTTAAATAAATAAATAAATAAATATGTATACCAATTTTCAACTTAATCGGTCCATTACATTCGGAGCAAATTGGCTGTGACAGAGGGACAGACAGACAGACAAACAAACAGACAGAAACACGAGTGATCCTATAGGGTTCCGTTTTTTCCTTTTGAGTTACGGAACCCTAAAAATGATCAAATCGATGTTAATAAATATTTGAATTCGCAGACGCTTAGGCAGTTTTCTTCCGATTGTACTTTGGCAGACGAATTGAATAAAACTGACGAATCAACGAAAACTGGCAAACACTGGAAACTGTCGAGTTAACGCAACTGTCTCATCGGAAAAACTGACCAATTGGTGAAAGTGACTAATCAACGTAACTGACGAATTAAATAAAGTGACAACTGAGGGAAACTGGCCAATGATACGCGGACTCACACCACCGTGATCATCAGGACCACAAAGCAGTACCAAAAGGATCAATAGGAACATTTAATGAGTCACTACGACTACAGGAACTCAAGTGCAACAGTCGTAACTGCAGGTTAAATTTCTAGGTCAAATTATCGAGTTTTTCTGACGTGAAATTCACTGATGGCAAAACGAACCATCTCTCGGGGAAATAACAGGCGTGGTATTGTGTAAAATCTATGTTTCGTAGTGATTATTTTTACTCTGAGATCTTAGATCATCATCATCATCATTTCAGCCGAAAGACGTCCACTGCTGGACATAGCCCCCCCCCCCAAGCGCCGCTACCTCGACGGTTCTGTGCTTCCCGCATCCAGCGGATTCCTGCGGCTTTCATATGGTCATCGGTCCACCTTGTGAGAGGCCTTCCAACGCTACGCCTTCCGGTACGCGGTCGCCACTCCATTACCTTTCGGCCCCAACGGCCATCTGTTCTGCGCGCAATGTGCCCTGCCCATTGCCACTTAAGTTTGGCAATTCTTCGAGCTATGTCGGTTACCTTGATTCTCCTGCGGGTCTCTTCATTTCTGATTCGATCACGTAGGGAAACTCCAAGCATAGCCGTCTCCATTGCCCTTTGGGTGACTTTTAGCCTTCCAATAAGGCCCATTGTGAGCGACCGCGTTTCAGAGATATTAGATAGATAGACAGAATACTCTTGTACACCATTGTATTTTTATCTGTAAAAATTACAGATATAAATGTAGAAATGTTACATAAGGTAACACAGTAAACGGTCTTATCGCTAAAAGCGATCTTTTACAGACAACATTTGGATGGATTAAAAGTAAAAGGAGAGACAATACTGCAGGTAGTCAGCTAGTGGTCTACCATTTACATAATTATACAATAACTACATAAATACATAAATCATGTAGATACTTATATATATAATAAACATGAAACAAGAGCAAGGAACTTTAAGTAATGATGATGTTTAAGGAGAGAGGAAGTGTTTTTTTTACCAGAAATTAGGATTTCTCCTGTATCGTGGGTGCGTTTACAAACATTTAAACTCACATACACAAACAGCCAGACCCGGAATAACTACTTGTAGATCATACAAATATTTGTTCCGTGCGGGAATCGAACCCGCGACACGCAGCGCAGCAGTCAATCGCTTAACCACTGCGCCAACCGTGCCGTCTCTAACCTAACCCTCTCTAACGATATCTCTAGTCTCAAGTTTTCCGATGACCTCAGGTATCTATTATGTGTGTCATGAAAGAACTTGAAACGTTATTTAAGATAAGAAGCGGTTGTAGGAGTGAACATACATTCTACTGTAGAGCTGAAATAAGATATATTATAAGATCTAAATTCTAATTGAAATCACGTTTAACAAACAAAGAAAGAAAATACGTTTGCGGTAAACATGACGCAAAGAACACAAATACGAAAAGAACAAGTTGGGGGAAAATATGCATCACATCCACGCAAAACGGCCATCGCTCAACATAATGCTGCGACCCTATGCGCGACAGAGCCCCAGCACAGGTTTTCAGCGACAGCTGGCGTTGACGTGATGACGTCAACTGGTGCAGCATATAATGAGATAAAAATAATAAAATAAAATAAAAATACATACAATACTTATAGACCAGGGTCGTAAATTTTTGAACCAAAAAAAAATTATAGTAGGATGAAACCCATAAACGCATCTGTTTGCAATACTAATATCAAACAAAAATGGCGGGATACGACGCTATGGTATAGTATAGTGAAACGCGCGTGCGTGATTATGTTCTTTTTTAAATTCATAAAGATACCACGAATTGAGTAGTGAGAATGGAAGGAAGGATGATGATCCCTCCCTTACTCATCAAACAGATGAGTAAGGAAGGGATCATCATCCTCGTAAAAGCAAAGGAGTTGCATTATGAAATTCAGTACAACATTATAACTCCCGTTTGGATGCTATTATGATTACTATGACACTGGGTGTTTTAATGTTGGCAATAAGCTAACTGTTTCAGAAACTTTTATAGAGGATTTATAGCATGGGCGCAGATAAATATAAAAATGCACTTGCAGAGTTTAACACTGAAGTACAACGTTTCACACTTATTTGAAACTAACCCCACTGTCCACAATCTAAGAGCAATAGCAAAATACAAAAATATGTTTTTTTTTTTAAATACATCAGAACATGGACATAACTTCAGTTTACTGAAATAATGATAAGGCGTGTACCAAGAAAAATTAAAGTTCAAAGCCTAAGTAGACTTAAAGACAGGGGAATAGGAAAGACTAAGTCTAGGATTCAAGCTGGGCGGCCGTCTAACACAGAACGCACAACTACGAGTACTTTAACGAAATCATGAACTAGTACAGAATATTAAAATGAATGTCCATAGCGCGCGCTAAATTCTTATATTTTATTTTACAAATTCATCCCAATTGTATAGGTATTTATAGTAAGAACATTTCTCTTTGCAATAAACGTTTTTTTATCTCTTTTCTTCTTGTATAATTTATGTCAGTTCTAACATACAAAATTAAACGTCCCGTTGTCTGTCTCTGTATTCGTTAGCGCAATTTATTAAAAGTGGACACTGAAACGGGTATACATTATAGTATAGCAAAATGGAGTTTCCTACATGAAATTATACCCCAGAAAAATGTTGCGGTTGTATTGGTTGTTATTGTTCTTGGTATACTATACAGGGTGTTTGGCAGAACGTGGAACATACGAAAATGGTGGATAGGTGGGGTCATCTGATACTTACTCAGCCCTAATTTATTTGGCCCTGGTCCACAGAATATTTTTTTTTTTTGCTTTCTTCTAGTTTCACCACTTCCTTAACTTTAAAGTGTAATTTTTATTAAAAATGGGTAAAACAAGCAATATTTTTTAAAATCTTTAACGTTCGCAGATTCTTATAAAATTATTGCTTTATTGAGATGTTGATGGCCCCACCTATCCACCCTTTTCGTATGTTCAACGTTCTGCCAAACACCCTGTATATATCCATAAGTATTTGAAAATAAATAATGCCCACAACATTAGAAAAAATATTTATATGTATATATACATATTTGGGTGATTATCTAGCCGTGTGGTGCTGGACGTAAAGAATAACATCACCCTATTTCTTCCCGTGGATGTTCGTAAAAGGCGACTAAGGGACTTACTAGAGAATGGGCTGCAGCGTTCTCTATGCATTTTTAACACCGTACTGCGATCGCCAACCCGCCTGCCAAGCGTGGCGATTAGGCAAACCCTTCCCCTCAATTGGGGGAGGCTTATGTCCAGCAGTGGACGTCTTTCGGCTGAAATGATGACGATGGTGATGATTGTCTAGGTATGGTTTTAGCAAAGCATTCTATATTCAATCCCACTAAAGGAAAAATCGTTAGGAAACCTGGTTTTAAAGGTCTATAACCACCAAGACGAGGTAAGCAAGCATGATGATCCATGATCAAAAAGCCTGACATCATCGTCAGCCTAAAGCAGTCCAGCTGGACATAGGTCAATCCAGTCGCACGCCATTCAACCCGATTCTCGGCAGCTCTCATCCAGCTGCTACCCTGCGAAGATCATTGCTCCAAAAACCCTGTAGTAAATTACAGACCATAATTTTCCAAACTCGCTCTTTATCAGATTTTAAAACAATAAACTTACGAACGAAACCATCCTTTATGAAAATAGAAACGCAAAATATGCAAATGAACTACAGCCACCCTTACCTTACATACATCAAACTGTGCTTACCCTTTACAACTAAATATTAGGGATGGGCCGATAATGACTTTGGCCGACTAGCGGACTGGCCGAATAGTCGGTTGCAACAAACGAGCAAATCAAAATCATAAGTCATTTATTCAAATCAGGCAGAGAATCAGCACTTTTTGCACGTCAAACTTACATAAGATAGACCCCAAAACGCCTGCCCTTCACCACGTCCTAGTGCTTTAACTGAGAAGATGTGGCGCAACAAACTCTCCAGCAGAAATAAGACTGACTTATCAGCCAAGCCGATTTTAGCTTTCGGTGGAGTTCCGGTGTACAAAACTGAAACTGTGATGTTAAAGTAAATAGTAAATAATAGCTTACTCACGTTCTTTATTCAGAGTTGTAAAAGCTTTTGTAATCATATTTTCTTGATTTAAAGTTCAATTTTATTGACTAGCAAAGGAAGAGTTCTTATTCCTTGAATATTTATTAGATACTTATCCAGATTAAAAGTTGTAAGGCTGATTCTAAAATAGAAATGATAAACTACAAGGATTACGATTTCATTTCAATCACTCTATTTTTGAGCATATAAATATGAATAAAGAGCCGACTAGTCGACTCTTTTTGCCGACCAGTTGCCTATTACAAATATCGCCGGATATTCGGCTATCCCGACTAGTCGGTACATCTCTACTAAATATATAGCGTGAATAAACAAAGGGCAGGGCTACATTCAAATGTAAATGAAGTGGAGTGAAGGGTATTTTCACTGTTTTGTAATATGCCTTAGTGAGGACCGTTTCTGTTATGGTCAGTTTTGCATATTATTGTATTGTGGAGTAGTGGGATTATTTCTTGAGAGGTGAATGGTGAACTATAGCCTTAAAACTTTAATCAAACAAATATTAAAATATTTTGCTAGTCTATTTTGAACTTATACTTTTCCTCAAGTTAGACAATTTGCATCCGGGGGATTACTATGTGGTACAATTATTGTCCTTTAGCAGCAATGTACGGCTTTCGGCGTTTACTATGCAGCTGTCATTCGTTGACCTTTGACAGTTGTTACGAGAAGTCAGAAGCCCGTAAGTCTGACAACCAGTCTTACCTAAGGTACAAGGGGTCGACTTACTCCGTACCTGGGCTGTGCAGGTGATACTTACTTAGTACAAGAAAGCTGTAATTTGGTATGGGTATATGTCGGAGAACGGAAGGTTTCTCTCGTTATCATCAGCCATATTTTAACTACTGTGGGCGTACTGTTGGTTATTGCGCAATAGAAAAACCGATTTAAACTCAAAAGTCATTTACTCAACCTGAGATAGAACTTTAAAGATTACATAAGACAGTCCCCCAAAACGCCCATCCCTTCACCACTTCCTAGTGCTTTTGCTGGGAAGAAGAAGTAGCGGAACAAACTCCCCAGCAACACATCTGTCTGTTCAGTTAGAAGAACTTGATTCTATACAGTAATGGTTATGCAAAGTAATTAATGTAGGAACACGATACAACTATACCGAACGCGCAACAATTCCTTGACGTCTTCACTGCTTGACCGCCACCGATGAACTCCCTTGTCGACTGTACGGCGGACACTTATAGCCGGTCGAACGTTATGTCGTAGACTTTGTCATGCGCTGCTAGGCAGCGCTAGCGTCGAGATTAGTCAAGAACCGATGGGGCGAATCCACCAATTCCATCGAACGCCAATAGACGGCGCTGGCGTACCGGATACAACTCGTCTCCGACATATACATACTAATTACGCCGACAAAGTAGTAAAATAAAATCTTGAAACATACTTGTTTTTAGGGTACCTACACCCAAACACGTAAATTGGGGGTGTTTTTTTTTTCTCGTCTATTCCATGGTGTGGCATATCGTTGGATAGGCCGTTCAAAAATATTGCGGTTAAGTGATAACTGTTTTTCGATTCAGGAATCCGTTAGCGTCATTGATATAAATAGTAAAGATACGGTCGTCCGAACGTTTGCCGGACACGGTCGCCATACAAAAACACTAACGCCATCTATTAGAACTACTATGAACTACGATGTCAATCGGCGTGGTCTGCCCCTAGACATAAACTTGTAAGAGCGGATATTTTTCGAGGTACTACAAAGAAATAAAAAAACCTTCTATTTTTCGAAATATATATTTATTGCAGTCTGTTTGTGTTATAAAATTTTCATTGGCCTTCGAATAAAACAATATTTTTAAACTTATTTTTTTTAACTTATGACACGACTCCAAACTTTATTTCGCACGGAATCAGAAGGAAATCTGCAAAATATATACGTATTTCACTGTACTTACAGATTTTTTAGCAGTAAGTACATAAAAACACATTTTAATTTGTTTTTAATAAACAATAAAAATAACTTTATACATAATTAAATCATATAGTAATAATAATAAATCTTTTCATTTCATCGGATAAAAACGCGCGCCGCTGCAAAGTTATGTCGCACTTTTACGCGACTTCGCGTCGTCTTTGCCAAACGTTGAGACAAATTAGAAAGAAAATTGTTTTAAATAATGTTAGAAGTTGATAAAATTACATATTTTTAACTTATCGATGATATGAAATGTTATCAATTGTTTTATTGTGCTTTTTGTCGTAGTTCACGCAACCCTTCACGACACAACTTGGCATTTTTGCTTGTAAAATTTTACGACCGCTCCCGAAGACAGCCGAACGCGTTCTAGTTCACTTCGCTAGAGGGAAGACCATTTTGGGACCACGTTCGAGGCGTCATTATAACATGCGGTCCGCCCAGTCCATACGCAGTAATATATATGTCAATGGTTAGCGTAATATTAAGCTTTGAAGTGCAATTTTTTGTAAGAGTCAAGTGTCCCCCCCCTGCGAGCTAAATAGTTGTATTTGTATATTAAAAAAAAAAACACAGCAGTAGTATATATAACGAAGTTAAAAGGAGAACATCACAGGTTAGTAGGCTTTACAAGTTTCCGAGTAATAGTCGACCAATTTACATTTGCAATTGAAACACATGTTCTCCCATAGGCCCCTATTACACTATCAAAGTTATCATGATCCTGGATATCGATAATTTTAATAATTTTAAATTATCGATGTAATTATCATAATTTGACATCAATATAATCAATATTTCATCAATACTGGATCACGATATCGAGTATCGAAGAGCTTTTGTATGGAATTCTGTATGGAAGAACATGTTTTTCAACTACCTGCAAATTACAAAAAACATAGGAATATTTGAATTTCGCGGGCTAACTTAGCATAAGCAGCCTATAATATTCCCACTGTTGGGACACAGGCCGTCTTTCTTTGAGAGAGAGAGGGAGTGGGATGTAATGTACCACGTGGGCCTATTGCGAGCTGGTAGATGTCACATGACATGTCTTCGCATTTTTGGTTCTAGGACGTGCTGATTTCCTCACGATGTTTTCCGTACCCATTTTAAGGGCAGAGGTGTTGAAATTATATATACAAAGTAATTGGTTTCGGCCGTTCTATTAAAAATAACATTATTCTATAAAATTTACTTTGTACCTCTCAAGTGACCTCACAATGATTGAGGCGCACAAGGGAACTCATGAATTCCGCATCCTCACCTTCGCAAACCAAGATGTTACTAACTTCCAAGTGATGTTTCGAGAACAATAGATTTCGATCTAAGTTACTAGCTTACTACAGTGGTCTACTAATCCAACTATAAAGTTCATGTTAGCAAATGCGCTCTATATATTTGTGTTTGGCTTTGTGCAGAACAATCTAGAACAAGATTTAGCTATCAAGGTGCTTCAATAGAACTCCAAAGTTACTGTGAGTGTGGAGTTTGATAGGAACCCAAGCAGCCAAATAGATTATGGTCAAATCTAATATGTCTATAAAATACTTAACTTTGATTTGGCCAAGATAAACTTAGCTAAAGAGTGTATTTATTTTATAAATTCAAGTCGTCCTAGAATTCAAAATAGTTTTTCAAATACGGTCTTCAGGGCTGCTTATTTATTTATTATTTATTTATTTAATACTTCAAGTACAGAAATGTACAGAGGCGGACTTAATGCCATAGGCATTTTCTACCAGTCAATCTTTGGGTGAAGCAGAAATTTTTAAATTATAACAAAAATTACCGACATAGGTAATATAGTTACTTTTCAAAGTAAATATTCATGTCATTTTGTATATAATATTCAGCAATTACAATATGTATATAAAATGGTATGTAATGATGATTTTGCATAATAAATACAATTTTAAGTTTTACGATTTTATAGCGAACAGCTCAATCCTGAGCGTTTCTCTGTAGGTATTGTATAAAATCAGGCTAATGTTTTTACATTCAATATACTTTTTACGTCTAGTCCAGACCATTGTAAATATAAAACCTATGTTAAATTATTAAATAATGGAAACCTAACATAATATTATTTCTTATTTCAAAAAGGCTTTCTACGAAAACCTATTTTGCCTGTTTCATAATAATTATGGCTTTAAAAGACTGACTGAAAGGCTGGAAAAATATCGTTCACTCACCATTGGAGGTGTCACGGGGAATGACAGAAATCCCTTTTGCCCGTGTCACCACCGACCGTTAGTGATGTCCAGCAAATTTATAATTGACACAGGTGACCAGATACAATTTAAACAACACGTTCTGGAATTAACGCACACAATTTTTTTTTTTTTTTTAAGCTATTGCATAGCTTCTATCGCGGGCCTTGAGCGCGGGGACCGAATCCAGAAATTCCGTAACGAAAAAACCTCACGCTCCCCACTCCGACGGTTTTCCTACACCAGTACCCTCTAGTGATCTAATAATTTCTGGCAGTTCCTTTTTTCTGTGTACTGCGTATTTTATTCTTATAAATATTAGTTTATTAAATTATGATCTTCACAAAAAGTGATTGTTGATAGTGGGGTTTGAACTCACGAGCAGTCGATTACGAGTACATACAGTTCCCCTGTTGCAGCACCGCAAGGCTACAATGACTTAATTAAAGCTTGCCAAATAGTTGATACCATTCCAGTTGAACAATTTTTAAACTTGACTAGACGGTTGGAAATGACTCATGTACATGGAATTTTTTCGCTGTCAAAACAGTTTGTCACTCTTTTTTTATTTAAAATTACTTTAGGTTCAACACTTTTGTCTATTTTAAAGTTGTTATTATGCTTATATTTGAATAGTATTTGACATTGTTTACGTAGTTATACACTTTTACGACGTTCAGCACTTATTTATTTTGTTTTTAAGCTATTGCATAGCTTCTATCGCGGGCCTTGAGCGCGGGGACCGAATCCAGAAATTCCGTAACGAAAAAAAAATAATAATATTAATATCAAAGAAAAAGAAATACTGCATAAATAAAATAAATAAATAATTATAATTGCATAAGTTGATACAAAATGCTATGCAATAGCTTTACCGCGGCAGTCCCCAAGTGCCACACGTCTTTTTTTATTCGGAAATTATCAAATACAAATAACTTCTTCCGCTCTGGGCGGAACGGGAGGGCGTGTCAGACTTTTACTGACTAAAACCCACCTGTGTTCCTTCAGTTGAATATGTGTCAGGGCCACGGTATCCCTTTCGGACAAACCCGCAACCCTGGCAGCCTATCGGTCCTAGCGAACCACGTCAGCTAATGCTGACATGTTATTGCGGCGAGCTGCCCATTGCTCGCCGTCCGCAAGCCCACGCCTACGTTGGCCGGAAATCGGCTATAGATTCTCGATGCCTAGTGCATCTCCTGCGGCGGCTAGGAGCGTGAGGGCGCACAGATTGCCTCTTCCTCACGCGTTTCACCTCCTTCTTCGCGAGCATTAGTGCTTCGCAGAAGGAGCTGACGGCTTCCTATGCACTCTCGCTCCATAACATGGCCTGGACCAGGGCCGTACGCGAGAGATCGCTGCTGCCAAACGCCTCCACGGACACGGCCGTGTTCCACCCAAGCCGGGCAGACCTCCACCGTATGCTCCACCGTGTCCTCCAGGCGATCCACACAGTGGTAACACCCGGGCGTTTCCTCCCGCCTTATCTGAAACAGGAACCTCCCCAAACCACCGTGTCCGGTGAGGACCTACGTCAGACGGAAGGTGAGGACGCCTTGGCGCTTCTCTAGCTACTCCTCAAAGAAGGGACTTATTGCCACAATCGTGGCGTGCCCAAACGCACACCACCTAATACCCCAATTAGAATATTATGTTATTTATTATTATAATTATTTATTTATTTATGATAACACCTTAAATCTATCATGACAGGTTACCCTAATGCGATAGTTAAGCCTAATCCTCCATAATTTCTAATTATCATTATTATTATTTTTAATCATAATACGAGTGCAGGCAGGCTAAGGTAGCTCTCCTCACAATTGATGGCCGCCTCACGAAACAGATTCTCCGGCTAACGAAACAACAGCTGCGTACAGTTATAGAGAGTTATAGAGGGTGGACAACTGCCCGACGGTTGATATCGGGATGTTATTTGTATGCTAGTCGCGTGGTAAACTCTAATTGCGCGATGGAGGATTTGTGACGTCAGGTCTTTGATGCGTAGTTTTCATGTGGCGTTGTAGATGAAGCTACACACCTGTCTGGTCGGAGGATCCTATCTTTTCTATGAAAGATGTGTGAACTTTACACCCTGTTTCTCATAACTCTATAAATACAATCGTAATATTTGTGTGCTGATGAAACTACCAGGCACATGAGGCATTATGACTTCCATCTCTAAACACGGCATCACACCAGCATTCCCTGAGTGCTGCTGGTTGCACATAAGACAAACTCATTCCATCAGACCGTCACGATTTGTTTGACGAACCTACAACAAAAGAAACCATTTACCCTCAAAATTACAATACGGTGTAACTCGATTCCCTAAAATGTCCCATACAATTTAAACAAAAGGCTATTTTGCTAGACAGAACTGTCAGACTTATTGAAGTCAACAAGATAAGGGGGGTGCTCAACACCCCGAAGTGAATGGGTCCTGATACAATGTGATAATATAGCACTATTAACAATGAATAACCATTTTCTAAAGATGCTTCGAACGACAATGTTTTTTTAACGTAGCTTTGAGCTTTTGCAAGGTATTGTAAACGCGGATTTCTGTATCGTGTTTTAATAAAAGGATAAGAAATTATGAATAAGCTCAGATGAAAGAGGACTTTTGACTTTTTCATCTTTCCATCTTTCGTTTAAGGTCTTTCTGGGCTTGTAGCTAAATAATATAAGCAAGGATTTATCAATTTGTAGGAATAAGCTTCACTTAATTTTTTTGATTACTGTGGATGGGCGTCCATTTTTGGAACTTACAGATGAGATTGATGTGTGGCTCAGATTGCTTGTTCAACTGTTGATCCCGATGCTATGTCTCGATCATAATAATCTTAGCTGTTAGTAAGTATAATCAAGAAGTTTCAGGTGAGATTGCTGTGTGGCTCAGATTGCTTGTTCAACTGTTGATCCCGATGCTATGTCTCGATCATAATAATCTTAGCTGTTAGTAAGTTTAATCAAGAACTTTCAGATGAGATTGCTGTGTGGCTCAGATTGCTTGTTCAACTGTTGATCCCGATGCTATGTCTCGATCATAATAATCTAAGCTGTTAGTAAGTTTAATCACGAACTTCTTTTTGTGTAACTAATAGCATCTGCCTCGCGTGAAATTACTTGTATTAACATAAAATATTGACACTCGTCCGTACTATAGCTTCATATTAGTTAAAGAATTTTCTGAAGTGGACCGGATATTCTGAAGATTACCCCATACATACAAACTCACAAATTTACCTCTTCATATAGTGGAAAACTTTGAAGAGGGTCTGTAAATGATGTCGTATAACTCTTCATAATATTGGACAGGCTCGCCTTTGAATACTGCTCACCTAATGGTAAAAAATGATGCAGTTGACTCTTGACCTGGAGACTTCCATTTTATACAGGTCTCATTAACTAGGGCCTAGTTAATGAGACCTGTATAAACTGGCCCTAGTAGCATTTTTTGTTGGCATTGAGTTGGGCCATTTACAGAGGTAATTGGCCCAAGTAAATGCCAACAAAAATGCCACTAGGGGGAAGTCTTCTGTCCCGTGGAAGTGACCCAGTTACTAGGTCATGACATTCTATCGCGACTAAGTACCTACCTACCAATCACCTAATGACTATACTCAATTGAAAAGTTTCAAATACCCAATAATGGTGATGATAAACGTACCTACCACCAAGATAGCTGCTTACCCCTTAAGCTAAGCGTTTGAAGATAAACAGGGCACAAGTGTTAATGTCTAAATTAGCTCTCGTTAAGATACCATCAGCGGGTTAGCTTAATTTTAAACGTAGATTTAGATTACGTTGGGTGATGATATAATGGGATTTAAATTCGTGACCAATTTTTTTTTTTCTGATGTTAGATCCTTTAATTGGCTTATTCCAGAAATCCCCCCTGAAAGTCCCCCTGAGGGGGAAAAGTGGAATCTATTAATCAGGTTTTGTAATCATCATCATCATCGTTATCCCAGTCTATTAATACTAGTAAAAAAAAGCGGCCAAGTGCGTATCGGACCACGCACAATGGAGGGTTCCGTAGTTAGGATGAATTTATCCCAAGAACAAACTTAACATTGTAGTTGAAAATATGTTCCCCCATACATTCCAGCTGCAAATGTATGTGCGCACAATACTGAGTGATTTACCATGTTATTTTAATACCATCTTCTTCTTTTTCGCTTCGCTCTTGACAGAGCGGTCGTGGTCACAATGAGCTTTGTCCAATCGCAGGTGTTGTCGTAACTCACCTCACGATCTCCCTCCATCTGGTTCTGTTAGATGACAGTCTGGCGCATTCACTAACAGGGCCTCCAACTGCGGATTTAATTTGATCGCCGGTCCACCTAATCGGTGACCTTATTTGAATACCATAGACTTCGGTTTTTCTGTAATCTATAAGTATTGAACTATTCTCTCTGTTTCTACAACTTTAACATCAGCCCGTCATTGTCTAATTGCAGGGCAAACCCAGGGCAGGCTTTATTTTAAAGAAACAAGAAATAAAATAAAAGATCCACGAGCACGCAGCATCAGCATATTGCTCAGATCTCTGGTGTGTATGCGGCGTTTCTCCTCAGACAATGGTTCACCTCCTATCTTGTACCGCATGCCCTGTCACCTGCACACGTGAGGACCTAATGGCTACGTCAGCGAACGGTATTCGCGTTTCTGAATTTTGGGCCAATCAAATTAAAAAAATCTAGATACATTTTTTCCGTGTGTGACTCGTGATCCCCCCTTAATCCCTAAAAATAACTTTTAACATGAATAACACTCAAATATATTTTTAATCGATGAAAACCGTTATTAATTTAGTTAATAAATTTAATGTATTTATTTCAATTTATTTTTTATTTATTTTCAATGTTTTATTTCAATTTTAATTTCATTTCAATTTATTTTCAATTATTTATTTGGTTATCTAATGCCTTAATTGATCGCGTCATGATTAACATAGTTTTAAGGTAATGGATATAATACTAACAAAATATGGATATTTTTTATTTTTTATTTATTAAACTAGCTTCTGCCCGCGACTTCATCCGCGTATAATTTCGGCCCACCCATTGCGTCGCATCCCGTCGCTCGCCCGCGCTATGACTTCGTTATCGCTTAGCGTTCTTTCTGACTTTTGTTCTTTTCGCTTGACTCCTAAGGATCGTAGCGTGATGTTATATTGTTAGCCTATAGCCTTTCTCGATAAATGGACTACCCAACTCAAAAAGATTTTTATAATTCCAACCAGCAGTTCCTGAGATTAGCGCGTTCAAACAAACAAACAAACAAACTCTTCAGCTTTATAATATTAGTATAGATTACGAAATCAAGTATTACAAACATTACAATGTTCTGAATAATGTACTTGTCGCGATAGTCACAGTCCCAGGAAATTTCAAACCACTCCATTCACAGATCCATTTTTTTTTCACAGTACGAGTATGTTTATGAAACTGATAGTGTCATAAAGTAGAACTTCTTCCACCTTTCTTTTAATTAATTCTGAAAGACATATTGATTGACAGTGTCGCGATGATTGACAACAAATAAACAATGTCTTAATAAAATTGTGCATAATGAACTAATCGTTATACAATTATAAGTGGCCAGAAACATACTTAAAAAAAAAAATTGACTAGGAATTAATCATTAAGGGGAATTGGCAGCAAAGATCCGATGGGATAAGAATAAATAAACTATTCGCTCATTAACACGTATAAAAAGTAATGCATTTTATGTAATGCCTTTGACTGTATTAAGACTTGACTTAGTTACAATTTTAATTCGGCAGCATTGTATTTCTCGGAGGGATGGTACCTTCCAGGGACTACAGGAGGGACAACCATTTTAATTCGCCAGCATTATATTTCTCGAAGGGACCACGGGTAAGGAAGGATTTTTTCGTGTTATTTTTTTCGTCGATACGCTAAAATCGAATATGTTGCTGTTTTCAGACCATCATATACCAGATTCTTCACATATTTTTCATGTTTTTAAGAAAGTGTTGTCTACGAAGTATTAAGAACAAAGTGGACACCGTCACATTAGCCTTTTTTTATTTTTTTTGAGGATGGGAAGTCATCAAATGACTCCTCCCGCTCTGGGTGGAGTGGAAGGGAGGGTCAGACTCTTACTGACTAAAACCCACCCGTGTTCCTTCCTTGGCCTTTTATGTTCCGGGGCAGCGGTACCCCTTTCGGACAATCCCGCTGACCCGGCAGGCTTGGGCCCTAATGGGCCCGGTCGTCGTTTCTGATATCTCTTTGAGGTGCGCGTGGAACACGTACGCGCCGTCCGGCACGGGCCTGGTCGTGATCGGACGGTTAGCTACCCATTACTCACCGCCCGCAGATCCGCGCCTACGGTAGCCGGGAGTCGTCACGCGGCTCCAGACGCCCGGAGCGTCTACCGCGGCGGCTGGGACGGGAGGCTCTCTCCGTCTCCCATCCCGCCACCTCCTTCGCTAGCATGACCACTTCGCAGAAGGAGGTGACTGCCTCCCATTCCGTCTCGCCCCGGACCATGGCTTGAACCAGGGCCGGGCGCGAGAGGTCGCCGACGCTGCCGATCGCCTCTACGAGGACACGGCGGTGCTCCGCCCAAGCAGGACAGACCCCCACCGTATGTTCCACCGTGTCCTCGGGGCGATCATCGCAGTGGTGACACCCGGGCGTTTACTACTTATCACTTTCAGCGTAGAAATCCGCAACCTGGTCCTTAAAAAGCTTGGCAACGAACATTATATATTATTCTTTACTGAATAGCAAAGAAAATGCCAGCTAGATATTCAACTCAAATTGAGTGCTTGGAAAATAAAATTACCTTGCCTATACAATTACCTAAAGCACGCACACTTCCTTATCGATAACCTTAAAATTATGGTTGTAAATTTGCCTCACACTATATTTTTCTTTCATAACCGGACGTGTAAATAATGCCGTGAACACTTATTCAATGCTACTAAAATTATACATCACATAACACCTCAGGGTTAACATTCGTTATTGCCAAAGAAAATGGAATTCAGAAGTCTTACCTTGCACGCAGATGAATTTGTTTATTTTTATTTTTTGTTATTACTCATTGGGCCTGCTCTTGATCTCGACCTCGCCTGATAGAAAGCGATAGATGAGGACTATGATGAAACTAGCGTTCCCAGAAGATGCCTGTGCACTCTTGTTTATTTATTTAAAGGCAGACGGGTTATATGTGGAAGGGAACCCAGACGCTGGCAGAGAGTCCCACACTTTGGCTGTGCGCATGATATAAATATGAGGTATGATGGAGCAGTTCCTGACATGTTGCCAGAAACTGAAGCAGATGACATCGAAAAGAGAATTAAAGGTTTAATTTTAATTGAAATTGGATTATGTGATCTCAGTGTCCTTTTAAATGATGTTAGTTGAAATTAATGGAGGTAATACTATACCTTTGATAATAATACCAATAATAATATACCTTTAATAACAATACTAATACCTTTAATTTCCTTGAAAAAAGTTTAATCATTCTGTTTTATGTTTAATTCACTGATCTCAGTGTTCTTTAAAATGTTAAAGTAATGAGACATATATTTATATTTTTTTTTATATTAGTTTATTAAGTACCCATTTATATATAAAAATGTATCCATTGGCTTCTTGGCGCCAGGTTATTTTTTATCGCAAGTGTTATCCCAAACGCCCGGAAACATAAGAAGTCATTTAGGTTGAGATAGCAAAAATATTGTAAATACCAAAAAAGCCTCAAAACCTACAGATTTTTTTTTCCTCAAAATGTTTGCTGTTACACCTAAGGCTTCAAACATTATTGTTATATGTTAAATTTCAATTTAATAGAGTAATTATGTATAGAAAATTTAGTAAAAACCTTCTCCTGTAAAATATGGTTTTTGTCGGTTACACTAAGTCGGCGGTAATGACTCGATATTAAGAATGGATATAAAAACATATGCAAAGATTTTTTGCGCGTTTTAATATTTAAGATTACATGATCATAAACAGAAAAAAACGCAAACTTCAAAAAGAAAATTGTACCAAAACGGAATTTACTACTTACAGAAATGTGATTACTTACACTCTTTAACAATGATTGACCAGACTATTCTTGGCAGTGAACCCACTGATCTTAAGTCGCCTCGACACGACAGAAGAATAACCAATAATATTGTCATTGCCATTCCTATCATTATTTCCCCAAACCTCACAAAACAAACCTTCTACACTTACTTCCATTACCCACAAAAAAAAAAAAACCTGTAACACAGCAATAACATAACCGCTTAATACCGCCAAATAACCGTTATTAATACTGCTAAATAACCGTTATTAACACGGTAAGCGCTACACGCACTTGACGTCACTGTAGTGGCGTAAGCTGAATATATCGCAGGCTTAGTCTGCCTCATTAATATACCATTTCGCGAAATCCCTGTGTTACATACATGGGATAACCTTGGGGTGTTTGACGTAAATTTGCCATTGTTAAGAAGGTTGTTTTGAGTTGAATTGAGAGGTAATGTCTGGGAATTTGTGAATCTTACATATAAAATTCTCGTGTGACTATGTTAGTTACCATACTCCTCCGAAACGGCTTGATCGATTTTTATGAAATTTTATATGCATATTCAGTAGGTCTGAGAATCGGCTACTATATATTTTTCTTTAAGTTTCGGGTAGGTAGGTAGGTAGGTAGGGTAGGGTAGGGTAGGGTAGGTAGGTAGGTAGGTAGGTAGGGTAGGGTAGGATAGGGTAGGGTAGGTAGGTAGGGTAGGGTAGGATAGGTTAGAGTAGTGGAGTTTATACTATAGCTTTTAACAGAACGAAGTCTGTCGGGTCAGCTAGTATTGTTATAAAATTATTGACAACTTAAGGCTCATTTTCGGGTCCATATTGGCTCACCTAAAGTTCTTTACCTGAAATTGTTCTTCCTAATGATTTGTAATCCGAATGATCACTCTTCCTAAAAATTTTCATCCTAAAGTTTTCATTCATACTATTTGTAGTGCTACCGGCGATGTTCATAACACTCATGTTTCCGAAAATTGTAATTAATAATATCATTAATGTAAATATATTTAAACTCCTACTGTTTTTTATCATAACGCTTTTATCCCTAAACATAATTACCATAATATTCATTCAGGTCAGAGTGTCGTCGTGGGGGCACTATGAAAAAAAAATACTTAGAAAAATTTCGCGACCAATTTCGAGGTAGCGCTCGCCGGCCGCTACCGCTCGCTTCGCTCGCTCGGCTCGCGCGTATTTGGTCACAGTTCTGACCTAACCTAACCTAAGGATATCTTTGCAGATACACACCGCTATAAATAAAATTAAAGAAGACGCTTTAATTAATAAAAACAAACACCAATTCATATAATTAGTGAGTGCGAAGCAAGCACTTTATTATGAATAAAAAGAAATCTAAACAAAAAAGATATGACTTTGAATAATAGTGTAAAAGATGGTTATGTTGAGAAAATATAGAAAAACAAATAAAAGTATAATAGATGTTTATGGCTACTGACATTATGAAGTTGAATGCTTCGGAATTATGAACATTAGAGACAGAGTAGTTAGGAATTGTGATTGTTAGGATGAAAAATGTTAGGAAGAACATTTTCGGATTTCCAATTATCGGAGTTGAAAATTTAGGTGAAATTTGGCGCACCCCTCATTTTCATTGGCCGATGGGCTCGTATTCAGGATGCGGAAATAGATAACTTAAACGCATGCCATAGAGCCCGCATGCAGGAACCCGTTTTCATTAGTCGATAGGGCGTGATGGGCGGAGATTTCTGTAAAGCATGCAAACGGGCCTGTATTTGGGGAACCGTTTTTATGAGTCGATAGGGAACGATTGCGGTATAACATAGGTCCGTCGCGCGTCGCTCCACAAGTCCCGTGACTCGTAGCATGCTCTAAACAACTTCTTTTATTTGTTTTCTCCGCAGTGGTTGTCGCTAGTCACGTGTTACTTAAACGTATAGCTCGTGGCCCAGGGGTAAGGCCTCAGTCTTGAATGTTAGAACCTGCGCCGCACGTTTGGCAGTTGCTTCGAAGCCTCATTTTAATTAGGTGTGAGTCTCTGCACGCTTTTTACCAACTAATGAAAATGAGGTATAATAACAACCCTAAAAAACTGTTTGACTTGAGTAAACGCAACTCTTAAATACAGGTGCAGGTTGGAAGGAAAATAAAATGGGGTTTCATCTTATGTTACTGCTCAGTTAATCTAAGATATCATAAACTTCCGGAAAACGAAAACAGCGATAGTCATTTTAAAAGAAGTCATGGTAAACGAAAATATCATCGAAGAATATCTGTGTCGCTTTCTTGAAATCCACTGCTCTCAAAACTGTGAAGGAAATCATTGCGAGGGAACGGTATGTCCTTGAACCAAAAATTCGAAGACATGTGACGGACCACTCCCTGTCACCGAGATGAGGCCTGTGTCCCAGCATTGGGAATATTACAGGCTCATTATTTGCTTTGCGTATTCTTCTACAAGGTGAAAAACTATGGTTGGTTAACTATGGAAATTATTTTCTGCTATGAGTTATGAGTAGTCTAAATAGATCAATTATTTTCCGTCTTGCGCCAGGGTAAGCCTATCACTAAAAACATTATTTTCTGTAAAAGAAATGGCTGTGACGAGTAAAATGACAACCACACTTACATACATAATCATACAAAACACACGCCTTCTTTCCACGGAAGTAGGGAGAAACTATAGAACGCCACATGCTATTTATTTATTTGTCCTCCCATTGGAACGCCATACAGCAATTACACCAACGGAGAACATCCATATCCATACTAATATTATAAATGTGAAAGTAACTCTGTCTGTCTGTCTGTATGTTACGTTTTCACGCCTAAACCGCTGAACCGATCGTCATGAAATTTGGCAGAGATATAGCCTGGGATATGGAGAAGGACATAGGCTACTTTTTTACGCGATAACCGACATCCACGCGGGCGAAGCCGCTAGCAAAAGCTAGTACAATATAATCGAGAGTTCAAGGGAACTACGCACCTGAATAATAATCAACACAAATAATCATAAACACTTTTAAGTATTTCCTTGGATGACATTCAAAGCGCGATCACATTACTTTTAAGTGTTCCTGTTTCTTGGGTCTCAAGTTTCCGCACTCGCTGTCGCTTCCGCCGCAACATCCGTCCTTCCCGCTCCGCCTATCACTAAAGCCCCGTTCAAGGCCTCAAGCGATGCGACTTGCGTCGAGTGAAACCCGCACGCGTCAGGGCCGATGCACATGATGCGGTTGCGGCGGCAACGCGGTGACGGAACGGTGTCGCTGCGGCGTCGTACATGCAAATATCCATGGTATGCCACACGGTGCGTTCCGGCGTCGCATCGCACGTACACCGGATTTGCAACCCATGAGACGAGGCGGGGAGGGCAGAACGCGTTGCGACGCCGGTGTGGCATCGATTCATATTTCGTTTCAGGGTGAGATATTTGCGGTGCGGCGCTGCTAACGTGTAACAACGCCCGTGTGACCGCCAATGCGGCGAAATATTTGCGATACGCCGCAACGCATCGTGTGTACAAGCTCTCACCTGTTTCCGTACGTCGCGCGTCGCTCCGTAAGTCGCGTGACTCGTAGCATGTTCTAAACAACTTCTTTCATTTGTTTTCTCCGCAGTCATTGTCGCTAGTCGCGTGTCGCTTAAGCGTATAGCTCGTAGCCGACGGGTAAGGCCTCGGTCTTTCGAATGTAATTTTTTTCTCGAAATCTGATTAGGAGAGTTGAAGGATAATTCTGAAAGAATAAATTTATTGAAAATTATTTTAATATACAATAAGATTAATATTGAACGTGGAATCGCTATTTAAATTCGCTTTTTTAACACTTCAACAATTAATTGTTTACTATAGTAAATAAATACCTTTGTGAGATGGAGAGTACCAGAATCACGCTTGGTTGTGTGATTGAAAATAGTTTTTTTTTAACTCGTCGAATGTCGAGTGCACCTATACGGTGCATAAGAGCAAACGCTCGAAATGTCTAAAAAAAAACTTTCAATCAAGGTCACCTTCGCTATTTGGCATTTATTTTGATTGAAAGTTATGCACCTATGCGGTGCATTAGACATTTCGAGCGTTTGCTCTTATGCACCGCATATGTGCACTTGACATTCGACGAGAGAAAACTACTAGGTACCTACTACTTACCTTAAGATATAGCTTTGTAGTGTGTGTATATTCAGGTATTTGATGATGAATTAACTTGATATTAGAACATATTTGTGTGTTTTATTAAATAAGTATTATGAATGTAAAATTAATTAACATGCCATAAACAGGCAAATATAGATTGTACATAAACCACCAACTGTTTTTCCGGTAACACCTGCATTTTTTGTCAATTAATAATTCTCCTCTGTGGTATTAAATAGCGCGCTAGAGGATACCGCAGCGGGATGTGAAGGTATGCGATAGTATGCGTCGGAGTCCGCTAGCATACGATCGTGGTGGAGAGACAGCAGTGCAAACAGGGTTGCAATCCGCATTCCCCCGTGGCATTTTTACCTGTAGAGGCTTGTTATTAGCAAGCTGATAATTGGTTGTTGTTACCTATTATTTTTAATTAGGCTGTAAGCCTTCTTACAAGTAATAAAAATTTAAATAAAATACCAAGGGATGCCGCGGGATGCTTCTCGGCAAATCCTACTCGATGCCGTCCTCCGCCCGTCTGCTAGTGTACGTTGTCTTCAATTTAGGGCCATGTGAGACAAGGGCCTTTGGAAAAAGTGCCATTGCTGCTTTGATTTGACCTGTCCCGACAGACATCACCTAAGTTTTGCCTTAATCGTGTTACAAATTTTCTGCTCACACACACAAGAAGGTAAAAATCCCTTAAGGTCACGGAGATCATCCTGCAACTTATCTTAATAACTGACCCAAAAACCCTGAAACAGACAAACATCTACGCACAATTTTATCCAAATTATATCTCTAAAATTTATGACAACCTCCCTCAGGATAAGGCTCTAAATCTACATTAAAACTTGGGAATAACGCCTTAATTTAGAAAAGGGTAGGCAGAACTCTCCAGTTGCTATTTGTTATAAAAATGAGGGTACCTACTCTGCGAATTTAACTGATTAGCAATTTTTGTGTAATGATGCTTGTTTTTGAACTTTGTGTTATGTAATACTAGCTTTTGCCCGCGGCTCCGCCCGCGTGGATGTCAGTTATCGAGTAAAAAAGTAGCCTTTGTCCTTCTCGATATCCCAGGCTATATCTCTGCCAAATTTCATATTGATCGGTTCAGCGGTTTAGGCGTGATAATGTAACATAAAGACAGACAGACAGTTACTTTCATATTTATAATATTAGTATGGAATAGTATGGATTTACACAAAGCATTTTATAAAAAGTCATTAATTAAGTAATCAAATTAAAAATAATAAATGTAAAACATGCATGTTTTCCTATGAAAGCCGCAATAATAATGCCTGGTACTTGTTGAAAGGCGTACTCTGTCCTCCCATACCTATTAACACTGTTATTTGAAAATATTGTAAAGCCAATTATTTTTAAAAGAGTAACCGTGAAGTTTCTTGCCGGCTCTTCTCCATAGGAAACGACCAATTGGAACCGTGCACCTAGCTTCTGACGTTTCATAAGTGCCCATGTAGGTTTATGTGAAATAAAATATTTTGATTTTGTCCATAAAGAGTGCATTTTTTGACACAGCTATGTGAAAACATCGGTAAAAATTATGACCTTTAATGACAGCTGCCATTTTGTGTCCACTATTATATCGATGGCCCCACCGAATAAACGTGCAATGCTTCTTACACGTTTTTTTTATCCCCACGACAGGGACTCACACCACGCGGGCCCAGTGTAGGTTGGTAGTTGATGATGATGATGATGGAGTTCCCTTTTCCGCACATAGACTCCCATTTGGTCCGTTGTGCGTGGGGATTCTGGCTAATAGAGCCAGCCTAGCTCCGCTTATCCGCCCAGGTTGGTAGTTAGTAGTTACCAATGAATATGAATATAATTTCAAACGAACAGTTCCATTCAATAAGACAAAGATAGTTTGACGTTGTTGGTTGACGTCATCACGTCAACAACGGCTATCGCTGAAAACCAACGCTGAGGCTGTCTCGCATAGGGTCGCAGCATTATGCTGAGCGATGGCCGTTTTGCGTGGATGTGACGCATATTTTCCCCCAACTTGTTCATTTCGACTTTGTTTTCTTTCTTTAAGTAATTTTTACCGCAAATAAACGTATTATCTTTCTTTTCTTTTTAATAATACAACCATAAGTCCCAAAGTGACCAAAATAAGTAAATATCGTAGTACTCACCGATACAGTAAACGAAAAAAGATTTATTAATAGATAAAACACAGGAAACGGTGCTTTGTATCTTCATAGCTTAAATCTGTAGCCACCCACGCACACTGTATAATAACAACAGTCTATAGAGACTTTTGGTATTATAGAGTCTGTGTGGGTGGGTACAGCGACAGCCGCAAAGTATATACGGTTATCTACAAAATCATGATTTTACAGGAGATCGTTTTGAACGCAAAACTGTGAATAGAAGAGGAACAAAGCTATCTAAACGTCTCTGCACACAGCGGGCGCGGCGCGGCGGGTCGGGACGCCAACGCGACGCTGAGCAGTTGTAATGTACTAGATATTACGGACGCGACGTGACGCTCTGTGTGGCGTCGTCCGTAATATCTAGTACATTACAACTGCTCAGCGTCGCGTCGGCATCCCGTCCCGCCGCGCCGCGCCCGCTGTGTGCAGAGACCTTTATTCTATTTAGGAGGTTGCTGAGCGCGCAGTGTGTGTGTGTTAATAGGGTGTTTAGATTTAGAACAAAAAGGATTTATTTATGGAACATTAATCGAAATATAATACTATTTCAACTACTTGCAACTTATTGCATAGAAGACATCATCAGGCGTTTGTTTTTGTCAATCAAACAAAATCAAAATATTTTATTTCACATAAACTTACATGGGCACTTATGAAACGTCAGAAGCTAGGTGCACGGTTCCAATTAGTCGTTTCCTATGGAGAAGAGCCGGCAAGAAACTCCACGGTTACTCTTTTAAAAATAATTGGCTTTACAATATTATCAAATAACAGTGATAATTGGTATGGGAGGACAGTGTAGGCCTTTCAACAATTACCAGGTACATAACAAAATAGAAAAGTGCCAACAAATCTACACTCTACTAGGCCTACAACGTTCTCACATTCACAAAATATAAAATATCTAAGTATATAAAATATTAATGACATGATTGCAATTACAACTACAGTAACATATCTGAATATATATCATGTCCACAAAAGCCACTAATAAAGAATTGGAATTCGATTTGTAGGTAAATAATGTCAAATAATGAAAAGATTAATGATTGTGATTGTGATGAATTGTGATGGTGAATTAATTATAAGTCTACCTACATACTTTTATGTGCTTTTCTTTGTTCTCGGAATACATACGCATTTTTACAGCTCCAGTTTATATTTCAATTCATCCTGCATAATCACACATCTCAACAAGGGCATTACTAAGAAAATTGTTAAGGTCAAATCTGTAATATATGTTAATAAAATACGATAGATCTCTTTATCTACTTCGTAAAAAAAAGTAAACTAAATGAGTGAACTGCAATTATATCCGCTTCTACACGGGACTTCTAATTTCATAAGCTTATTTAATTTTTAATATTATGACAGTAATTTACTACAATTTTTTGTATTTTACTTTAATTTTATATGTGCCTCGGACCGCTACTCTATAACAGACTAAATGAAAAGGGAAACATCTACTCCTTAAATCATAGTAACTGCAAGAAAATCCTTAAGGAAACTCTTCAGACTAGTCCTATGAAGATACAGAGAAATTATTACTAGTGCTAAAGTAAATATTGTTTGTATTATTGTTATTTTGTTTTTTAATTAGTTAGCTAAGTTAAGATTCTGTAATTTTATACACCTTTTTACATATGTACCAATAATATTAATTTTATGTGATTATTTAATCAATTAATGTACCTCCAATCGCCTGAAACACTGGATTACCCAGTTCAGGCACAAATAATGGGTGAACTTGAGATAGATTTAAGAAAAACTGTATTTAACGTTATACCTAATATTTTTGAATAAATGTTATTATTATTATTCTTATTATATTGCTATAAATAATAATAATAAAAAATAAAAAAAATATTTGACGTAAAAGTGACAATTAAACATGGGAATAGTCTGACACAAAATATTGATCAATGACCCCTATGCTAGGAAAAACCTGTGTTACAGGGGTCATCCATCCGCCCATTATGGATGTTATAGTAGTTACTTACAATTAGTAAAGTGCACTTTTGTAAAAAATATATAAATATTCAAATAAACTATACTAATCCAATTGATTTTGAGGATAAGAAAGGTAGTATCTATTAATGTGCCGGGTGTGTGTTGTTTGTGTGAGTGTAGGTGTGTAAGGGGAGTGTAGATATTTACGAGTGAGTGTAGGTGGGTATGTATGAGTGGGTGCCTGATTTGTTTAAGTTATGCTTTAAGTAATTCCGTGTCATCATAATTTAGGGTGAGCAGATAATAATAATGATGAATATTTTTTATTTTTTTTGTATTGCTATAGATAAAGGTATGTAATAATTTTTCTTATTTTACCATAATTTTTAACGCCGACGTGACATATTATATTATTATTGTTGTAGCACTAAAATAACGCAAGTTTAAAAATTCGACGATTGTTAAAACGGCTATGTGACTGATAACTTTGTTTACAACAGGTATACGCGTCGATTGTCCGACGTATACATGGACAAATGGTATATGTCCGTCTCTACTTCGTCACTTTGTGAATAATGGGTGTAGGTAGTTGTCTTTATACACGTGACTTAATACAAAAAAAAAAATAATATGAGAAAACAACAGAAAAAAAATCGTATGATATAACAAAGAATTGTGAGTCGAATGATATACAAAAGTGAATTTCGTAAAAAGTGCAGATGTCTCTTTCTACTTTGCTCCCGTCGGCAGGATTACTCTGTATGCATAGGCAACTGCCTACAAAACTTTAAAAAAATATACCCTTTCACACATTATTTTATTCTCACACATAAAAACCAACCAACTTATATTGAAACGCGGAGAAAAACAGAACTAAATTCAAATGTAACATATTTGACATTCCATCTGACATCTTTCTTCACCAGTGGCGCCACCCCGAAATGTCAAAATATACTGGTAGCTTGTTAATGAAAGGAAACGAACTCATTAATCTCCTTTTGTGTTAGTGATTAATACACTTTTGTTTAGTCTGTGGTTGTAGGGTTGTTCGTGAAAGCAGCGTAAAATTGTGGGGTAGTCGGAAAATAATGGGAAGTGTTATTAACTTTGTATCGGGGTTATGTAATGTGGGGATTTACGAAGATTAAGGGAACCTTTTTCTCTTTTCTTCGGATGGATACATCTTGCTTCGCAAACAAATGAACGATAAACAACTGCTAATGAGAAGAACCCATGCTTAAATCGTTACTTAGAGATCTTAGTTTATTGATATTCATCCTTGTTAATCTTGTTTGCATATTAATTTTATTTAAACACTATTTCAAACTCCACATATATGTATACCATATCAGAAGAGCTTTCGAAAGAGTGGGTCTTAAAATGAACATGGACAAGACAAAGATCATGTCAAATGCCCATGTAACACCCACTCTCATGAAGATCGGAGACGCTACACTCGAAGTTGTGGACGAGTATGTTTACTTAGGACAAACTGTCCAGTTAGGTATGTTTAACTTCGAGAAAGAGGATAATCTTCGATTCCGACTCGGCTGGGCAGCGTTCGAGAAGCTACGCAGTATGTTTTCGTCCCACATACCGCATTGTATCAAGACCAAAGTCTTTGATCAGTGCATGTTGCCAATGATAACCTACGGCACTGAAACGTGGTTGCTCACAATGGGCCTTATTAGAACGCTAAAAGTTACCCAAAGGGCAATTGAGAGGGCTACGCCTGGAGTTTCCGTACGTGATCGAATCAGAAATGAAGAGATCCACAGGAGAACCAAGGTGACCAACATAGCCCGAAGAATTGCCAAACTAAAGTGACAGTAGGCAGGGCACATTGCTCGCAGAACAGATGGCCGATGGGGCCAAAAGGTTCTGGAGTGTCGACCGCATACCGGAAGACTTAGCGTTGGGAAGCCTCCCACAAGGTTGACCGATGACCTTATAACGCCCGCAAGAATCCGCTGGGTGCGGGAAGCACAGAACCGGTCGAACTGGCGGTGCTTAGGGGACGCATATGTCCAGCAGTGGATGTCTTTCGGCTGAAATGATGATACCATATTATATCTACATAAAAGCGATGTTATCCTAAAATAAAATAAAAAATATATATATATCAAATAACGAGACTATCATACCCAATGTTTCCTATTTTCTATTAATTAGAACCTAAAATGGCAAAATAAGTAGTACTGCCGTCATAAGGAAAAAGGGCACAACTAACATTTTTTCCGAAATTGAGTTATATACATATTCGGAATCAGAAAAAAAAGAGCCATCTGCCAATATTTTTTGTACAATTTTAGGAACAAGATAAACAAAAATACCGTAAGCTCATAAGGCACAACTGAGCCAATTTTTAAGTTATTGTACGTAAAAAGAGCACATCTGACTTATAGTACGTCAAAAGGTCACATAATGCATTAATGCGGCTTTTTTTTGTACCACGATAAATATTAGTATTATTATTATTTATTTAGTTGAAAAGGCATAATTGACCTGCGTTAAATATTAAAGGCATAACTACCACAGATGTGCTCTTTGATTTATAGTTTATCAATTAGAAAATGTTGATTATTTAATAAATACCAATAAAATAAAAACTTATATTTCAATAATCGTATCGGAATCGTGAAAATGATTTTATTTTAATTCATTTATTTCCGAAAAATAATATTATAGTCGATATTTTTCGCCAAAAACCAATAAAAAATTTAAACTCGATTTTCTCCATATTTATAAAATGTTAGATGTGCCCTTTTTCCTTATGACGGCAGAGTAGGTATCAATCAACTTGACAATCTCAACCTCGAAAACTCTTTCTCTTTGTGATCCAAACGAGTGAGTAAAATATATAAATACAAGTGACAGTAGCATAAAACTATTCCACATAAATATAAATGACAATGAAAAATTTCGATATTCTTCAATGATATTATGTTTAACCAACATTGATTTTGACATTATTGTTTTAACCGAATGTTGGCTGAGTAAATAAATCCAAAAGCTCAAATAATAATTGGAAAAATCAACATCCCTATATTCAATTGTTTTTCCGACGGTTCTCGAAATAAGGTTATCTGGCCGTAATGAAATGTCCATCAAGCAAGTACTTGAAAATAAATTGTTTTCTAGATATTAGATAGACTTGTTCATTTCAGCATTGTCAGTTACACAGGCTTACAGGACTATCATTATATTTTGCTTGAGTATTGCTGAGTTAGAGCCTTCTATGCTTTTTGCTCATTTTTCCAGATTTGAGCCAGTCTCATCTATTGTTGGAATTGGCCGTATAGTACGTTGGAAGACGAAATATTCCAGACATAAGGCACGGCACATACGTTTTCTGATCCATTAATTTACATTTTGATATATCCATACTAATATTATAAATGCGAAAGTAACTCTGTCTGTCTGTCTGTTTACCTGTCTGTCTGTATGTTACGTTTTCACGCCTAAACCGCTGAACTGATCGTCATGAAATTTGGCAGAGATATAGCCTGGGATATGGAGAAGGACATAGGCTACTTTTTACGCGATAACTGACATCCACGCGGGCGGAGCCGCGGGCAAAAGCTGGTACATATATACTTTTAGAACAGACCATAACAATAGGCTAGGTAAATCTTTAAGCTCGTTTGAGTTTAGTTTGGGAATAAGGCTGGGCCGGTACCTCTTCTCCTAGGAAACGACTTTGGTGCCAAATAGCATAAGAAGCTGAATATCTTTGGCAAATCATCGGAAGATAGAAATCATCAGAAGTTAGAATTCGTAATTGTCTCGAATTGGACATAAATGAAACTCCCGGATATTTTTATACGTGTATTTCAACACAGAATAAGTTTTTTACAATTATTTAGTGGAGCGATCAACGTTGTGCCAAAATGGATATAATAAAAAGGTAGTGTGGGGTACCTTGTAAAAACTAAGAAAAAAATAAACTCCTAACTATTTACTGCGTCGCATATGAACGAGGCTTGTTGCTATGAATGCAGCTTTAGGCGCCAACTATAATCTATTGAAAAGAAATGGTATACCGATTCATGGGATTGTTTCAAGGTGTTGGCCAGTCTCATCCATTCTTGGAATTGGTCGTATAGTATGTTGAAAGAGAAAATATTCCATAAATACAAGTTTAAATGTCCATGTCATTAATATTTTATATACTTAGATTATTTTATATTTTGTGAATGTGAGAACGTTGTAGGCCTAGTAGAGTGTAGATTTGTTGGCGGTTTTCTATTTTGTTAAGTACCTGGTAATTGTTGAAAGGCCTACACTGTCCTCCCATACCTATTATCACTGTTATTTAATAATATTGTAAAGCCAATTATTTTTAAAAGAGTAACCGTGGAGTTTCTTGCCGGCTCTTCTCCATAGGAAACGACTAATTGGAACCGTGCACCTAGCTTCTGACGTTTCATAAGTGCTCATGTAGGTTTATGTGAAATAAAATATGTTGATTTTGATTTTTTTGTAAAATTACGAACGAAGATGACAAAGATCAGGCAAAGCGGAGAAGTTTGAACAAGAAATCAGAAACTGGCGAATCAGAATTGTAAACTAATTGGTAATGGTGAAGAAATGAAGATGATGGTCACGGTAATTCGGTGGATAATGGAATCACTGGATTAGTCGTTGTAGTCATGCTTAAAGAAGCCTATGTCCATCAGTGGGCAAAATAAAATTATGTATCTATTTATAATATTGCCTGATGATTATTGAAAGAACTAATAAACTCAAAAACACACATACAAGACCAAGACACAGCTTAAAACGAACGGCCCTTTATACACACGTTTTTCTTGTCGTAAAAATATTACGGTATAAACGCCTTGTGGCACGATTTTCAGTATTGTATGGACCACTGTAGAAGCTTGTTGATAGACATGTTTTTTCTACGGCATATCGTAATGAAACTGTGCCGTGTACAAAGGGCCTTAGGCTTTGTCAATTTATCACATTTATCGTGTCTCCAAAAAACATTACAAAGTTTTAACACTCACCATATATTCGATACACTTCTTATTAAAAGTCAACATTCCTTGTTTTTCCCAGTGTTTCTAAATAAATTGTATTCTTTAATGAAAAGCTGTCCGTCAAACGCGCTCTACTTGAAAATAAATTGTTTTCGAGAGCTTCGTAAGGGGTGTTACATACTTGTTCGAGATGGGAAATTAGATTCGGCAGTATTTGTTGAACAACTAATCTAACTCAATGCAATTACTATATAGAGGTATGAGGAACAGGGTGTAAAGTTCACTCATCCGTCATAGAAAAGGGAGGATCCTCCAACCAGATGGGGGTTGTATCTGGTAGGCTACTGCCCGATTGATGTCGGGATGTTGTATTTATAGACTGCCTCGTTGTTCTAGTTATCGCAAGCGCTACTGCTGAGCATGAGGTCCTGGGTTCGATTCCCGGGTCGGGCAAAGTGTTATTGGGTTTTTCCATTAGGAATTTCTCTGTAGCAGCCCGGAGTCTGGATTTGTGCCCGGTTAATGGCAATAGGCTCGCCCCCTATTTCATGGGACTTAAACATAACTGGTGAAATGTGGGTATTCCTACTATGGTTACACTTGTGCCTAACCTTTCGGGGAAACAAGGCGTGATGTTATGTTATGTTGTGTTATGAATTTTCCAGTAGCCACCAGAATCCTGGATTTTTTCCCGGTTGATGGTAGTAGGCTCGCCCTCTATTACATGGGACCTAAATATAACTGGCGAAATGTGTGTGTACCTATCCGGCTCGAAGGACCAAATTATGTTGAGATGTGTGATTAGCAGGATAAATTAAAATATAGACTGGAGCTGTAAAAATGCGTATGTATTCCGAGAACAAAAAAAGCACACAAAAGTATGTAGGTAGACATAAAATTAATTCACCATAACAAAAACAAACGCCTGATGAAGTCTTCAATGCAATAAGTTGCACTTAGTTGAAATATTATTATATTTCGATTATTATTGTTCCATAGATAAATCATTTTTGTTCTAAATCTAAACACTATGGGTACACCTCTGGCTAACACTCAGGGAAACAAGGCGTGATGTTATGTATAATTATCTACATTGATTTTGCCACTCGGCTGTGCCGAATCATTCCGACCCGAAGTGTGTAACACCCCTTAGACATATGCATGGCGGGAGTCGATATAGGAGCATTTCATTCATTTTTCACGAATTCATTTGACTGTTTTTTTTTGTTTTCATATAAAATGAAGTGTTCACAGCTTGTTGGTTGTCGGAAGAAGCCATTCTTCTACTTCTTTTGGCTAAAACTTTATAACAATTTAGATGATAAAAATATTAGCCAACCAGCTTTTACCGGCGCGGCGTAGAGATTGGAAATTATCTTAAATAATTAGCCTTCTTAATATATATGTATCTAATATATATTTTTTTTTTTTGACGTGACAAGGTCTAATAAATCGATGAACGCCGGCTGCATGCACGAAAATGTCCCGTTACGCTCATTGTCTCGTTACGCTCATTGTACGCTTGCGCCGCATCAATGTTTTGTTATGACGTTGTCACGTTTAACTATCGTCCTTAAACCAACTTTACAGACAACCAATTTTGACGTGACAACGTCTAATGAATCGATGAACGCCGGCTGCATGCACGAAAAAGGATGACCCTTGAAAAGGATGTTCATTGTCCCGTTACGCTCATTGTCCCGTTACGCTTACTGTCCCGTTACGCTCATAGTACGCTTGCGCCGCATCAATGTTTTGTTATGACGTTGCCACGTTAAACTATCGTCCGTAAACAAACTTTACAGATAACCAATTTTTTTTAATATTCTCACGTCTGGGACACAGGCCACCTCTCTGTGAGAGGGAGTGGGGCAGAATCTACCATGCGGGCTTAGTGCGGATTGGTAGGTGTCACATGCCTTCGAATTTCTAGGACTTGCCGGTTTCCTCCCGATGTTTTCCTTCACCGTTTTGAGAGCAGTGGTGATGAAATTAAATACACAAAGTAAAATGCCTGCCTGGGTTCGAACGCACGACCTACACAACTTGTTAGTCGTGGCCGATGGCACTGGGGCTCCACTACTCTACCTACGGATTTTTTTTTTATGGGAACGTAATACCAGCATAAAAATGTGTTCTATGTCTTAACCCAGGTCATGACCTATGCGTATGCCCTTCTTTCCAATTCGTTAAGGCCACGATAACCGACTTTTAATGATTTTATACTGAAGATCATGTCTAAACAAGTAGTGTTAATAATTTGAAAAAAAAAAATGTTAAATTAGAGCATTTTCTTAATAATTTCTTACGTGAATATTTTAGATTATGTTTATATTACATAGTGAAATTAATTTGTAAAGGTATGTCTAACGCGGATAAAAAACTGAGAATCACGCAAAATCTATCAATTGTACTATTCTGAAAACTTCACCATTTTAACGATAATTTAATTATTGATCTTTAAGTATACATGTTCTATTAAAATACCTTTTGTTTTATTTATAATAAATTAATAATGCGTCTTATTTGGGACAGCGCTTCTGGATGGGCAAGTCCTATTACTGGCTGGACGTACGACGCGATGCGTGATCTCAGTACAGAACACGCAAGCAAACCACTCAAGACCGCTAGCATATATCAGCTCTTAAGGGCGTAAAAAGGTAACAGACAGATAGAGTTACTTTCGCATTATAATGTCTAGGGTGCGTCGGACGGGTTAATTAATTTCGCCATTCATGAAGGCGCGCAAGGCATTACTGCCTGTCTCGAGAAACATGCGCATACTAATAGATGTTTGTTCAAAGACGTTCAATAAAACTCATTGATGTTCTTTTAAAACTCTTAAGATAGATAGATAGAATACTCTTTATTATGTACACCATAAAAATTACAGATATAAATGTAAAAATGTTACATAGAGTGACACAATGGGCGGCCTTATCATTAAAACCGATCTTTTACAGACAACCTTTGGATGGATTTAAAATAGAAGGAGGAACAATACTGCAGGTAGTCAGTGGTGTACCATTTGCATATACAAGAAATACATACATGCATAAAGCATATAAGTACTTATCTATATACATATACTAGCTGACCCGACAGAGTTCGTTCTGTCAAAAGCTATAGTATAAACTCCACTACTCTACCCTACCCTTCCCCACCTACCCTACCTACCTACCTAGTTACCTACCTACCCTACCCTACCCTACCTACCTACCTACCTACCTACCTACCTACCCTACCCTACCCTTCCTACCTACCTACCCTGCACTACCCTACCCTACCCTACCCTACACTACCCTACCCTACCTACCTACCTACCTTACCCTACCCTACCCTACCCTACCTACCTACATAAAACTAAAAAAAAAATAGATAGTAGCCGATTCTCAGACCTACTGAATATGCATATAAAATTTCATAAAAGTCGGTCAAGCCGTTTCGGAGGAGTATGGTAACTAACATTGTGACACGAGTTTTTTTTTATGCCATTTAGTCAGCCTCTGTACATTTCTGTGCTTGAAGTATTAAATAAATAAATTGTATATATATAAAAAGATATACAGGACATCCCACGACTTTGCCACATGGAGGGAAAGTACCTTAAGTACTGTAAATAGAAAAGTTTATTGAATAAAGACTTAATTATTATTTTAAAAACAACACGAACTGCATTCAATGAATTTTAAATAATCGCATATCTGAAACGGGAATGGACCCCGCTGAATGTGAAAAAATTGAACCTGTAATCTTACTGTACCGATTGAAAGGCTCAATCATAAACATTATTTCTTCTAAAATAACGTAGCATCTAAAATAAAAGGAAGACCATGAAATTTTATACACTTTTTATTTTATTTTTTTGTTTATTTTAGCTTTAGTCGCCTCGAGCGCCATCATTCTGCCTAGCTTTTTCCCAACTATGTTGGGGTCGGCTTCCAGTCAAACTGGATGCAGCTGAATACCAGTATTTTACATGGAGCGACTGCCTATCTGACCTCCACAACCCAGTAACTGGGTAACACGATTCCCCTTGGTAATACTGGCTGTCAGACTTTTGGGCTTCTGACGACCTGTAACGACTGTCAAAGATCCACGAATGACAGCCGGGACCAACGGTTTAACGTGCTTTCCGAGGCATAGCGCCATATAGCGCCTTAATCTAAAAATTCCCTAAAAGAGACAAAATTGTGTTTTTGTAATATTTTGGTATTAATAACATAATTATGTCAATGTTTTAGGGCAGATTTCGATATCAATAAAATTTCATGACACGAAACTTATCCTAAAATTCTGAATTCGATCAAACGTAATCGGGAAAAGGCTTGGCAAATCCTAAAGCTCGTTCGAATATAGTTAGGAAAAGGTTAGGTGGATACCACTTCTCTTGGCAAACTAGATCGGTGCCAACTAGCACAAGAAGCTGAATATCTTTAGCGAATCATCGGCAGATGGTAGTTATAAATCATAATCTATTGAAAAGACATGGTATACTGATTCATGCGATTGGTGCAAGGTCGCAGAGACTAGCGGAAAATAGAACGAAAACCAAATATCAAAGACACGCTGATCATAAAATAAATAACCGATTAAATATTAATTTGACCTTTTAATGTACTAGTTTCAAATATTATTATTATTTGGTAAGACACACTAGTAGCTAATTAGCTGATGCGCGTTCTATAGCTTTTTTAAATCGTGAATGCTTAACCATAGAGGAACTGGCTATCTTACCTCTAACTGGCGAAATACAACAAATGCTGTTAACATTATTGTTATGGTGACAGACTTAAATAAGATGGTGGTAGCTAGCCAGGCGGTCTTAGAACAAGCCCTACCACCAACCAACTTGGAGTTATTTAATCTGTTTAGTTGCTTCCTGAAGTAGTTCAAATATGTTTGTCCTTTTTGTTTCATGTGGTAAACATTATATAGTATAACTCATAAATAAATAAATTAATGTTCGGTAAAATCGTAGCTTTCGTAAATAACAAAAGCCAATCAAATTATGTTGTATCAGATTTGGTAACAGATCAATTTATAACAGGCTTTCTGGAGTGAAACAGTTTTAATTCTGCCATTCCATCACTTAATACGCCATGTGCGCTGGACGAACGTCTATCATGACCCGAACAGTGTAAGATTTTATTCAATCAATTCAGCCTATCGCAGTCCACAGCTGGACATAGGTATCTCCCAGGCTGCGCCACAACACCCTGTCCTCCGCCTTTCGCATCCAATCAGTCCCAGGTCCCAGCCAACTTCTTAAAATCGTCGGTCTATCTAGCTAGGAGACGTCCCACATTACGCTTGCCGATACGCGGTCTCTGCTCCGGGACTCGTCTGCTTAAGATTTTATTATCCACGTCGTATCGTCGAAAAGAGTTGATCCAAAACACCATATAAAACAGCCTCCTCAAGTGGCAATACACACAATATAAGTACCCTAGGCAGTGAGCCCCGCTTCCATCATGCTAACTGTCTATTATTTTATCACGGCATGATCCTTCTTTTATCATGGCAGCTAAATACCATAATTTTACATGGAGCGACTGCTTATCTGACCTCCACAACCCAGTCACTGAGTCTTCGTCTTTTCATGTGGATAGTGACCCACTTGGCTAGACATCGAGAAACATCTTTCAGGCATGATGTTTTCCTCACGATGTTTTCCTTCACCGTTTTTTAAGCCAGTGATAATGATACAATTCGCACATGAATCCGAAAAGTCAGCGATGCGTGCCTTGGGTTCGTACTCGAGACCTATGACTTGGCAGTCCGTTGGTCACACCACTAGGCTATCACTGCTATAACAATTACTGGGTAAAACAATACCTTTTGGTAAGACAGGTTGTCAGACTTTCGGGCTTCTCACGACCCTTAACGACTGTCATGGCTCATTTATACTCGCGGCTCGTCTCGTGTCTCGCGACACAGCTTGCTCGCTTCTTAAGATAATCAATTTATGTTCACACTCTCGCAGCGCGTTTAGTTATTTTCGAACCATCGACTATGGAGGACGTCGAGGTATTAGCGGCATCAACTCTTTCTTTACTGAGCTTCTACAAATTTATTCTTCTAGTTCTTCTTCTCTACTACGCAACTAATTTACAAACACAAACAGTAAAAATAAGAAAAAATATTGAAAATTTAAATTATTTTATTATAATTATATATTTTTTTTAATTTATATTATTAAAAAAAAAAACTAACGAAAAACAAACAAACAGTAAAAAATCAAATTCACACTACCTACACACAACGCAACCGGCACGTCTAAACGTTTGTAATTGACTAACGACCGAACGCGTATGTAAACACCACGCGCGCTTCCCTCGCGAGCCCCTTTGACTCGTGCCCAAAAAGCCGCCTCCGACGCGAGCGCTGCGAATGGCGAGACGAGCTGCGAGGCAATCCACGAGCGCACCGATTATTACACACGCGTCTCGTGGTGTCTCGCCGCTCGCGCGAGAGTGTAAATGAGGTATCAAAGATTCACAAATGACAGCCGAGAATCATATTATTCAATATAATTATCTACTACCACTTATAACTTGCACCATACGAATATTTTCTTCCAAGTTTAAAGGAAATTGGGTTACCATCGTTAATCACAGGAAGTGACGTCGTCGCCGTGTACTTCCGGCCGACCCTTACAGGCTAACCGACTTTCAAAGTTTCTTTTGAGGCTTTCGGTCTAGTCCGATAGGATCTTTATTACGGCTTATAGGCTATTAGAAGTGGTGCGATAGGTCTTATAGGATGTATAAGGCCTTTATTAGGACGGGTTGTATTTGGAGCAGTATTTAGTGCTTAGAGGTTTTCTTTTGTGGCATTTTGAAATGCTTTGTTGTTGTTCTTTGATGTTTGTTTGTAGTTTATTAGAAAATCTGCGGCCAACAACATCTGTCTGGCATTGATGCTGAAATAAAACTTTTCACTTCTTATGCTCTAAAAGTACGCCAATATGGCCCTACGAAGCGGGACTAAAGTCACCACTTTAGTCTCTAGGGAGTGAAAAGTAATTAGTTTTTTAATTTCCTTCATGTGACATAGACATACTCAAACAGCCAGTAAATATACTATCATCTGTGGAGTGTGGACCATCTTCATTATGAAAATGTTATAAGTTTTAGTTCCATGGTTTTTCCGCAAAGGTGGCGCCGTGTATTTTAAATTGTTAATCTGAGACTGGTTTAGAAGAAAAAATTGACCGCGAAAATTTTCGAATATTTTTCGAGTGTAAATTTGTTCGGTTTTAAATAAATTTATTAAGAATGTCCAGTGACAGTGAAGAGTTTGACGTCGAGCAAAGAGCGAAAGATCTTTTGCCGCCAAAATCGCGGAAGATTTACCTAAAAACTTACGAAAGTTTTATGGACTGGAGGAATAATATTTATTAAACATTTTTGACTATTTTTCTCGCACTCAAAGTGAAAAGTACAGTTTGCACCTCGAGACTAAACGCCAACTTAATATACTCTCGGTTTCATTGACTCCCGCACACCCTCGGGAGTCTAACCACCTCTGGTATATTATGGCGTCGTTTAGTCCCTCGATGTAAATTATACTATAGAGGCGTATACTATTCTTGTAATTTTTTTTTTTTTTTTGTTTTTTTGTTTTTTGTTTTTGTATCCCACCGTCACCGTCTGTAGACTCGAACTGCAGCTGCAGCAGCAACTACTACACCTATTCGTGTTGATTGTTCTAGGAAAACCCGAGTGATCATAAAGAAAACTAATAAACTAAACTTTTTTTTACTGTGACCAAATAATAATTATTATTTCTTTATTTCTTTCTTTGACATCTTGATTATTTTTTCCGCTTGCACCACAGATAACTAAATATGCATTAACGCTAAACGTATTAAAAATGTGTTGTCAAAAGCTATTTGACTGTGGCAGTTTGTCTACACGCAAAGGAAATAAAGTATACCCTACTCTACCCTACATACCTACCTAAAACCTTAAAAAAATATATTCAAAAAACCTATTCTCAGATCTACCAAATCTACATATAAAATTTCATAAAAATCGGTTAAGCCGTTTCGGAGGAGTCTGCCAACTAACACTGTGATACGAAAATTTTATATTAGATTGACAACAGCAAGTTAGTTCGAGCCAGAATCTTCATAGCAATTCAAGAACCTCATTGTAAGAAACCCAACAAAAATTACTCCGAACAATTCCTAAAGAAAACAGTAAAATACAATTTGTCTACATTAATTAAAACTTGTATATTTTAAGTTCGAAACGAGAGGAAACACGAACTTCGGGAGAACAATCTTCTTTCAAGTAATTTCTGGAAACCTTGAATAATGTTATGCGATTGTAAAAGCCTTATGACTTAAGCTATAGAGTTCAAATTTGGCTTGTTTTGTTTAATAAATGATAGATGTCTTTGTTGTAATGTTATGCGGTTGTAAAAACCTTAAAGGCTTTGCAGACAGAGTTCAATTTGGCATGTTTAGTGGAATAAATTATAATAGAGGTCTTAGTTCAAGAGAAGGCTTGCAATTCGTGGTATAAGTTGCGTAGGGGTGCGGTCAAATTGCTGTTTGAATTTGAAATATTGTCTGGATTTGAACTGAATAACAAAATTAATGAAATATTATGCTATCATAACAACTGATGTACTAACGCATACAGAAAGCCACTGTAGAATTAACTAAATAACGCCGACTACACTAATTTATACCAATATTTTACTAATATTTTGGTAGGTACCGTGTGGTGCCGGACGTAAAGAATAGCACCACTCCATTTCCTCCCGTGGGTGTCGTAAAAGGCGACTATGGGACTTACTAGAGAATGGGCAGCAGCGTTCTCTATGCATTTTTAACACCATACGGCGATCGCCAACCCGCCTGCCAAACGTGGCGATTATGGCAAACCCCCCCAATTGGGGGAGGCTTATGTCAAGCAGTGAACGTCTTTCGACTGAAATGATGATGATGATGACACTATTTTATTAGAGGGGCTCGTGGCTAAGCAATAACAGCCGCAAGGGTCGATCGATCAGGTTAAGCTATCCTTGACGCGGTTGGTCCATGGATGGGTGACCATCTTTAAATACCAAGACCCCTCCGTGCTTCGGAAAGCACGTTAAGCCATTGGTCCCGACTGTAATTTGTAGATCTTTGACAGTTGTTACGGGTGGTCAGAGGCCCGAAAGTCTGACAACCAGTCTTAACAAGAGTTATCGTGTTACTCAGTTACTGGGTTGTGGAGTTCAGATAGGCAGTCGTGCCTTATCTTCCTTTTTTTATACATCAATGATTCATATAAACTTTTAGAACTATGTATTATATTTATTTTATTTCTTATTTTGTTATTTTTATCTCAATAAATGCTGCACCGGTTGACGTCATCACGTCAACTCCGGCTGTCGCTGAAAACCAGCGCAGGGACTGTCTCGTAGGGTCGCACCATTATGCTGAGCGATGGCCGTTTTGTGTGGATGTAACGCATATTTTCCCTTAACTTGTTATATTCGTGTATTTTTTTCTTTGCGTCTTGTTAACCGCGTTAAATAGCGTAAAAAAAACAGTATGTGGACGATGTCGAGATTGTACCTATATGTCCAAGAATACATCTATCTCGGCCAAATAGTTTCCTTCCAGGCGAGTCCAGAAAAATAAGTCATTCGCTGCACCGAAAACGCCTGGAAGAGCTATTGGTCGATGGAAAACCTTTTTAATTTTTTTAATTTTACTATGGGTTTGCTCTTGACTCTAGTCTAGGTCTGGGTGACAGAGACAAAGTCTACGATGGAGTGAGTTTACCCAGAAGAAGCCTGGAAAACCTTAAAAAAGGAGATTCCCAATTTGCCATAAACGCAAATTAATGGACATGTGCATTCTCCTTACCTTTACTTATGGCGCTCGGACTGTAACAGTTCAGCAGAGGACCAAGCTCGAGGTTCGTCAGCGAGCGATGGAGCGCAGTATCCTTTGGGACCAACTTACGAGTTTGGTCAGGGGTCGAACCCAAGCGACACTTTGTGTAAATAATTTAATCACCACTGCTCCTAAAACGGTGAAGGAAAACATCTTGAGGAAACCAGCATGTCCTAAAACCAAACATTTGTAGACATGACATCTACCAACCCATTCTGGGCCCGCGTGATAGATAGGCCCACTCCCTTTCGAAAAGAGGGGGCCTGTGTCCCAACAGTGGAAACTTTATGGGCTGATTATGCTAAGAGGTACCTCTGAGCTTGTTTCAATATTTCTTCTCAAAATGTTCGGATTAAAAAAACCAATCTCATCTAGTCCCAAAATATATTCGCCTTGTAAAAATGTCATTTACAACCAATTTTTTAAATAAATATCATATTCATATCATAAAGATGTTGACAAAGGGCTTAGAGCTAACAGCCGTTGTAGACCCTGTAAGGGCACAGCAAAATTATTGTTAGTTATAAAGCTAAGAATAAAAATACAATTAAAATTATACATGATAACTTAGTAATCAGATTTGCATAAAAAGTCAATAACAATAACATAAAAAATTCTAATAATGGTAAGTAGGTAGCTATTTTCTTAAAATACTATTATTACATTTAGTATTAGTATTTACTTAGGTAATATTGTTACAAACACTTATTTAATGTGAGATCATATTTAAAGTTACAAATTATTAACAAAGAGATAAGTTTATCTTGTACTTATCACAATTTGAAATAATTTATTGATTCAGTATATGGCATTTTGTAATTTAATCATTGTATAAGTATTTAGAAGTCATGATAATGTTTAATGAAATAATTTTCTTGATTGTGTATTATGTCTAAGAATGTATTTTTTGTAGTTATAGTCTTTCATTCAAGTATTCGTTAAGGTCGTTAATAATTTTAATTTCATTTAATGCCGCTTAATATAAAATTCAATTTGAATGTCACTCAAATCTTATACCTCTTTCGATCACTTGTCTCTATCCCCCATACCTTCACTTCTACCCATAAAACCTCACTACACCTAATACAAATATACAAAAAATATATTCCCTGAATACATATATGTGTGAAGAAAAACACCATTTCTTTTGTTTAGCTTGCCCTACTTTCTGAAACGACTGCATTCTTGAGATAGCTCGTTTAAATGATGAGTTCACACTTAGCTTTCGTTACGTGACACTTTTATTTATTTGTTTTATTTACATGACACGGTTGTGTTTTTGCAAGTAGCTAAAACATCTTAGTTCTGTGAGATATTAGGCAGCTAAGTACTGTTTCGGAAAATACCTTAGAAAATGTTCTTATTCAAAAGTAGCGCCAGTGAAGGAAAAGCTGAAAGGAAATCGTTTCGCCTGGTATGGGTATGTGATGAGGAGGGAGGAAACGCATGTGACGAAAATAGTGATGAATATAAATGTGGATGGATGGAGAGGGAGACGTAAGCCAAAGAAAAGACGGATGTATTGTGTGAGGAATTATATGAAAGAGAAGGGAGTGAATGATAGCGTGGCAGTTGACAGGGGAGAATGGAATGCGAAAACGTATTGCGCCAACCCCAAATAACATGGCAGGATGATAATAATGACCTTAGAAAATGTTCCATTATTGTCGAAGGTAGGTAATACAGTACGGGCTAGTATTGATTTTAGGAGTCATTCAGAAGATTTTGGCGACATAGAATTGCCTATTGTGAACACATCATCATCATTTCTTCCAAAAGACGTCCACTGCTGGACGTGGGCCTCCCCCAGGTACCGCCACTTTGACTTCTGTGCTTCCCGCATCCAGCAAAATCCTGCAGCCTGCACAAGGTCATCGGTCCACCTTGTGAGAAGCTTTCCAACGCTACGTCTTCCGTTACGCGGTCGCCACTCCAGAACCTTTCGGCTCCATCGGCCATCTGTTCTGCAAGCAATGTGCCCTGCCCACGGCCACTTAAGTTTGGTAATTCTTCGGGCTATGTCGGTTACCTTGATTCTCCTGGAAATGACTTCATTTCTGATTCGATCACGTAGGTAAACTCCAAGCATAGCCTTCTCCATTGCCCTTTGAATGACTTCTAGCCTTCTTTTAAGGCCCATTGTGAGCGACCACGTTTCAGTTTCATAGGTCATCACCGTGAACTAGGGCCTCTATACATACCCATCTTAAACTTTTTATTACCGTTGAAAAAAAACAAGCCCCCAATGACTTAAACATAACTGGCGAAATGTGGGTGTATCTACTATAGGTACACCTCTGCCTTACCCTTCGGCTTGCCCTTCGGGGAAACGAGGCATGATGTTATGATATAAAAAACACGACATGGAATATTTTACTAAAGCAAAGACTGAATTTTTTTTTGAAATATAAAACCGAACCAAAAAGCCTTACCCCGCGTCCTATTTAAAAAGAAAGTGGAAAGCTCCCCCTGTGGGTACGACCACGCGTTCACGTTCACCGAACACAAAGTGACATAATATGGACGCAATGGTCACATATTCGCGCGATGATTGCTTTTAAATAGGACGCAGTCATAACCTCAATCTCCAACAAAAATTTAACAAATTTTTGTTTTGCGATTTCCTCCTGAATTTCCATTACAAATACTAACTGGATGTTCCGTGCACTGTCACTGGCAAGACACGGCAGTTTGTTTTGCTAAGCATAGAGTTTGTAACATTTAGAGCCTATGCACACCACGTTTATTTTATGCGCTGATGACGCGCGTAGAACGCAATCAGAACGCTCAGCAAACGGAAGACTGAAGTCATGTTGTTACCTTTGCACACGATCCTTGCGTAAATGTACTATGTTTTGTAAAAAGTCATAGAAAAAAAGCTGTTTTTTTTTAATATTTCAATGGTTTTGCCAATATCCCTGTATACTAAGGCAAAATAAACGTAAAATTCTAATTCTTCAATACATTTATTTATTATTTATGTATTTATTAAAACTTTATGCACAAGTAAAAAAAAAATACTATACAAAGGCGGATTTAATTTACCGACGTAACCTAAGTATACTCAATATAAAAGCACCATTTTTATATTGCTTATTTTGCGTAAACTCTGCGTTTATAAAGTAGTGTGCACGTAGTTTACTTTTATGGTGGATAATTTCATGGATCCTTTTAAAAATTCCGGGTTATATTTATAAAGTGGGTCACAGGAAATGGGCGTGACTACGGAACAGCGATGGCTTTATAAAAATCGCACGCAGTATACAAAAATATCTAATTATGTTATAGGAGACACAGGTCAATGGTTTCTCTGGTACAGATACACGAAGAGTGCTTATAACACTCTTCGTGTACAGTATAATAACGCCTTTAGAGCTTTACGCCTTTACAGCTGCCCTGGCGGTGTAGTGCGACTGGCATGTTCGTTGAGAACAGAGTTACTGATTTTTACGGGCTCTTGAGGAGACTCAAGGCATCTTTCCTGACTCGATTATGTGCATGTAACAATCAAATAGTGTCTGTGTTATTTCGCTGTGTGTACCTGCTAAGACGCTAATAAGCTGAAATATGTAATTTTATACCCCTAATTTCAATTTATTTTAATGTTATTTAATTTTTTAATTTTAATAATGTAATAGTAATTTTAATAATGTAATTTAATTATAATTTTAATTTAATTTATTGTGATGTAATATTTTAACAACATACATTGTGATATGCTTATGAGTTAATAACTGAAATAAACGATAATAATAATAATAATAGGAAGCAACAAAAGTCGATTAACGCTGATACTTTTACATATTCATATTATCTAAATTGATACAAAATGATTCCATACATTGCTCTTCAGCATTTCAGGTAACAGTTATTTATTTATTTGGTTCACCAACCCACACTATTCGTACACCTCTGTCCAACTCTTCGGAGAAACAAGGCGTGATAAATAATGTGGTAAACCAACAGCAATACATACCAAACCATTAATATTAAACAAAAATTTAATAAATATCTGAAATAATATAAAACTTTAAGGCTCCGTGGACAAAAAAAACTCTATTTTGGCAATTTCTTGTCTAATTGTGAGAAAACTTGAAATAATCGAAACATTAAGTCTGTGTAACTATAAAAGTACAGTTTTCATGGTGCTAAAGCATTCGTGTCAGTCACAGCAGCTGTTAATAGTTTCATCATTTTTGTGCTCTCCAAAATATAGTTTGTTTCGCCGTTGATTAACTTAATGAAGATATTGTATAATCATTAAATACAATTTTGATTATATTTTAAGGATAGCTGAAGACTAATTTGTGATTTTTAAATTTCTTGATATGATTTGCTAAATAATAGGAAAAAATATATTACTGACAGGATTTTAAACAAAAAAAAGGTTTTTCAATATTATTTTTCTGCTATATTTTGTATGGAAGTTGAAAAAAGTGGTTCAACCACATGCAAGTAGACCATATAATGACGTTGATGATGTTTTTTAATGTTCCTAATCAAAAGTATTTTCTTGTAGAATGATGATCAAATGTCAGTCTCGCGTCATTTTTCGGAAAACTTGTTGCAAATATTAGTGATTTACCGTGAATACTTAATTTATTTGAAAAATCCCTTTCAGCCACATGCAAAACAAAGAACACGACTTTTCAAATCAAAAATAATTTTGTTTAAATTATTTTTGCCTTTCTCACAAACAATGAACAAAATTGATCAAATTCAGTCGAATTCGTGCACGGCAATATTCTTTTTTTATTTGATTTAGTTCACATATTTAAGACTGCCTCGTTCGATCGTCTGTCAGTTACTTACACGTTTACTTTGATTTTGTATGATTACACGTGTCGATTGTCAAAACGCAAGCAAATATGTATGCATCTGAATGGTTAACAGGATTGAAGGTCTAGAGCCAGATCTAACTAATAGTTCATTCCTTAGATATGTTTACACCAGTTTATCCAAAAACAGTTGAACACATGGTAGTACAGTATACAGGATGTTTGGTAGATGAGCCCGACATAATTTTCTTAGGGACAGAGACCGTCATATCCTAGTTTTCACACTTAAAACCCATGGTAGGTAATTGAGATAATAACATTTTGTTTTTTTTTTTAATCACCCGTAATGTCGTTACAACTGTTTTGTTCGTGGTTGTAATAGAACGCATTTACTTTTGGTGTAATCTGCTGTACATTTATATACCACTAGCTTTTGCCCGCGGCTCTGCCCGCATGGATGTCGGTTATCGCGTAAAAAAGTAGCCTATGTTCTTCCCCATATCCCAGGCTAATCTCTATCAAATTTCATGACGATCTGTTCTGCGGTTTAGGCGTGAAAACGTAACATACAGAGAGACAGAGTTACTTTCGCATTTATAATATTACTAGCTTTTGCCCGCGGCTCCGCCCGCGTGGATGTGGCTTATCGCGTAAAAAAGTAGCCTATGTCCTTCTCCATATCTCTGCCAAATTTCATGACGATCAGTTCAGCGGTTTAGGCGTGAAAACGTAACATACAGACAGACAGACACACAGAGTTACTGTCACATTTATAATATTAGTATTAGTATGGATGGATTAGTATCTATATTAGTATAGATTGGTTCTAGAAAATCACTTTTGTGCTTCCAAAGTCTAATTGTGTTAGGGTACGAAATTATGTGTATTCAAAAAATAAAAACAACAAAAAATATTTGCTAGTAAAGGACATCCCCAATACCTCAAAAAATTGTGTGTTGGTCCTTCTACCAAACAGCCTGTATAACTCGAAGTTAGATGCCATTACAACATTTTCAGCGTCCAAGCGAAATTCAACCGATACCAAGGCACAACTTATTTCCCTTCACCGGCCGTAAGAGGCAGCTGTATCGATAAATTCCTTTTATCGTTCTCTGCCGATCAAATAGATTCCAAGGTTTATCCGTATCGTTGACCTTTCCGGCCGGATTGAAAAGTATCGTTACGTAGGTATTCGGGTCAAGCTTACTAAATGTATCCGCAATTTACTACAGGTAATCGCAGGATCAATCGATGCAGGAAATCGCAGTCCACATCAAAGAGGTCCGAAGAGTATTGTGCAGTCTAGACGTGAATAAGGCCAGCGGGCCTGACGGCATTCCAGCGAGAGTGTTGAGGCAGTGTGCGCCTGAACTGTCTCCTGTGTTGACACGCTAGTTCCGCCTTTCTCTATTAAAAAGAACGGTACCAAGACCCTGGAAGCTTGCAAATGTACAACCAGTCCCCAAAAAGGGCGACCGAGCAGACCCTGCCCATTACCGTCCGATCGCCATTACCTCCATTTTGTGCAAGGTTATGGAAAGGGTACTGAACAGTAAGTTGCTGACCTACCTTGAAGACAATGATCTCCTCAGTGACCGTCAATATGGCTTTCGCCGGGGACGGTCAACTGGCGATCTTCTTGTGTATGTCACGCACTGCTGGGGCGAAGCCATCGAGAAACACAGCGAAGCACTTGCTGTATCGCTAGAAATCTCGAAGGCCTTTGACAGGGTCTGGCACGCTGCACTACTCAGCAAGCTTCCTGCTTATGGCATCCCAGCTGATTTTTGTAGCTGGATATCAGACTTCCTGAGTGAACGGTCGATCAGAGTAGTCGTGGACGGCTGCTCCTCTGACCTTATGGCTATTGATGCCGGAGTTCCTCAGGGATCTGATCTCTCTGCAACTCTTTTCCTGCTGCACATCAATGACCTGCTTCTGCCTAGTATTGTTGGGTACGCGGATGAGACAGTACCGTTTCAGAAAGATACTTGTTCAGCGCAAAAACCAGCGGGGTTGAACTTCGTTCCCTGAGAGAGGCCATGGTTGAGCGGACTGATTTGACCTTGAGCCTTGTCTCCCAGTGGGGTGATGACAATCTGGTCTCTTTTAATGCCACCAAAACACAGGCGTGTCTCTTTACCGCTAAAAGGAGTCGTTTTGATCAAATTCCTACTTTTCGGGGTACATCTGTTCCTGTAACTGATCGGCTCGAGCTCCTAGGCATGGAGTTGACATCTCGTCTCAACTTCGGCTCCACCATCGAGTGCAAAGCTCAAACTGCGGCCAAGAAACTGGGCGTCCTAAATAGGGTGAAGCGATACTTTACGCCTAGACAGCTTTTAACACTTTACAAAGCACAAGTCCGTTCCTGCATGGAGTATTGCAGCCACCTTTGGGATGGCTCAGCAAAGTACCAGCTTGCTGCGCTTGACTCGGTGGAACGCAGAGCTAAGAGGCTCATTGGCGACGTAAAACTGGTGGATACCAAGCTTCACAGCTTGGCTCATCGCCGCAAGGTTGCCTGCTTGTCGGTCTTCTACAGATTGTACTTCGGCGAGTGTGCCCATGAACTCCACGACCTCATTCCACCGGCCCCCTTCTACCATCGGACATCTAGACGCACTGCAAGTTACCACCCCTACCTAGTTGATATTCCACCAACTCGCACTAAGCGTTTTCAAACGTCTTTTATAATGCGCACAGCAAAGGAGTGGAACTCTGCCTGCGTCTGTGTTTCCGAACGCATACAACCCTAATCTATTCAAAGTGAGAGTGAACAGGCTTCTTCTGGGTAAGCTCACTCCATCGTAGACTTTGTCTCTGTCATCCAGACCTAGACTTAAGTCAAGAGCAAACTCATACTCGTAGTAGAATAAAAAAAAAGGTACTTATAGGTAAGACCAAGAAATAATATAGCATAACAAAAAACCGGGCAAGTGCGAGTCTGACTCGCGCACCGAGGATTCCCTACAAACCTTAATATTGTAGTTGAAAAAATGTTATATACGTGACGGTCAATTCTCCAACTGCAAATTTTAAGATTGTAAACGCAAAAACGTTTTTTTTTTACAAATTAACAATTTTCGGACTTTTTTCCTTTACTTGTGCTGTGAGACCTTGCTTCTTGCTAAATTTCATGATTCTAAGTCAACGGGAAGTACCCTATAGGTTTTGATTTACTTGCGAATATCGCATAAATGGCTGTATCTTTTTATTGCGTTGATTTAGAAGCTTGATGTTTTCAGAGCTCCAAGAGAGCATAAACCTTCGTATTTGATATTAATTTCAACTTGATATCTCCACGCGTTCCTGAGAAAAAGGGTCTTGACAGACTAACAGATAGACAGACTGTCTGGGTTCGAACGTACAACTTTACCACTGGGTCACTTCTGCTCCTTTAAACCATAATCAAGATATTTTCCGGAACAGTAATCTAAATGAACGTAATTAAACACAAATATCTGAAGCCCATTGTCCATAAGATTACTCACTAATTGAATACGTCATAAGGCGTCAATTTATTTGAAGTCGCGAAGTCGCAATTAATTGAATTAATGGGATCTTCCCATTAATTACAAAATTGATCCACAAAGAGAGAATGAACTGGTATTATGATTCATTTTTTGCCAATTAACAGTAATGGAGGATATTCTTTATTATTTAATGGAAGTGTGAAAGAGTTCTCTTTTATTAATTACCAAAGATTTTGCTTAGATATTGCTTAAAAATATACTTTAGTGGTCGCAAGCTTGATTAATAAGCGCAGGTAGGACCCCACGCTTATTAATCATGGTTCGTATTGCGAAAAGGCAAAGTGTTTTTGGGTTTTTAACCGGCTTTAAAAGAAAAGGAGGTGATTATGCATTCGGCGAAAATCCGAAGTCGGTGGTGAAAAATAAAAATACAAGACCAAAGACACCGATTTCCGAAATAAAAATATATTTTTCACTTTTTAGTATATTTTTTTTTTGGGAAGCCGACCGTTTTTTTAGGGTTCCGTAGTCAACAAGGAATCCATGTCCGTCTGTATAGTTTCGCCATGTCCGTCTGTCTGTCTGGCATGAGTATACACGTTAATGACGCCAAAAAAGTGGTAAAATAAAATTTTGAAAAAACAATTATTTAGGATGCCTCCCGTGTAAAGTGGGGATGATACATTTTGTTTTTCGTCCTTCCCATAGTGTGGGATATCTTTTGATAGGTCTTTCAAAAATATTAGGGGTTTCGGAAGACCGTTTTTTGATTAAGTAAACCGTTCGTGACTTATCAAGCTTTAAGTACCAATTTTCGTTAGAGTCAAGTGTCCCCCCCCTCTACCAACTAAACAGCTGTAGTTAGAAATTCACATGTCACGGCAGTAGTACCTATATATAATAAAGTTAAAAAAAAAACTATCATAGCTAAGCAGGCTTTACAATTTACCGAGCAATTGGCGACCAACTTACATTTACAGTTAAAAAAAATGTTCTCCCATACATTCTGTATAGGAAAACATGTTTTTCAACTACATGATAAGTTTGTTCTTGGGATAAATTCATCCCAACTACGGAACCCTTCATTGTGCGTGGTCCGACACGCACTTGGCCGGTTTTTTTTAAGTTTTCCATTTTTTTCTCAACAGCAGCTCGTAATCTGGCTTTATGCAATAGGGTTACCTTTTATAACTTCATCTAGAATCAGAAAGCTGACTTCAAGTTGGTTAAGAAAATGCAAGTCGTAAAATATTCCTTCAACGCAATTTTCCGTCGCACATGGCACTAAAACAATTTAAAAATCTTTTCATTATACTATAGAAACTTTATTAATATTATTCAAAATGTTAATGGTATACTAAAATATTATTAATATCCACAGTGAGCTTGCGAAACACAATTTATCAGACCCCTAGGGGATTTAAGGGATATCCTTCCGCACAGTATAGGGATGTAACGCTTTTTATCGAATTGATTATTTTTATTAATCATTTCGATTTTGTTATTAGGATAAGCTATTATATAAACCGGTCAAGGAGCGGGTCGAACTCGCGCACTGAGGGTTCCGTACCAGCCCAGAAAAACTACAGCTGTGCTTCACCCAAAGCACACATAATATAATACTACGTACAGATACCCAATCCCATACAAAGAAATGAGCCTCCCTAAGGCTGGCTATTGAACTGGCAATTTATTTTTATTTTTTCAATAAATAATTGTGCTCTTTAGAGACATAGTTTTCTTTTTCCTGTAATCTTTACATAAGCTTCTATCACATAGAATAATTTCAGATTTTTCTCTATGCAAACTTCGGAGATAAGGAACGGATTTTTTTTTTACATTTTACATCAAAAGTCGAAAACTGCGGCCTAATGAAAAAAGAAAAAAATGTTTGAGAACGTGCAAACAGCGCTCTTACATTATACCTTATACTCTTATACCCCACATGCCCTAGTAGCCGCATTTCGATTTTTTAAGACCACCATACAGTCCTAAACAAACAATTTTTTTTTTTGTTTCTTTCTTCTTTGCAAAATAATTGGGCAAACGTCACCTAAAACTATTGTAAATTTCAAGTTGATAGCATCAGTAGTTCTTGAGATATTTAGCTGTGACAGACAGACAGACAGATAGATAGATAGACAGACAGACAGACAGACAGACAGACAGACTGAGTCACACCATAAGGGTTCCTTTTTATCATTTTGGTACGGAACCCTAAAAATAAAACTCATCATCATTTCAGCTGAAAAACGTTCTACTGGCTGGTCATAGGCCTCCCCCAAGCATCACCACTTCGACCGGTTCTGTGTTTCTCGCATCCAGCGGATTTCTGCAGCCTTCACAAGGTCTGCGGTCCACCTTGAGGAAGGCCTTCCAACGCTACGCCTTCCGGTACGCAGTTGCCACTCCAGAACCTTTAGGCCCCATCGGCCATCTGTTCTGCGAGCAATGTCCACTGCCACTTATCTAAGTTTGGCAATTCTTCGGGCTCTGCGGTAACCTCGGTTCTCCTGCGAATCTCTTCAAAGAAAACTCAGTAAAGCTTTAATATGGTTTGTCATACGAAATATTTATCAGTATGATCAAAAATATCTATCTTAATGTATTTTTAAAATTAAACTGCATAGTTATTTTCCTTATCATACAAATGGTAATGTAAACAAAAGCACGAGATATATCGCGGAGCGTTACAAGTGAAGTTAACAATGGCACAAAGTGAGTTGTTTTCATAAATACAATGTTGTTACATTGATACTTGATTTTACAGGTTAAATAATAAGGTGCCAAATATTATTTTTCGCAAAAGGATTCCTGAATTGAAAAATGGTTTTGACAAACCCGCAATATTTCTGAACGGCCTATAGCCAACACCATGGGATAAACAAGAAAAAAAAACCCTACTTCACGTGTAGGTAAGTTACCTTACAAAAAATATATTTAAGTATTTTATCTTACAACTTTGTCTGCGTGATTAATATGTATTGTATACCCATGCCAAATTACAGCTTTCTAGTACTAAGAGTCTCTGAGCTAAGCCGCGGACAGACAAACAGACGGAAACTATAAGGGTTCCTTGTTGACCACGGAACCCTACAAATAAAACACACACAAAACTTAAATGCACTTTCGTGATGAAAAAGCTTAACGTCACTGGAAAGGATAAAATGCTAAAGCGCTATTTGGGCCAAAATGAGTTATACATATCGTTGGATTCGTTTTTTTTTTTCTGCGTCTATCTGTCTATACCCAAAGTCTCAAATTTAGATCATTTATGTAAACAAAGGGGATAACATATCAAATTTTGGGAGGCCTAGCTACGTCTAGCAGTGGACTTAAAGGGCTGATTATGACGATCATAGGCCGTGTCTCCGACACACTACATAAAACATTGTTTGGCAACGGTATTTTGTTTGCATAGTTCTTATAATTAATTCACTTTAATTTCATAGACGATTATTTAGAAAAAAAAAGATAAAATGTTTAGCACCACTGTCCTGTCATTTTGACAGTGACATTTCTTGACATTAATTTGTTTACATAAATTATCTTAATTAGAGACTTTGGGTATAAGTTTTAAGACAATCTGAGCCAATTTTTGGCACTTTAGCATTTGCAAATATGTAGGTACTAGCTTTTGCCCGCGGCTCCGCCCGCGTAAATGTCGGCTATCGCGTAAAAAAGTAGCCTATGTCCTTCTACGTATCCCAGGCTATATCTCTGCCAAATTTCATGACGATCGGTTAAGCGGTTTGGTCGTGAAAACGTAACATACAGACAGACAGACAGAGTTACTTTCACATTTATAATATTAGTATGGATGTATTGTTTTTAAGACATTATTTTTATGTTAAGTTTAACTCGCACACTCGACTTTTTGAACAAACGTTGCTTTAGCAACACACTTATTAGGATAGAGGCCCTTTAATACGTTTTTCCTTTCAACATTCTCTTCACAACAGCAACATAAGCATTTCATCTTTTTTGTAATTTGGATGACATTGTTACATTAGCAATTTAAACATTTTGAATATTATTATTGAACAGTCTGTTAGCAATAATATGTAATAATATTATTATTATTAGCGCCAAACAGTTAAAAACCCCGGTATGTAATAATTTCCATACCGGGGTTTTTAACTGTTTGGCGCTTTAGCAAAACTGTTTGCATAAGACTTACCTTTAGTAACTTTTGCTTGCATTTATTCAGTTATGCCCGTGCACTTAAGCAATTTTGTTTTCATAGCCTGTGTAGTATATCGCTTCTTTAGAACTTCTTCTTCACGGCATGAAACCATCATAAATCAAATCAAAATCAAATCAAATCATTTTTAATTTTTTTTAATTTTACTATGAGTTTGCTCTTGACTTTAGTCTAGGTCTGGATGACAGAGACAAAGTCTACGATGGAGTGAGCTTACCCAGAAGAAGCCTGTTCACTCTCACTTTGAATAGATTAGGGTTGTATGCGTTCGGAAACACAGACGCAGGCAGAATTATTTGCTTGAATATGGGTACATGGTGATACATACAAGAAAAGTTCTTTAAACCATATCCTACCTAAACAGGTGTGCAAATATCTATTATACTTAATTAAAAACACTTATTACATTATTCATTAATTAATTAATTTAACTATTACAAATATAATTATTAGATTATTTATGAAATAGATTAATTATATAATTTTATTATCATTACTTAACCTCAAAATTTATCATCCAAATAATCATTAACCTTATAATAAGTTTTACTGATTAGAAAAGCCTTTAATTTATTTTTAAATGATATAAAATTCCTTGCTTGCTTTATATTATTACGTAATTTATTATATATTCTGGGGCTCATACAAGCAATGCAAGCAATGGATAGTAATTTTTCTTTACAAGATTTACACAGTCTGAGTTACTTAAGCATTTTTTGTTTCCAAGAGAAGTGGTTTTTACCATTTACGAGTATAAGCATTTCTCGAAGAATTCGATTCATACATATTATACTTTGAATGAGTTTTTAGATGAGAGATTTTGATCAAGTTTTACTAATTTATTATTTTTAATAATCTATAATAACATGGTTTTTTTTAAATAAATAATTAGCCTCGGTGTGTAACATTGTACTCTGTTTTATTAATATTTGCATGCCATTGTTTAAGGCAAACGTGATGATCTGTTTTTATTATCTCTACTTTAACATCTCTTGCATGCTGACAATTTGTGTTGTATGTACTGTACTCATGTTTGAGCAAATAAATGATTATCTTATCAAAGTCAAAGTCAAATAATTTATTTCAAATAGGTACGAAGATGCACTTTTGAACGTCAAAAATCACATGAATAGTTAATTGATTCTAGTTGCGCCTTCCAAAATGTAGTTATGTATGGAGAAGAATGGGCAAGAAACTCCATACTTACTCTTTTAAAATGTTAACAATAGTTTGTATCTTATCTTATCTTACATTTGAGGTAGATTAGCAATTTTTTCCTAACATTTTTTATTATTCAAAATACTTTTGCTAAAGCGACTACTATTTCGCGAAATAGAGATAAATATCATAAATACTTTTTTACATGTAGGTACAATAGTTTTTTTAATAATTTTATATTTTTAGATTAATAAAATCGGAATAAAAAAAAAGATAATATATGAATAAAAAACAAAAATAAAAAACTTTAAAACTCATTTCCCAAAAGTACCATTTTGGCGCTTTAGCATTTTCACCTTTCCACTGACGTTAAGTCATTTAGTACATTTGGCTTACACTGGGCAGTCGGTTCCTGTAAAGTCTTTGATGGTAGCCTTACCTTTTTCGTGGCATGAGCTCATCTATGTGTTACTATTTTTGAGACTCAAGAGAACAAATCTTGAGTTGTATCGAACATATGCCAGTTTCAAGCTTGCCTTTAATTACTAACACGCTCCTGAATATGTTTTAATTATGAAAAAAAAAAATACTGAAAAATCTATTTATCGATGGCTACTTTCCCATCCCTAAAAAAAGTAGAAGGTGCAAAATACTTATATAATACGTACATTTTAAAAGTGCCCGGTATTTCCCGGACGGTTTTCCCCGTCAGGCTACGGTTAAGTCTCGCAACCCTCACGATCTCCTTTTAACGCTACGGTTTTTGTAATTTTTAAACGTTTAAGTTTCATAAAGAAACTTCAGCCTGATATTTCTCCGGTATTTAGGAATTTTATCCTGGAAATTGTGATTCTGCATTGCTAATTTAACTGTTCTCTTTTTCCGGTTAGGTAGTGTAATATCAACTTGAATGCCGCATTGTCACCAAGCGTATAGTCGGTGTGAATAACGGGTGTAAACGCCTAGCATAATTCTTAAAATAATAATAATACGTATACAAGACGTTCTAGACAAAACGAAACTGGTTGCTAATTTAACTGTATAATCTATAATTTTTATGATATTAATTTTATTTTCTGTGATTAATATAATTTAACTCACACACTGACTTGATATGTTAAATTTTTAGGAAAATCATATACAATGTTTGTAAATATGTTAGCACCATGTATCTATCGCATTTATAAATTTTTAGGGTTCTGTACCTCAAAATGAAAAAGCGGAACCCTTATAGGATCACTTGTGTGTCTGTCTGTCCCTTTGTCACAGCCAATTTGCTCCGAATGTAATGGATCGGTTAAGTTGAAATTTGGTATACATATTCATTTGGGTGACCAAAACACGGACGTGAACGGTAAATAAATGAATTTAGAATATTGGGGTCAGTTATGGGGGGCAAACAAGAAAATTAAAAAAAAAGTTTTGTAATCTGTACCTTGTGACATATCAAATAAAAGTGCTTACTGTGAGGGGTTTCAAGTATATTTTTTTTATAATTTTAAAATATATTTTTTTAAAGTTATAAGTGAAAATAGCCGAAAATTTACCATTCCCCACCCCCTTCTTATCGATGTAATGGATCGAATAAGTTGAAATTTGGTATACATATCAATTTGAGTGACCCAAATACGGACGTGCATCGCAAATAAATGAATTTAGAATATTGAGATCAGTTTTGGGGAGAAAACAAGAAAATTAAAAAAAAGTTTTGTAAACTGTACGACCATTCGTCGCCCCCCTTATCTCCGAAATTACTGAACCTAAAATTTAAAAAAAAAAATACAGAAAATAGATCTATACTTATAGATTACAGGAAAATCTATGAGAAGTCTATGGTCTTAAAATAACATGATAAATCTCTCGATATAGTGCTTACAAACTTACATTTGCAGTTGGAATGTATGGGAGATTATGTTTATCAACTACAATATTAAGTTTGTTCTTAGGATAAATTCTTTCCAGGTACGGAACCCTTCATTGTGCGTGGTCCGACACGCACTTGGCCGGTTTTTCTGTCATTACTTCACTTTTCATTATTTTTACCAATTGTAATAAGTAAGTTTTATTCTAGGTACTTCGTCTTCACCTATAATTATTAATTAATGTATACAAACTATTGTTAACATTTTATAAGAGTAAGTATGGAATTTCTTGCCCATTCTTCTCCATACATAACTACCTTTTGGAAGGGGTAACTAGAATCAATTAACTAATTATGTAATTTTTGACGTTCAAAAGTGCATTTTACGTGCTTATTTGAAATAAATGATTAATTGACTTTGACTTTGACAAGTACTCGTATATAAAAAAGGGAGGGGAATGAATCAAAGGGCATCAAAAAATTCGTCCGCATCGCTATCAACAGTTTCTTTATAAATAGGCCAGCCTCTAGTCACGTGAAGAGTCGAACTTAAATAAATACTTTGTTTGCATTCCACAATGGGTCCGTGATTGTACCTTAGCTTTAAGCCTTTGTAACACCTTTAAACATTATGGAATGCAAATAAATACAGGCTGGAAGGGACATCGACGCGAAGCCCATTACCATGGATTCAGTACATGATTCTGGACCCCCCTGTGTAGTTCTTTTTTTTTTACCAGCTATTTGCCAATAACGTTAGATAATTTGAATTTCGCGGGCTACTCTATCGCATCCCCTTTATTATCGGTAATAATTAGTACTAGATTGGTCTAGTACTAATTATTACTAAACTATTTAGTAACTTTTGGATGTAAAATACGCATAATAGTCACTACCTTTTCCCTGTTTTTAAAAGAAAATTATTAAAATCAGCTGATGTCAATGATACTCTAACTCAAACTCAAAGCATTTATTTCAAATAAACCAATTACAGGCACTTTTGAATTGTCAAAAAGTCGGTCAGTCAGAAAGATGAAGCTAGTTGCCCATTCCAAAGCGTAGTAAGTTCCTATGGAGTAGAACGGGCAGGAAACTCCACGGACACTCTTTTAAAACAAAACATTGGGTACATCATTCATATTGAAATTATATGTACATGTGAGAATAATGTAGAAAGACGTGCACGATAGAAGCGTCAGTAATAAAAACAATTCAAAAATTAAAATAAGCCGTGGCACATAAGAGATGACCAGTCCCAACTGACGGCGCCCATTCACGAACCTGACACATGGATCAGAACCATTCAGCTCAACCATTTTGAAGGGAACTTAATGATCTAACATAATGATAAAACATCAGCATCAGCAGATGTGAACAAAAAAATTCATCAGCAACAATTCTAGTCTCTACTCCAGAATTCATCTGTTTCAATACCCCTTCGATCTGACTGGCAGTCTCCTCTCACGGATTCCTCTGTTCTAACTGTCATCCATGTTTCATCAGAAAGTGTCAAAACTTTATTCGTTGAGAAATAACAACATTTTGCGGTGCAATTGAACCCCAATTCCACTTGTCAACTTAATCCCCATAATACAACTAAATCCCTTTAAAATCAGGAACACGACACAATAATAATATATTAGACTGTATACGTTAATAAATAGGAAGGTAGACAAACCCGAGCTTTCCGGTAAATTACGTCACATGTAAAGGCTTCAACAATTCAAGTGGCAAAACGCTGTTTAAGCTTATATGAGGCCGACTATCACACCGAAGTATCACAATCCTATTTCATAGATTCTTTGATTATTTTCGTTTGTTTTTGAAGTGAAAACTTCATTAGGCGCGTTGAGCCTTTTTTGGGTGAACAAAAATCATGGAACTCGCGTCATCGTCACCGAACGTTTTCCATGAGCTATATCATTATGTATACTGTGTATTTATGTGCGAAATTCGCTGAATCGATTAGGTATTCCACTCAGAGCTCTGATTTCAATAGCACTTGGACGAACCGCACCTGAGCACTTCCACTAACCGGTGCGTTTTAATAATAACTATTATTTTCAGTTCCCAAACGGCACCTGTATACAGTTTGTAGTGATGGGACGTAGGTACGAGTATGTATTCTTTGTTCCACGCACAGTAAAGGGCTGCGCTGTCGTAAGTAATGAATGCGGTTAAATGTTTACGTATGCAATTGATTTCACGTTGGATTCAAATCATTTAAAAAAATCGGCTAAGTGCGTGTTGGACCACGCACAATGAAGGGTTCCGTAGATGGAATGAATTAATCCCAAGAACAAACTATTGGTCAGGTGTCAAAATCACAAACCTGTCCCAACAAAGAGGCAAGTAATGCCAAATTGCCAATGACTCAATATTGTTGCATTGTTTCGTAGAAAAATATTGATGCAGGATTATTTGTGTTTTACAGCAAAAAAAATAAAATGTTACTCATTGCTTAAGTGTGTGAATGCATAACAATTATATTGGTATGTCATTTCAAACACAGTTGTCGCGTCATGCTATCGTCATGTAAATCAATAACTTCATCTCAGCCGAAAGATGTCCACTGCTGGACATAGGCCTCCCTCAATTGGAGGGGGGTTGCCATAATCGCCACGCTTGGCAGACGGGTTGGCGATCGCAGTATGTTGTTAAAAATAAAAGTGTCAGACGACAGATTTTACATAAAAATATTTCATAGTTCAAAGAGGACACCGAGGAACCAATAACACGATTAAAACTGCGTTTCTATGTTGCTTCTATGCATCAATAATGTACAGAAACAACTTAGAAACGTAACTTTAATGTCTCATCTTTTCACTCATGCCCTTCAAACTGGAATACAACAAAGCTATTTAGCACCACAAACAAGTAATACAATACCTACCAGCCCAGAGCACTTCCAAAACTCTGCCGTTCCTAACACTCTTCAATTATGATAATGCAGTCCACTGCCACTTAAAACAAACAGCATAGTCCTTTCTCCAAGCGTACGAAGACTTGAAACTTTCTATACGTTACTGAATAGAACCGCCGCTCCTCAGCAGCAGCTGTGCTACGCTAAGCTACGGCTAAGCTACGCTCGTGTACTTCACTTTATATGAAAATGTAATCGAGATCGTCCACTGGATCTCACGGTCGAACGCACGAATGCGTGTCTGCTAAACAAATGAACCGCGCGGAGACGTGGCAAATCTCTTCGTGCACATCCTACGTAGCAGTGGACGGTTGACTTAAGGTCAACTCACACCGGCAGATGGCGGGGGACGGCATCGAGGACGATTTGCCAAGGAGCATCCTTCGGTATCCCATGGTATGCCACGGAGGAAATGCAGAGTGCCCCACTTGCACTCCCTATCCCCCTCGATCGTATGCTAGCGGACTCCGGCGCATACCATCGCATGCCTTTGCATCCCGCCGCGGTATCCTCCAGTGCGCTCTTTAATACTGCAAAGAGAAATCCTCTTTGATGCTTCTCTGAGCTTTGAAATCTATATCTTATTACCATTAGATACGTACGAATTTACGTTGGTAATAAACACTCTGCCCCGCTGTCCGCCGATGTGCGCTGGCCTTTAATGTTCAAGTCTCGGTGGAAGAACTTTAAGCGATGTAACTGCACACAAACTTGGGAAGGATCTAACTTGTGTGTGACTAACTAGACAGTACTCTTGAGATAATAGAGAAGTAGGCTAAGAAGTACCTGTTTACGGAATAAATGTAAATGAACAGAATACTAGGTGGACCGCGGTTTTACAACAACCTCCGAAAAAACGAGGTCTTTCTTATTCGAAGGTTTCTCCAATGAGTTTATGTTAGTATCATCTTTTGTACATGTATGTGTACTTACTATAGAATACAATAAGTTTAAGTTCGATATAAAACAGAAATAGCCTACCTTTTCCGGATATACATAGTTGTATAAAGGTATGAGGAACAGGGTAAAAGTTCACTCATACTCTACGGAAAAGGGAGGATCCTCCGATCAGACGGGTGTCGTGTCTGGTGGGCTACTGCCCGACGGTTGACGTCGGGATGTTGTATATATGCTAGACGCACGGTAAACTCTGAGCGATGCAGGATTTGCGTGACGTCAGGTCTTTAATGCGTAGTTTGGATGTTGCGTTGTACATGCCGCCACTGTTGGCCAAATATCAATATCACACATTATCAGGATTACTTGCAGTATTAAAGGACTAAGGACCCTTTTGCAGGTTCAATATACCAATTTATTTATATATATTTTATTGTACACCAGATTATACATTACAAAAATAAATGTATATAAATACTACAAAATATACAATCGGCGACCTTATCGCTTACTGTGATCTCTTCCAGGCAACCCTGGAATGGACAGTGATTTTCTGGACATTAAATGGGGTTGTCATCGGTGCAAAAAAAAGTAAGTATATAGGTACAATATACTATAATACATACTTACATAATATGCTCTATAATAGATGATCAAGTCAATGTAATTTTAACAATATAAATGGAAATATTCAAAGTTGTTATTATTCACTCTGACCTATGCAAAGAATGGTCATTAATGCGACACTTAGGGGAGGCCTTTATTCAGCAAAAAATTTTTTTCTTTCTTTTCTTCTTAAGTTATGATGATGATGGTAAAGAAAATATTTTGAAGAAACCTAGCCTTCCTTTATACCCACCCACTAGCTTCTGCTCGCGACTTCCTCCGCGTGAAATTTTTAGTTTTAACACAAAATATATCTTAAGACACTCGGTAGCTTTTCATTAGCAAAATATGTAATTATTGAAATCGGATCAGTAGTTTCGAACATTACTTAACTAACACTACTTACGAACTCAAAAATAACTCTTTATAATATAAGTACAGATTTGGAAAAGCAAACAAACTCACACTTCGGTGTAACAGACAGCCAATTAATCCAAGTTTTAGAGCTCGCGCTAATCCGCGGTTGGTATTTTACTGACGTCAGATTTATTAGCCAACCAAGGATGTACCGAATTATTCAATTAGCCCCCCAACTATTAAAGTGCTGTCATTATGTTAGAAATAAAAGGAAGGAAAGGGGGGTAAGGCTACTGTCCCACCGTCGACGAGGAAGCGACTAGCTATCAACGATTTTCTCGTTCGAGAAACGTACAAAAGATTGTAAGTCCCGTGTAAGTAAAAGAGATACATATATATTAATAATTGATCGCTGACTGTTCACACCGTCTCGGCGAGTACTCGTTTATTGCAGCAACAAGAGCTATCATAGACAGTACTCACTCAGCGACGCTCGCTTGGCGGGCAAAACTCTCCCTGAGAGACTCACGCTTGGTACATACGCATACCAGCGAGTAATCGCTCGTCGTCGTCGCACACTCGCTGCTCGTGAACTCGTTTTTAGTTGCAAGCTCTGCTTGCTTCTCTTTAAGGCGCTATAATCCAGCGCTCGATCCGACTGAAGCAGGCTCGCGAAGTCGCGTGGTTGCCTCGCGCACGTGGTAGGTATCTAAAGGCCTAGTAATTATTTTAATATATTTATAAAAAATAAACTCAGCGAATTGTGCTAAATAATCTTACTACCGCACGGTAACTACCTTTTCATTTATATAAAAAAATAAGAAAAAAACGTTGTTTTGTAGGTATGAGATTGATTAAGCATTACAAAAAGGGGTAACTTTGGGATTTTTACCTGTCCAGCAAAGTTAATCTGATCGTCTTATTAAATGCGATTTCATGTCCGCCAGAAGCATATTTTTTTTTTTCGGAATTTTATGTCACTGTGTTTTATTTTTTTCCCATGGATTCAAAAAACTAGTAAGCGCGGTCTCTGTCGGATCGTGCCGCCTTAATCGCCGGCGATGGGACAGGTGCCTAAGAAGGGGGGAAGAGGGACGATTTATAGGGCTTTTGTTTCCCGTTGCTCTTTCTATATTGCGTTCGTTTTCCTGTAATGTTGAGCGGTTTAGTGAGAGGAAGGGAGGATCCTGTTGAAAAACCGTAAGAGTTTTTATTCAGCTTAATTCATATTACAAAAAAAAACATGTACTTTAAAAGAAAGAAAATGTTTTCTAAATTGCGTTTATAAACAACACTTTTATTTTTTAACCAGTTAACAAAAAAAAAATACATATATACCTAGAATAGTATTACATAGGGTGGCTAAACCGAATGTACTATCGCGGACAGACGAATCGGACCACCGTAAGGACGATTTCTGCTTGTAGCGCTCGCTCCTTGGTAGGATTTTCGTCCTTGGGTCTTTTATTGCTCTATTCCTATTGGTCGAAAAAGGATGGTCACACATGTGTGATAATTGTAACAGAGGCTGAGAAATTTGCTCTGAATCCACTGGGCTGATTAAGTTGAAATTTGGTACACATATGAGCTTCATCTGTGACCCGAACACGGACTACTGACGTGTAACGTGAATTTTGCGTATGAGGATCACTTTTGGGGGGTGAACTTGAAAATTAAAAAAAAAAGGTTTTGCACCGTGTGACATATCAAATAAAAGGGCGTATTGTAAGAATTTCAGATATATTTTATATTAATTTTAAAATATATACTTTTAAAGTTATCCAAGAAAATAGATGAACAAATAAAAATAAAAATATTTAAAAAAAAAACTTATCTCCGAAAATACTGAGCCTATTTTTTTTTTTTTTTTTAATACAGAAAATACTTCTTTACTTATAGATTACAGGAAAACCTAAAGGAAGTCTATGGTCTTAAAATAAAATGGTCTCAATATTGTGCATAAAAACTTTGCAGTTGCGATGCTTGCGAACTTGCTTTTTAACTACAATGTTAAGTTTGTTGTTGAAATAAATTTATCCCAACTACGAAACCCTTCATTGTGTGTGGTCCGACAAACACTTGACCTTTTTTCTTTTTTTTTTTCTTTTATTAAAACCAACAGTTAGATCTAGAAAACACGTGGTTCCAATAAGTTGGAGCCCAAAACCATGCAGCACAAAACAATGCTGAAACTTTGAAAGGAAAGTTTCCGGAACAATAAATTCCAAGAAATGTTGACATTAATTTACCAAACTTATAAAATTCGAGAGGTCCTGACTTATTTCTGCGGGATTATCTAAAGGTCTGTCGTGGTCAATTTTGAACAACAAAAGTCGAATATTTTTGACTGCTTTGCGATCGCTTTTCGTCATGTGTTTCACCAATATTTCACATACTTCATTAAGTATGTGAAATACTTAATAAAGTATGCGAAAATTTGGGCACCAGCAAAAGACATCTGCCGGATATTAATTTTCCTACAAAATTGCCAAGCATGTTTATTATATATGTCGGAGAACGGTAGGTTTCTCTCGTTATCATCAGCCATATTTTAAACTACTGTGGGCGTGGGGTAGTGTTGGTTATTGCGCAATTGAAAAACCGAATTAAACTCAAAAGTCATGTACTCAACCTGAGAACCTTAAAGTTTACATAAGACAGTCCCCCTAAACGCCCATCCCTTCACCACTTCCTAGTAGTAGCTTTTGCTGGGAAGAAGAAGTAGCGGAACAAACTCCCCAGCAGCACATCTGTCTGTTCAGTTAGAAGAACTTGTTTCTATACAGTAATGGGTATGCAAATTAATTAATGTTGGTACACGACACAACTATACCGAACGCGCGACAGTTTCTAGACATCTCCACTGCTTGACCGCCACCGATGAACTTCACTTGTCAACTGTGCAGCGATTACTTGCCACCGGTCGAACGTTATGTTGTAGACTCTGTCATGCGCCGCTAAAGAGCATTGGCGTCCCGATTAGTCAAAACTCGTTGGCGCGAACTCCACCAACTCCATCGAACGCCACTAGATGACGCTGGCGTACCGGATACAATCCGTCTCTGACATATATTAGGAAACATATCTGGTAATTTTCGCTTGTAATCTTCTTCTTTCCGTGTGGTTAGTGACTTACCTGGTTGCAGAGTTTTTATTGCCGCCCATGGGTCTCTGACTTGGCTACCAATGCCGTCGCCGGTTTCCTAACGATGTTTTCCTTCACCGTTTTTAAAACACGTGATAACCATACAATACGCACATGAATCCTAAAAGTCAGAGGTGCGTGCCTTGGGTTCGAACTCGAGACCTATGGCTTGGCAGTCCGACGGTCACACCAATAGGCTATCACTGCTATGGTTGAAATAATAAAACCGCATGTAATAAAAATAATTTTAATTTAAAGTTGTATACCCTGTACATCTATGTATACTATACATATCCTATATCTATATGGAGTTATAAGGAGTAACTTAGGCTTCGCACGCGTTGTTTTCTCTAAAATTAAATTTCAGATAAAACAACGCGGGCGAAGCCGCGAGCAGCAGCTAGTCCTAACTATTATTATAAATGCGAGTGTGAGTTTGTTTTTTTGTTACGCTTTCACGGCTAAACGGCTGAACCGATTTTGATAAAATTTATTTAGGAGACAATTTTGAATAAAATAGAATAGAATAATTTATTTTTGAAAATATGGGTAGACTAGCTTTTGCCCACGGCTCCGCCCGCGTGGATGTCGGTTATCGCGTAAAAAAGTAGCCTATGTCCTTCTCCATATCCCAGGCTATATATCTCTGCCAAATTTCATGATGACCAGTTCATTGGTTTAGGCGTGAAAACGTAACATACAGACAGACAGACAGACAGAGTTACTTTCAAATTTACAATATTACTATGGATTATCATAAACTTTGAACCCCTACTTTTATCGACATACCACGCAGGCGAAGCCGCAGGCGGAAGCCATTATAAATTAATTGTAGATACGTTAAATATGGCATAATAAAAAGTGATATTAACCCGGCTTTTGGTGAAAATGGAATATTTAATATGAAGGTAAGTTATATCCTTTCCTTTTAACATTTTATTTCGTAGAAGGAAAACCGTGTAAAAAATGAATTTAATTTGTCACATAAGTAGGAAGTAGATAATATGATAATAAAGGAAAACGCCGCACGACGCATATTTGCATCTATTTGAATATCATTGACCCATAAACCTAGGGGACAGTTCTACGATATAATTCCATAATACGTAACGTCTGCATTCCTGACGGGGTTGGCAGTAGACTACTACCAACCTTCGGGAATGCAGGCGGTATCGGTCAAACTTATTTATTTATTTTAATCACAATTATAACACTTTCTATGTATATGTATATATAAACTATAGTCACTACTACTATTAGTGACCATAGTTTGACCGATACCGCCGTACCGCGTCTTAGGTATACGTGGCGGGGTGTGGGACGCTGCCGCCGTGAGCGTTGACAAATGAACGGCCTGCAATGTGCCCTGTAAACCAGTGTGGGGACAATTTTCTACGATATTAATCCATAATACGTCACACGTGTATTCCCGAAGGTAGGTTGGTAGTAGACTACTACCAACCTTTGCGAATGCAGGCGTTACCGCGTCTTAAAAATGCGTGGCGAGGCGGGGAGCGGGACGCCGTGAACGCCGACGAATGAGCAGCCTGCACTGCTCCCGGTGAGCTGCGCACATACCTAAGGCGTGGTACAGTGGTATCGGTCAAACTATAGTCAATAGTACACCTATGTACACGTCGCCAGTTATGTAACATAATTGTTTTAACAGTTATTTAACATTTTGCAAGATATGATTACATAAGTACCATGTTGTGGGTGAACACACTGCCAAATCAAGACTCCGAGGTAGTACTAGCTATAAAATGGACGTTTGGTCCTAAAATAAAATGTTCTGGATCTGGTTTTCCCTGAAAAGAAACCCTGGGAAAACCTAATTATGTAGAAGTGAAACTTGGCGCTTTTCTCGCTTGCTCGAAATGTTCTGAAAAGATAGCAACTTAAATATCAGGGCTGACTGTCTAGTATTAATACCGCTAACACCGTTTTTTGGTTTTTAAAGTAAAATCCAAATTAATGATATTATAAATGAGCTGCTGCATGCGGCTTCGCCCACATGGCTTTTTCTTAAATAAAAGTAGCCGAAGTTACTTCTTATATATTACTTACATTAGCTATCTACCAGTGAAAGTTCCATCAAAATTCCACGAGACAGGCTCGACCTAGTGTGAAGTTCATAAGCAAACTGCTTCCTTGCATACGCTGCTCGCGTAAACACTGTTTTTGGCAAATAAACATTATTATTAAACATTATTATAATTGACCGTTTCGGAGGTGAGCCAGAACAAACAGACGGACAGACAGACAAAAATTTAAAAAAATGATCTTTGTTATAATGTACCGTATATACTTTCATATGCATTGAGTAAAAAGCTGTTAATTTGACATTACAAACGGACACTTGAATTTTATTATAATGTAGCGTATAGCCATCCGGTTGATGGCTATACGCTACATCTCACGTCACGTCAAATCCAGAAACCAAAATTAATCTACCTATCTTTTTCCCAACTTTGTTGGGATTAGCTTCCAGTCTAACCATTTGTAGCTGAATACTAGTCCTATTTTACATGGAGCGACTGTATATCTAACCTCCACAACCAGTAACTGGGTAGCACGATATAATAAGACTGAGAATTATTTGGGCTTCTGACTACTGTCGAAAATCTACGAATGACAGCCAGGACCAACGGCTTAGCAATCTTTTCGTGGCAACAAATTCAGAATCAAGACTTCCTAAACTAAAAAAAGATTGAATCCCAATAACACTTTCATTAGCCCGGGAATTGAACCTAGAACCTATTGGAGGTTGCATATATGTATGCACTGGCCTGTGTGAATAATCATATTCACATGTCTGTCATGTATTTGAAACAGCATAGTTACGGTTATTGATGTTCTTTATATTGTCACTTGTGTGTAAAATATAGACCACGAAGTAATATAGTGACAAGAATACCACTGCTGCCCTTTTTATTGCTACTGTTTTTCCAATAGAACCCCACGCTTACAGTACATGAAACTTTGGTTATGGCTATTTTCGTTGCTTCAACTACTATTTCTGTTAACTATAACCCGGTTAACAAAAAAAAAAAAAAAAACAATTACTTCTTACCAGACCCCAGCATCGAACTCACGACCATCACTTATTACGTTAGAGCTTCCTAATTACATAACAAGAGTCGCTTAGACAAAAAAAGTCTTAATGCACTACATTTCAGAGAAGAAGCATTTCCTTTGTAAAAACTTTCATTACAACACTACTCTTTTCTTTTGTGAAGTAACACCATTTTTTACTATACGTCTCTTGAAAAGCTTATTCCGTTGAAATAAGAACTATAATATCTTGTTTTACGCTTAGCGATAAAGTTGTCTAAACCTGAGATGAGTCGTGTGTACAAACTTAATTTTGCAGTCCTATAACTCCTTATGCTGAAGGAATAAGGATGTTTATGGCTTTTTAAACTGCAAAATAGTGTTGTTCATAGTGTGTTCTAGATAACAACGATAATAGAAGTGTACTAATTACTATATGAGTATGCAATGCCGGATTAAGCAAGCGCGGGGCCCGTAGCAAATTCTACCCAGGGGACCCTTGATCTGTTATGGGTTCTCAAGTTAAAAAAAAGGCCCTATAAAAATGTCAGCCCTTAATATTAATATTCAGAAGTCACAAATCGAAATTTCCCATGTTCCATTTAGATAACATGAGAAAAAATATGTATTTTTCGCCAACGAAAAAATAGGTTACCGATTGTCTGACGTGGATTGTCTTAGTCAGAAAGGGTGTTACGTTTCACGTTTTTACGACATAAATATTCCACGTCTTAGTAAGTTTCACTAAAGAAATTACGTTGAGGCGGAGGTGGCCGGGTTTGGATACGCGGGGCCCCCTTTTGCGCGGGGCCCGTAGCAATTGCTACTCTTGCTACGTGGTTAATCCGGCACTGTGAGTATGTGACGTCACTAGATAAAGACATACAGAAAGGCTTTAGTCACCAAAACAGCTAATAAATGGTCAAAATGGAAACTGCTAGAATCATCATGCTTGGTTAACGGATTGGCGGTCACAGTAAGTTGTTATCAGCTGACAAAGGTTTACTATAGTCTATTCGAAAACTATGTGATAAAAAAGTATAGGATTCTTTTTTTTTTACGAAATAATTAAATTTGCATACTGACTTGGAAGGTCAAGCTGTCAATGTTGGCATTGTGATGTCACTAAGAGAATGCAAAAGCGAAAGAGTAATAATAGAGTAGTCTTATATATGTATATAAAAATCAATTGCTGTTCGTTAGTCTCGCTAAAACTCGAGAACGGCTGGGCCGATTTAGCTGATTTTGGTTTTGAAATGTTTGTCGTAGTCCAGGGAAGGTTTAAACGGTGAAAGAAAAGAAAAGAAAATATGAAAAAAAGGGTAGGTAGGGTAGAGTAGGGTAGAGTAGGGTAGGTAGGTAGGGTAAGGTAGGGTAGGGTAGGGTAGTGTAGGTAGGGTAGGGTAGGGTAGGTAGGTAGGTAGGTAGGGTAGGGTAGGTAGGTAGGTAGGTAGGGTAGGTAGGGTAGAGTAGGGTAGGTAGGTAGGTAGATAGGGTAGGGTAGGTAGGTAGGTAGGTAGGTAGGTATGTAGGTAGGGTAGGGTTAGGGTAGGTAGGTAGCTAGGTAGATAGGTAGGTAGGTAGGTAGGTAGGGTAGGGTAGGGTAGGTAGGTAGGTAGGTAGGTAGGGTAGGGTAGGGTAGGGTAGGTAGGTACGTAGGTAGGTAGGTAGGTAGGTATGTAGGTAGGGTAGGGTAGGGTAGGGTAGGTAGGTAGGGTAGGGTAGGGTAAGGTAGGTAGGTAGGGTAAGGTAGGGTAGCTAAGTAGGGTAGGTAGGGTAGGGTAGGGTAGTGTAGATAGAGTAGGGTAGGGTAGGTAGGGTAGGGTAGAGTAGGGTAGGTAGGTAGGTAGGTAGGTAGGGTAGGTAGGTGGGTAGGTATGTAGGTAGGGTAGGGTAGGGTTAGGGTGGGTAGGTAGGGTAGGGTAGGGTAGGTAGGTAGGTAGGTAGGTATGTAGGTAGGGTAGGGTAGGGTTAGGGTAGGCAGGTAGGGTAGGATAGGGTAGGTAGGTAGATAGGGTAGGGTAGAGTAGTGAAGTTTATACTATATTTCCTTTGCGCGTAGACAAACTGCCACAGTCAAATAGCTTTTGACAGAACGAAGTGTCGGGTCAGCTAGTAATTTATAGTTTTTAATAGGTATATCGTCACATCCACCATAAAGTTGTGAATGTGTCATTTTCGCGTAAAACTTTTTTTTGGCGCAACCCGCCCCTAATGTGTGTATTGTATGTCGAGGGCGGGTTGCGCCAAAAAACAGTTTTACGCGAAAATGACACATTCGCAACTTTACCGTGGATGTGATGGGTGTGTAATGTTTGGTATAATAACAGATAGTCTAATTTCATTTGACATAACTTAAATCCTTATCCTTACTATAATATTATAAATGTGAAAGTAACTCTGTCTGTCTGTCTGTCTGTATGTTACGTTTTCACGCCTAAACCGCTGAACCGATCGTCATGAAATTTGGCAGAGATATAGCCTGGGATATGGCGAACGACATAGGCTACTTTTTTACGCGATAACCGACATCCACGCGGGCGGAGCCGCGATCAAATGCTAGTATGATATAATTTTCATATGCTATAAAAACATTTAACCTAATTTTATATGATCTAATGTTACATTTGATATAATTTTCATTTTCTCTAATTTCATTTAGTATAACGTTCATCCATAGTAATATAATAAATGTGAAAGTAACTCTGTCTGTCTGTCTGTCTGTATGTTACGTTTTCACACCTCAACCGCTGAACCGATCGTCATGAAATTTGGCAGAGATATAGCCTGGGATATGGAGAAGGACATAGGCTACTTTTTTAAGCGATAACCGACATCCACGCGGGCGGAGCCGCGGGCAAGAGGTAGTTTCATATAAATTTAAAATTGTACAGTGCTCTTTTAATATAATGCTCAAGTCTTCTATACATTTTGTGTGCTTAAAGTATTAAATAAATAAATAAATAGAGTGTACCTGTTCCTATATTACCCTAGGCTGATAAAAATTTAGTTTTTCCTAATCATGTTAATATTGGTATTTAGGTCGGTTTCCCCATAGGGGAAAAGACTGCACCCCATCCCGACACTGTGAGCTGATCCCTAGACAGGACACTCTCCCACCGACTAGAATCAATATCGGATAGCACAGACAGTCACAAGAGCGAGCACCCTAACTAGGATAGGTTAAATTTTCTGTGTGATTTTACTAAATGATTAAAAGAGCTTGAGAATTGAACCACGCCTGTTGATTTAACGTAATTTGATTCTGGTGATTTTCGTTAGGTTTTTACACATTATGTGTATAATTTGTAGTATTGGAAAATATTTTAAGTTTTTTTGCATCCACACGTCGCATCGTCCCATCGTCCCTTGTAGCTTGGGAGCCCCGTATCATTTATACGGCTGATACGGCGGCAGCTACGCTCCAGGTGAACTGGTGCGTATTCTAATCCGTTCGTTTACTTTTCATCAGATTATTTTGGAACAGACCATACGTAAGGCTATGAACATGAAAAGGCTTTTGCACTTTGCTACGGATGGTCCTAATTTGCGTGATAAAACACTTTGGCGAAAAACAAATTTTGCGTAAATCTTCTTGCGCGAAAGGCCATTTCAAAGAAAATTATTAGACACTTTTGCGAAAGTGCATTCGCTTTAATGTCCTGCTGCAAGTATTTATAAAGTCCAGGGTTCACCGATTTATATCAGCGGATATTTAACGTGATTTAATCTCCAAAATTTTTAGTTCAAAATCAATTGACATATATTTGTTTGTTTGTTTGTTTGTTTGTTTGAACGCGCTAATCTCAGGAACTACTTGTTGGAATTGAAAAATTCTTTTTGTGTTGGATAGTACATTTATTGAGGAATATTATAGGCTATATAACATCACGCTATAACCAAAAGGAGCGGAGCATAAATGAAAAATGTTGCAAAAACGGGAAGAATTATTCCTTTTTGAGCGATTCCGTTGCGTGCGCTGCGTAAACGGTTTAAGTTACGCAAATATCAAGTATGATGGAATTGTTCCTCTTTAAATTTCCTAAAAAAAAAGTCCGCCACAGCATATGTCTATCTTTTAAGATTGACTCACTATAACCTTTTTTATGGTAATCAAATTTGTTCGAAATTAATGTATTATTTGCGAAGGAGTTTTCATAAACATGGTATTGATCCTTATCCAAATAAATACGTTATTCATCACAAGTATTTAATTTTGAACAAAGTTGCCCTTACATCATTTTATTTCAATGAATATCTTAGGAGATATAACTGTTTTATAATAACTCCGCAGCAAAATAATGATCAACTCTGCGCGGTAGTCTATTCTAAAGCTGAAGAGTTAGTTTTTAGGGTTTCGTACCCAAAGGGTAAAATGGGACCCTATTACTAAAACTTCGCTGTCCGTCTCTCTGTCTGTCTGTCTGTCTGTCTGTCTGTCCGTCTGTCTGTCACCAGGCTGTATCTCATGAATCGTGATAGTTAAACAGTTGAAATTTTCACTTAAGATGTATTTCTGTTGCTGCTATAACAACAAATACTAAAAAAAATAAAAAAAAAATATTTAAGGGGGGCTCCCATACAACGGACATGATTTATGTGCCGTTTTTTTTGCTCCGCCCGCGAGGATGTCGGTTATCGCGTAAAAAAGTAGCCTACGTCCTTCTCTATATCCCAGGTCGATCGGTTCAGCGGTTTAGTCGTGAAAACGTAACATACAGACAGACAGACAGACATACAGACAGAGCTACTTTCACATTTATAATATACAGACAAATAGACAGACAGACAGAGTTACTTTTACATTTATAATATTAGTAAGGATAAGGATTTGTATGGATGGTACGGAACCCTTCGTGCGCGAGTCCGACTCGCACTTGGCCGGTTTTTTGTTTTTTGAACGCGCTAATCTCTGGAACTGCGAGTTGGATTTGAAAAATCTTTTTGCTTGAGGAAGAATCACATTCCTATTAACTAGAACACCATTTTTTTTAATGAAAGTTTATGCGAAAATGAAGTAAAAGCACGGGCAGGCAATGTGTTGCGACGGGGTGGGTCTGGGGAACAAGAAATTTAACGCGGACGAAGTCGCGGGCAGAAGCTAGTTATTATTAAAATTAGTTGATTTATCTCACAAACAAATGAAGATTATTGTAATAATAGGTACTTGTTATTTTAAGTGTTCATTAATTATTTTTTTCTCAAGTAAACAAAAATTCTTTTGTTACTTTTATTTAAATAAAAAATGTGGTAATTTGACACTTATATTATTTTACAAATTCCTTTCACATTTTTAAGTGTTTAATCCCCTTACGGAATGAAATTCGCTTCTCTTTCTTAGCCTGGATATACAGGGTGTTTGGCAGAACGTTGAACATACGAAAATGGTGGATAGGTGGGGTCATCTGCTACTTACTCAGCCCTAATTTATTTGGCCCTGGCCCCCTGAATATAAAAAAAAAATTTGTTTGCTTTCTTTTAGTTTCACCACTTTCTTAACTTTAAAGTGTATTTTTTTATTAAAAATGGGTAAAACAGGCAATATTTTAGTTTATTTTTTTATCTTTAATATTGGCAGATTCTTATAAAATTATTGCTTTATTCAGATGTTAGCTAGAAAAAAAGTTATGACTCCTCAAACTTACAGAAAGATGTAATAAATAAAAATATTGCCTGTTTTACCCATTTTTAATACAAATTACACTTTAAAGTTAAGAAAGTGGTGAAACTAGAAGAAAGCAAAAAAATTTTTTTTTTAATATCCAGGGGGCCAGGGCCAAATAAATTAGGCCTGAGTAAGTAGCAGATGACCCCACCTATCCACCATTTTCGTATGTTCAACGTTCTGCCAAACACCCTGTATATCCGATACGATGTTTATTTTTTTACATACTTCCTTGACATAATCTTTTCATTATTTGACATTATTTACCTACAAATCGAATTCCAATTCTTTATTAGTGGCTTTTGTGGACATGATATTTATTCAGATATGTTACTGTAGTTGTAATTGCAATCATGTCATTAATATTTTATATACTTAGATTATTTTCTATTTTGTGAATGTGAGAACGTTGTAGGCCTAATAGAGTGTAGATTTGTTGGCACTTTTCTATTTTGTTAAGTACCTGGTAATTGTTGAAAGGCCTACACTGTCCTCCCATACCTATTATCACTGTTATTTAATAATATTGTAAAGCCAATTATTTTTAAAAGAGTAACCGTGGAGTTTCTTGCTGGCTCTTCTCCATAGGAAACGACTAATTGGAACCGTGCACCTAGCTTCTGACGTTTCATAAGTGCCCATGTAGGTTTATGTGAAATAAAATATTTTGATTTTGATATGTGTAAATTATTTTATCACCACTGCTCTCAGAACGGTGAAGGAAAGCGTCGTGAGGGAACCGGCATGTCCTAGAACCAAAAATTCGAAGACATGAGACATATATCAACACGTACTGGGCCCGCGTGGTGGATTAAGGCCCACTCTCTCTCATCGAGAGGAGGCCTGTGTCCCAGCAATGGGAATATTATATAAAGAAAGAAAAGAAAGAAAGAAAAAAAAATTGTTTATTCTGCACAAACAAAACGCACTTAATAAAAAATAAAATTATAAAATACATACATTGAAGTAGCCAAAAGCCTCTTATTCAAGCAATAAAAGTATGACAATTTAGTCGTTTGCTTGATGTCAGGCCCAAGGACCAAAGACAATTTACATTGTTGTTACACTGTGTTGCGTCACTGACAAAAATGTCAACAAACAAACGATCTAAACAAAAACATTATGCCGATTACAGAGTGGAAAATAACTACTTTTGTAACAAACAAACAACTGTAACAAGAACAATTAAGCCGTGCGTCGCATCTGTGCAAGAATAGGTCGTTGCTCAGCAAAATGCTGTGACTTCGGACGAACCTACCATCAAAGCGCTGATTTTCAGCAACAACCTTTACTCGTAGGAACCTACCTTTATAGGCTGATTATATTTATGCTAAAAGGTCACCTCTGAGTTTGTTTCAGTGTTTCTTCTCAAAGCATTCGGATTAAAAACACCGATCTTACTCGTATTTAGCCCAAAAATATTAGGTATTATAGGCCTTATAAAAGTGTTATTTATAACCAATTTATAAATAAATAACATTTAATGCCGCTGGACGCTTTCCAGGACTCTTTCCGTAGAGCGGGTTGTTTCACGCCCACTTGACGCACGCGTATACGTCATAAATGGCGCTAACTATCGTCAAACCAAAAAAAGCGTTGTTTCACAATATTATGCCCTTAATGTTCGTTAAAAAATAACAATTACAGTAACCCACTGGTTAACGTCATTTTATTCTTCTACATTTGAAGTTTGACGATCGGTTTTTATGCAGTGAAACAACGGTTTGTATTTCATCATCAGCCTATAGCAGTCCCCTGCTGGACATAGGCCTCTCCAATTGCACGCCATTCAGCTCGATTCTCGGCAACTCTCATCCAGCTGCTACCAGCCACCCTGCGAAGATCGTCGCTCCACCTAGCCTGAGGGCGTCCTACCTTACGTTTGCCGATTCGCGGTCTCCACTCAAGAACACGTCTACCCCAACGGTCATCGGTTCTACGGCTAATATGGCCGGCCCATTGCCACTTCAGCTTGCTTATTCTGTGAGCTATGTCGACAACTTTGGTTCTCTGCCGAATCACCTCGTTCCGGATTCGATCTCTCAGAGAAACTCCAAGCATAGCCCGTTCCATAGCTCGCTGAGCGACCTTGAATTTATGGACCAGCCGTACCGTGAGTGTCCACGTTTCGTCTCCGTAAGTCATAACAGGCAGGACGCACTGATTGAAGACCTTGGTCTTTAGGCTCTGTGAAATACGCGACGAGAAGACTCGACGAAGTTTCCCAAACGCTGCCCAGCCCAGCTGAATTCTTCTGTTAGCTTTGTATTTAACGAACGTTAAACATCATATGTAATCGTTATTATTTGACGTACGTATGTTACGTTAACTAACCGTTTGAAACAACCGGCCCTTAGTGATGTTTGCGTTTATTCATCAGAAATGGGAAAACGAGTTCAAGTTAATTTTGTCCTAGACAAAAACAATGCCAGTAAGACCAAATCTATTTAGACCTAAGCCGGTCTAATCACAAATGGATTCTAGTAATGCCTAGATTTCATTATTTTGGTATGATTTGTCCTAAAAGTATATATACACCGGAAGCATTCATAAGATTTTTTACGAAAAGAGTTATTTATAGATTACTACCTGCCGCTCGCGGCTTCGCCCGTGTTGCTTTTTCTAAAATAAAACAGTGAAAGTCCCGTTAAGGCTGTAGTCTTGCAAAAGACACATTCACGTGGTGTGCCTTTAGATTACTTATTAGAAAACAAACTTTTAATAAATTCTTATTACACGGGCGAGTACGGTTAAGTATGAATAATGTCTCAATGCCGAGCAATTTACGGCAATGCCAAAGTTCCATAGAAATTGCCATGAATTACACAATTTTAGTTGCCCGTACTAATGCTCGAGTTTTATTCATTCACTCTTCGATAAGCTTACAGGGCATGGCTCACTATACCGGCACCGCCATTGCACCGTTTCAACCCAGCAATTGACTTGTCATTCAAATTAGAGCAATAAATCGTGTGTCGTATAATATATTTCATAATGTCAATATGAAAAAGCCAACAGCGGGCAGTCAGCGCGCTTGCCGCTACCATACAAATCAACTCGTAACTCACGCGCTGCAAGCGAGCGGGCCACCTGCTTACAGCGCGCCGACCGCGTGCTTACTGCGCGCCGACTCCGATTCGCAATTTAAAAAAAACAATGTGAACCGAGACATTATGAAAACGTGCAAGTCCTAGGCGTATTCAATCATAAATGCCTTAAAACAATTATGTTCGCGGCCAGCGCGTGGACTGCGAGCTTGCACCTCGCGGCCGACGTGCAGACTGCGAGCTTGCACCTCGCGAACGACGCGTAGTTAGCGGGCTGGCGGCTAGCCGTAGCCTAAATTCAGGGCGACGCCGTGCTGCAGCTGTGCAGTTGCGGTGCCGCTATAATGTGCCATGAACTTAAGAGTCCAGCAACTCAGAGACAAAATATCACCACCGCTTAAAATGTCAGACTACTTTCAAAACTACCGTATTTCCTGTTACACGTGTTTAGAACTCAACCTAATAACATTCTTTTACGCACACATGCCCTCGTCCCCTTAATATCCAGTAAATAAATAGCTTTTCCTTTAGAGGTTATTATGAGACCGTACACTGCGGGGTGCCAACGTAAAATATTGCTGTTTCTAACCGTTTTCTAATATTTGCCCGACTCCCACCTAAATAGAAAGGGTCGTGACAAGCTATATTTTAAGCATCATTCTCATGAGCACATAGAGGGATAATGCGCTAAGGTACGTTTTTTTGCAATCTGCAGGACCCAGGTCAGTGTCAGATTGTTTGTTGATTAAAATACGATTCGCGACCGTAACAATTATGGCTTGACAGAATTATAATCAGCAATACAACTCCTCCATACGAATTACTTTTATTAACCCTAATCTATTCAAAGTGAGAGTGAACATGCTTCTTCTGGGTAAACTCACTCCATCGTCGACTTTGTCTCTGTCACCTCTGACCTAGACTAGAGTCAAGAGCAAACCCATAGTAAAATTAAAAAAATTAAAAAGGTTTTCCATCGACCAATAGCTCTTCCAGGCGTTTTCGGTGCAGCGAATGAAAATAAAAAATAAAAACCACGTACAACGCACGTTTACGTACGTTTTAAATTACGTACAGTCAGCAAAAAAGTCTTAGATTTACACTTCCGTTTTTTTTTTTTTTATTCTTAATTGTTGAGCCAAAATGTTTAATTAAAATCGAAACAGAAGTCGGAATCTAAACAGCTCAAAAGCAGTTTTTTCCAATTATTTTCGCCCACTTGCACTACAAATCACTAAATGCGTTTGTAGCGCTGTTAGCGTAGCAGCAAGCACGGTTTACGATTTATGATGTATTAAAAATAAAACTACTTACTAGATCTCGTTCAAACCAATTTTTGGTGGAAGTTTTCACCGAAAATTGATTTTTAGTTAAGTTTATTTTCGGTGCTAATGTACATCATATATATTTTTTTTAATTTTATCATTCTCTTATTTTAGAAGTTACGGGGGGGATACACATTTTACCATTTTGGAAGTGCCTCTCGCGCAAACTATTTAGTTTAGAAAAAAATTATATTAGAAACCTCCATATCATTTTTGAAGACCTATCCATAGATACCCCACACGTATGGGTTTGATGAAACTGGCTGTAACATACGGACGGACAGACAGACAGACATGACGAATCCATAAGGGTTCCGTTTTTTGCCATTTGGCTACGGAACCCTAAAAATAGGTTTATTTGCCACAGAAACACGCGTACCGCGCGTCGCTATGCTCGTCATAAACAACAAACGAGGAATACAATCATTAGCAATAGCTAATGATTGTATTCCTCGTTTGATAGAAAATATATTATTTTTGATGTTTGAATATATTATTTTTTAGTCCTAGTAAGTTATTACTTAAATATATAATCTATATATATAAAAATGAATCCCTATTTCCCTTGGTCACGGCATCACGCGTGAACGGCTGGACCGATTTCGCTAATTATTTTTTTGTTGTGTTTTTTATTGTCAGGAGAAGGTTCTTATGTAAGAAAAATTAAGAAAGTTAAAAAAAAAATGAAAACGACCATATTAACATTTATAATGTAATATTATGTAGGTAACTCTGTCTTCTAATGTAACTTTATGGCGTTTGACATAACGTGTCAGTCATCATTTGGTATGTCTGAGAATAGATTTTATCAAAAAAAAATATTGAAGGTTTTAGTTAGGTAGGGTAGGTAGGGTTGGTAGGGTAGGGTAGGGTAGGGTAGGGTACGGTAGAATAGGGTAGGGTAGGTAGGTAGGGTAGGGTAGATAGGTAGGTAGGGTAGGGTAGGGTAGGGTAAGGTAGGGTAGGGTAGGTAGGTAGGTACAGTCAGTATACACAATTAGCTGACCCCCCCTTGCATAAATAGTTGAGATTTTTTTTAATACGGATCGATAGAATTTTAAAATTCATAATTTAATTTAAATACCTATACGAAATCTACCCGAAACTAGAACATAAATTAAAATCGTACGATTTGTTAGTAAAAAAATCTCAACTCAAAATGCAAGGGGGGTCAGCTAATTGTGTATACTGACTGTACATAGGTAGGGTAGGGTAGGGTAGGGTAGAGTAGTGGAGTTTATACTATATTTCCTTTGCGCGTAGACAAACTGCCACAGTCAAATAGCTTTTGACAGAACGAAGTCTGTCGGGTCAGCTAGTTTAAATATATTTACAACAATCACTTATTTACAACACACATCTCCTACTATAACATATTTAATAATTTTAACAATTATTTACACTGCATCAAAATTAAATTATGTAAATATGCGAGAAAATTGAACGTGCGTTTAGATACATGATTTGCAAGATATTGCTTAAAGTTCAACAACCTCAGTGTTCGATCTTGTCTAAAGGCGAATGCATGGCGGTTTTGCTCTAAGATTTTACACTCTTAAAACGTCCTAGCCACTCTAATTTAGATTCGAGTATTTTAATGTAATATCTGTTTTGTTCGTACAAATCCGAAGTCCCTATAGCTGTAACGAAGTGCCGAGGTAGGCAGAAATAAAAGTAGTGCGTCAAATCGTCTTTATTTGATTTTTACCGCGTAGGACTTTTTTTTATAAACCTAAACCTTTTTGCATCAACACAACATAAATACTAATTCAAACCCAAGGCCTCCAGAACTCTTCCCCACATCTGAAAAGAGCATGACACGCATCCCTCGAGATGAAGATTAACGACGCAGCCTCACAAATACAAACTAAGTTGGAGTGTTACATCTTAATATGCGTGTTACTTTGGAAACTTGGCGAGGTTCGAGGCTCCTTTCTGAGAAAGGCATAGTTTGAGTGTGGGAGAATTTTGGGTCAACAATTCAGACGGAATAGTTTTAACAAGGTTTGAGGTACCTGTGCACTGAACATCATAATATTAAGACGATATTCCCCGCAGAGGTATGTTATGTTTAGTAAACCAACATTTTGCAAGGTATGATACAGTTTCATGTTGAGGGTGAACCCATTGCAGAATCAAGACTCCAAGGTACTAAATAGCTATAAAATGGACGTTTGGTCCGAAAATAAAATGTTCTGGATCTAGTTTTCCCTGAAAAAATAAAATATTATGTAGGAATGAAACTTTTCATCTTATTTTTCTCGCTTGAAAATATAGCAAGTTAGATTAATATACTGCTAAGAACGTTTTGTGTTTTTAAACTAAAATCCAAATGAATTATATTATAAATTAGCTGCTGCCTGCGGCTTCGCACGCGTGGTTTTTTCTAAAATATAAGTAGCCCAAGTCCCTATAACATCGGGTATCTGCCAGTGAAAGTCCAGTCAAAATCGGTTCAGCCATTTCGGAGATTAGCCGTGTAGAAAATCGGTATGGTCACCAATTTCTACTCGATCGGGAATCGAACCCGTACTAAATAATATGATTATTAGCTTTATAGCGTAAAGCGTAGCGTAAGCAGAAGGATGAAAGAAAGATGCGAGTACAGATGATGAAATGAATAATATTATTAAAATGATTAGAAAGTTATATTTTATATTTAAATGACACTGACAACAATTAGCTTAGCAATAATAAAACAAGAATAACAATACAAGCGCGACGCGGTCCGAGTGGTTCGGTAAGCGGTTGAATGTAGACTGTAGCGCCGCTCCGCAGCCCGGCCTTCGCACCGGTAGGAGTGAGTGCACGCAGTCTTCCGCAGTCCAAGGCCGTTGACACCGCCGCCAGTACAATAATCACGCGCACCCGTTGTGCGCGCGGCGCGTGTAAGCTCGAGGTCACTCGGTGCAAAAACATCGTATGATCTGGATGTTTGGCCCAAGATTCATAAGCGGAGTGAATCCGCTCTAAAATGTAAGGTGGTGGTCCAATTGATTTATTGTTCCGCCACATATTCCCCCTGGCCAGACCGTAACTACGGTCGATAAAAATCGGGGAATCTTACTCGCCGCCCGCTCCTTGTCCTCTTCTCTGTGTCTGTTGTTGCTGTTGTTGTAATGGCAGTTGGAGCGGCTGTTGGTATTAATTTGACTTCTGGTTGCTTTTCCTCTTCTTTCAAAATATAGGCGGGTTTTAATCTGTCAACAGAGACGTTAGTTGTCTTTCCTTTTACCTGTATTGTGTAATACTTTGGATGCCGTTGTATCACCTTGTAGGGACCAGCGTAAGGTGGTTCTAGTGGACTGCGAACGTAGTCTCGGCGTAGAAAGACGTGTGTAGAGGAATGCAAATCTCGTGGTATGTAGAAGGGAGAAGTTGTGTGCCAGGAGGTTGGCCTAGGAGTGAGTTTGGCCATGTGTGCACGAAGACGTGTTGCGTACTGTGTGACATCGGCTGCAGTGTAATCTGTAGCAGATAGAAACTGGCTAGGTAAATGAAGAGCTTCACCATACACAAGCTCAGCAGGCGTGGCTTGGATATCTTCTTTCCAAGAATTACGCATGCCTAGTAGCACCAGCGGAAGAACTTCTGTCCACTGCGAAGAAGTGTGGCACATGATGGCTGCTTTGAGCTGACGGTGTAGCCGCTCAACGATGCCATTCGCAGCTGGGTGGTAGGCGGTGGTGCGGAAGTGGTTTGCACCAACCATGGTAGTGAGGGCCTTGAACAGGTGGCTCTCAAACTGGCGACCACGGTCTGTAGTCACCCGTGCTGGACAACCGAATCTAGCTATCCAGCCGGACACCAAGGCAGCTGCGCAGGTTTCCGCGGTTATGTCCTTCAGCGGGTACGCCTCAGGCCACCGAGTAAATCGATCGATGACAGTTAGGCAGTACCTGTAATCAGAAGAAATGGTTAAGGGCCCTACGATGTCGAGGTGTATGTGGGTAAATCTGGAAGAAGGAGTATGGAAATTGGAAAGAGGAGTTACGGTATGGCGGGTAATTTTACTTGCTTGGCATTGCAAGCAATGTCTTGCCCACTCTCTACAGTTTTTGCGGATCCCCGGCCACACAAAGTTTTGAGTCACCAGTCGCACTGTAGCAGAACATCCTGGATGATGTATGTTGTGCAAAGATTGGAATACTTGCTTCCTTAATTGTGGTGTCACATATGGGCGAGGCATAGGCATTGAAGTATCGCATACAATATGTGCGTTTCCTGTCAGTGTAGCGATCTTTTCCAGCTTGAGTGAAGAGCCGTTTCGAATCAGGTCTTGCAGTTCTGGATCTGTTTCCTGAAATTTTGCAAGGTCCTCAAAGTTTATTGCCGCTGACACCTCTTCAACCCGTGACAGTGCATCTGCGACGACATTGTCTCTCCCACGTATGTACCGTATATCTGTAGTGAATTGTCCTATGAAATCTAGATACCTGAATTGTCTTGGCGAGTGGCTGTCTCTGTTGGTTTTGAAGGCAAACACCAGTGGTTTATGGTCGGTAAAGATGGCAAAGTTCCTAGCCTCGACCATATCGCACCTTTGGGAACAAAGCGTCACTTCTGTAAAGTTGGAAAACATGCAGAAGTGACCCTTTGTTCCCAAAGGTGCGATATGTCGAAAGTATTTTACTGCTTCATACGCCGCTAACAATTCGCGGTCGTATGGGCTGTATTTCTTTTGAGCACCACTAAGTTTGTGTGAGTAAAATGCTAGTGGTTCCCAGTCGTTTCCTTGTCGCTGTTGAAGGACAGCGCCGATGGCGGTATCAGATGCATCAGTGACTATGGTTAACTCTGCTGATGGATCTGGATGAGCCAGTAGAGTTGCGTTGCACAATGAAGTCTTAGTGTCTTCGAAAGCCTTTAAGAGTTCAGGAGTCATGTCGACTGGATGTGTTCCTTTAATTTTGGGACCAGCAAGGACTGCATTCAATGGGGCTTGGAGTTTAGCTGCGTTTGGGACAAATCGGCGATAAAAATTTATCATACCCAAGAATCGTCGAAGCTCCTTGACCGTCTTGGGGACTGGATACTCCTGGATAGCCTGTATCTTGGTCCCGAGAGGTTTTGTACCTGCAACTGACACACGATATCCCAGAAAAGTTACCTCTGAGTGCCCGATATTACACTTTGATGTGTTTACCACTATACCGTAGGCTTTTAAGCGGTCGAATAGTTGCCGTAAATGTTGCTTATGCTGTTCAGGAGTCTGTGAGAACACAAGAATGTCATCGATATACCCGTAGCAGAAGTCCAAACCAAGTAGAACTTCGTCGATAAACCTTTGAAAAGTTTGAGCAGCATTTCTTAAACCAAATGTCATGTAAGGAAACTCGTAAAGACCGAATGGTGTAGTGATGGCAGTCTTTGGAATGTCGTCTGGGTTGATACCTATTTGATTATAAGCTTTAACCAAATCAATAGTGGAAAATACTGCGCACCCTGATAGCTGATAGGAGAAGTCATGAATGTGGCGGATGGGGTACCTGTCTGGTATTGTTCTAGCGTTTAGTGCTCTGTAGTCGCCGCATGGTCTCCATCCGTCGTCCTTCTTCTTAACCAGGTGAAGTGGAGCAGACCAGGGACTCTCCGATCGTCTGGCCACGCCACTGGCAAGCATGTCTTCGAACTCCTTTTTAGCAACTAGCGTTCGAGCTGGATCAAGGCGTCGAGGTTTGCTTGATACTGGTGGACCTGGAGTCGTCCTTAAGTGGTGCAACGTACTATGCTTACCCGGTAAATGTGTTCCTGGAGGTCGAGTGATTTCCGGATACTCGCGAAGAATTTCGTGGTAGTCTGTGTCACCAATTACAGCCTTCACGGATGCAATGTCGTCCGTTGACTTGCAATGAGCTCCTGTAACTGATAGTGTTGTTATGTTGTCTATCAAGCGCTGGTTTCTGCAGTCTACGAGTAAGTCGTAGAAACTAAGAAAGTCGACCCCTATGATAGGTCGTGACACATCTGCTACTGTGAATCTCCAGGTGTAGTCTCTTCTGAGACCTAAGTTAAGTCGCAGCTGTGTTGGTCCGTACGTATGTATCACAGTATTATTGGCAGCGACTAAATCAAATTTTGATTGTTTGACAGGCGTTTTTACTGCCGACCGAGGGAAAACACACAAGTCTGAACCAGTGTCCACAAGGAACTGCATTTTCGAAGTCCGGTCGGTTATGAATAAACGGCCTGTTGGAGTAGGGCAGTCGTTAGCCGCTACTTGCGACCGCCCTTTGAGTTTTCCGAAGTAAATGTGCAGGGTTGTTTACATTTGCTCGCCTTCTCCCCGTAGGTGTAGTGATAGTAGCAGTGCGGGTGATTTTCTGGTGGCTGCTGTGGTCTAAAGCTATTAGAGCGACTGCGGTCATACCTTTTTTGGTTACGCTTGGATTGTGAGCGTGAGCGGGAACGTCTTCTCCAGTTACCGTTCATCTGCGATGTCAGTAGTGCCACTTGCTTTGTGAGCTCGCTTACTTGCTTGAGCAAGTCTGGTGAAGTGCTGGTAGAGGCTGAGGCGGCTGCTACTTGTGGATTGGATGGTACGAGTTCGTACACCCTGTCAGCAATCTCGGCTAGTTGTTCCACCTGTAAGTCGGCAATCTGAGAAGCAATAACAGTTTGTATATTTTGTGGCAAGCGGTTAGTCCATAGACTTTTTACAAAATCCGAAGCTCCAGCGGGTCCTGCCAGGTTTTGCAGGTGCCGAAGAAACTGTGATGGCCTGCGATCGCCTAGCTCCTCATGTATTAAAAGTTGCTGTATCCTCTTTTCCTGTGAGGCAGAGAGGCGATTAATTAGCTCACTTTTTAATTTGTCGTACTTGTCTGTACCCGGCGGTTTTGTAATGATATCCTTTACTTGCAGTGCATATTTTGTTTCCAGCTGTGTAGTTACGAAATAGAATTTCGTCGTATCGCTGGTTATCCTTGACAGAATAAATTGGCCCTCTAATTGGGCGAACCATAAAGCCGGTTCCTCTGGACAGAAAGGTGGACAGCGTAGTGGCAGTCCGACCTTAGAAATTTCTCCTGAGACAGCAGTTACTGATCCTTTAGCTTCAGCATCGTCAAAATTCTCCGTATCGGACATCGTTCAAAAAATATAAATCGCTCACCGCTTATGTTTTTGGACCACAGCCTATTTTTTCCTCGCTCCAATGTAAACAAACTATCACCAGTTGAATCACCACTCTTCTTGCTTCACTGTAACTGCTTGTTCCTTGCTGCACTCAAGTCTTCAATATGCGTGGTAGTCGAGGGTCACCAATGTAGAAAATCGGTATGGTCACCAATTTCTACTCGATCGGGAATCGAACCCGTACTAAATAATATGATTATTAGCTTTATAGCGTAAAGCGTAGCGTAAGCAGAAGGATGAAAGAAAGATGCGAGTACAGATGATGAAATGAATAATATTATTAAAATGATTAGAAAGTTATATTTTATATTTAAATGACACTGACAACAATTAGCTTAGCAATAATAAAACAAGAATAACAATACAAGCGCGACGCGGTCCGAGTGGTTCGGTAAGCGGTTGAATGTAGACTGTAGCGCCGCTCCGCAGCCCGGCCTTCGCACCGGTAGGAGTGAGTGCACGCAGTCTTCCGCAGTCCAAGGCCGTTGACACCGCCGCCAGTACAATAATCACGCGCACCCGTTGTGCGCGCGGCGCGTGTAAGCTCGAGGTCACTCGGTGCAAAAACATCGTATGATCTGGATGTTTGGCCCAAGATTCATAAGCGGAGTGAATCCGCTCTAAAATGTAAGGTGGTGGTCCAATTGATTTATTGTTCCGCCACAGCCGGAACAAACAGACTAACACAGACGAAAATTTGAAAAATGATTTTTTATTTTAAGTACCGTATATCATTTTATTAGGTATGCATTTAGTAAATAGCTGTTATTTTGACATTACAAACAGACACTTCAATTTTATTTATTTGTACATATAGATGCGAAAATAATTAAAGAAAGAAAGAAAAACAAAGAAAACTGCAGTGCATACAAAAAGATAAATTATACACACGGAAAATAAAGAAAAATAAATAAAATAAAAATAGATCTGCGAGCATAGAACAGAAATAGATGGAACTCTGTCTGTTACCCTTTCACGCCTTAACTAAACCAAATCATTTATTGGTGTACAAACATGGGTTAGGATAGGACACAGGATACTTTTACGTGGTTGTAGGACATTCCTGTGAGATAATATCCGACCACCACGCTGGCGAAGCAGCGGGCAAAGGTTTGGCAAGAGGACGGGGCGCTCGGGTAGCGGACGTGCGGTGGACAAGCGGCCGTAGTAAATGTATGTATCGCTACTTCTGCGCCATCATCATCGTTCTCGTTGACGTTCCGGTGACGGCTGTGGTGGACAGACGCACTAAAGGGTAATGAATCAACCAAAATCAAAACCATTTTTTTTTTTTTAAATTCAGTTAGGTTGAGGATAAGCACTTTTCGAATGTCGTAATTCCTTAAGACAGTCCCCCAAAACACCTGCCCTTCAGCACTTCCCAGTGCTTTAGCTGAGAAGAATAAGTGGCATAACAAACTCCCAGCAGCACAGCTGTCTGTTCAGTTAGAAATACTTAATAAGGATGATGCCTGGGTAAAAAAAAGAAAAACTGTTAAGTCCGTCAATCAGATAATAAAAAAATATTAGACACGTATTTTTTGCTATAATTGTCATATTAATAAAAAATTACTTAGATAAAACACGTTAAGAGGCTACCGAGCGCACAGTGGCGCCCTCATCGTTATTTCGGTGATTTCTTTTATTGTAGAATGAAAATGCAGAAAATAAGCTCGTCAAGTTGCACGGAAAATAGTGGCCACTAAACTCCGTTTTAATGATTACAATAAAACATAACTCAAACTCAAACTCAAAGCATTTATTTCAAATAAACCAATTACAGGTACTTTTGAATTGTCAAGGGGTCGGTCAGTCAGAAAGATGAAGCTAGTTGCCCATTCCAAAGCGTAGTAGGTTCCTATGGAGAAGAACGGACAAGAAACTCCATGGACACTCTTTTAAAACAAAATATTGTTACAAAATATAACAATTTAAAACTACTGTTCGTAGTAATAATAACGTACGAGTATAGTCTTGTGGAGCACAACTTGACGAGCTTATTTTCTGCATTTTCATTCTAAAATAAAAGAAATCACCGAAATAACGATGAGGGCGCCACTGTGCCCTCGGCGTAGTCTTAAACTTGGGGAGTGGGGCTCGTTATGTCACAGCTCAGTATAAAATCTAATGAGAAGTGACGTCATGCCACATTTGAACTCAATGTATCGCCGTACATTTTTAATCACGTAAAAAGAGAAAAAATACGTGTCCAATATTTTTCAATAATCTACATGACGGACAAAAAATATTTTTTTAGTCATCATCCCTATTCTATACAATAGTAGGTATGCAAAGTAATTAACATTACGAGACACGGAACGGTCAATTAAATTATTTTCCATACGTCATTTAGCACTCGCCAATATACCAGCATCCATACTAATATTATAAATGTGAAAGTAACTCTGTCTGTCTGTCTGTCTGTCTGTATGTTACCTTTTCATGCCTAAACCGCTGAACCGATCGTCACGAAATTTGGCAGAGATATAGCCTGGGTTATGGAGACGGACATAGGCTACTTTTTTACGCGATAACCGACATGTACGCAGGCGGAGTCGCGGGCAAAAGCTAGTAATAAATACAAAGAAAACCATACTTAAGTAAAAAAAAAACTGAATACCTAATTAAGTCTCCAGGCATATAGGGCGTAAACTAGGACCATCGAAGTAAAATAAATAGATAGAGGTAGATTAGTAATTACTAATAGCAATAACGAAACCATGGTCAGCAAGACGACCAGTCACCACAAGCAGCACCCGTTCACGAGCATAATGACAAAAATAGCCATTGCTTCCTCGCTATTTTTAGGGTTCCGTAGCCAAATGGCAAAAAACAGAACCCTTATAGATTCGTCATGTCTGTCTGTCTGTCCGTCCGTATGTTACAGCCACTTTTATCCGAAACTATAAGAACTATACTGTTGAAACTTGGTATGTAGATGTATTCTGTAAACCGCATTAAGATTTTCACACAAAAATAGAAAAAAAAACAATACATTTTGGGAGTTCCCCATACTTAGAACTGAAATCCAATTTTAATTTATTTTTTTCATCAAACCCATACGTGTGGGGTATCTATAGATAGGTCTTCAAAAATGATATTGAGGTTTCAAATATATTTTTTCTAAACTGAATAGTTTGCGCGAGAGACACTGCCAAAGTGGTAAAATGTGCGTCCTCCCCCCTGTAACTTCCAAAATATAAGAGAATGATAAAACTAAAAAAAATATATGTTATACATTACCATGTAAACTTCCACCGAAAATTGGTTTGAACGAGATCTAGTAAGTAGTTTTTTTTTTTAATACGTCATAAATCGTAAACCGCGCTTGCTGCTACGGAACCCTTCATGGGCGAGTCCGACTCGCACTTGGCCGCTTTTTTTAGAGAAGGAGGCAACCTGACCCCCGACGCTACCGCAAGCAATGACATCCAAGAGAGCATGATAAATCCTGTCTTACTAAATAGTTTCTTCTGAATCTTGGGCACATTTCTGGTGCACAAAAAACAAAACCTGCAAATACTATCACACACATAAATATTAGTAATTTTGATGATAATAAATGAATACCCTGATCACCCGTCCCCTCGCTACATCATCATAATTAATTTGTTTAACAACATTAGTGTATCCGTGTTTCCGACATGTTTTTCGCTAAATAAATAAATCAGAGGGCCGGCCGATGTGACGTCGGAGATATATCGAGGGGTGCGCTTCATCTGACGTGCAGGATATTGTCAATAATTAATTGTTTTAGTACAGTTTTGGGTCAATAAAAGTAACAGTGGATATGTGGGAGGTGTGATACTGATAAAACTAGGTAGTAGTAAGAGATTAGTTCTAGTGTCAATTTGTGTTCCGGATTTTAAAAGGAAAAACCGGCCAAGGGCTCGCGCACGAAGGGTTCCGTACCATTATCTATAATAAAAAAAACTACTTACTAGATCTCGTTCTAACCAATTTTCGATGGAAGTTTACATGGTAATGTACATCATATATATTTTTTTTTACTTTTATCATTCTCTTATTTTAGAAGTTACAGGGGGAGGACACACATTTTACCACTTTGGAAGTGTCTCTCGCGCAAACTATTCAGTTTAGAAAAAAATGATATTAGAAACCTCAATATCATTTTTGAAGACCTATCCATAGATATCCCACACGTATGGGTTTGATGAAAGAAAAAAATTGAGTTTCAGTTCTAAGTAAGGGGAACCCCCAATTTTTTTTTTTTTTCAACTTTTGTGTGAAAATCTTAATGCGGTTCACAGAATACATCTACTTACCAAGTTTCAACAGTACAGTTCTTATAGTTTCGGATAAAAGTGGCTGTGACATACGGACGGACAGACAGACAGACATGACGAATCTATAAGGGTTCTGTTTTTACCATTTGGCTACGGAACCCTAAAAAGGAACCCTTATGGGATCACTTGTGCGTTTGTCTGTATGTCTACCCATCTGTCACAGGTAAAATTACCTGTATATTCGCTGTGTATTAGATTCGGAGCAAATGAACCGATGAATCTAATGAACCGATTGTTTGGTACAAATATCAATTTATGTGACCCAAACAACGAAGTGTTAAATTTTGAATGTGAGGGTCACTTTTGAGAGACAAAAAAATAATATTAAAAACAAAAATGTTTGTACACTGTACCGTTTAGCATATCAAATAAAAAAGGGCTTACTGTGAGGGTCTCAATTTTTTTTTTTAATACTTTTAAATTAAATACTTTTAAAGTTATTTAAGACAATTAACTAAAATTGACCATTCCCCCCTTATCTATGAAACTACTGAGCCTAAAATTTTGAAATAAATACATAATAAATAATAAAATAATAAAATATTTATTGCATCATCTTATATAACTTATTCTAGTTACAACAGGGAGAATCCTTTTAAGCAATTAGTTTGCTTGTGTTAGGATGCTCCGCTTCTCCCCAGGTTAAAGTGTTATCAAGTTATAATACATATACATAATACTTATAGATTACAGGAAAACCTAAAAGAAGTCTATGGTCTTAAAATACCATGGTAAATCTCCTAATTTTGTGCGTACAAACATTTTCAGTTGGAATGTATGGGAGAACATGTTTTTCAATTACAATGTTCAGTTTGTTTTTGGCATAAATTCATCCCAACTACGGAACCCTTCATTGTGCGTGGTCCGACACGCACTTGGCCGGTTTTTTTTTCGTTACGTTTTAACAATTAGATTTATTACCCTAAAAGTATTTGGAAAAACAATGTAAGAAGACATTTATTTTGTGCCAATTTTTCTTGAAATTCTTATTACCTATATTAATACACGACCAAAGACCCAATAAGAACCTAAAATCAACACCAACGTTTTCTACCAGTGTGCTAACAACCTAATATTTCATCCAGTAATAAAGCTAGTTATTCACAGGCTTACACTCAATTTTTGAGTTGAAAGGTAAAATAAATGAGCGAGCTCACTTGACAGAATGGAAACTCGTAGGTAACCATTATTTAACGTCTTGGAACTTTGAGCTGTCGAAATGAGTCTGTATGGAGTAAAAAGTTGTGATATTTGATCGTAGTAGGTAATTGAGATACGGCACGGTTGGCGCAGTGGTTAAGCGATTGACTGCTGCACTGGAACAAATATTTGTATGACCTACAAGTAGTTGTTCCGGGTCTGGCTGTTTGTGTATGTGAGTTTAAATGTTTGTAAACGCACCCACGATACAGGAGAAATTCCTAGTGTGGGGCAACGTTTAAAAAAAAAAAAAAAAGATGTTTTAAAGTTCGATACTCAATATACAAGTTTTAGTTTAAGGGGGACGCGCTAAATAAACCCGCGAAATTCAAATTTTCTTCCTTTTTTGCAATTTGCAGATCAGTGTCAGGTTGTACGTTTTTTTTTTTTTTTTTTTTTTGTTTTTTTTCGAAGTGAAAACTTCTTTAGGCGCGTTGAGTACTTTTTGGTAGGGGAAAAACTTATAGGTTCGCGATCGTCACCGAACGCTTTCCATGAGCTATATGTATACTCTGTAAATATGTGTACTTTTTGGGTGAACAAAAAACATGGAAGTCGCGTCATCGTCACCGAACGCTTTCCATGAGCTATATGTACCTATAAAAGAACAGTTATTCTAAAGTTTTGTGTTTTCACTTCTGTCGGCAGTCCTTATGACTGCCAATTTTTTAAATTTATATAACACCGTATAACTTTGAACTTCTTTAGTTTATAATCCATCGGTATTATTTCCGTTAGGTTAAAAACTGTCGAAAAATTGCGAACTGAAATAAATCATTTACAATTGAACGCATTATTTTTCGTAAGTAGTATCCATTGAAAACCGACAAATTGTAAACTGGTATCAAACTTGCTTGCGATGTAGCGCTCCTTGCGCTAATACTAAATAGTCTGCCCAGCTGCAATCAACTTGTGTTTCCGAACGCATACAACCCTAATCTATTCAAAGTGAGAGTGAACAGGGTTCTTCTGGGTAAGCTCACTCCATCGTAGACTATGTCTCTGTCATCCAGACCTAGACTAAAGTCAAGAGCAAACTCATAGTAGAATTTAAAAAAAAAACTTGGAAGTTACGCTCACCGGCCGCTAACCGCGGCAACGCTCACTTCGCATGCTCAACTCGCGCGCGGCTGGTCACAGTTGCACTATACACTACATCACATGCACTAACTGAGAATAAGCTTCATAAGTTTTATTTTTACAATTAATCATTCAAATTGCAACTTCACATGGATTCTTATTTTTATTTTCTTAAGATTAAAATTTGAATTTATTTCATTAATTATTTGATTTTTTAATTTAATTTTATTTGTTTTAATTTATTTAAATTTAAGCTAAATACAGAAAAATGTACTTACATTGCATGATTACCCTTAAATGTACGATAATGATGCGAAAGAGCGGAGCCTTTTAGGCATTCTTTGCCTAAAAGGAGGCTCCAAACGCGTTTAAATATAAAATGTAATTTTCTATTTGTCACAATAAACTATTTTGTATTTGTATTTGTATTGTACAGTTCTAACCTAACTTGTTCACAATTTTTCGACAATTATAATCTAACAGAAATAATATCGATAGATTATAAACTAACGGTTCTGACAATCTTACTGTAACATAAACATTATATATTATATTTTTGCAAAATGTCAATAAAATTACCGACACATGAAACTTTATTTGAACGTTCGGTAACACCATAACAAAAACCTTTTTCATAATACCCGTATATTTTAAAAAATAAATTAAAAAAAAGAAACGATCCGACTGGTTTTTTTTCCCCAAGATTTCTAGTTTTATTAATATTAATATATATTAATTGTCTCATTACTAGATTTTATTTGATATCAAAATTGATGTAATTTTTTTAAACCTTTCTTTTTTGTATTTGCAGAAGCAATAATATATAAAAATTATATAGCCTATGTCACTCCCACAATTAATACAAATCTAATGACACCATTGAAGCTAAAATCCATCGAGCCGTTCAGGCTGCAGAGCGTGCCAAATATTTGAATTTGCCGCCAATAATCAGCCATTTTGTTTATTGTTATTTTGATATACCCAGTGTCACTCTCACAGTAAATACGAATCTAACGACACCTTTGAAGCTAAAATCCATCGAGCCGTTCAGGCCGCAGAGCGTGTCAAACAATTATACATACATACATACTCTCGAAAAACATAACCCTCCTTCTGGCGCAGTCGGGTAAAAATAACCATTCATTACCTACACTTACAAAAACTACCAAGGTATACTGCTACAGGATCTTTTGGCGATCAAATAATGTTGACAGACAAAAAAAAATAGTTCAATTTCTTTGTGAAATGTCACTTAAAATCTTTAAATTATTCTTGTTGCAATAAGATTGCTGTTGGGTTGTAGCTGTCAGACGTAAAATAGCTGTGAAAAGATCTCATGGTGAGTGGTCAAAATCGGAACTGTACCAATAGTGCCCAGTATTAACGTCATTTGAGCGCCAAAAATCTTTTTAGCAGTGTAGCTCACCTAAATTAACTGTTTGAAACTCCTTTGATTGCCTTCAACAAAATTCCCTATTCTATGTGGGAGAGTTTGGTTTCCGCGCTTAGTTCTTCAAATGGACCATTGTCCGTGGGCCATGGCAACCGTCGTCAGTGGTCACGTCTCCTGGTCTGTTCAGAACATCGGTGAAGGATTTGGTGCCCCGAGGGTTTCTCTAATGTAGGTGACGCTTGTGCATTCGAAGAGCACATGCACAACGGTTTCCTCTGCCTCCATTCAAGCTCTGCACAGAGGGCTGTCTTTTATGCCTATTGTGTGGAAATGTTTGTGTAGCGAGCTGTGTTCCGTGATGGTCCCCGTCACCAGGCGCAAGCCGTTCCTGGCCTGGCGTAATGAACGCCTGGTCAGCCTACCATCTATGGATGGCATAGCCTCTCTGGACTGCCTGCTGCCTGGTGTCGAGATCCGCTTGTGTGAACTCCTGTAGCCACCTGCCTAACTGGTTGAAGCGGATGGATACGATAAGCTCGGGTCCACAGACTGAAGTGCTGGATACTCTCCTTGCTAATTCGTCAGCTGCATCGTCAAAATTCCCTATTCAACGTTGCTATCAAAATTTCACCCATGTTACATCACAGACCTCCATAGTATGTACGACAAGAAAATTTAATCCAACCGAGTTTATCAGATGCCTACAAAATTCGTTGCTTATGTATCGAGGCCGATCGGACCAATTTGGGCTAAAATTGCATTCACCAAGCCGGGCTAGGAGCGTATGATCTTGATAAATGGGGATACTAACTAGGAAAGTGGTGGGTTCAGACTGTTGTAGTGCAGATTGTTAGATATTTAACGCTATAGTATACAAGGGATGAAAGGGACCTATGTAGGCACGAAATGGTTTGGCGCATGAGCGTAGCGAGGGCGCCAATAGTTCGTGTGCCTAAATAAGTTCTTTCACCCGAGGTAAACACTCTGCTTTTAATTTCGAATATGAAGAAAGTAAATAAAAACCTGATTAGTTAAATCCATACTAATATTATAAATGTGAAAGTAACTCTGTCTGTCTGTCTGTATGTTACGTTTTCACGCCTAAGCCGCTGATCCGATCGTCATGAAATTTGGCAGAGATATAGCCTGGGGTATGGAGATGGACATAGGCTACTTTTTTACGCGATATCCGACATCCACGCGGGCGGAGCCGCGGGCAAAAGCTAGTAAATTCATATCTCAATCTGATGAACTCATAAGTATAAAATCATGTTAAAAAATTGTTAATAATATTTTTTCAACACATTTGCTCAACAAATGCATTTACGAAGCCTGTATACATTGTTCGAAAGTAAAAAATTACGCACCATACAACGGAACCTGCGGTAAAATAGGTACTCTCACCTAAGTACCAATTTTAGAATAATTTTAGATTTTTCTCTATGCAAACTTCGGAGATAAGGGAGACGGTATTTTGTAAAAAGTCGAAAACTATGCGGCCTAAAAAAATGTTTGAGAATGTGCAAATAACGCTCTTTCATATGATACCCCACATTCCCTAGTAGACCCACTTTTAATTTTTAGGACGGGGGTTCAGTATCAGTTGCAAAAAAAAAATCTCTTTCTTATTTGCAAAAGGGTAGTAATAAAAGCTCCGAAAAAAATATATATAAGCATACTCAAAATATGAAATTTACTGCTTCAAATACTAACTTTCCGACAGCTTATAAGCGAATACAAATAAAGAAAGACCGAATAAAATACTGAAAATTCCGAAAAATTAATACAATATTTGCTGACGTAATATTTTTCCATCAGCTTAGCGTTCGCCGGCCACTGCCGCGACACCGCTCGCTTCGCTCGCTCGGCTCACGCGCGGTTGGTCACAGTTCTAACCTAACCTAACCTATTTCATCCAGTTCAAAATGACGAATCATACCTACAATCTGCCGCAGAAACGTGAGCCGAGCGAGCAAAGCGAGCGGTGAACATATGTTTTCGGAAACTTAGTATTTTTTTTGGAAGTTTAGTATTTTTACATAGCTTAGTTAGTATTACAGCCATCCATAGATCGCCGAAAGTTAATTTGTTTTTCGGAAGCTTTATTATTTTCCTTTGCAAAATAGTTGGACAAACATCTAAAACTATTCCAAATTTCAAATTGATAATATTAGAAGGTCTTGAGATATCCAGCTGTGACAGATGGTGAGACAGACTGAGTCGCACCATAAGGGTTCCTTTTTACCATTTTGGTACAGAACCCTAACAATGCATTTTAACAGCGTTTATGAGCTTTAGGGCAAAGTGGGATATGACCACGGCTATCCTGTGAACATCACTATGAATATGTATTAAATAATATTAAAATAGTACCTGTAATTTTTTAATTTAATAGACGATAGTTATTTAATAGTTTGTACATAACAATTTCAGATTAGTTTATTTTCATGTTTCTCAAACTCAAACTCAAATTATTTATTTCAATTAAACCATTTAAAGGGCACTTTTGAATTGTCAAGGAGTCGATCAGTAAGAAAAATGAAGCTACATTCCCATTCCAAGCGTAGGTACCTATGGAGAAGAACGGGCAAGAAACTCCATGGACACTCTTTTAAATTAAATTGATACAAAAATATTAGTTACACATATAATATTGAATTTATAACATAATGTGAGAACGATGTAAAAATAAAAAATAAAAACGTAAACATTAAAAGCGCCCAGAGTAGGTACACCAAATAGAAACAAAAAAATAAAAATAAAAACAATTCAAAAATAAAACAATTAAAATAAGCCATGGCAGCTAATAGATGACCAGTCCCAACTGACGGCGCCTGTTCACGAACATGACGCATGGATTAGCACCATTCAGCTCAACCATTTTGAAGTTTCATACTTTATAGAGCGTTATTTTACAGTATCCCGGTTTTAGTTTGTATACTTACTTTTTTTGATATCACGGTTTTGAGGTAAGCAGTAGTTCGGTTTACAATTTTCTATTTATATTATTATTAACACGAACGGGATATTTACCATGTTTATTATTTGTTGTGAGTTCCCGATATTTCGGCGCTGTAGCAAGCACCATGATCACAGATAAACTAAAGTCATTGCGGGTGGGTGTTTATGAGCAGACAAAACGGTCTACCCTCTTTCTTGTTCGTTTTTTGCACTCAGTACCGCTACCACTGTCACTCGCAACTCGATTCTGTTCCCCACACACGAAACTCACTGTGTCCGGTCGCGAACTTTTTTCGGCACTTCTTCGGTTTTTACACAGCTGAACCACTGGATTCCAGGCTCTCGACAGATTATTTTTTTCTCGGCATATTATCATACACATAGGTCTTCCTTGGCTAAAAATACTGTTACTTTTTACTTTTACTTTTTAAATGGAAGCAAAAGTCTTATACAAATAGTGTCCTCAATATCGTAGCTAGCTTTGGTTGTATGAACCCAAATATACCCCGAACAGTCCCATCTGAACCCGCTACACATCGTTACAAATAAATGATACCCCGTCTGTGTGAACACGAGTCTCTAAAGGCGATTGCTCAGTGTCGGTTGTCATGGCAATCGGCAGCAATAACGAGAAGAATACGCAGCATTGTTGTGTGACCTACGTGACGAATAATAGGCGATAGATTATATTTTTTGTCGTTAGAGTTGTTGTAAATCACAAGCGTGCTTCATGAAACTTATTTCAATATCATTAGCAGAGATCGGATTAGGTAGAGTTAATTTACCTAAACTTCAAGGAAGGATGTAACAATTAGTGGATAATACCTCCTCTAAAATCCCGGAATTATTATAATGACGTCTAAATCTTGGGATAAACAATTATTAGTACGGAAAAAAAAAGTTCTGACAATCCGGCTCGAAGGACCGGCTTTAAAATTCTAACAGTATGAATTGGTAGTCATTCTCGCGGCTATATAGAATAGTAATTATTATCAGAAGAATAATTTACATTTTGTTACATTTTTACTCAAAAAAATCTAATCCTGGAATAAACCTTGCATCATTAAATAAGTAAAGCAAGTAAGAAAAAACAAGCAAACAAGCAGGTAAGTAAGTATTATTATTATTATTAAAGCTACAAATGATCGCTTCGCTCTCCTACACAGGACATGCAACACCCTAATCTGAAAGCTATTACAGTTACCATAGCAACACCCAATAAGAAGTAATCTCATTACATCGCATCGCCCTACTAAATGGATTTTATATAAAATACAATAATTTGGGCATATTTTCGGAAGCAATATACGGAGGAAAATTCTCTAATATACAGTACCCGGACGAAAATATATGACATATTGAGTTTCAGAAGGAGATTGTCACTCAGGTATGAGTGAAATTAAATGAAATAATTTATTCTGTAAATAGGATATCGGAATCATATGAGGACCACTCATATCTAAAATTATTATTATTAGTGTCTAAAATGGTCTTTTGAGGAAAGAACCACACAGATTTGAGTGAACCTGTCCAGACAGTGCAAGCATAAAGTAAAATTAGAGTCAAAGTCACTTATTTCAACATTAAACATTCAAAATTACAATATAGATGTACCGTTGCACATTGGGGATAGAGCCAATTTTTTGTTCAAAACCACCTAGAGATCGCAAAAATAAACCAAATGAGACAATTTTTGGACAGAAATGTTTGTAATAAAATTCCGGGCGGGGTTCTAATATTCCTTAAATCTAAAACTGCATAACCCACTAAAACCAAGGTAAAGGGAGTTTTACCCCTGTTGGCTTTGTTTTTTGGGCTTAGGATTTTTCGGCTCGGGGTTTGCAGTCTTAGGGTCTAAATTTCTCATTGTAATGTCTATGATTGAACTAAAATTACATGATAAAAAGTGTTTCTTTTCAGTAAACCTATTTGCTTTTCAGTAAAGCTATTTTTTTTTTAAATTTGCATTATTTGTGTTAAAACAATATATTAATAGGAATTTATTTTTTAACTACAGATTCTGATTCAACTCATTAAAACAGCTTTAAACAATTACAAATTTACAAGCAGATATGATTTTGCAAAAATATGTATTACTAAATTTTACAAAAAACCATTTAAATATTTTTTATAATAGTATAATATAAAATATGTCATAATATTAAAAAAAATTATATTCAATTCATATGCATTTTTTATTAAAAAAATTACAACCTAATTTCGCAAATCGCGCTTTGTGAGTGTCTTTGGAATTTAATTTCAAACATTTCTGTGCAAAAATGGTTTAATTTGGTTAATATTTGAGGTCTCTAGGTGGTTTTGAACATTCTGTCCCCAATGTGCGTTGGTCCCAAACTAGGCACAGCCTGTAACTTGGGCCCCATTAAATAGGTAGGTACAACATTTTGGTAATTTCAAAAAAATTTATTAAATAATCAGTAATCGTGTAGACTCAGAACTTACGGAGCTTAACTACTTGAGGAAAAATACCAAAGAAATAAAATTTGGGTAGGCCACATAAAGTACTCTAACTGCTAGTACATCATTAGAACTAACTGAGAAAGAAAAAAATATCCACATACCTCGTCCTCACATTCACAATAATTAAAGTAATATAATTATATACTTTATAAAATAATCATGTCATTTTGTATAAATACATATAATATTCATCAATGTCAATGTGTATAAAAAACTGGTATGTTAAGATGATTTTGCATAATAATTAAAATGTCAAGATAATATATTAAATTAATTATTATTATAGTATTCATATTTTTATGTTTTAAAAATCATTTATTCGACAACGTAAGGGCCTGTTCATTTATATCGTAAGACAATTGCAACCACTTTGTTTACTTCATAATTAAAAAAAAATAAGCCTTGGATGAACCGCCCCTTCAATCCCCCCCTTTCAGTCTTACATAAGATCAGTTTCTACCAAAATTGCTAAGAAAATCCGGCCAAGTGCGTGTCGGACCACGCATAATGAAGATTCCGTAGTTGGAACGCATTTATCCCAAGAACAAACTTAACACTGTAGTTGAAAAACATAATTATTCTCCCATACATTCAACTGCAAATGTAAAGTTTCGATGCACAATTTTAAGACCATAGACTTTTTAAAGGTTTTTCTGTAATCTATAAGTATGGAACAAAAAAAAAGAACAATTACCCGTATAAAAAAAAGGCTCAGTCGTTTTGGGAATGGTATAATTGTTCAGCTATTTCCATAAATAACTATAAAACTATTTATTTTAAAATTATTTAAAAAAAGGATTGGGATCCTTACAGTAAGCCCTTTCATTTTATGTGTCACACGGTACAGTTTGTAAAACTATTAGATTTCGAGCAAATTGGCTATGACAGACAAACAATTAGGGTTACAGTTTTTCATTCGGACTTAAGGAGCCCTAATAAAGGCTACTCTGACGAAAACGGCTTGGCCTTTTTTAGAACATATTAGTTCACGCAAACAAAGTATGCCCACCTCATTACATTTATGCTAGAGCATAGATCTGAAATACGGACGCAAGGCACTCTCAAGTTGCTGTAACACAAACTCACGTTCCTACATTCAATGTAAATTGTGCTGTCTCTAAAAACACAAACATAGCCATAGATTAAGCATTTATAGAAACGACACCGTATTCTAAATGCCTAAAGCTTCCTAAAACTAATTACGTCCAACACAGCAGATCTGCACCTAAAACTACAGTAATATTTATAATATTTTATAATATTTGACGTAAAAAGTACAACAAAAACAAATCGCTAATAGGGCTTTTTTACCACCTATAGATGTTTCTCTTAAAATATTTCCTGTATGAATAGATACAAGTGTATCTATATACATACATACATACAAATAAGTGAAATTGAAGTGTCTGTTCATAACAAACAGGAAGCAAATTTGAAGCAAACTCGAATCCAGTGCCTGTGTTTGTCACCCGTACTCGTATACCGCGAACCAAACACTAATGCTCGAAAAGGTTCAGAAAACCTTCCTTATATACCTCTTCCAAAGGTTATACCATTTCTTTCCCTATATGTATCCTACCAACTATCTTTTAGAGATGTTCGGGCTTAACTCATTGGAGGTGAGAAGAGGCTTTGATCAGCTCACGGTTGCCTGTAAGATCTTACGGGGGCGTATAGACTGCCCAGAGCTCCATGGCCTCTTCTGCCGACTATTTATGCCCGACAAATACATCGAACACCGTCTTAGTCGCCAGCACATTGTTAACATTTTAAAAGAGTAAGTATGGAGATTCTTGCCCATTCTTCTCCATACATAAATACCTTTTGGAAGGCGCAACTAGAATCAATTAACTATTCATGTAATTTTTGACGTTCAAAAGTGCATCTTCGTGCCTATTTGAAATAAACGGTTTGACTTTGACTTTGACTTTGATACTTTTAACAAAAAAACAATGTTTACAAATTTTTGTCAAAATGATACCCATTGCTTTAATGCTTTTGCAAGTGTGTTATGCAATTACCCCGCTGGTTTCGCATTGGGGACATCACCCAACATGAGTGTCACTTCTATACGATTTCCTTAATCTACGCTAGCTAACTTAGGCAATGACTTAGTAGTTGTACCAAGACATTGTAATTTGAAGTCTCAGGAGGGTAGGAGGCGTCTGTTTTGTTACATTAGAGGAGAATGAAGACGACAGTGGAACCAAGTTATACATTTACATTTAATTGTTATAACGCTTAGTAGGAATGGAAAAATCCTTATGAAAAGATGTTACTGGAAAAATGCCACTATCTAACTTATTTCTGAAGGCAAGTATTTCCGATGACTTTCACGCATGAGATATTTTTAAGTTTTTTTTGAAAGTCAACACGCGGAATGTACCGGAAAATCCCTTATTATATAATACTAGCTTTTGCCCGTGGCTCCGCCCGCGTGGATGTCGGTTATCGCGTAAAAAAGTAGCCTATGTCCTTCTCCATATCCCAGGCTATATCTCTGCCAAATTTCATGACGATCGGTTCAGCGGTTTAGGCGTGAAAACGTAACATACAGACAGACAGACAGAGTTACTTTCACATTTATAATATTAGTATGGATTACTAGCTGATGCCCGCGGCTTTGCCCGCGTGGATGTCGGTTATCGCGACCAAAAGTAATCATGAAATTTTGATCCGGTTCCCGCAACCCATGGGAACCTATTCCAGGGATAAAAAGTAGCCTTAGTCTTATTCCAGGCTATAATATATCCCTGTACCAAATTTCAGCCAGATCCATTCCAGACGGCTTATTTTTTTTTCGACACCTCCAACAAATATCATTATATTTTAGCCAATTTATGCAAAAACTTGACAAATTATATATTTAAACCTTTCTCGAGAACCATTCTATCCATTCGTGAAAACAGCATGAAAATCGCTGCAGTGGTTTTTGAGTTTATCGCGAACAGACAAACAGATAGACGCGACGGAGGACATTGTTTGAAGTCCAAACTCAAGATTTGTTAGCGGGCAATGGAACGCAACATAACACGTGTTAAGCGAATAGACCGCGTCAGAAACACTACCCAGCGCTCCATAACTTAAGGCGATACCCCGAGCAAAACGCGTTTTTCAGAGGCTATTAACTCATTAATTAAGAGAAATAAAATACATCTAAAAACACATTATTAATGGACGTCGTCCTATCATCACATTGCACTTTCTTATTTATTTTTATGTGTTTTAAGTACATTTGAAATCTCCGTGTAAAAAAAAGTACTAAAATTATTGATTGCATGCATCTTTTGCTAAAGTTGACGTTCCATTAATTTGAAAGTTACACTAATGGATAGATAATTTAAAAATCTTAATAACTCACGTTTTATTTAGTTTCAAAAGATCACTCTTCTTGTTTTATTAAAATAATTCCAAAAATTGTGTGGATTCGGCGTATACACGGAACGGGGCAGAGCGTCCCCGCTGTGACGGGATAGAGAAGGACCGAACGCTCACGCTAGGGGAAGGGCCTTAAGTAGTGGATATTGGAGAAAATACAGCCAGGCTGAAGTGGGAGTGGGCCGGACACGTCGCACGAATGCACCCGGAGAGATGGGCAAAAATTGTCACTCACTGGACGCCTGAGAGAGGACATCACCGTCGAGGTAGACACCGCGGCGAAGGTGATGTGACTATCTAATGATGTTTGCGGAGCCAACATGGACAGAAATCGCATAAAACATAGATTTTGAAGAAAAAGGGCCTTTGCCCAGAAGCGGGACACAATATAGGCTATTAAAAAAAATCATCTGTCAATAGTCAATCCATCAAAAGATATAGATTTTATTTTCTTCGCATTTGAGTCAACTTATATTTTTGTATGCCCTTTTTTCTGTGCCGTAAACGTATAAACGACGACCTAAACCTTCAATGCCAAAACAACGTTATTTTATTTGAGTATAAAGTCAAAGTCAAATCATTTATTTCAATTAGACTATCCATAGGCACTTTTGAAAGTCAATCATTAACGAGAAAAGAGAATTACGCATTCCAAAATGTAATTTCTCGTAGAGAAGAATGAGCAGAAGAAGCTATATAGGTAACAATCTCACCGACTTGATTGTTGGTGGTTTTTTTTTTTTTCTTTGTAAAAAATAGTCTAAGTAACTCCATATAATATCAGCTACCTGTCAGTGAAAGTCCCGTCAAAATCGGTCCAGCACGGACAGACCGATAGAAAGTAATTTATTTTATTTTTTTTTGTTTTATGTACCGTATATTATTAGTATATTCCCGCTGTTCCCATCGCCCGTGTCCCCATTAATGGTAATTCACATAAAAGGCAACAATAAGTTTCATACACCATCGATGAATACACCATACCTACATATATTATATTTTCATCTATGCATTTAGTAAAAAGCTATAATTTTGCCATTAGAAACATACACATTCATTTTATTTATTTGCATAGATTTAACACCTGACCTAAAAATAAATATGTACTGACATTATGTCAGTCCCATACATTTTTGCGTTTCTGACACCTTAATGTCAAATACTGGTGGAAATGACAGATTTTTATGACAGCCGTTATAACTGAACCGCTTTCCCATAAAACCTAAGTTTTTTAAACTGCACGGTTTCACTGACCGACCCAGACGACCACAACTTTCCTCCAGGAGAGCAGTAGGGAAACAAGTACAGCAGCTCGCAAACACAATACACGATCGTCATTCCGACCTCGCCACCGAGGCCCATCGCAAAATGCCCGACTAAATAGTCCTCCCCGACCCTTGCTCGTAAGCGAAGCGCCAGCACGCGCTATAGCTGAGCCTGTAGCTTTAAATTCCCCTGATAATAATCATAACCCTGATTTTATCCAGCTACCGTCGATCCCTTGCCATCCTCCCTCCGACTCTGCCCTAAGCCGAGGTTCGTACCCCACAGGGGGTGTCCTTAGCACGCAGTCGTTTAGTTTATAAGTTTTTGAGCCCTGGCTGACTTTAAGTTTTTAGGGGCTAACCGGTTAAAGAGTCTCAACCTCTCAAGGTTAACTCTTAGATTCCCTAGCAAAAAAAAAATACTGCTCGGTTTACGTCAGTTCGGCCAGTTAATAGTAACCTGTCAAAGTTATCGCTTTTGCGGTCTGCCTCGGGTATGGCTTTGCTGTGTCAACAATCTACTCAATAGGGATCAACCAAAAAGGAGGATTTATTACTACAGAAAAAAAATATAACACTTCCCAGGATTAAGTTTTATACCCATATTTGTGAGTTTTAATATGAATGTGGAAGGCTTTACGAGTATCCCTTACTCGTAGACCAAATAAAAGTTGGATGGACTGTGTGGAAGATGATATGAATAGAAAGGGAGTGATTACTGAGATGACGACTAATTAAATAAATAATTATGATAATAAGTAAAATAATAATATTAATAGAGAAGTATGAAAGACAAAGTTTAAAAAAAATTATATGAATAATAATAATTAAAAAAATGATAATATGATATTTATATGATTTATAAATTGGGATAAGATCAGGAGAAGGACGATGAGCACAACGCGAATATAATATAATAATATTAAATTGTATTATAGTATTATCTTCTTTGTCATTGAAAAAATCTGAACGAAATAATAAATCAGAGGTCCCAATTTATTTGAATTTTATTGAATACGTAAATACCAATTTCTATTCATTCCACGTTTGAGCTATAAAAATATTTCAAAAAGTCTAGAATCAAAGTTCAATGAATCATTTGAAACAGAACTAATTGAAAACATTCGGTGAAATATTCACAAAAAAATAACTTAAAGTAAGTACGTAGAATTTATAAAGATGTCTAAGGGTGTGGCCAGACTAGCGTGATTTGGAACGCTCAAGATAATGAACCGAACGGTTTCCGAAAACTGCGGTGGCCGCTACACAGCTCCGCAACTTACCTTCAAAAAACATCACTAAATCTTTACTTATAAAGTTGTGTCAAAAAACGCTCTCTAGAGGGTCCTATAGAGCGTTTTTTGACACCGTCGAGTCAAACCGCTGTCATCATTTTCACGACGGCCGTCACTGCGGTCGATAAGTGGCGGCCATCGCAGTCTTAGGAAACCCTCGCTTTACACATCAATTCAAATCGAAATACAGCAACGCAACTTTGCTATAGCAACAGGAATGATGGTTGTACTTCCCTGGACAAACTCCTTCGCAAAGAACTCTACTACTAATATATAGGTTATTAACGTTTTTAAACTGACGACATGCAAGACCTACTTACATGTAGCTAAATGGATAATGGAGCTGCGAAGACCATTCTTACTCAAACAATTATACCTACAGTCCGATTCCAACTACCATATGGCGGCTCAGAACACGAGGCGACTCGCTGTGCAGTGACAAATTCACGTTTCAGCGGGGTGAGGGGCGCTTCTCCTAGTTCAAAGTCAAAGTCAAAGCATTTATTTCAAATAGGCACACAAATAGCACTTTTGAACGTCAAAATTTACACGGAAATAAAATTTATTCTAGTTGCCCCTTCCAAAAGGTAGTTTCGCATGGAGTAGAATGGAAAAACTGTTTTACAATCTACTATATAAAAATAAGTCGGGTTTTCCTTCCTGACGCTATAACTCCAGAACGCACGAACCGATTTAACCAATTCTTTTTTTTTTAATGTTCGTTGAAGTCCAAGGATGGTTTTACGTTTTTTTTTTTTTTTTTTTTTTTTGGTTTTTCGAAAAATTTGGGTAGGGTAGAGTAGGGTAGGGTAGGTAGGTAGGTAGATAGGGTAGGATAGGGTAGGTAGGTAGGTAGGGTAGGGTAGGGTAGGGTAGGGTAGGTAGGTAGGGTAGGGTAGGGTAGGGTAGGGTAGGTAGGTAGGGTAGGGTAGGGTAGGGTAGGGTAGGTAGGTAGGTAGGTAGGTAGGTAGGTAGGTAGGTAGGGTAGGGTAGGGTAGGGTAGGGTAGGGTAGGGTAGGTAGTTAGGTAGGTAGGTAGGTAGGTAGGTAGGTAGGTAGGTAGGTAGGTACGTAGGTAGGTAGGGTAGGTAGGTAGGTAGGTAGGTAGGTAGGTAGGGTAGATAGGGTAGGGTAGGGTAGAGTAGTGGAGTTTATACTATAGCTTTTGACAGAACGAAGTCTGTCGGGTCAGCTAGTATTTTATATATATCAATGATATCATTACATGTGAAGACGATGTACCTAGAATAAAATTACTATACCACAAAAGATAATAACAAAAAAAAAAATTAAGCATTGACGGATAAATTAACCATGTGTTAGATACAAGGTGCTCACATATGTATTTACAAATATTGTATTATTTTTTAACAAATAAATTTATCTAGCCCCCCCCCCCCCCCCCTTTCAGTACATTTGTCTCAACCACAATAGAAATTTACGATCATAAAATAATCGCCTTCTTCAATGTCCCACTCACCGCACAGATTTTATTCACTCTTCCTTCGTTCAGTCTATCTCTCTGTGGAATGCGCTCCCTCTGGAAATCAGGACGGCAACCAACCGATTATCCTTTAATTAAAGTTAAAGTTCGCGAGCACATTCTTATGAAGCTTGCAGTATCCTCACAATGTTAATGTTTTTCTATTGTTTGTCTTATTTGTTTTAGTATATTCGTGTATTTACGTATGTTTATTTGTGCTTGTATTTATATAGAAATCGGAAATTTGGTACCTTTATATATTACACTAGCTTTTGCCCGCGGCTTCGCCCGCATTGATGTCGGTTATCGCGTAAAAAAGTAGCCTATGTCCTTCTCCATATCCCAGGCTATATTTCTGCCAAATTCCATGACGATCGCTTCAGCAGTTTAGGCGTGAAAACGTAACATACAGACAGACAGACAGAGTTACTTTCACATTTATAATATTAGTATAGTGTGGAGTATGGATTTATATTTCGTAAGTATCTTTATAGTTATTCCTATATTTTTCGTAATTGCACCAACCACTGTTTGTCTCTGCATCACCCAAAGGTCGCCTCTATACATTTCTGTGCTTGAAGTATTAAATAAATAAATAAATACTGAACCTTATTGCCATCACCAATAATAGAAGGTGCATAAATAATCAAATTTTAATGTTGCCATTTCAAATATTATTATTTAAATAAACATTTATAATTAAGTATTGTGTATTTATTTTATTTATTATTTCTTATAAATATATCTCATTGTATGCTGCACCGGTTGACATCATCACGTCAACGCTGGTTGTCGCTGAAAATCGGCACTAATATGCTGAGCGATGGCCGTTTTGTGTGGATGTAACGCATATTTCCCCCAACTTGTTCTTTTTCATATTCGTCTTCTTTCTTTGTGTCATGTTTACCGCAAACAGCGTATTTTTTTTTTTCTTTTTTCCTAATCTCATTTAAAGATATACTAACTACAACTATTATTACCACGAATAATAAATATGTTGAATCACTTTTCACTCGTGTGTTCTCACCCTTAGAAGTGAACTTAAAAAAAAACTTATTGAGCAAATATGTTATTCCTTACGATTACTTTACACGCTTGCCCATACGTGCATAATTTATTTTCAATCATTTTCAATACTCTTTGTTCGCATGTTCGCAGTTCGCAAAGAATATTTAGTATGCTCTCAATGGCTTTTGCATACCTACTTTTAAGTTTTAAGACTTTTTGGTATTTGATTTACCGAAATTATGTGAAACCAAACGAAGTCAGTAGATCAGAAATTCAAAATTATCCGATGTCAAATAAATATCAAAGATCTACACGTCAATAGAACCTAAAGAGCTATTTTTAACTAAATGTTTATTCATACGTCCCAAGTCGTAGATGTATGAGAGGTCGGCGCTGGACCAAATGTTCACTTAAAGCTGCCAGAATGCTTGTAGGGATGCGGAGTGGTGGCTTGTCGATAGATTTTATTTTTAAACCTAAATAAAAATGTGGCAGTAATCTAGCTATCATTATTTAGAAGTGAGTGTATAAAAAAAAACATATAGTAACTAACTTTCATGTGTTTTAAATAAAGCTTAAATCTTCCTTCCACCATGGTACCAATGTTGACTGTCCAAGATGCGTCGGGCGTTCATTTATAAGATACTAGCTTTTGCCCGCGGCTCCGCCCGCGTGGATGTCGGTTATCGCGTAAAAAAGTAGCCTATGTCCTTCTCCATATCTCAGGCTATATCTCTGCCAAATTTCATGACGATCAGTTCAGCGGTTTAGGCGTGAAAATGTAACATACAGACAGACAGACAGACAAACAGATAGACAGACAGACAGAGTTACTTTCACATTTATAATATTAGTATGGATGGCACTGGAGGAGGCTTTAATGCGCCCCAAGATTAAACATTTAATTAACTAGATACTACATAAATATTTTATACAGGTATAATTATAAATTATAAAATTAGGTAGAAAAAATACTTTAATCAGGAAACGTAAGCACTCACAAAGGGTAGCATAACTTGACATTAATTTCATGTTGATAGCGAAACTTTTGAACACATCTTTACATCTTTTTTTGTGTTGAAAATTATCGAATAACTTCTCCCGCTCTGGGCGAAGCGGGAGACTTTTACTGACTAAAACCCACAAGTGTTCCTTCAGTTGCCTATGTGCCAGGGCCACGGTATCCCTTTCGGACAAACCCGCAACCCTGGCAGAAACACATCTTTACCTGCGAAGTTCAAAATGTATGATTTTATGGACGGTATGTTAGTTACGTAGCTAAAAAGCTCGCGCAAGGAATGTCTGCAATACAAATTCACGAAGCGAATGCTTGCAGTGAGTACGTTACATATATTTTGCTCACGCCTATTCAAAGACCATAAATTTATACCCAAAACAACGACACACATTCCCAGCACTAGTGCCCACCGGAGCGCGTAATCAGGTGACTGCGCCGCGCCGTCGCGAATAACGAACGCAGCTCAATTGTTCCTCTTTTGCCCACAAGTGGAGCCCCACTTCCGGCGACAAAGCACCTTTGATGCATCAGGGGTAACGAAGCTGTGGTAGAACGTAGATTGCAGTAGAATTCCGGATTAAAAGCGGCCTTTAAAAAAATATGGAGTGCAGTTTTGAGGGTCTAAATACTCCGTGTGGCGCCGGACGTAAAGAATAGCACCATCCCATTTCCTCCCGTGGGTGTCGTAAAAGGCGAATAAGGGACTTTCTAGAGAATGGGCAGCAGCGTTCTCTATGCATTTTTTAACACCATACTGCGATCGCCAACCCGCCTGCCAAGCGTGGCGATTATGGCAAACCCCCCCAATTGGGGGAGGCCTATGTCCAGCAGTGGACGTCTTTCGGCTGTTATGATGATGATGATGATGAAATACAACGACATGTACCTCGAAGATCATATTAAGCCACAACTATTGCACTCAAGCCACACATCACAGGAAATTTTAATTATGGTCAGCTCCGACTGTGATTGCGATACATCAGTGTTTTGAGCAATTACTACTGCAAAAACAAAAACTTTCAACTCCCGGATAACGATCGTACCTAAATGGTTCCTCTTTTGCCCACAAGTGGGGCTTCACTTCCGGCGACAAAGCACCTTTGTGTTGGCAACTTCGTGGAATGAGCGCCATCAGTTATTGACGACTGCAACTACAAGCGCCGCCTAACGCGACGTCCTGCGTGAGCGATCTAGACGCTAACGCGAAGCGGCGCGGCGCGGCGCGAAAACAACAAACAGTCGAAAACTATTGCGGTGGCCTACGTGACCAACCGCAGGTGGGTGCGGTTCGGCGACGAGCGTTGCAGCGTTGTAAGTTGGTACTTACTACAAGTAAATACAACACATTTCTTAATTGCTTATTTTTTTAATTTTCCAGTAAAAATTGTTTCCGTCCATCCATGACAAAATGCAGGGTACTGAATGCAGCGGCTGAAACGGTGACTTCGCGCGCACGTAGGACAGAGCCGCCGTGTCGCGTTGAATCCGCGTAAACCGCACCGGATCGCTTCGTAACCGCGTTCGCGTTGAATCGCCCACGTAGGAGGCCGCGTAAGCTAGCCGGGATATCAACATCGGACCACCGCTAATAGTGGTGGGGAGGAGACCGGCTCGCTCGGCGCGCCCACTCTCTTTTTCATGGGCCGTATGACGGAACACTCATCTTTTAGCTCCGTTATTTGGAACAGATTATTATTATTTATTTGTTTAAGTCTGACGGCTGATATAATTAAATTAGTTTGTTCCCTCCAATCACTTTTCTAATAGGTTTTGTTTTACTATAAATATTTGCTGAAAGTTAACCTAATAGTTTGATTTATTTGGTCAATAATAAAGTGAAATACCTACATCTGCACATTAATAGATAATTGTGTATTAATATTGTATTATTGTTTACATTTGAAGCATAAGAGGTAACGAAGCTGTGGTAGACCGTAGATTTCAGATGGACCTAGAATCGGTTTTCGCATTTGTGACACAAATTACTTAAAACGGCGTTTAAAATAGTGTTGAGCACATGGAAACAACGATAGTTTCCTCGCAATCTATCGCTTTTAAACCACACAAACACTATGCATCACATGAATGCGAATTATGGTCAGCCCTGAACTGCGATTGCGATACGCCGCGAAAACAAAAACATTCGACTGCGGCTTCCCGAATAACAACATCGAATAACGAACGCAGGTCAGTTGTTCCTCTTTTTCCCACAAGTGGGGCCCCACCCCCGGCGACAAAGCAGCTTTGATGCATCAGGAGTAACGAAGCTGTGGTGGAACGTAGATTTCAGATTGGAAGTGGGACGGTTTTCGAATTTGTCTACTACAAATTTAGTAAAAAATCGGGGGAACAGTTTTGAAGGTATGTTTTGAGTGGTTTAAAGTTTCGTTGGGTTCATGGAGAACTAAATACCACACAGCTTTATCCTCTTTTCGAATTATCCATGTTTGACTAGATCTGAAAAGGATGTTGTTACCGGCTTGGAGCAAGGCTATCTAGGGGTGCAGAAATAAGATACTTGAGGTCATTCGTGAAGGTTATGTTGCTGTTGTTGTGAACTATTTTTTTTAATTTTTGAAGTTAAAAATTCCTTGTCCGTTAAGCGATTTTTGGTACAGGAAAAACTTATGGGTTCGCATTACCGAAATGCGCGACATGCTCGTGATTTGTAGCGCCAGACTGTCAGTTATTTCAATATTTTTGTACTAGGTGGCGCTACTGATGTATGTTTTACAAAATATGTTTTTGTTTTTCATAATGAATATAAAACTTACAAATTTCATTAATTCTTTATTTATAAATATAATCCTTTTTATATCTCAAACTGCATTCTGCGGTAAAACAGTGAACGCATATATAATCATTAAATTCCCTGCTTCACATAATGTCAATTTAGTATTACCAATATTAATATTAAAGATTTTTCAACACACTTGCTCGTAAAGTGGCTCTTAATGAACCTCTTTTAGGTCCATAATGCAGTGTATTAAAAACGCGTGCTTTTTACTTTACGTTAGCGCGATAGTGCAGCCACAGATAATTATGTACTAGTCGGATAATTGCGCTTTTTTTTTAATCTCATCAAAGAGACTTCCTTATTGCTGGAGCCATAATGCTATATCTCACTTTTTTATTTTTTATTAAATTGTCTGTGGTCCCTCCCGGAACTAAACGGAAAAGACCCTGACTGGCGTTCTATTATTGCGGATTCTGACCGAACTAATGTATAATATATTTCTATATGCCAATAGTACTTTCTAATTCCATGCTAACTAAACTACAATTTGACATACGACAACACTATGATCAATCTAAAGATTATTTTGTATTTTTTTTTTAAGGCCCTTTAGCGGTTTTGCCAGTGCCTTTATTTACACCTGCGCGCGCATCGCTAGCGCGGCACGCGGTAAAACAAAACCAGCGTCATTTTCCATAAAGTTAATACCGTCGTATGAAACGCGTGTGCATTGATATGTTCAACTTCGCACACATATATCATAATGTACTATTACCTCATACCCGAATAACTTTTTCTATCCGTTCAATTATTTTAATGTACCTATGGTTTATTTAAGTGACACTTCTTTAACCGCGTTGAGCGATTTTTTTCATTTCTTATTTTGATATTTTTATCTGATTGTATGCTGCACCGGTCGACGACATCACGTCAACGCCGGCTGTCGCTGAAAACCAGCGCTGGGGCTCTGTCTCGCATAGGGTCGCAGCATTATGCTGAGCGATGGCCGTTTTAATAATAATAATAATGTTTATTTGCCAAAAACAGTGTTTACGATTCCTTATAGTCTACATTAATAGCTAGGTTCTCAAGTTTACGAGTAATAGTCGACCAACTTTTTGCAGTTGAAAAAATTGTTCCCCCATACAATCTGTATAGGAGAGCATGTTTCTCAACTACAATGTTAAGTTTGTTCTTGGGATAAATTCATCCCAACTACGGAACCTTTCATTGTGCGTGGTCCGACACACACTTAGCCGGTTTTCTCAGTGTGGATACTTTTTCATGCGACCTTAAGTATGGTGATGACACATGAAATCTTCAATTTCAGTTCATTTTCATTTTTAGTTACATCCCCGCTACTACAGCTACCCCACCCCATTATCCCTTTTTCCTGTCCCCTTTTTCGGTCGCCTCGCTCCACCGCTCCCAGCACAGATGGTCGACCTATCCCCCTAAGTCAAACGTCCCGACTTCTTTTTAAATCTTTTCGAATTTCAAATAAATTCTAGTACTCTATGATTTTTCTAAGTCTCCTTGTCGGGGTTGACTTTTGAAGAGTAATGGGGTTCAGTTGGGTGTATTGTAGCGTTATGTGGCTTCTCAATGCTAAATAGTCGAGTGATACTAAATAGTTCACAATTAGTAAGTTCACATCATTAAAACCATGGAACCAAACAAATTTTCTTAGAACATACTTCCATTTGGACGTCCACTTGCTTAGCTAGCATTTAATGTAAGCTACTCCCCGACCCTCAGGTTTCTGTGTGCTCCAACTTATGGTGAGTTCCTCTTTAATTTGATATTTATACCAGACCCTCTGCGCTGGATAACCTATGTTAATGTCATCACCTATAAATAGTACGAGATCTGATTTTGAGGGTGACGGTTGTCAAGTGCACAGGTGACTGAAATAAGCTGCATCGGAACTATACAGGCTCTCACTGTGTATAGTCATATAGCGAGCCATCTGCTAAAATCATTGTTTCAATTTGTGCACTGAAAAACAAAAGTAGTTGCCACAATCAAGATTTTATTTAGTTTGACTAAGTAACTTGTTTGCATCTGAGCCTATCAAGCACAATGATCACAGCTACTACTTTTATTTGATTGAGATTTGGAACGGGATCTTGATTGGAGCTATCACAAAACCTATTTGTAGCAATCAAGTCAAAACATAGTTGCTCCAAGCAAGATTATTACATTAAAGTTACAATGATCTTTATTGAAGTAATCAAAATGCTTGATTGACACAACTAACTTACTTTGTTACAGTAAATTTTTTTTTTAACTTGTCTCTTTTTGACCTCTTCTACAATGATGTCATGTTAAGTGTAATCTAGAAACTTGTTTGAGCGTTCAATCATTTGGACTAGTATTGCTGCAATCATGTGATGATCAGCTTCACTAAGATTTTGATTAATCTAAACAAGATATCGTCAATCAAGCTAAAAAGTCACTTGATTGGAGTGCATTTTTTTCAGTGTGTTTTATATTTGCGTGTCACATACATAACCTCATATTGCATCTGTCATTGTGCCACGCTATCTATCGAACTCTTTGCCTGTAAACCGCTGTGATGTATCGAGCTTCCACCTATCCTGCTTCCTAAACCGTTCCATGGTTACTGAACGGGGAATGACGCTGGGCACATCATATACAGATTGCTGCTTTCGCACCACAACTAACATGCATAATTATTATAATTTTAAAATTGCTTGAGACATTTTGCAAAAGAGTTGCATTTTCCAAAATTTTACTTATTCTATGAATGACCCGCCCGGCGATGGTGGCGGCACGAGCGCGGTGAATTTTGATAATTAATCAACATATCAAGTAATTTTAATATATTTTTTTTTAAATAATATACTCAGATTAAAAAAAAATCGTTTCCATGGCTTCTTTACCACCTGTAGGTGTATCTCTTAAAATATTTCGTGTTTGAATAGATAAACCCTATATATGAAGCTAATTTGCTAATTTTTAGGGATCCGTACCTAAAAAGGAAAAACGGAACCCTTATAGGATCACTCGTGCATGTCTGTCTGTCCGTCTGTCACAGCCAATTTTTTCCGGATCTACTGGGCCGATTAACATTTTAACCGCCCCGGTCGGATTAATACGACAAATTTTTTCGTGCCCGTACCGCCTCAGTCGTATTTATACGACTGAGAACCTATGTTCGTTTTGTGCTTTTTATATCATTGCACGACCATATTTGTCGTAGATATTTATTTGTAGATTTATGAGCCGGGCGCTGGGGGCACGGCAATTGATATAAAACCAAGCGGTCAATAGGTAAGTTAAAATTTGGTACACATATGAACTTCTGTCACCCAAATACGGACGTGTAAAGTAAATAAATTAATTTTGAAATACAGAAAATATTTCTTTACTTATATATTACAGGAAAACCTCGAAGTATGGTCTTCAAGTAACATGGTAAATCACTCGTAATTGTGCGTAAAAATAAGGACAAAAAATAAAGATGATTTTTTCAGGAAACACCATATACTCGTATTTAAGAAGGCTACAAAATAACAAACCGTTTGTTTCAAACAAACGGTTTGTTATTTTGTAGCCAGTAAAGAAAAATATAACACAAAAATGATGTCAGTTTGATCAAAAAAAAATTTTGGACGCGGTCCATAGTAGCTTGCCCGTCGTCCTTTGCATTTGAAGTTGGAATGTATGGGAGAACTTATTTCTTAACTACAATGTTAAGTTTGTTCTTGGGATAAATTCATCCCAACTACGGAACCCTTCATTGTGTGTGGTCCAACACGAACTTGGCCGGTTTTTTTTTTAATTCTAAATATTTTCTGTAGTATATTATGCGTACCTACTTTGTCTCTTAGTATCTTCTACTTTAGTTACACATTTATTTGCTTTTACACAAGAAACAGTAGAAACACAACAAAATAGCCAAGCAAAGTAATAAATACTGAAGATATAAAACAGCAGAGGATTTTTATTGGCCCGGCCATAACTTTAAACATGAGATCGCCACCGTTTGCGATAATTTATGGTTATTATCGTACACTTGAGGCAAACAGGCTTTAACCGAGGTCTTGTAACAGAAAACTGTATGTTTTAAATACAGAATAGAGATTTGTATCTTTTTTTTTAGGGTTCCGTACCAAAATGATAAAAAGGAACCCTTATGGTGAGACTCAATCTGTCCGTCAGTCTGTCACGGCCGGATATCTCAAGAACTACTAAAGCTATATCAACTTGAAATTTGTAATAGTTTTAGGAGACGTTTGCCCAATTATTTTGTAAATAAGAAGAAAAAAAATTGCAATAGGGACTGAACGGGTTTCTTAAAAATATAAGAAACCCGTTTACCCGTTATTATTTTATTTAAGTGGGGCTACTAGGGCATGTGGGGTATCATATTATGAAAGAGCGCTATTTGCACATATGTAGTTAATAAATAAAATAAAAATTTAGGCTCTTAGTTTGCGACTTTAGACGAAAAATGTAAAAAAAATACCATTCCCCCTTACCTCCGAATTTTTAATAGAGAAATATCTAAGGTTATGTAAAGATTACAGGAAAAATAAAACGATATCTCTAAATAGCACACTTTTTCTAATATTGCAGTTTAAGGTCAGCGCCATCTCTTGACCGATAGTGGAACTTATGTTTTTTTTAATTATATTTGACGGTACGGAACCCTCAGTGCGCGAGTCCGACTCTCTCTTGACCAGTTTTTTATTTATTTACATAGCACGTCATAACATCACGCCTATATGCGTCAGGCATGTTCACGGACGCACACGTTGATGGCTTCCACGCCGTGCTCCGCAAGCGATGCGCCGTGGAGCTTGGTAGGTTGCGCGCCAGCACCAATAGCATCCTGGGTGTCATTTCGGATATGCTGAACACGCATTACGTCCAGCATTGGGTCAATACCCACATTCGGAAATAAGTAATTACACTGAAAAAATGCACTCCAATCAAGTGACTTTTAAGCTTGATTGACGACATCTTGTTTAGATTAATCAAAATCATAGTTAAGTTGATCATCACGACATGATTACAGCAATACTAGTTCAAAGGATTGAACGCTCAAACAAGTTTCTCGATTACCCTTAACATGACATCATTGTAGAAGAGTTAAAAAAGAGACAAGTTAAAAAAAATGTTAACTGTAACAAAGTAAGTTAGTTGTGTCAATCAAGCATTTTGATTACTTCAATAAAGATCATTGAAACTTTAATCTAATAATCTTGGTTGGAGCAACTATGTTTTGACTTGATTGCTGTCAACAGGTTTTGTGATAACTCCAAGCAAGATCCCGTTTCAAATCTCAATCAAATAGAAGTAGTAGCTGTGATCATTGTACTTGATACAAACAAGTAGTCCAGACAAGTTAGGGGTGAACCTCGGAATAAGAGATAGTCAGCTATAACCTTGTATAAACCTTTATTTTGGTACCCTAAAACTTGTCTCAAAACCTACTTATCGTAGGATGTCCGCGAGTACAGATATTCCAAGGTCAAAAGTCAAAAAAACGATTTTTTACACATTTATTGCAAATATCTCGATTCCTATGGGTTTTATGCCATTTGTATTTACTATAAATATAGTAGAGGATTAAATTCTGTACAACTTTTGTTTAGACATTTTTTTGATATCTTGAACCATTTTTGAGATAGAGGGCAGAGCGCGCGCAGTGTTTGAGTATCGTTTCAGGTCAACCTTTAATCCCGATTAATCTTAACAGACTGATTTATAATACAAACAAATAAATTGATTATGATGATAACATGCTATAACGATTAAATGACCTAGCTAAACTGATAATTTGGTAATAAGAGAAGTTTGTGTGTCTTTCTTAGTTAAGCTAAGTAAGTCAGAATGACCGAACGGTAGTTTTCTGTGTGGGAAATCTCTGGTATTGTCGATTTACACACGAAGACGTGTGTCATGCAGGATGGCCGTGTCGGATCTTTCATGAGTATGCACATAAAATGAGACACAAGCGCCTTTGTTTAGCGTTGTGCGGACTCTTGGATTGAGTATGGTGTTCGATACGGACCATGGAGCGACACAGTGATCGTTTAGACGTGGTCGGGATACATACTGGCCTAGGAACTGCTCAGTGTTTCCTTTTAAGTTCAGAGTATTAAGTAGTACAGTAATGTTAGTAATTGACTCTGTAACAATAGACTGCATGTCGAAGTTAAAAGAGCAATTTCTCTCGTTTACCCGTATCCCAATTCTGCGCCCACGACTGTAAATGCTGACACTATGTATGACACTAAGTATGTTCTGATTACAATCCAAGAATATTATAAAGCTGAAGAGTTTGTTTGTTTGTTTGAACGCGCTAATCTCAGGAACTGCGATTCGTGTTGTGTTCTATTTGTGTTGGATAGTCCATTTATCGAGGAAGGTTATAGACTTATATAACATCACGCTACAACCAATAGGAGCGGAGCATAAATCAAAAATATTGCAAAAACGGGAAAAAATATTCCTTCTTGAGAGCTTCCGTTGCGTGCGCTGCGTAAACGGTTTAAGTTACGCAAATATCATGTATGATGGAATTGTTCCTCTTTAAAAGATCAAAAAAAAAGTCCGCGACAGCACATGTCTATCTTTTAAGATTGACTCACTATAACCTTTTTTATGGAAATCAAATTCGTTCGAAATTAATGCATTTGTATTTTTTTTTTGACCGATTTAAAAATTCCTTCACCAGGAGAATCCTATATTATCACGAAGTAACATAGGCTATAATTTATAAAGATATCACGCGGGCGAAGCCACTGGCGGAAGCTAGTTTGCAATAAATGCGTAAAAAAACGTTTTGTTGACCTTTGACCTTGGAATATCTGTAGTCGCGGACACCCTATGGTAAGTAGGTTTCGAGACAAGTTTTAGAGTGCCTAAATAAAGGTTTATACAAAGTTATAGCTGACTATCTCTCATTCCGAGATTCTTGCCCTTATTTGACTAATTTTCCTGGACTAAAGTTACATAGTCAATCTAACCAAAATCTTGATAGTGGAAACGACTTTTTTTTTTTTTCAATGTTTAATGTTTTTTTAACTACTAACACTAGTTTCATAAGTTTTTATGTACTAATATTCTATGGATTCCAAAGTCTGAACATATTATAAGTTTTTATTTTTAACCGACTTTCCAAACAGGAGGAGGTTCTCAATTCGGTTGTATTTAATTTGTATGTAACAAACATTACCCACACACCACAGAACTCCGTCGTTTATAAACAGAATTGAAGATTTAAGAATTTCTTTTGACCAAAATATTGTTTTTGACGAAGGACTTTAGCGTACAATTAACAAGCGAAAACTCAGCGAAGCGACAATTTCGCGACACCGATCCAAAAATAGCTATTCCATTGTATTTCTGGCTTTCAAACCGGAACAGACTAATAAATCGAAACAGTGTCATTGTAAACAATTGGAAATTCAGTCAATTCAAGCCAAATTAATTAATTTATCTAAAACAGTAACATTTATTATAATTTTGTTACAATAGGCACACAGGAAATTAGGTGAGAATTTTATGCAAATTAGTAGGTACCTATTGGCAGCCATTTCATTGTGTATTTACACAGCATAGTTAATAAAATACATATTATATAGTAACAAAATAATATAAACTCTCTAATCCATACTAATATTATAAATGTGAAAGTAACTCTGTCTGTCTGTATGTTCTCGCCTAAACCGCTGAACCGATCGTCATGAAATTTGGCAGTTATGTAGCCTGGGATATGGAGAAGGACATAGGCTACTTTTTTACGCGATAACCGACATCCATGCGGGCATCCATCCGTGATTGCCGCGGGCAAAAACTAGTGAGACTATAACAAGGATATACTCGTATGTAACTATCAAAGTCAAATCATTTATTTCAAATAGGCACATAAAAGGCACTTGTGGCAAAAATTACAAAATGAATTAATTGATTCAAGTTGCCCTTCCAAAAGGTAATTATTACGTATGGAGAAGAATGGGCAAGAAACTCCATACATACTCTTTTAAACATGATTGTACAAGCAGTGGTCAAAAGCAGGTTGAACAGTTGGCTCCTAAACTAAAGTAAAAAGATACTTGTATCTCAAGAGCCAAAGTTCCTCATAGACATTGATTATTACAACTTACATGCAATCAGGTTAAAGTGTTCCACGCGCGCCTCAAAGAGATGCCAGCACGCACTGACGGGGTCCGCTAGGACCGGTGCCTGCCAGGGCTGCGGGTTTGTCCGAAAGGGATACCGTGGCCCTGGCACACAGGCAACTGAAGGAGCACGAGTGGGTTTTAGTAAGTGAAAGTCTGACACGTCCTCCCGCTTCGCCCAGAGCGGGAGAAGTTATTTGATAATTTCCCACCCAAAAAAAAAAAGTTTAAGGTGACTCAGTAATTACAAGTAACAGTATTGGGAAAGGTTAATGAGGTGATCGTTAAAATATTTTCTGTATAGTCTAGTTAATTATGCGCTTACCCAAATGTCCTTTTTTGGTATTGTTTGCCGAATCGTTGAGCTCCTTAAGTTCAGAGTAGAGCTGCACGATTAATGACTAATGCATGCACTGACTGGACAGGTACACTCAGTCTGTGGGTTCTCTCATCAAAATACCATTTTAGACACCAATCTACATGGTCTTCACATGACCTGACCAAGATTATGTCAGGGCTTTAAAAGAGACTGTGACCTCTGAGTTTGTTTCGGCCTTTCTTCTCAGAGTAGTCAGATACGAAACGCTGACCTCATCTAGTTAAAAAAAAATGATTGACGTGTAAAAGTGTTCGTACAAACCTACTTACAAAAACAAAATAATTTATCATTTACAAGATTTTTTTCCCAACTCCATCCAATACCTACTTTAATGTATTTTAAGCCACCCTATTCACACACATACACCAATCAAGCGGAACCTTCCATCCACAGATAACCAAGTAATATTTACGGAGAACTTCGCGGCCGAACGAGCGCCATATTTATTAGAGAACCGCTTCCGGTTCCGATGGCGGCCATGATTTAAACACGCATTTCCGGTGTATCACTTGACTGTTTTCCGTTGGGTAGGAGTAATATTACATTAATTTATTTGTTCATCGGATTCGAGGATGGGAAAGGAAATGGGGAGGTTAAGTTATTAGTGACGAGGATGGGAAAATGTTGGGTCTTTGTGTCTAGTTTTTGAGCATGTACACCGGATTTTTTGAAGACTATTTTTTTTATTACTGCTTGGGCCTGCTCTTGATCTCTTGCCTGATAGAAAGCGATAGATGAGATCTATGATGGAACGAGCGTACCCAGAAGAGGCCTGTTCACGCTTGCTTTGAAAGCAGACGGGGTATATGTGGAAGGGAACACAGACACTGGCAGAGTTCCACACTTTGCGCTGTGCACATAATAAATGTGGAGTGCAACTGGACGGGATATCAACCAAGTGCTGATTATGCCCCTGCAGTACGTCTAGTAGTCTGGTAATAAAAGGGGCGATGGTGGAATTAGGTCGTGAAGCTCGTGCGCACTCTCTCCGAAGTACAGTCTGTAGAAGACCGACAGGCAAGCAACATTACGCTGATAAGCCAGGCTGTGAAGCCTAGCCACCAAAGGGATTAAATTGAGATTTCTTTTGGAATCCAATAGCGAACCCTGCAGCTTCGCACGGTTTTTTCGGCTTAGCAAAACATCAAGATTTATTTATTATTTGAATGTTTAATAGAATATAATAGAATATTTTTATTTCAGACAATTTAAAGTCCATATTGTGTTTAAAGAAATTTTATTCTCATAAAAGACTACAGTCACTAACATGAGAAATACAATATAATAGTGCTTATTATTAGGATTTTGGTCGTTCGTTTTTTTTTTATTTTTTATTAAAGGTACTTCTATAATGCATCCAGTAGTACTTCGCTGCTATTGTAGTATTATCAATATTTTTCGACTACATGTCGAGCAAGTTATACTTTTAATACATTATAGAAGGTCTGCGTACATAGTTTATTGTCCTTAAATGGTTAGTATCAATTTTACTTAACATCTAGTGTTAATACAGACACACAAACAAACAATCAAACAAACAATTAAAATAAACAATTAATATTATTGTATTGGACACATAAATCTTCCGGAATAAATTCTCCCAATGATGGTGAAAATCGCATCAGAATCTGTTGCGTAGCTTAGATGAACAACGCGGTCGCACAGATAGACTCGAAAATCGACTTTAATTTAAAATATCTATAGATAGATATTACAAATTGAATAGTCTGGAGACTAGTGTTCAAATAACTATATTCAATATTCTAGTTTCAGTAAGCATACAATATTATTAGAATAGAATAGAATATTTTTATTTCAGACAAGGTCCATAGGTTAGTAACAATTTTACTTAACATCTAGAATTAGTACAAACACACATAAACAAATAATTAAAATTCAGTGTGGAGCTGCATATACCTCCGCCACATCAGGGAATTCCAATGATTTGCGAACATACTGAGAATACTGTTAGTGCTACCGCCGACCCGAGACATCAGGGATGCGCATTTTTTTCTAATAATGGCGGCAAAACCATCAATGTTGTTGTCCACAAACATCTCTGACGCACTACAACGCCACGGCAGCCGCAGCAGTACTCTCAATTCGTTATTGTATTGAACACATAGGTCGCTGTATGCCCGCTGAGTGAAGTTGACCCAAAGGCAGCACGTGTAGAAGGACTGACAGTAAGCTTTGAAAAGCGTTACTTTAACTGCCTTCGTACATTTTTCAATTAACCTGCAGGCCAGCATGCGGACAGTCAGCGACCTACGTTCCCTTTCAATGTCTCAGTTATCTTTAAGGTCTTCAGAGATCCAGGCTTTGATACTTAAACTTGTCCACTCTTCGCAGGGATTCTCCATACAGTGCGCCATGAGGATTACACGAATATACGGTTATTATTTTAGAAATTTATTATGTAACAATGGACCAATAAATTATTCTTATATTTCGTCTTTGAATAGATACCTACACCCTGTATCTATAAAAAAAAAAAAACACACGAAATATTTTAAGAGATACACCTATAGGTGGTAAAGAAGCCATGGAAACGATATTTTTTTAATCTGAGAATATTATGCAAAAATGAAATAATTTAAAATTACTTGATATGATGATTAATTATCAAAATTCACCGCGCTCGTGCCGCCAGCATCGCCGGGCGGGTCATTCATAGAATAAGTAAAATTTTGGAAAATGCAACTCCTTTGCAAAGTGTCTCAAGTAATTTTAAAATTATAACAATTATGTAAAAATATAAATTTCTATGGATTTTTTACCACCTATAGATGTTCCTCTTAAAATATTTCTTGTATGAATAGATACACCTTATATAGATGGAGTTAAATCCGGTAAATAGATCGTTATTCGAGTATCCCAGACTCAAAGCTCCACCTGGCATCGCTAAATAGATCATTATTCGAGTACCTATCCTAGACTCAAAGCTCCACTTAGCCTGCGGGCATCCTATTCTACTTTTGCCTACAACCTTCTTTGAATTACAGAAACTTTACTATAAAAACCAGGATAATAATATATTGTTTGTAACATTTGCATCTTTTTCGCAGAAAAAGAAACAAAACAAGCATTCGTATAGAAATAGCTCGGGGGAATAAAAACGGCTTGTACCGTAGTGGAGCCGCTAGCCGGGGTAAACGCTATTTATTAAAGTTTATTTTGATGTTGAGCGATGTCGGACATTTTGCATGTGGCTCAACTTGAAATGTTTTGTGCAGAAATACGAGTTTCTTGTGAATGTAATAGAAGATGACCTGATTATGTAATGTAGTAACTGAATTAAAGTTATTTATCGTTATTAAATTGCAGTTAAAAGATGAATTACCTGAGGGCCTAGATAAAGTGACATTCTGTCAGCGATGACGACGACGGAAAACTAAAAAATATATTGGATTGACATAAGCTACCGAAAAGCCTATTGAAAGTCGTTAACGGAATACGAAACGCTTTGAAAGCGATTGCCAGTTCTCTAGGCCCTCTGGTAGACAGCAGAGCTATTTATAAATAAAACATAAATAAAAATAAAAATCATTTATTTCAGGCAAGTTTTTTACACATACACCCATAGTATTAGAAAAATTAATTGAATTAAAAATGAAATAGATATTAAATATGAAATTAAATTAAATTAAATTAAATTATATTGAATTAAATTAAACTAAATTATTATTATTGTATTATACATTAATTAATTAATTAGTTTTCTTATAAATGTCAGGTAGGTTTAAATTCAAACAGTCATAATAAGATAAAATACTTAGTAGTCACGTAAATGGATGGTGGATGGTTTATGAAGGACTTCTTGTGGGGAACTAAGTACCTATACAACACCACAATACCACTATACCTTTTCTGTCGCTTAGCGTTGCTGTGTTTCTCTTGGGTATAGGTCATAAATGGGTGTCGGTTTAATTACAGGCACATGATACCTATGTTGCATATGGATTATCGAATCCGCTGTTTTACATAACCGCTAGCTGTTTTATAAAACAGCTGAGTTATGTAAAAGAGCTGAGTACGTTTAGTGATTTTCGATAATTATTGATCTATGACACGCAAAATTGCATAAACGTTTTGCATTTATGCAACGGGTCAACGATTACAGTTTATGTACAACATGAAATTAAATGTCAGATTGTAGATTGTTCTAAATTTCGTCGCTCGTGACTCTGTGTGTCCTAACAACAATAATGACTTCCGAAACAGAAATAAACAAACTAGTAATATGGGTGAAAATGACCCTAAATCAACTGAAAACAGTGATTTTAAGGAAATTTTTTGCATAAAGTCAGAGTTTCAAAAAAGTCAGGCCTAACATACTAAATAGCCAAGTACATGCGACCAACTTGGAAATAGCACTCGCCGGTTGCTACCGCGGCACCGCTTGCTCGACTCGCGCGCGGTTAGTCACAGTTCTAACAATTGGTCAGGATGCCCTAGCTTAACAGTTACTACGACCAATTCCGCATGATAAGTCACACCAGACGCTTATTGTGACTGCAGAAGCCATTCTGCATTACGTCTAAACGTGGGTAGCAGTTTTGTTAAATGTAACGCAATGACAATCCAGCTGAACGTTGTTCAGCAATTTTACATAATGTAGCTGTTTTGTAAAACACCTAGCGGTTATGTAAAACAGCAGATCCGACAATATATCTGCGACATCTACATTTCGCCTTAGGCTCTAGAGTGGGCAATGCATCGAAGCCTCCACTGACCACTTACCATTACTTTAATTTACTTACAAATATATAGATTTGAAAAAACACTGTCGAAGATGTGAAATCATTTCTGCGTAGGTACTGTCAGTGTCTTTCTTACAGGAGCCCTGGGCCTCAAGTCTGCTATTGCAATAGTGTCAGAATGGTCTCGCAATTGTGAGTATTTGACAGTGTTTGTATGGCAAATCTGTCAAAAACTCACAATGAAGAGACCATTCTGACACTATTGTAATAGCAGACTTGAGGCCCTGATCACTTTTGGATTTTAACATGAACCAGTGAACTAAATAGGTACCTGATCTACGTCTGACGTCGCCATTTGCATCGTAAAATTAATAATGATAAGGTTCTCAGTATTGTCAGAGTTTTCGTAGTTAAGTCAACCGTAACTATCTTCACCTTTGTTAACACTAAAAACACATCACAAATTTTATGCTATCTGTCTGTTTTACTTGACAGATAAAGATAGCAACATATTAATTATCCATACCATCACTATCACTATCACTATCACTATCACTATCACTATCACTATCATCACTATCACTATCACTACATATTATAAAACAAAGTCCTCCGCCGCGTCTGTCTGTCTGTCTGTCTGTCTGTCTGTCTGTTCGCGATAAACTCAAATACTACTGCACCGATTCTCATGCTGTTTTCACCAATGGATAGCTTGGTTCTCGAGGAAGGTTTTAGTATATAATTTGTTATGTTTTTGTATGCATTTTTGTATGAATTAACGATATTTGTTGGAGGTGTCGGAAAAAAATAAGCCGTCTGGGAGCTTTCAACGAAAACGCTGTCTAAACCCTTTGAGATATAACAAAATAATGTATGGTGGAATTGTGTATCATATAAAGGTCTTCAAAAAAGTCCGCGATGGCATATGTCTATCTCTTAAGGATAACATACTATATCCATTTTATTGACTTTTTGTAGGTATTTGTTTGCCGAATTTTACTCTTGGAAATACGATTACGATAACAATACGCTATAATATTAGCCAAATTATTTTCAAATTATTCAAATTATTTAGCTATTAGCCAAATTATGTTCGTAGATAAATAAGCTAGCTACTTACGTGTATTTCAAACAGTATACAAGAATATTTATCATAAAAACATTACTAAACACGGCGGCCTTATGATCAAAATTTGTGCATTCCAAAACTTTCCGTTACTTTTTCACTGACATATTTATCACTTTTCGATAAACTAACACTCAATACGAAATCTACACTTATTTCTCAGTAATTCTGTATAAGATTCTTCTAAGATTAAACCGTTTTCTCATTGAATCCATTACTTTACGCACGTATAACCTTGATGAATGTTTACATTAAGCATCGCGTCACACCGCCACACGACCACAGAGTATAGACGTATTTTGTTTTCTTTTTTCGTTCGTTTAGTGGTGTTCCCGCTAAAATGTCAACCGGTCAAGTATTAGTCGATTAATCGAATTCTACATCCAGATCGTGTTGCATGTACAAAATAAATGTCAAATATTTCGTCCAATTGCGAACGTGACCCTGAGAAAAGTTATGCACCAATGGTGTTCATTAGACATTTCGAGCGTTTTCTCAGAACAAACGGTGTACCATGCGACAATTCGGAGGATTTCGTTTTGTTTTTACATCGTTGGTACTTACGTGAATTATTCTAAAATTATTATTTGTGTCGCAATTTTATTTCGTGTTGTATTTGGTACAATTGATTGCTTTAAGAATTTGAGTGAAATTTCGTATTTTGATTTTGTGTTTGTTATCTTTAGGTAAAGACTCATTCACGTTCAGAACATAAGTACTTTTACTATATTAAATCATTTGTTTCGGTTTCTATTCACATAGTGTTCATGAAGAAACCATAAAACCATAGTTATTATTGTGAAATGTTAAAAGTTTGATGTCAAGCTCGATAGATGGCGTTGACGTCGAAATAGATCTCGCTATGGTTTCGTTACCGCGATTTGGTTGGGGTCTCGCAATTTTAATTAAATATACCAGCTTAGATCAGTACACAATTGTGGTTTTATTTTCAACCCTATTAGTGTGCACATTAGTTCGATAGTTCAACTCATTACCAGCTCGGTAATAAACACATAGTGAGTCACATTAAAATTAATATTAAGTTAGAATTTTGAGATATAGCCTGGGATATGGAGAGGGTAGTACATAGGGTTAATTTTTTATGCGATAACCGACATCCACGCGGGCGAAGCCGCGGGCAAAAGCTAGTTACTAATATTATAAATGTGAAAGTAACTCTGTCTGTCTGTCTGTTACGTTTTCACGCCTAAACCGCTGCACCGATCGTCATGAAATTTGGCAAAGATATAACCTGGGATGTGTATAAGAACATAAGCAACTTTTTTACGCGATAACCGACACCCACGCGGGCTGAGCCGCGAGCAAAAGCTAGTTTATTATATTTTTATATGTCTTTGTCATATCTCGGGACCCTGGGGTCCCGGATCTTTGGAAGGCGTACGAGGCCAAAGCCAACTCGCAGAGGCCCTTTAGACAATTTCAGTGTTGAGGCACTAATTTTTGTGTCGTATTATATTATTATTATTATGTTATCTAATAATATTTATTCATAAAATATATGTATGTACAATTCATTCAACCTGACTTGGTTTCCATACGTCTTTTTCGGGTGACCACTGAAAATCAGCGCTGTGCTGTGGGTCCCACATGGAATTCTTCTTGTTAGAGTCATGACATGCAGCTTCCGACTATTTCGGTTTTGTGCTCGTGATTATAATGTAGATCTATTTTGTTCTATTTGTATGTTTACCTACCTACTCGAGTTAATTATGTTTTTGTATGCACGTTTTTCTTTCTTTCTTTCTTTCTTTATCTTAGCTTACCTCATTCGGTACCCTACTTTCCGCCACTGTATATTCGTACACTAACTCTAAACATTGCGACATGACAAGACAAAGTAGTCCCATTACTAACAGGACTTTATACATGACCACTTGTCATCTTATACTTGCAAATGTTCCCTGAAAGTCACCAGAACTTGCAGCAAGTGGTAAAGTTAAAAAGGAGTTGGCCACCTTTATTAAACTTGGACTATAAAAAACTAAGTTTGAGGATTATTTAAAGTAGACTAGAGTTGGTGGGGGTTGAGTTAAAATACTAATATCTTTCTGAAATTTTATTTTTAGCTTTCGGAGAATGGTTCAAACATATTCTAGGGTAAAAATCAATCTGAAGGTAATCCGTACAGCACGCACTGACGGGGTCCGCCGGGACCGGTACCTGCCAGGGTTGCGGGTTTTTCCGAAAGGGATACCACGGCCCTGGTACACAGGCAACTGAAGGAACACGGGTGGGTTTTAGTCAGTAAAAGTCTGACACGCCCTCCCGCTCCGCCCACAGCGGGTGAAGTTATTTGATACTTACCCACCCAAAAAAAAAAGTTAACCCGTACTTTACATGGAGAGCGACCACCTCCACAACCAAGTTCCTGGGTAACATGATACCCCTTAGTAAGACTGGTTGCTAGACTTTTTTTGGCTTCCGTAAAGAGACGGTCAAAGATCTACGAATGACAGCCGGGACCAACAACTTAACATGCTTTCCGAGGCACGGAAGGGTCTCGATATGTAATGAATGGCGACCCATCCACGAACCGACCGCGGCAAGCGTAGCTTACCTCCGATCAATCTGTGCGGCTGTTATTACTAATCTACGGGCCCCTAACATTTTCTAGAGTATTATTATTGAAATAGCTTCTGCCCGCGTGGATGTACATGTCATTAGTAGACATCGGATTATAATGTCAAAGTCGAAGCATTTATTTAAAACTAGCTTTTGCCCGCGGCTCCGCCCGTGTGGATGTCGGTTATCGCGTAAAAAAGTAGCCTATGTCCTTCTCCATATCCCAGGCTATATCTCTGTTAAATTTCATGACGATCGGTTTAGCGGCTTAGGCGTAAAAACGTAACATACAGACAAACAGACAGAGTAACTTTCACATTTATAATATTAGTATGGATAGGTACATAAATGGCACTTTTGAACGTCAACATTTACACGGAAATAAAGTTGATTCTAGTTGCCCCTTCCAAAAGGTAGTTTCTCATGGAGAAGAATGGGCAAAAATCTCCACCATTACTCTTTTCAACTGCTTTATAATACTTTGTACACATCCATCCATACTTCCATACTAATATTATAAATGTGAAAGTAACTCTGTCTGTCTGTCTATCTGTCTGTCTATCTGTATGTTACGATTTCACGCCTAAACCGCTGAACCGATCGTCATGAAATTTGGCAGACATATAGCCTGGGATATGGAGACAGACATAGGCTACTTTTTGTACGCGATAACCGACATCTACGCGGGTGGAGCCGCGGGAAGAAGCTAGTCAATTATATAATTACATCTGAAGAAGTTTTTTTTTTAAACGTTGCCGCACACTAGGAATTTCTCTTTTATTGTATTGTCTAAAAAAAATTCAACCGAATTGAGAACCTCCTCCTTTTTGGAAAGTCGGTTTAAAACAAACATTCAAGATTTCGTCTTTCTATACATGAGCGTTGAATTTAAATATTTCTATTTGTGTAAGGAAGTCTGATGAATTATAATCTGGTAAATTATTAAAAGTCATAGAAGTTCGTTTGACATTATACAGGGTTATTAACTTGTATAATGTCAAACGAACTACCATTTCTAGTAAAGACTTTATTTCTTCACACACACATACTTCGGAGCGTTAAAACGTTCCAGACTTATAAATGGCTACCTATTCGAGGAATAAACTAGAAAAATAGAAAAGTATACAGTAGTCCACTAAATGAATAGGTTCATAAATTTTAAAAAGGCTATTTTACTCTCTAGCTTGTAGCTCCAGTAGCCATTAAATCTGGCAACTTACAAAATAAAACAATTGGTTTTATTAATGACTAGCTTTTGCCCGTGGCTCAACCCGCGTGGATATCGGTTATCGCGTAAAAAAGTAACCTATGTCCTTCTCCATATCCCAGGCTATATCTCTGCCAAATTTCATGACAATCGGTTCAGCGGTTTAGGCGTGAAACCGTAACATACAGACAGACAGACAGAGTTACTTTCACATTTATAATATAAAGTATTAAGTATGGATGCGTGAAGAGAAGGGGATAGAAAAGGAATCGTATAGCTAAATTAATGCCCATTATGAAAGCGGTTTGTTCATAATCGTTTACGGAATCGATTTCTGTCATTTTTAGGGTTCCGTACCAAAATAGTAAAAAGGAACCCTTGTGGTGCGACTCAGTCTGTCCATCTGTCTGTCACAGCTGGATATTTCAAGAACTACTAATGCTATTAACTTGAAATTTTAAATAGTTTTAGATGACGTCTGCCCAACTATTTAGCAAATAAGAAAGATTGTTTTTTTTTTTTTGCCGTGTGTGAGTTTTATTCGCACATTCTCAAACATTTATCTTTTTTTTAGGCCGCATATAATAAATGTTGATAACTCTGCCATCGGTTGAAGTTGAATCTCTTGACACCCTTCCTGATAATACCCAACCAAAGGTAGAGTTTTGTGCCAATATTTTATTGAGACGTATGATAAAATAAAATCAATTAAATCCATTCAATAAAATCTCACTATAAACTTCTGCTCCAAGAAGAATATCAATTTTTGATAGGCAAAAAGCACCTCCATTTTTCTCGAATGTAATTTGAATGTGTTTAGACGTAATTAACTCAAAACTCCTAACGTAATAGAAAAGATATGAATTTGAGGAAAATTAAAAAAATATCGTCTCTCCAAAGATGTGATAGAAATGTATGTAAAGATTACAGGAAAAATAAAACGATATCTCTAAATAGCACACTTTTTCTAATATTGTCTAATATTGCAGCTTTAGGTCACCACTACCATTTCTTGACCGATCGTGGAACTCATGTAATTATTTTAATGATTTTGATGGTACGGAACCCTCAGTGCGCGAGTCCGACTCGCTCTTGACAGTTTTTTTTTTTTAATTATCAAAACTCCGTAATTTACAGTCACTTCCACTGTACAAACACCAAAATAGACGAAGTACCTACTACCAAAACCGATTACGAGTAACGATTATGAAAGCCGCAGGAATCCGCTGGGTGCGGGAAGCACAAAACCGGTCGAGGTGGCGGTGCTTGGGAGAGGCCTATGTCCTGCAGTGGACGTCTTTTGGCTGAAATGATGATGATGATGACCTATTACGCTAGACATACGTGTGTGACTGTATGCATACGTAGATTTGTAATGTGACGACAATTAATATAACTAATAAATAAATAAACTTTACATAATAGTAAAATTGCAGTGTATGTTTTATGATTATAACAAAATATTCTAATTGGCATATTTGGTGGTGTGCGTTCTATAACATGTCCCGGACCTATAGATCCCAGGATATATTTCTACAGAATATGTTATGGATTTTGACTACACAAGGTCAAATGAAAAAACCGGCCAAGTGCATGTCGGACTACGCACAATGAAGGGTTCCGTACTTGGAAAGAATTTATCCTAAGAACAAACTTAACATTGTAGTTGGTAAACATAATCTCCCATACATTCCAACTGCAAATGTAAGTTTGTACGCACAATATCGAGAGATTTACTATGTAATTTTAAGACCATAGACTTCTTATAGATTTTCCTGGAATCTATAAGTATAGAACTATTTTCTGTATTTTTTTCAAAATTTTAGGTTCAGTAGTTTCATAGATAAGGGGGGGAATGGTAAATTTTCGCTTATTTTCACTTATAACTTTAAAACAATATATTTTAAAATTATAAAAAAAAAATATATTTGAGACCCTCATAGTAAGCCCTTTCATTTGATATGTGACACGGTACAGTTTGCAAAACTTTTTTTTTTTAATTTTCTTGTTTGCTCCCCAAAACTGACCTCAATATTCTTTAATTCATTTATTTACGATTCACGTCCGTATTCGGGTCACTCAAATTGATATGTATAGCAAATTTCAACTTATTCGGTCCATTACATAGATAAGGGGGGGAATGGTAAATTTTCGTCTATTTACACTTATAACTTTAAAAAAAAATATTTTAAAATTATATAAAAAATAGTTTTTGACCCTCATAGTAAGCCCTTTTATTTGATATGTCACACGGTACAGTTTGCAAAACTTTTTTTTTTAATTTTCTTGTTTGCTCCCCAAAACTGACCTCAATATTCTTTAATTCATTTATTTACGATTCACGTCCGTATTTGGGTCACTCAAATTGATATGTATTAATTTCAACTTATTCGGTCCATTACATAGATAAGGGGGGGGAATGGTAAATTTTCGTCTATTTACACTTATAACTTTAAAAAAAATATTTTAAAATTATATAAAAAATAGATTTGAGACCCTCACAGTAAGCCCTTTTATTTGATATGTCACACGGTACAGTTTGCAAAACTTTTTTTTTTTATATTTCTTGTTTGCCCCCCAAAACTGACCCTATTATTCTAAATTCATTTATTTACGGTTCATATCCGTGTTTGGGTCACTCAAATTGATATATATACCAAAAGTGGTAGAGGGATAGACAGACAGACAGACAGACACACGAGTGATCCTATAAGGGTTCCGTTTTTTCCTTTGAGGTACGGAACCCTAAAATCAAATCAAATCAGTTTATTGCAAACATGTTATACCTAGCAGAACTTCACAGATGTGAAAGGTATCAATACCTATCTAATTTAGTCCTCCAGACCGTATTTCGGGCATGGCACCCAATCTCAACGAAGACCAGCCTTCGGCGCGGGAGTTATTATAATGCACAAGTGTGAACGTAGTCACAGGTGCACTCTCTTCTCTCACTCTCATAGTCCGATGGGACAGCAATCCAACACGGGCGGCGAGAGGTCAGACGCAGGACCATCTTCCGAGGCGCTGGGGTATCACACCGCCAACTTCCAAACTCCAGGCTGTTAGTAGTTTCGGAGATGAAGGGGTGGGATTAATCAATGTTCATCTATGTTCTTAAATAACTTTAAAAGTATGTATTTTAAAGGGTGTCCCCTTATTTCGCAGACAGAAATTTCATAGAATTTCGTTTCCCAGAAAATGTTTCATACAATATTTGGTCCTAGTATTTTTAGTTCGAATATTATTGTTTCAAAGACTATTTACTTGAATGAAACATATTTCACAGAAACACAATTCAATGAATTTTTAATCACATTTTTTTGTTTAACAAACTTATCACACAGTAGAATTCTTTTTTAACGAATATTGTTTCTTCGGTATAAGTTAGTGATAGAAACGAATCGCTGTAAAACCGACCCCACGTAGTCTTGTCTGCTCGGCGAGGCAGCCCGCGAGCTGAGGAGCAGGTGGTTTTAACGCTTGCCGCCGCGGCTGAGGCTGAGCCGAAGCTGCGGTGGTGAGCGTGAATACCATCTGCGACGATAAGCTCGCGTGGGACCGCCGGAGCCTGGCAACGCCGGAGTAGAATCGGACAGAAACCATGCCTGCTGCATGTTGCATGCTTGCTTGCACGCTGAATGCTGCATGCTTGCTTGCACGCTGCATGTAGCATGCTTGCTTGCATGCTGCAAAATGCAAAAAAAAAATGCTGTTGAAAAATTGAAAATGGATAAAATGTTATTCTTGGTGATAAGTTTCATATTAAATAAACAATATAAGGATAAAAAATATTTGATTTGTTATTCTATGATGTGACTATTCTAACATTAAACGTTATGTGAACCAAAAATCAATGATTTAAAAATCATCAAAGTAATTATTCTGCGTATTAATTATTCTATGAAACGAAAATATGAGAAAAAAATTATGTGAAACGAAATTCTATAAAATTATTAGCTATGAAATAAGGTACAACCATTTTAAAGTCATAAAAAAATACACTTGAGACTCCCACAGTAAGCGTGTTATTTGTAATTTGTAAAAAACGTAAGAAAATTTTTATATCACGGTCTACCCTGGCGCTTTCGCCTTACATATAACTGGCGAAAGGAGGGTGTAATATTAATAGGTGCACGTGATGTATACTAACAATAATTATGCATCTATTTCTTAGTCACGTCCCGTGACCATGGTTGATGAAAATGGATTAGAATTCTTGCCACCGCACTATAAGGGGTATGGAGAGGGATGGAAGCTATTTTTAATCTAAATGCTAAAACCATCCTGCCTTTGAATTGCTAAGGGTAGCTTCGAGTAGTGGGGGATGATGTGGTTCTAAACAGGGGGGATTTTAAAAAGTTACAACGGGTGCAGATTTGAAATTGTGTCGGCGAGCTTGGCCTGGTCGGAGTTCCGTACCTTGTAAATGTAGCCGTGAAATCGCTGCCTTAAAAAAAGCGTATTTTCTTAAGGCATTGTTTTGTTGATCATTGTTTCGCCAATATAACCTGTCATATATTATGAGAACATCGTTTAACTGTATCATAGCTACAAAATATGTATGTGTATCCAAATAATATTAATAATATCTCCGCCACGCCATACGCCGCATCTCTACGTTGACGTCGTGGTGGGGCTTGCATGCTCTTAAATATGTAGGTACTCTAAGTCACTGCTGGTAGACTTTACTTCGCCGAAACAGGTCTAGGGTGAGCAGCCAGACCAAGAGAGATACATAAACCCGCAGGGCAGCATGTGGCGAGCTGTTGGGCAGTAGCGACCCTGCGGACCCTATCTCCCGGGAGAATTTACATTCCTCATCTGTCTTGCCTTTAGTGACCGGTTGGAGTGAACACTGACGAGAAACAAAGCTCCCATCTCTTTCTTGCCTTGATTGGCCGGCTTGAGTGGAGATTCGCAAGAGCAAACGTGCTCGGAGGAAGGAAGTCTTCGAGTAAGATGCTTATCTCAATGGAGAAGCAGAACAGCAACCTACGTAAACTATTGATCAGATCTATTTATTTTTATTTTTATATAGGTGAGATTGAGGTCAAGAGCAGGCCCAAACAGTAATAAAAAAATATGAGAGTTTTTCAGAGAAGGGAAAGGCAAACAAAAATGTATATGTATTTTTAAATAGAATGAAAAAATCTGTTATTCGTCAATGATATTATATTAACAGATATGTTATGTACTCACAAAACAACCGAAAAAAGTGTTCCGCGCAGCAGCGGCAGCACACATACCCACTTTTCATTCATTTTACATTTCACTACAAGTAAAAATGATAGAAAAGAGATGGCTAGATAAAAACAACAAGAAAAAAAGAGGCAGCTAGTGTTTGCTTCAACTAAGCGTATTACTGATCGACATGCGTGTCAATACGTCCCAATTAGGACGTTTTCGAGTCTTCACGATTGCGCGCTCACAACATATCATCTGTTTAATATAATATCATTGTTAATCGTCTTTTAATCGCACGCTAAAATTATGTAAGAAGCAATTTATTCACACGGTACGATTAATAAAATAATTATATCCACACAAACGACAAAAGGTTTTACATCCACAATACGGTTATACGGAACGCTAAAATAGACTAGTTTTCCAGTGCTTTAGTGCTCAATAGAAGCCTTTAAAGAGCTAAATGGATCTCTGCGGGCTCAGATGTGGGAACCAAACGAGGTTTTTTTTGGACCGACTGCTCGCGTTTGAGGTCAACAAAGAAATAGTAATGAGTTTATGTAGGTAGTCGGTATAGCATAGGCAATTGGAGTTCAAAGAAGTATGTAGCAGAATCAGAATCAGAATCAGCTTTATTTGTACCTAAATATAGGTCAAATTACAACAGTGTGCGAGATGTTAGATTGTTAGGTCCTCTGTGTTTTGCTCAGAGGCGTACAAATTGTGCCGGCCTTGTGTTTATTTTTGCCTAAAATATTTGGTGACTGATTTCTAAGGTTTTTAAATGAAGTTTCTCTATTCGATAATGATTATTGGTTTTGATGTCGTGCTTAATCTGAACAATTTTTTAAGGAAGCATTTAACTTAAAATATAACTTTGTCGAAGATAGAAAAGATAAGTCTTTATCCATACTAATATACTAATCCATACTAATATTATAAATGTGAAAGTAACTCTGTCTGTCTGGCTGTCTGTCCGTCTGTCTGTCTGTATGTTACGTTTTCACGCCTAAACCGCCGAACCGATCATCATGAAATTTGGCAGAGATATAGCCTAGGATATGGAGAAGGACATAGGCTACTTTTTTACTCGATAACCGACATCCACGCGGGCGGAGCCGCGGGCAAAAGCTAGTAATATTATAAATGTGAAAGTAACTCTGTCTGTCTGTCTGTATGTTACGTTTTCACGCCTAAACCGCCGAACCGATCATCATGAAATTTGGCAGAGATATAGCCTAGGATATGGAGAAGGACATAGGCTACTTTTTTACTCGATAACCGACATCCACGCGGGCGGAGCCGCGGGCAAAAGCTAGTAATATTATAAATGTGAAAGTAACTCTGTCTGTATGTTACGTTTTCACGCCTAAACCGCTGAACCGATCGTCATGAAATTTAGCAGAGATATAGCCTGGGATATGGAGAAGGACATAGGCTACTTTTTACGCGATAAACGACATTCACGCGGGCGGAGCCGCGGGCAAAAGCTAGTGTTTTATATTTTCAAGTTAAAGAAACCTTTAAAGTCATAAAAGTTATGTCCATTCGGCCATTTATATAGTTTGTTTTTAAATGAGTCGGTATTAATTAGAATGGATGACTATGTAGAGTTTATATGAGGACCTCAGAAACTGGACATATGAGAAGAAACAAACATCAATATCACGACGAAGTGTGATCAGTGATTTTGGGCCGCTATACAGGATGACTATTTAGTCACCTGTAAGGGATTCAAGGTCAAGGTTATGATTCCTGTCATACTAAATAACTTTCGCTATGAAACTCTTAACGAAAACATAAATATCAGGGTGTGGCCATTGATGTATAAAAAAGGAAAATAAGGCATCGCTCTAATGTCACATAAACATTATTGAACTAGAAACAATTACATGTAAACACACCCACACAACTACATTTCCCGATGTCGTGGGTCATGCATCAACAACCGAAATAGAGAGATATAACGCAGGATGTAGCGGGAACGAGAAAGCAATAATTGCCACTGTTACGTACCCATAACAACTCATAGCGCTGCCGCTTGTCTCTTCACACTCTTACGAATCATATATTTCTATCCCTTTCTGCTAATGGCGACCTAGAAAGCAGTATAATTCAGGAAAATTTTAAAGTAATTAAGTTATGATGTACTTACGAGTGGAAAGTAATCCCATGGAACTTGTTTTTGGTTTGTAAATTATTTTTGTATAAATAATTCACAAACACATATACACAACACAACACAGGATGGCATTGTTGATTCTTATCTAGACGATTACGGTAATTTTACTTAACGTACTACACATGTGCTACACAAATGCCAGTTAGATTGTGACTAAGATCAATTGTGCCGGTCGGCATAATTTATGCGGCCCACGTCGAGGAGCCAGTACCTAATCTTCCTTTTTTATAGATCAATGGGTGTGGCTGTGTCGTGGACACGGCCTTGTGTTTTACGTGAACTCGGGTACGTAACGGGTAATATTTTCGCCCAGATGTACGGGCACCATCGTTGATCCACTCAGACACCTATATTCTTTCCCGGCACCGCTTCACGCTGTATATGGTGTTTTATGGATATCACTGGATTGTTCTTGAGAAGCCCTTTCTAACCCTAAACGATCTCTCTATTCTGATTTGGCTTTTTGACAAGTATAGGTTGCTATTGCATTATTAGGGTTCCGTACCTCAAAAGGAAAAAACGGAACCCTTATAGGATCACTCGTGTGTCTGTCTGTCTGTCTGTCTGTCTGTCAGTCTGTCTATCTGTCCGTCTGTCACAGCCAATTTGCTCCGAATTTAATGGACCGATTAAGTTGAAATTTGGTGTACATATCAATTTGTGTGACCCAAACACGGACGTGAACCGAAAATAAATGAATTTAGAATATTGGGGTCAGTTTTAGGGGGCAAACAAGAAAATTAAAAAAAAAAAGTTTTGCAAACTGTACCGTATGACATATCAAATGAAAGGGCTTACTGTGAGGGTTTCAAATGTATTTTTATTATAGTTTTAAAATAAATTGTTTTGAAGTTATAAGTGAAAATAGACGAAAATTGACCATTCCCCCCCTTATCTCCGAAACTACTGAACCTAAAATTTTGAAAAAAATACAGAAAATAGTTCTATACTTATAGATTACATAAAAATATATAAGAAGTCTATGGTCTTAAAATAACATGGTAAATCTCTCGATATTGTGCGTACAAACTTACATTTGCAGTTGGAATGTATGGGAGATTATGTTTACCAACTACAATGTTAAGTTTGTTCTTAGGATATATTCTTTCCAAGTACGGAACCCTTCATTGTACGTGTTCCGACACGCACTTGGCCGGTTTTTTTTTTTTTAAACGACTTTCCATAAAGGAGGTTTGTTACCTCAGAACTCCGTCGTTTATGAACCGATTTGGAAAATTCTTTTGTTATTTGAAAAGATATACTTCCAGATTGTACCATTTTGTTTTTTCAAAATCTAGTTCTGATGATGGAATCCGTGAGGAATTGAGGGAACTCCTCAAATTTTATAGCCAAGCATATAGCGATTTTTGTATTTTCATCAACAACTCAAGCATCTGCATTCATTATCATTTGATGAAGTGGAACTGATGAAGATGACCACAAATGGCCACCAGAACTCCTCAATGATAAGTATTTCACGGGTGGCGATAAGATATTTCGATTAAGATAGTTATGCGACTATGAAGCAAATTTAAATAAATAATTCTGATGAAAATGGTACCGAAGCCGGAAGGTATGCACCGGAACTCCGTAATAAAACAATGTATCCCAGCCGTGTTGGGCTTATTGGAATTGTCATGAGATGCACTCGGGCTATAAATGATTATTAACCGATTTTTGTTAACTTTGCTTGGGTAGTTTTTGAGTTAGCTTCGATAATATGTATTTAATCCACTTCGTATATCTTGTGTCACTGTTTTTTGTGCGGTGTAGCAAATAGTGGTAAACAAATTACTGTGGGGTAGGTACCATAACAAAAAAGTGTAAAATAAAAAACTTAAAAGAAAAAAGAGTCGACTTCAAAAAAAAAAAAACACTAAAAAGTGAAAAATAACTTTTTTCTTTTTTTTTGTCTTTTCTTTAACACCATATAAATATATTCACTATAACTAATTCACACTTATGTTTTATATACGCAATCCACAGATCTTGACGAGAGTTGACGATTGAAACTCAAATGAACGTCGTACCTTCTCCGACACAAAATTTGTACTAAATGGAAATTATGTGACGCAGCGAAACGACCTCAAAATGGCAGCACTTCCCCATCCGCCGCGCGCGATGCGTGACAGTCTTCATTCAACGTAACGAATTTATTTATCCCTTAGCTATCGAGTTGTGTAATTCAATATTTGATGTCGATGACAGATATGTAACTGTAACACTAAACTGTATCCCGTGATTTTTTTATCATCAGTTTTCTGAATTACCTCCCACTATGGGAGCACTATTCACGTCAAGAAGAACAAATTCCTATACAACAGTAGACAGAATATTTTGAAACACGTAGGTTCTTTTTTTTACGAATCGTGTATGATTTTCATAGCGTAAGTTGTTCAGTATGACACGTAGTTGCTCCTTGATGGATGCAGGTGACTGAATAGCCACTATATAAAAAATTTACAATATTTAATTTTTTATTAATAAAAAATGAGTAATTAATCATAATGTAATTGTAACAGAAAGATAGAAAGAAAAATACTGTTTAACCAAACTTAAACAACAATTTATTAATAAAAGGTTTATATTCAATATAATATAACTCCACCCCTGGCTCGAACACATGCGGTGATCCACCTGGGCATGCTGAGAATAAAGTTATCCAGCATTTCTTGGGGTAACCTGTCCCATTATTGACCCTGATTGGTTCCCTGAGCTCTGGCACTGTCAGGGGACGTGGCTGACGGTTCCAAACAGCTCGCTTAAGAGCATCCCACGCGTGCTCTATTGGGTTTAAGTCAGGCGAGCCGAATCATAATATAATCTACCGTACCTAACAAAAAAGATGTCGATTTTTTAAACCTCCAGCCCATCTCAGCATTGTTAGTCCTATCCAAACATGTCATCTTATTTAAATACTATTTGCTCTATAACTATTAGATGTTATCCACACAATGCTACGCTAATTGTTCTACAATAGCCTCTAAACACTAGTTTGACCTACATCTAGTAATCTAGTATTTATTGTTAGGCAAGCTGTGGCATGCATGAATCTTAATGTGAATTTGATTAACTTGGTTGGGGCCTTGCATCTTAGTTTGAAGTTTACTTAGTGAGCACGAACATCAAGTAGTAGATAAGGGTGAAGCCAGACGAGCGTAATTTTTTGAGTTATGAGTCGCGTAATTTCGGGCGCGTAATTTCTGCTCGGCAGAAATTCTGTTGGGCTGCCAGACGAACGTAATTTATTCAGTTCTTTTTCAACGCTTGTATTGGGTGTTTGTGTAGTGCTAAGGATATAATAAAAACGTTGTGTATTTACGAAGCATATAGCGAAGACACATGATGATAGAAGAAAATACTGGGTGAATCCACTCAACAGTGAAAGACTGATGCGCACAGTTTCATGTCTTGTATGAACGTTTATGTGCAAATCCAGATATATTTCAAAATTACTCCATATGCCATTATAAATGGTTTTCAAGAATTATTACATCTCGTAAAATATTTTATTACTAAATCAGACACAAATATGAGACTAGCCATCAGTGCAGAGGAAAGACTAATTATAACACTCAAGTAAGTTTTTAAAGTGTTTTTATTTCCACGAGTCGCCCTCCTCTCGCCGCGAACTCAATTCAGCCGGGATTGTGCTCGTGAGTCGGCAGACAACTCATTTTGCGTCGCCGTGTGAACGAAACAGGATTTTTGTATGAAACCGAATGTAGCAGAAATTACGCGACTCACAACTCAAAAAATTATGCTCGTCTGGCTTCACCCTAAAGGGTTATAGGCACTGTTATCTATTAGCAATCTGTAAGATTTTTTATACTACTTAGTTATAAATCAGAGAGGCTCGTTCTTCTTCTCAATCGTTCGTTCACTTCTTAGAATCGTGACTCCGTTTCAAATTGTCAACGGTCTTTCTCCATCTGTTACGATCGATGGCCTGGCGGAGTGAAGCACTGATAAGTACCTCCAGTTTCATCACCAAAACGGTGATGAAATCATCGTGAGGAAACCGGCATGTCCTAGAACCGAAATTCGAAGACATGTGACATCTACCAACCCGCACTGAGACCGCGTGATGGATGACGCCCCACTATGTATTTCGCACCGAGAGGAAGCCAAAGTCCCAGCAGTGGAATAATTATAGGTTACTTGACTTGATTATTTTATTCTTATTTTTTTATTCTAGGTACATCGTCTTCACCTATAAATATTAATTAATGAATACAAACTATTGTTAACATTTTAAAAGAGTAAGTATGGAGTTTCTTGCCCATTCTTCTCCATACATAACTACATTTTGGAAGGCGCAACTAGAATCATTTAACTATTCATGTAATTTTTGACGTTCAAAAGTGCATCTTCGTGCCTATTTGAAATAAATTATTTGACTTTGACTTTGACTTTTTGACTTACATGGTAGCTTTTGCCCGATAGTTATCGCGTAAAAATGTAGCCCATGTTCTTCTCCATATCCCAGGCTATATCCCTGCTAAATTTCATGACGATCGGTTCAGCGGTTAAGGCGTGTAAACGTAACATAAAAACAGACAGACAGACAGAGTTACTTTCACATTTATAATTTTAAAGTATGAATTATGACGGAGAAAATAGTAAGCCAACATTGCCATATCCATGTTATTCTCGTATCGTCTTTCATTTTCATTTAAAAACTCGTGCTTCTTTGAAACTAAAAGCGCAATAAGCTATTTTCTGGGTCAACAGTTACGTGTCATAGCAATAGAAAGTGACGACGAAATATTATTTATTTATTTACAGGAGAACCAGCAGTTAAAACTGATTGATAACAATTGTATAAGAAATATAGAGCCAATTACAGATTCTCACGATTATGATCATTATTAGGTAGATTTCGTCAGAAAAAATCTACCTAGTGGTCTTGCACCTAAAGTCGAGTTTTCTGAAAATTTCACCATAGGGGTCGTTAGTTATGACCCATAGAACCCAAATCAATCGCCGGTTAAAACGTTTATATATATATATATATATATATATATATATATATGTTTATATATATATATATATATATACATATATGTATACGTATGTATGTTGGATAGTTGGTGAGGCGACAAGCAAAATTTAGCCACACTCTGTAGAGTGTGGCTAAATTCAAGTGTGGTTAAATCGGTGCATAATTGCGACCTGTAGGTCGCAATTATGCACCGATTGCTTTCAAACTTGAGTTCGTGAATGGGCGGAATTCGTCCATGGCGGGCGGCGGGGCGGCAGTTTTTCGAAAATCTGTTTTTTGGCCATAACTTTTTTCCTATGGATTTTTTTTGAACCGTTTAACATTTTTACGTATCATTTCAAGTAAGAATACAGCTTTTACCTAAATTGAAACTTTTTTGATGCAACTCCTAACTTGGGGAGGGGGTTGAAATTTCCAAATTTTTAGGAAAAAAAATATCATATCTCCTTGACGACCAAGTATTTTGTTAGTATTCATAATGAAGGGAATCTCAGCGCGGAGAAAGTTTCTTCGTGGAACCTTCTTCGAAATCTACCTCCTCCTGCGGCTTGCCGAAGGGATTTTTTTTTGCCATTTCTATCATTGTATAATTTAAAGTACCTTTTGGCAAACAGAAGGATGACATCAAAATCAATGTAACCTATCGCGGGCTACTGCTGGACATACATAGGTTTCCCAGACTGCGCCCGTTCGTAAAAAATTGCAATTTGACTGTGTTCAAAGATCATTCGCGGCCTGGGTGTGTTAAACTTGTGTTAAAACTCGAAGATACAAGTGAAAATACGTGGAAATGCACAGAAATCATTGCTCCAGGCATTCATCCGCAACACAAGTAAGGTATTAGTGCCTACCTGGTCAGTTTCTGTCATCCATTGTGTTTTTTACCTCAATAACTACGAAAACTTCTATTGTTGTATATCACTTCATTCGCTTATACATTATCTTGTGGCGGCACAGACAACGCCACATGCGAACTACGTACCAAAGACCTGACGTCACAAATCCTGCATCGCGCAATCAGAGTTTACCGCGCGACTAGCTTATATACAAAATCCCGACATCAACCGTTGGGCAGTTGCCCACCAGACACGACACCCGTCTGGTCGGAGGATCCTCTCTTTTCTATGAGGATGAGTGAACTTTACACGCTGTTCCTTATACCTCTTATAATCCACACTACAAAACTCAGCGTCCTCCGCCTTCCTCATCCAGTCTGACCCAGCCACGTTTTCAAGGTCATCGGTGTCCCACACTACGCTTGCCGTTACGTAGTCTCCACTGTAGGACTCGTCTGCTCCACCGACCATCGGTCCTTTACCAAACATAGCCAGCCTACTGCCAGTTCAGCTTGCTTATTCTGCAAGCTATGTCAGTAACTAAGGTACTTTTAAAGAAATATTAATGTGGACGGCTCCATGGTGCCCATATTAACAAAATTAAAAAAAAAACGACCACGTCGACCTGTCCAGTAGTGTCCAGTGCTAACCTAAATCTATAATTACCCCTTATTAACCCATTTTTCTTTATCTACTATAAAACCTGCCACATAAGCCTACACATGTTCAGGGTCTAAGAAACGTACCAGTGCTCCCCGAGGGACTTTGGCAATCTTTCTCAGACCTCGTTAAGTTCCTCCGGTGTTCCCCCAACGGTATACATACATATTGATTCTTATGTTATTTTAGCTTTTATGTTAGATTGCTTTGTTGGTTGGTTTATTTTTGTAGCTTCTTGTAAATGGGGTTAAGGTGTTTCTGCGATTTGATAAAAATTGATTTTATTTAGTCATTGGCATTGTAGAATGAATGAACTATGCTTGGAGTTTCCCTACGTGATCGAATCAGAAATGAAGAAATCCGCAGAAGAACCAAGGTAACCGACATAGCTCGAAGAATTGCCAAACTTAAGTGGCAATGGGCAGGGCACATTCTAGAGTGGCGACCGCGTACCGAAATACGTAGCGTTGGAAGGCCTCCCATAAGGTGGACCGATGACCTTGTGAAAACCGCAGGAATCCGATGGATGCGGGAAGCAGAACCGGTCGAAGTGGGGGTGCTTGGAGGAGGCCTATGTCCAGCAGTGGACGTCTTTTGGCTGAAATGATGAATGTAGGATGAATACCAATTTCTGGGCAGTTAGGTTTATTTTCGATGCCCATGAAAACTGTTTCTTCTTTCCAAAGACCGTTTGGAGTTGAAACTCTCGTGCCGCGGGGTCCGAGTGCTAATGGTTTGTTCAACGAAATCTACAAACGGCTGGTTTACACTTCCCGTGACACAATGGCTGGCTTTTACCTTGGCCAGAGGCTAAGCATTGCCATACAACGTGGCAATGCCGCCAGTCTCTTGGGTACATTACCAGTAGACAGTGACGCGGAGGAATTTTTCGACGCAATATTTTAGGTTTTTAATAGTTTTAGTTAGGTTAGGATATTATATTTTTATTTTAGTAACCTGTTAGTCATCTGCCTTGCCTTTTCCCAACTATGTCGGGGTTGGCTTCCAGTCTTACCGGATGCAGCTGAATACCAGTATCCATATTCCATACTAATATTATAAATGTGAAAGTAACTCTGTATGTCTGTCTGTCTGTCTGTCTGTATGTTACGTTTTCACGCCTAAATCGCTGAACCGATTGTCATGAAATTTGGCAGAGATATATCTCTACCAATATAGTGTAACCTGGATAGATTACACTGAAAAGTCTTCTGATTAAAATGATCACCATTTTTATTTTTTTTTTTATTATCTATTGTAATAAGACTTAATTATCAACACAGATTAATGGACTTTCAACAACACAAAAAAATCTCATAGCAACAGAGTTCCTATCACACGTAATCGCACCAAAGATGTTTGCAGCTCAAAGCTTAAAAATTCAGGATCCATCAGAAGGCTAATTACTTCGGCGTGCTCTCGTAAATCAGAACGTCTAGAGTTTCTCTCCATCTTGTACTTACTGAGGAGGTAACTAGGAGTAAAAGGTAAGAAATCTCATCATATTTTTAAGTCAAAAGAAGGTTTTGAATGTTCAGTGATTGCGTTATTTTTAGAAAAAACGGAACCCATATAGGATCACTCGTATGTCTGTATGTCTGTCTGTCTGTACTCACGGCCCATTTGCTCCGAATCTAATGGATCGATTAAGTTGAAATTTGGTATACGAATGAACCAAACACGAACATGTAACGTAAAAAAATGAATATTGAAAAAAAGTTTTACAAACTGAACTATGTGGCACATTAAATGAAACTTATTATAATAATAACTTTATTTCCGAAGTATCCATTACAGAACATCCATATTTGTGTTAGTAAGTACTTAATAACTACGTTACTAAACCACAAAAATATAAATAAAACAAACAAAATTAACTAGACACATGGAGTGCGATCCAGTGTCTAAGAAGTACTAAGAAGATCTTTTTTTTTTTTAATAAGTTTAATATAAATAGTTTAGAAGCTATTTAAGAAAATTTACCATTTCCCCATTTGTCTTCGAAACTACTGAACCTAACATATCATAAAAAATACAGAAAATAGTTTTTTACTTAGAGATTACATTAAAACCTATCCGTTATACAAATAAACACGGAATAAAGTTATGCTAGGTATAAACGTCAAAAAATTTATGGGTATACCGAAGATATTCCTAGGATAACTTTATTCCGTGTTTATTTGTAAGGCCCTAAAAGTATAATTATGGTCTTAAAATAACATGGAAAATCACTCAATATTGTGCGTACAAACTTACATTTGCAGTTAGAATGTATGGGGGAACATGTTTTTCAACTAAAAAGTTAATTTTGTTCTTGGATTAAATTCATCCCAATTAAAGAATCCTTCATTGTGCGTTCCCTTTATCAATTATCTGTCCTAAGCCAATACACCATGCTTTAACTGTTGGACTATACATTAATTTAAATGACTTTTTATTATAACCAACCAATCACTGCGATTCGGTAACACCGAATCACATTAGGATTTCGGAAAACATAATAAGTAATAAAGATGAAACTGGTCGACAATTTTTCCATACAAATTTCGGGGGGGTATTACTCCACTGTTTGACATTGTACATCAAAAATTAAACATGATTTCGTTTTCTCTTAGTATTAATTTTGTCTGTACGGAAGCAGAATATTAAATTAAAAAGTTATGAGCCAACAAAGATTCGTTTTCCCTGCTAATTTTAAGGCAACTTTGGGCGTAACTAAGTAATAAAATAAGTGTAAAATCTCCAAAACAAAGTCCGCTCCGACAAAGTTCAATTGTCGAAGATTCAATATACTTTATTTGTAATTGATTTTCCCAGTAGTTTTGTCATAAAACTCAACCTTCTAATGGACTTTTCGTTATTTTTACTTACGGTTTACTATGAATTATCGTGCATTTCACTCAACACACGATGAAGGACACGATGCTAGGTGAGACAGCGTGCTTTTTGGCCACGCCCGCCAGTGAGTTTGAGCCCGCGACTAGTTGGCTTTTAATAATAGATATATTCGGACGCTATCTTACTAACTTGCATAATTATTTTCCTTCACAGCTCATCTTTTCTACGTACATTAAAACCATCTTTCCCCAAAGATTAAACTTAATCTGCTATCAATTCCTTGGAAGATGTCGTCAGCGCAGTTTAGCGAGTCGTTAGGTAATCAATGGGGCGTTTAGAGGACTCCACTAGACCGAAACTACCCACGGAATCCGTTTGATTGTACTAATTGTTTTCGTGAAGCTCTCCTAGGTTCCTATGTCTGGATTTGTAGCTGAAGTTTAGCGTAGAAAGCTTTAGTTTAATGTGCATTTGAGGAATTAACTACCTTTGTTAGGTAGGAATAGGTATATTAACCCAGATACTTGGATAGGGCTTTTAAAAGGACCAAACATTAATTAAATCCACCTGCATTTTTCATATTTACTGAAGGCGCAGATATATGCCAGTGACCTTGAGTGTTAAGCTTGCGTGTTCTGTACTGAGCTCACGCAAAGCGTCGTACGTCCAGCTAGTAATAGGACTCCCCCATCCAGGAGCGCTGTCCCAAATAAGACGCATTATTAATTAATTATACATAAAACAAAAGGTATTTTAATAAAACACGTATAATAAAAGATCAATATTTAAATTAGCTTTAAAAAGGTGAAGGAAAATACGCTTGATAGATTTTGCGTGATTCTCAGTTTTTTATCCGCGTTTTTAACTTTACAAATTAATTTCTCTATGAACATAATCTAAAATATTCACATATTAAGTTATTAAGAAAATGCTCTAATTTAACATATATTTTTTTCCAAATAATTAACACTACTTGTTTGGACGTGATCTTCAGTATAAAATCATTAAATGTCGGTTATCGTCGCCTGAAATAATTTACATAGATATTTATAGTGTCATGTTACTAAATTCCCATCCACATTTTATTTAATTCTGTTACTTGGACTATTGGACACATATTTTCATATAAATTTTGTGTTTTTGAAGATCTTGGAGTTTTTTTGAAATACGTGATAAAACTCCAAGATCTTCTTTGATATTTGATAAGTATTCAAAAAATTGGCCTTATTACTTTGTTTCGAAACAGATAACAAATTTAATTTTTATTACGTTTCAAATTGCTGGCCTTTGAAAAAGCAAAAAAATTAAATGCAAGCTGCATGCTAATGATTTTTAATGTTATGACATAGCGTCTGTGGCCTTAAGGCCTTAAGGACCTCTATATTACTATAGGGGTCCTGCCATATATACGACGGGCTTTTTAAAAGGCCACAGAGCTTATGACATAACATTACAAAAGGAGTGGCTTAAACGTTGGGACAATTATTACAAACTAGCTTTTGCCCGCGGCTCCACCCGCGTGGATGTCGGTTATCGCGTAAAAAAGTAGCCTATGTCCTTCTCCATATCCCAGGCTATATATCTGCTAAATTTCATGACGATCGGTATAGTGGTTTAGGCGTGAAAACAGACAGACAGACCCTTTTAATTTTCATTATTTTGATACCCTTCTCGATAGGTTTGTTTTTTTTTTAATTTAAGTATTACTATTTCGCGCCAATAATCCGCCATTTTGTTTTTCTAAGGACACTTGGGGTTTTAAAACGAATATAATGATACCTTAACTGTCGAAATCCATCCAGCCTGTTTGGAAGATAGGTACGAGGTAATAAAGAAATTTTCAAACAAACATACCAAGATACGCGCGAAAAACATAACCCTTCCTTGGCAGTCGGGTAAAAAAATTATAAGTTATCCTAAGTAAAGTTAATTAAGCAGACAAGACGTCAATGCTGCCAATTCTTTGCCTAAACCCAGTTACAGACAAATACCCATACAGTTAAAAACATAATAATAATCTTTCAAACTACACAACTTAAATTGAATGCATTTGTACTACACTTCCCTTTTTGCCTTCAAACTGCAGCAAACACAAACGTCATTAAGAGAGGGGAACGACTGAACACGGTAGTTTGCCAGTATGTGTACTTGTGTATTATTTGAGTAGTTGTGTACTTATGTACTGTGTAGTTATGTACTGTGTGTATTTAATCGTGAGGAAAACGGGGTAGAATAATTAGGTACAAAGTGGCTTTTAAGTAGAATGAGAAATCTGCTGGCAACATTTGAATTCTAATTTTGAATTTGAATTGAAGTTATGAGGTTGGTTGTTATGATTAATTTATCTAGGCGTCTTCCAGTTAAAAAAAAGGCCTTCTTAGATAAATCCTTTTCCCAACTAAGTTGGGTGCAGCTGAATATCAGTATTTTACATGGAGTTACTGCTTATCTGACCTCCATAACCCAGTTATTGGGTAAGACCAATATACGAAGTACGATATACCTCTTGGTAAGACTGGTTGTCAGACTTTCGGGCTTCTGACGACCCGTAACGACTGTCAAAGATCCACGAATGACAGCTGGGACCAACAGCTTAACGTGCTTTCCGAGGCACGGAGGGGTCTTGGTAAGTAAAGATGGTCACCCATCACGGACCAACCGCGGCAAGCGTAGCTTAACTTGATCGATTGACCCGTGCGGCTGTTATTACTTAGCCACAAGCACCAACTTTTTTTTTTTTTAAGATAAGTCCTGCTATCATATTATAAAAAGAGCGAGTCGGACTCGCGCACCGTGGGTTCCGTACCATCGAAATTATATAGCTTAAGTCGTATAAGTTCCTAAATAATTCTGTGCCCAGAAAAACTACAACTGTGCTTTACCCAAAGCAACCTGCGAGTAGGTAGAAAGGAGGACATTTTGGTTGTGAACCGTGAAATGTTTTTAAAATTTCATCAGAGAATTTTGCGCTGCGGTGTAGGTATATTGCAGTTTTAGGTTAGCGTCATCTGTTGACCGACAGTGGAACTAATGTAAGTTTTGTTGATGATTTCTGAAAAAGTATGCTATTTAAAAACATCGTTTTATTTTTCCTGTAATCTTTACACAAACTTCTATCACATGGAATAATTTCATATTATTATCTATGCAAACTTCGGAGATAACCCCTTATCTCCGAAGTTTGCATAGATAATAATATGAAATTGGGGAGGGGTGGGGTACGGTACGCCAAAAGTCGAAAACTATACGGCCTAAAAAAAAATTTGAGCGACGCTAGCGCTGCCTAGCGACGCATGACAGAGTCTACAACATAACGCTCGACCGGCGGTAAGTGATCGCCGCACATTCGACAAGTGAGGTTCATCGGTGGCGGTAAAGCAGTGAAGAAATCTAGAAACTGTCGCGCGTTCGGTATAGTTGTCTCGTGTATCTACATTAATTACTTTGCATACCCATTACTGTACAGAATCAAGTTCTTCTAACTGAACAGACAGATTTGCTGCTGGGGAGTTTGTTCCGCTACTTCTTCTTCCCAGTTAAAGCACTAGGAAGTGGGGAAGGGATGGGAGTTTTGGGTAAACTGTCTAATGTAAATTTTGTAGTTGGTGCTGAATATCAGCCTAGGTTGAGTAACTGACTTTTGATTCATAACGGTTTTTCTATTGCGCAATAACCAACAGTACCCACAGTACGCCCACAGTAGTTAAAATCTGGCTGATGATAACGAGAGAAAACTACTGTTCTCCGACACATACACATACATCATTTTTGAGATACTGTGTTAAATGTTACAACAAAATATCTTCTGACATATCGCACACCTAGATAAAGAGTAGCACAACTCAAAATACCTCTTTTTTCGGGAACAGCAAAAAAACGTTCTACTCATTTTCTATTTGACCGATTTAAATTATTGTTGTATGATGTTGTATATTATTTTACTAAGATATTAATTTGCTATTAATATATATATTTTTTATATTAATTTAGTAAAACAACAATTACTTTCATTTGTCAACAATACTGGGGTAAGTGGAAATAATTTGAAGAACACACAAGAAACAAGACCGATTCAATCACGAATACGAAATCAACTCAAAATAATTCACGCTTGATTACTGCGATTAGCCACGAATAAAAAACTAAGTCGAAATAATTTACTCTTTGAGCGTATTGACAGCATCTTTCCCTGCAGCTGACATGTCGTAACTGGTGATGTGTTACTGTTGTTGATGGGGGGTGACCGTGGAGCTACTCAAAAAGACTGACTTACAGCGCAATCTAGTCTTTTATGAATGGAGTTTGTACACCGGTGTCTTTGGACTTAATGTAGTTTTCAACACTGATTCCGATAATCGCAATAACTCGATTTTGGATTATTTTGAGTTGTGCCACCCTTCATCTAGGTGTGCGATATTAGAGTTCCTGCGGCCTTCACAAGGTCATCGATCAACCTTTTTGGGAGGCCTTCCAACGCTACGTCTTCCGGTACGCGGTCGCCACTCCAGAAGATTTCGGCCCAATCGGTCATCGTGGCAATATAAGGCACATTGCTCGCAGAACGGATGACCGACCGGCAATGTGCCCTGCCCACTGCCATTTAAGTGAAGGCCGCAGGAATCCGCTGGATGCAGGAAGCACAGAACTGGTCGAGGTGGCGGTGCTTGGGGGAGGCCTATGTCCAGCAGTGAACGTCTTTCGGCTGAAATGATGATGATGATGATAATACAATTAAATGAAAGAAAATCTGTGATTACTTTAACTCACACACTGGTCAGTGTGTGAGTTTAATTTTTTAAACTCACAATTAATTGTTAAAATTTTATGTAAATCTACTTTTACAATGTTTGTAAATATTTGAGCACCATGTATCTATCGCATAATTAATGTATCGGTCATTACTTCACTTTTCATTATTCTTACCTACTGTGATAAATTATATTCTAGATACACACATCATCTTCACAATAATTATGTATGTAATGTATATAAAATATTGTAAACATTTTAAAAGAGTAAGTGTGGAGTTTCGTGACGCATTCTTTTCCATACGTAGGTAACTTTGGAAGGGACAAATAGAATTTAAAAAAAAATTGTTGTAGGCCGCTTTCCGAATTGGCTATAATCGCTTACAGCGCTCACATCGTCTCACATGCGTTCCGATTTAGATATTACGATTATGACAGCAGAGGGCTGTCAACAACTCGGAACGCTCATGAACGCGCTCACGGTGCTCACTCAATGTCAAAACGATATTAGAGTATTTCTCTGTGTAATACACCCAAAATTTCTTCTTCTTAGGTTAGGTAGCAACTGTAGCCAAAAGAATAATTTCGAAAATGCCACGATTGCTATGATGCAACTCAAAACAAAACAGCACAACTGTCATTTTTGACAGCGCTCACGGCGATATTAGTAAAAAGCATGGTCGGCGTTATCGCAAGATGGCGAATGTCATGACGTCATCTATGACGTTTCACGGGACATCGTTATCGCGCTCACGCTAATTCGGTACGGGTTTTAGCACGCGAATATCGATATTATCGCAACTCGGAACGCAGGGGTAAATGTTGACGTCAAAAGTGCCTTTTATGGGCCTATTTAGAATAAATGATTTGTCCTTTGACTTTGACAACTCAAATGTACAGTGAGAACGTGACGATATTTTTTTCGCTATTACGATGGGTCCCATGGAAAAATTTGTTCAGTTATTATGGTCTGTACGACACCCTTAAATTCGACCACCCCTTTCTGATACATGCTGTGTATGTACATTCTGTGTAGACATTTTTTAACTCCTATCTAACCAACTCAAGATTAATGAACCGTCAAAGACAAACATAGATCCTTCTAGACAAGTTTTAGATTCCTAGAACCAAGTTTGAATAGTTAATGCTAAAGTTTTAATTGTTCCAAGTGCTAGTGCATCTATAATAAACAGTCGTAAGTGTCTTCAAGTACAGCATCAACTTCATTGAAACTAAGTTTAAGTAAATCATACTGGTTTAAAAAGTTTAAATTGAACATATGAAATAGTTTTATATATATATATATTTTTCTGCGAATTTCTTTTTAGTTATGGGTGTTTGGAAGCTAGGTCCTTAAGGCGCTACCCCGAGCAAAACCTTGAGATAGTGCGTTTTTCAGAGGCTTAATAGCCTTTGAAATACGCACTTTCTCAAGGTTTTAACTTTCACTTATAAATTAAGAGAAATAAACTATATCTAAAAGCACATTATCAATTTTCGATATCATACTTTCACATTGCACGTTCTTATTTATTTTTGTTTTTTATTTTTTTGTACATATTATAGTTCTTAGTTTTGTGTTGCGTTGTGTTGATACCAAAGCTCACTTGAATTGTCTATATGTAACATGTCAAATCTGTATTTTTTCAGGACATAAACTTTTATTATTATTATTTACATTATTTATCATCATCATTTCAGCCGAAAGACGTCCACAGCTGGACATAGGCCTCCGGGAATTTTCCATAATCGCCACGCTTGGTAGGCGGGTTGGCGAACGCAGTAGTGTTAAAAATGCATAGAGAACGCTGCTGCCCATTCTCTAGTAAGTCCCTTAGTCGCCACCCACGACACGACACCCACGGGCGGAAATGGGGTGATGCTCCGGCACCACACGGATCTTTCATTTATTTGTATTGTATTATTTGGTGTCTTCATTAAAACCCTAAATACAAATGAACTCAAAGAAGTAATTATTTCGTCGGGCAAAAAAATATGTGAGCCCCAAACAGGTACAAATGCCTATAGGTCAATTCTCGTACTTAAAAACCGTTCAAATTCAAGTCTCAATCTCAGCTCTGCGGGAATCAATGTGAAAAACTTGTCGAAAATGTAAGTAAATTAGAGGTTTTTAAACACACTCCCTATATATGTACGTGATCGAATCAGAAATGAAGAGATCCGCAGGAGAACCAAGGTTATCGACATAGCCCGAAGAATCGCCAAACTTAAGTGGCACACTGAAAAAAATGTTTACCTATACATAACCAAACTTTCGTCAACATGTAACACAAAAAAGTGACCACATAACTTTATGCAACATGTAACCAAAACCTGTGCTGGCTGTTGTGTATCACTTTTATTAAATCAAGTTAACCTTTATAAAGTCTTGTCAAACTTTGATTATTCCTGAAATAGCCGAAGTAGTTAATTAGTGTGGTTATTAGTTAGCACATTGCTCGCAGAACAGATGGCCGTTGGGGCCGAAATGTTCTGGAGTGGCGAACGCGTACCGGAAGACGTCGCGTTGGAAGGCCTCCCACAAGGTGGACCGATGACCTTATGAAAGCCGCAGGAATCCGCTGGATGCGGTAAGTGCAGAACCAGTCGAAGTAGCGGTGATTTGGGAAGGCCTATGTCCGGTAGTGGACATCTTTCGGCTGAAATGATGATGATGAGACACATTCAGACCGCGATTAGAACGCAAATGCTCTTAAAAACACGGGAATTTCCACTCTGTTCTCAAGCCACGCATTATTACCCACTCTATTCTAATTTACATATCGCTTAAGAGTCAACCCTTTCAATATCAAGTTGTTATCTCAAATAATGTTGTGTACCGCCAGCGATGGGATAACGACGGTTGTAATTATTGTTACGTCACAACAATCATAGTTGCTATTGACAATGTTGGTTTACCGAAGGATGGGTATTAAAATGAAAGTGTTTATTGCTATCTCTTACTCATGTATTGAACAAAAAAGGGACAAGAGACAGGCATGTAGAAATTGTAGAATTTGGTAATAGTCAGTTTAACCATATATAATCCATCAAAGGCTTCTGTGGCTTTTAGTATATAATATTTTAAACTCTACGATCTACATTTTGAACATGAATAAAAAAAAATAACACACAATACAACAACAATACAATAACAACAACAACACTCACACACAACATAATATAATAACTCATTAATTTAATTCATTTTAATCAATTTAGCGTTTAGTAATTAATTAATTGTGTTATTATCTGCGCATAATGTAGTGCATGTTGTGGTTTTCTATAAGAAATGAGGCGCTTAGACTTAAGTGTGTAATGTACTAATTTTAAAGCAATAGTGTACTCATTGTTGAAGAGCCTAATGTATAAAATTCTCGTGTCACAATGTTAGTCACCATACTCCTCCGAAACGGCATCACCGATTATTATGAAATTTTATAAAATATGCATATGCTTATTCAGTAGGTCTGAGATTCGGCTACTATCAATTTTTTTTTTAAGTTTTGGTTAGGTAGGTAGGGAAGGGTAAGGTAGGGTAGGTAGGTAGGTAGGGTAAGGTAGGGTAGGATCTCGTCTTTCTACACTAACGTGCACGTCTTTCTACATTGTTCTCACATGTATAACTTCAACATGAATGATGTAACCCATATTTTGTAACAATATTTTGTTTTAAAAGAGTTTCCGTGGAGTTTCTTGTCCGTTCTTCTCCATAGGAACCTACTACGCTTTGGAATGGGCAACTAGCTTCATCTTTCTGACTGACCGACCCCTTGACAATTCAAAAGTGCCTGTAATTGGTTCATTTGAAATAAATGCTTTGAGTTTGAGTTTGAGTTTGATAGGGAGGGTAGGTAGGTAGGGTAGGTAGGGTAGGGTAGGGTAGGGTAGAGTAGTGGAGTTTATACTATAGCTTTTGACAGAACGAAGTCTGTCGGGTCAGCTAGTAAATAAGTAAATAAATACACTTTCTAAACATACATATAGATATAGTACATTCCCCAATAATACTCTAAGAAAATTCATTCGTATGTCCGTACAATGAGAAATTCCCTCTGCTATGCGTATAAGACAGTAGTATATTAAATTCCTATGTAACGTCGCGTTGCTTGCGTCTGGGTTCTGTACATAAAATGGGTCATGGTGGATTTGATTGCTTTCCATTTGAACCGTAATACGATTATTTTCTGTTTTCTAGCTCAATTTAATTATCTTGCATTTCTTATGAAACGCAACGTCTCGCCTTTCACTCTGTATGTCTGTATGTTAGTGCGTTTAAACCTCGATTATAGGTTAGTCATATTAGTATTAGACAATGTACTTGCCATTAGTTATTTCATAGATTCTAGAGGAGCTCGTGGCTAAGTAATAAGAGCCGCACGGGTCGATCCATCAGGTTAAGCTACGATGGGTGACCATCTTTACATACCGAGACTTCTCCGTGCCTCGGAAAGCACGTTAAGCCGTTGGTCCCGGCTGTCATTCGTGGATCTTTGACAGTCGTTACGGGTCGTCAGAAGCCCAAAAAAGTCTGACAACCAATCTTTCCAAGGGGTATCGTGTTACCCAGTTACTGGGTTGTGGAGTCAGATAGGCAGTCGCTCCATGTAAAATACTGGTATTCAGCTGCATCCGGTTAGACTGGAAGCCGACCCCAACATAGTTGGGAAAAGGCTAGGCAGGCAGATTCTCTGGCTAAGTAGTATGCATAAAACTACGATAACCTTTCCTGTGATAATAACGGTAGATCTGTGTTTTATTCTGTAATGTCCCAATCACACTTTCATAGTTTAATTTTTCACAAATTTTTAGAGTTCCGTAGTAAATAAGGAATACTTATAGTTCGCCATGTCCATCCGTCTGTCTGTATGTCTGTCTGGTTTAATGTCTGTGTTTAATCACGCCAACAAGTGGTAAAATAAAATCTTGAAAAAATAAAATATTTAGGGTACCCGGTATTTCGGTACACGTAAAGTGAGAATGATATTTATTTTTCTCGTCTATCCCACGGTTTTGGGATATCGTTGGATAGGCCGTTTAAAAATATTACGGGTTTGTTAAAACCATTAAAAAAATGGTTTTCACAAACCCGTTCAATGGTTTTCACAATTCAGGGATCCGTTTGCGTAATATATTATTAAGATTTAAATTACACATTTTTAGGGTTCCGTAGTCAACAAGGAACCCTTCATAGTTTCGCCATGTCCGTCTGTCTGTCTGTCCGCGGCATAGCTCAGAGAATCTTAGTACTAGAAAGCTGTTATTTGGTATGGGTATACATATTAATTACGCCGATAAAGTGGTAAAATAATATATTGTTTTTTTTTTTTTTTTTGTTAAGGGTACCTTTTGGACACGCAAAGTGGGGATGATATTTTTTTCTCTCATCTTCCCATAGTATTGAATTACCGTTGGATAGGCCGTTTAAAAATATTGCGGGTTTGTGAAAACCCTTTTTCGATTTAGGGATCCGTTTGCGTAATATCAAGCTTTAAATTACACATTTTTATAGTCAGTTTTTTATTAGTCATTTATCCCCCCTGCCAGCTAAATGGTTTGATTTTGGATATGTGACAAAATTCACAGCAATAGTAACGAAGTTAAAAGGAAAACTATCACAGCTAAGTAAAGAGCTTTAAGGAGTAATAGTCGACGAATGTTAAGTTTGTTCTTGGGATAAATTCATCTCAACTACGGAGCTCTTCATTGTGCATGGTCCGAGGCGCACTTGGCCGGTTTTATAGTACTGAATACCGATCTCGCAGACTAGCTGTTATTTTTACCACTGTATTTTGGTCTACGACCGTATAGGTATTCAGTACATGAGAAAATACGGTTATTATTCAATTCGATAAAATTGTTCTGTACTATTACATTTATCCTATTTTATTCCGTTCTATTACCTACATATATTCAATTTTGTATGATTATATTCTGTCCGGTGGCCAGCACATCAAGTTACCACAAACAGTCAAATTTTCTCGTTCGATTTTGAACTTAATCATCAACATTTTAAAGTTTATAATCGTTTGGAGAAATTTTAGTTTCGTGTAGCTTGATGTGCTAGCCATTGGTGCCGATTCCCTTGTTCACAAACTAAACTAAATTTAAATTCAGTGCATCTTTTTCTTTCTATTTTATTAAGAAAAGGACAGAAGACAATTTTTAGTTTAGACCTGTCAAATTAAACAGCGCTTGACGTAAATTGACGTAATTTTAGTCGGTAAGTTTTTAATCACGTCTAAACTTGTATGGAGTAGTGACAGGCGCTGATTAATTTGACAGGACTAAACTAAAATTTATCTTCTGTCCTTTTCTTAATGAAATAGAAAGAAAAAGATGCACTGAACTTAAATTTAGTTTAGTTTGTAAACAAGGGAATCGGCACCACTGTAGGTACGTTAAAGACGACTAATCTACAAATGTAAAAAAAACATGATAGTATTATTTTTGACAAAACAAAAAAGTTACAGAAATATCTCTATCCCTTGCCATATGCAGCAATTAAAATCATACATTTAAATACATTATCCCATTACTTCCCATTTTAACAAAAAACAATATTATCATTCAAAATTATCATCCATTTCGCCCATTATTCGAAAATTCTGACAGTATATTCGTATAATTACAGTCTGCTTTTATTATATACCTTTGGAATAACGGTTGAAACGTAATTGACAGGGCGTACTATGGTCCACTTTACTTTAAAAAAATATTATCTCGTGACTGAGAAGGAATTATGAAAATCGGCTCAATAACGAATCTCGGTAAGTGTATCTAGAATTTTCTAATACCTTTTATAACGTTTCATATTGAGACACGAAGCAACAAAATTCGATCTTAAGACTGCGCCGAGTGCACAGTGGCGCCCTCATCGTTATTTCGGTGATTTCTTTTATTTTAGAATGAAAATGCAGAAAATAAGCTCGTCAAGTTGTGCTTCACAAGACCATACGTTAATATTATTACAAACAGTAGTTTTAAATTGTTATGTTTTATTGTAATCATTAAAACGGAAAATAGTGGCCACTAAGCTCCGTTTTAATGATTACAATAAAACATAACAATTTAAAACTACTGTTTGTAGTAATAATAACGTATAGTCTTGTGAAGCACAACTTGACGAGCTTATTTTCTGCATTTTCATTCTAAAATAAAAGAAATCACCGAAATAACGATGAGGGCGCCACTGTGCACTCGGCGCAGTCTTAAGAAAAGCGGCCACATTCCTCTATATCGTATTTTGTATAACTTCTGTCAGAAAATGTCTCCTAGTTTTTAATTCCAGGACATGCCGGTTTCCCCGCGATTCCTCTATACATCTACATCCATACTTATATTATAAATGTGAAAGTAACTCTGTCTGTCTGTCTGTTTGTCTGTCTGTATGTTACGTTTTCACGCCTAAACCGCTGAACCGATCGTCATGAAATTTGGCAGAGATATAGCCTGGGATACGGAGAAGGACATAGGCTACATAGGGACATAGTTTTTTACGCGATATAACCGACATCCACGCGGGCGGAGCCGCGGGCAAAAGCTAGTATATAAATAAAATTGAAGTTTCTGTTTGTAATATCAAAATAACGGCTTTTTTACTAAATGCATAATGATAATATACAGGAGACTTATAACATTTTTTTTATTTTTTATTATTATTTCTGTCTGTTTTTAGGGTTCCGTACCTCAAAAGGAAAAAACGGAACCCTTATAGGATCATTCGTGTGTCTGTCTGTCCGTCGGTCACAGCCAATTTTCTCCGAACGTAATGGACCGATTAAGTTGAAACTTGGTATACATATCAATTTGAGTGACCCAAACACGGTCGTGAACCGTAAATAAATGAATTTAGAATATTGGGGTCAGTTTTGGGGGGCAAACAAGAAAATTAAAAAAAAACAGTTTTTCAAACTGTACCGTGTGACATATCAAATGAAAGGGCTTACTGTGGAGGTCTCAAATATATATTTTTTTAATTTTAAAATAAATAGTTTTAAAGTTATAAGTGAAAATAGACGAAAATTTACCATTCCCCCCCCTTGTCTCCGAAACTACTGAACCTAAAATATTGAAAAAAATACAGAAAATAGTTCTATACTTATAGATTACAGGAAAATATACAAGAAGTCTATGGTCTTAAAATAACATGGTAAATATCACGATATTGTGCGTACAAACTTACATTTGCAGTTGGAATGTATGGGAGATTATGTTTACCAACTACAATGTTAAGTTTGTTCTTAGGATGAATTCTTTCCAAGTACGGAACCCTTCATTGTGCGTGGTCCGACACGCACTTGGCCGGTTTTTTCCAGATAATCTCTTATTTTAAATGCACTAATAATTTTTTTAAATATTATGTGGTCACTTAACAACACACTCACTGATTGGACAGAAATACCGGGACACCCTAGGAGGACTAATAGTGATCTAATTGGTGATGTTCTTCAGAAAGGTCAGCTGCGTAGTACTCGCAACCAGCGTTCGTGTATGACCAGTTTTAAGAACGTAAACGAAGCAAAAGTAGTATGTAAGGAGCGTAACATATGGGGTTCTATAGTTTCTGCATACCCCATGGAAAAAAGGCGTGAGTATGCAATTTTTAAGGAAATTCAAAACATAACCTGAGTAATTACTTTCTATAATTGAAAATACATTTGATCGCAAGACATTTTAATCATGCAGTTCGATGTGGCTTCCTCCACATATCCGCAGGATGAGAAAACACCTTTCTCCGGCAGCGGCAGAGGAAATTGACGGGGAATAGGACTTCCCCTAATGTGGGAAGATGCCTAATGGTTTGCAAGATTTTAGATTGAATGCAGAGAAATTGTTTCCTGAGTTGAGCCATTATGGTGTGCTCAGAAAAGAGAATTCTCAAGGCCCAGATATATGCCAGTGACCTTGAGTGGTTAGCTTGCGTGTTCTGTACTGAGCTCACGCAACGCGTCATTATACGTCCAGCCAGTAATAGGACTTGCCCATCCAGGAGCGCTGTCCCAAATAAGACGCATTATTTATTTATTATACACTAGCTTTTGCCCGCGGCTCCGCCCGCGTGGATGTCGGTTATCACGTAAAAAAGTAGCCTATGTCCTTCTCGATATCCCAGGCTATATCTCTGCCAAATTTCATAACGATCGGTTCAGCGGTTTAGGCGTGAAAACGTAACATACAGACAGACAGAAAGAGTTACTTTTACATTTATAATATTAGTATGGATAAAACAAAAGGTATTTTAATAAAACACGTATACTAAAAGATCAATAATTAAATTATCTTTAAAACGGCGAAGGTTTCAGAAAAATACGCTTGTGAGATTTTGCGTGATTGTCAGTTTTTTATCCGCGTTAGGCATAAATTTACAAATTAATAATCACTATCTACTACCATATAAAAATAAGTCGGGTTTTCCTTCCTGACGCTATAACTCCAGAACGATTTCCACGGTTTTGCATTCGTTGGAAAGGTCTCGGGCTCCGTGAGGTCTATAGCAACTTTTTTTTTTTTTTTTTTTTTTATGGTGTTTACGAAAAATTAGGGTAGGGTAGAGTAGGGTAGGGTAGGTAGGTAGGTAGATAGGGTAGGGTAGGGTAGGGTAGGGTAGGGTAGGTAGTTAGGTAGGTAGGTAGGTAGGTAGGTAGGTAGGTAGGTAGGTAGGGTAGGTAGGTAGGTAGGTAGGTAGGTAGGTAGGGTAGGTAGGGTAGGGTAGGGTAGAGTAGTGGAGTTTATACTATAGCTTTTGACAGAATGAAGTCTGTCGGGTCAGCTAGTGTAATATAAAAACAATCTAAAATATTCATATACTAAGTTATTAAGAAAACGCTCTTATTCAACATATATTTTTTTCCAAATCAGTAACACTACTCGTTTAGACGTGATCTTCAGTATAAAATCATTTAAAGTCAGCTATTGTCTCCTTAAGACGCATTTACACGAAACAGTTAATAATAATAAATATTTAATTTCAGACCAAACAAGATCTATATGTTGTTAGTAAAAGTCTTTACCTAATGTTAGTAAAAAACCACACTCTATATAAGATGTATCTATTCATACACGAAATATTTTAAGAGAAACATCTGTAAGTGGTAAAAAAGCCATAGCAACGTTTTTTATTTTTTTCTTTTTTTTTTAATCTAACAAACCCGTTTTTAGTTTACGTAATTATTATAATTTTAAAATTGCTTGGAGACATTTTGTAAAAAAACCTTTACTAACTTATATGAAAGACCCGCCCGGACGCGGCGACGGTGGCGGCACGAGTGCGATGCCCTTTTGATAATTAATCTTCATATCAAGTATTTTTTTTTTTTTTTAAATTACTAGCTGACCCGACAGACTTCGTTCTGTCAAAATCTATAGTATAAACTCTACTACTGTACCCTACCCTACCCTACCCTACCTACCTACCTACCCTACCCTACCCTACACTACCCTACCTACCTACCTACCCTACCCTACCCTACACCGTAAAAACCGTAACCGTAAAAACCATCCCTGGACTTCAACGAACATTAAAAAAAATAAATTGGTAAAATTGGTCCAGGCGTTGTTGAGTTATGCGCTTACCAACATATTTTGCGATTCATTTTTTATATTATAGATACTCAGATTTTTTTTTATCGTTTCCATGGCTTCTTTACCACCTTAAAAGATTTTGTGTATAAATAGATACACCGTACATACAATATTGAAACCGCTGACATGTGCAGCCGTAAGCGTGTGCAGCCGTATCCTGAGCCAGCATGGGGCTGTCCCACCTATCACACAATACACTCAGGATGCTGTGGGAGCTAGCACGTATTCTTACGAGAATAGAAGCGCACCTTTTCAGCATAATGGCATGAAAACCATCAACCCTGGCCTCGGTGAACATCCCAGCTACAAAAGCATGGTAGACCCAACGGCATCCCGAATATACTTATATAAAATATGTTATAGAAAATAGAAAATACATATATATGCCCTCAGCCTATACCTTCAACAATATTACACAATAACTGTCGTTATTTAGCCGTTATAATGTATGTAGAGCCAGACCCCTAAATGTACAGGCCCTAACTTTAAAAACCTTACATCTTGGTCTAAATGTATGGCTTAGGATTTACAACGAGCACTTTCATAACCTGTCGAATTTAATAAATGTTGAAGCAATATTGAATGGTAATAATAGCAGATAGTGGCTTATATTGATGAAGCTGCTTTCATAATTAGAAAGGGAACACAGGACGATGGCTGTCCGAGGTAATTATGCTGATCCGCAGATTTGCACGTTGTACGACGCAAGTCAAAATAACCCTTTTCAGAGCATAATACCAGTAATTTTACACGTTCAGTCTGTGGTGTGTTGTGTCTTGGCAACCTCCTTTACATGAAACGTTTTTGGTGGTATCAGCTTATAACATTATGAGTCATCGATACTAGATGAAAAATATTTCATGAAATATTTTTTTTTTAATTGAATAAATGTATAAATATTAAAAATTATTTGAAGTATTGTTTCTTCTTTTCTCGGTTAATTTTAATCATGGTCTGGAAATTTTAGTAATTTATGCGGCCTACCCAAAAGTCCTTTCTTTGGTATTGTTCGTCGAGTTGTTGAGCCCCTTAAGTTCTTAGTTGAGCTGCACGATTCCTGACAAATGCGTGCACTGACTGGACAGGTCCTATTGCTAGCTGTTATTTTGATATTACAAACTAACACTTCAATTTTATTAACTAGATGAACAAAATAAATAATAGCCACCTAATAACTATGACCATCCAAGCGTCAAATTAAAACCAGTGAGAATTTGATTAAAATCAGTGTTTTGCACAAACAAATTGTACAAATTAGTAGGACAAAGCGCTAGCCAATCGGTGGCTATAATTACGGGGTTAAAATAAATATCGTGTCAGTGGCGCACTGAAATTAATTACACTATGAATATTAATAGCTGTGGCGTGTGTTCCAACGAGAGAGCGATGAGCGGTTTATTATGCAAGTACTTCCTTTTTTCCTTGCAATTGATCTTCGCGGCTCAAACATTTATGCATTTTCGATCAGTTTATAATATCCCCACTACTGGGACTCAACCCTCTTGTCTGTGATAGGAAGTGAGCTATAGTCCGCCACGTTTGTGTGCTGGTTGGTGGATGTCACATATCGGCGAATATTTGGTTCTGTCATATCGGCTTTCTCAAGATGTTTTCGTTCACTGCTTTGATAAAATAAATTACACAAAGTAGTGACAGTGACAGTCGATGCACAAATACAAACTGTACGAGAATATCATCACATAAACAGATAAGTCAAGAGTTTGGTAGCACAGTAGCTGACTAACCAGGACTGGCCGGAAGAACGCATCTAAGTGATGAAAATGACTCAAAGCTATCGTGATTCTCCCATATGCCAACTTATTTGTGGTCGGCGCAACATGACTTTTTCTTTCATACTTCTTTCTCTATGGTCGTATGTCAATTCACAGTGCACAGACGTGCTCGTTAGAAATATTCAATATATTTTTAAGGATGACGCCGATGGGTATAACGTCGGCGGCGGCGCGCTGACTTTTTGGGGTCGGCGGCGGTAGAGCGTCGTCGGCGGCGTAACTTTTAAAGCATTTAAAATACAGACTTTTTTCAAGTGATTATAATAACTGCGGTCGATGACCCCACAAAAAAAATCACATTTATTGATTTTTTGTTTTATCATGTTTACATATGGATAAGTCGCGTCTGCGGAGTTTAGCTAGCCAATTTAAAATAACCCTCTATAACGCAAATCTTTAACCGCTTCAGCTTATCACTCAAATCACTTACCGCTCCCGAATATTGATGTAATACATAACAGTGTGAGCGGTTGTCGCGTCAAAACGCGTGTTTCGTGGCCCCATGTAGCCACGAGCAACTTAATAGCGGTTATAAAGGATGTTCATTAAACAGCAGCTGACAGATTAGTACTTTAGCTGCTTTTTTCAAAGGATGTTTATAATGATAAAGATGGGTATTTTGATGGGGAACATTATAACAGCTAACCATTAAACTGCCTCGTCAAGTGATCGTTAGTGCTATTGTTTAGCGTGGGGTCCTGAATTCAATATCCGAGTCGGAAAACATATTAGACATGCGCAAAACAGTGCGTTTAAAAGTCATGTAATATGACATTACATTTCGTACCGAGGAATGTTGCATTACAGCATGACTCCAAACATGACGCGAAATGACGCGCCACACGGTGGTTTCATGGCTCACGCGACGTTGCGGCGTACCAAGCATTACTGTGATAAATAAAGTGCGAAAGAGAAAGACGCGACAGTCATCACAGTCATGATTTATAACAAATACCTACTAGGCAGTCCGCGGTGTCACTAAAACATAAACCTTATTACTTGAGTCATACGGTTCTCAATAATAGGTCACTTATTTCGCAGCCAGCCGACCGGCGCTTGCTCCTTCTCACTTGCACACATAGCGAAAATTACCGAGATAATACGAACACCGACACCGAATGATCGAACCGAAAAGCGCGCCGCCGCAGCGCGTCATCACGTCATGTTTGAGTGTCATGCGCAATGCTTAATTTGGTCGAGTCACAGATAATGCTACAGTAACAAACTCCAATTAAATGTCTCTAAATGCTTTCTCCTAACATTCTCACGTTGTTCTTCTTCGGTAAATTTTAGTTACACCTTGAACGATCAGCTCATTAGCAGGCTAAATAGCATTAGAGATTTAGGGGTAAACATAGACAGCAAGCTTCTGTTCGATCAACATGTAATTCAAAAGCTTTGGGATTTATACTACGCACCACGGCCTGTTTCCGATCTCTTAAACCGGTTAAAATCTTGTATTGTTCTTTCGTCCGCAGCCATTTAGAATACGCGTCTCGATTGAGGGCGTCCAAAGAAAATGTCTACGTTATCTAGATTATAGGGCTCAGCAATACTCAGTTGACTACGAGCACCGCTGCAAACGGTACCACTTCCTTCCTCTGGAGATAGACGTTATATTGGGGATGTGAGTTTACTGTTGGGTATCGCTAATGGCCAAATTAACAGTCCTGAACTCGTTGCTAATCTGTCATTACGCACGAATCTGATGGGATTACGTCAACGGCCAATATAAAATGTACCTTTCGCAATGACTAATTATAGGCGGAATGTTTTCTCAATAAGAAGTGCACTTAGTTTCAATTATGGATAATTAACTTATCTAATATTAACTTGAATGTACTTTTTTTTTATCGACATTTTCTTTCTATAAGTGGAGGCGATTAGTAATTTTTTTATATTACTGTCTTAGTATCATTGGTTTGTTAGTCTGTAAGCCTTCTTTAAAATAAAATAAATAAATATAAATAAATAAGTACGCGGTCGGGTTATTACTTACACAAGACTAAAACATATACTGGGTTTTCCCATTAGAAAATTTTCAGTAAAAGCTCGAAGTACAGATTTAGACCCCTATTACATGTAACTTTGCCCCGTTCGTCTCGTAGTCACAAGGGCGACTGCTGAGCGTGGGGTCCTGGGTCGGGTGTTATTGAGTTTTTCCATTATATGCATTTCTTAATAACAGCCCGGAGTTTAGAAGTTGGCGGTGTAATACCCCCGTGCCTCGGTGCGCTCGATAAGCCGTTGGCGCTGCGCCTGATCTTTCTCCGATCGTATCGGATTGTCGTCCCATTGGACTATGAGAGTGACGGAAGAGAGAGCGCACCTGTGTCTGTGCACACGTTTATACACTATAATATCTCCCGCGCCGAAGGCTGGTCTCCGTTGAGATTGGTCGCCATGGCCGAAATTCGGCCTCAAGGACTATTAATGTAAATCTTCTATGCAAATAAATAAAATTTAAGTGTCTGTTTGTCATGTCAAAAAAGCAGCTTAGAGGTATGAGGAACAGGGTGTAAAGTTCACTCATTCTCTGTAGAAAAGGAAGGATCCTCCGACCAGACGGGTGTTGTGTCTGTTGGGCTATTGCCCGACGGTTGATGTCGGGATGTTGTATATATGCTAGTCGCGCGGTAAACTCTGATTGCGCGATGCAGGATTTGTGTGATGTCAGACCTTTGATGCGTAATTCGCATGTGATGTTGTAGATACACACAGCTTTTTGCTAAATGTATATAAAACTTTAAACGGGACTTATAACAAAACAAAATTTAAAAAAAAATTGTCTGCCTCTCGGTCTGTGTTTGTCTATCTGTTTGTTCCGGCTAATCTCCGAAACGACTTGACTGATGTTGACGGGACTTTTACTGGCAGATAGCAGCACTTTTATTTAAGAAAAAGCCACGCGGGTGACGCCGTGGACAGCAGCTAGAATTAAATAAATTTATTTCGCTCTCAACTTTTAACATACTGACGAATGGTGGGTGTAATATACACTTCTGCCTGCCTTTGGGAAATACTAGCGTGATGTTTTGTGTAGGTATATTATAATATATCAATAGGTTCGCTTACTTAAGTTACGCAGGAGAACTAAGGTAACCGACATAGCCCGAATAATTGCTAAACTTAAGTGGCAGTGGGCAGGGCACATTTCTCGCAGAACAGATATTGGATGGGGCCGAAAAGTTCTGGAGTGGTGACCGCGTACCGGAAGATGTAGCAATGGAAGGCCTCTCACAAGGTAGACCAATGACCTTGTGAAGGCCGCAGGAATCCGCTGGATGCGGGAAGCACAGAAACGGTTGAAGTGTAGGTGCTTGGGGGAGGCCTATGTCCAGCAGTGTCTTTCGGCTGAAATGATGATGATAACGATGACTTAAGTAAGACATAAACATAACTGACGAAATTTGGCATCATATCTGTCTACCTACCCCTTCCAACGCTACGTCAAACACCGTGACATTATGTTTACGCTGACTCCAACAAAATACCACAAAACAGCTTATTTAATCTTTAATCCGCTGCTTCCAGTGGTTTACAAGCTCCGTTTAACTTTGAATCAGTAGTAATTTCACGCGCGACGGATTCTGATGGTAACTGTCGCATCAAAAAGTTGTTGCAATCTGTGTGTTTTAAACGTTTAATTTACATTGAGACTTTAAATCTGTCTGTCAGTGTCGAAGTTTGTTACTTCTGTCGTGTTGGTACGAAGGAATTCAGCAAAGAGCACGTATATACAACTTTAAGAGAGTGCATTATGAAAGTTGGCAACGTTGCAAGTAGCTGTCAAATATTCCGATAAACATGGTGACAGGGACGTAGACGCAAAATCTGTTACCATGGATTCAGCCTAAGATTCTGGACCTGTCCTTTTTTTTTTGGGTGGGAAATTATCAAATAACTTCTCCCACTCTGGGTGGAACACAAGGGCGTGTCAGACTTTTACTGACTAAAACCCACCCGTGTTCTTTCAGTTGCCTGTGTGCCAGGGCCACGGTATCCCTTTCGGACAAACCTGCAACCCTGGCATGCATTGGTCCTAGCGGAGCCCGTCAGTGCGTGCTGATATCTCTTAAAAATGTTCAGATTAAAATATGTTTTATGAATCATATTTTAGGGCGCCGTCATTTGGGACCCGCTTATTAAAAATTTTTGAATTGTTTTTATTACGGGCGCTTCTAACGTGCACGTCTTTCTACATTGTTCTCAGATGTATAACTTCAACATGAATGATGTATCCCATATTTTGTAACAATATTTTATTTTAAAAGAGTGTCCGTAGAGTTTCTTGCCCGTTCTTCTCCATAGGAACCTACTACGCTTCGTAATGGGTAACTAGCTTCATCTTTCTGAATGACTGACACCTTGACAATTTAAAAGTGCCTGTTATTGGTTTATTTGAAATAAATGCTTTGAGTTTGAATTGCAATAATAACAAAGAATTAGGTGGTGTATGATATCCGTGGTGGTGTAGATACAAAAAGCAAGCAAGCAAGCACTTAGAAAGTTTCCAAATACCTTTTTTACACCTTAAACTTAATATTCAGTTCTAAATAAGCCAATGGCTTGGCACGCGACGATGGGAAGAAACTGGACGGAATGACCATAATGCCTTGGAAGGTAGGTAGACCTTTGGTGTGGGATGCAACGTATGTCGACGCCCTTGCGCCATCCCATCTTATTTTCTTTTTTTTTTAACAACGGCATTTCAGAGTTAACCTTGAGAGGTTGACACTCTTGAACTGGTCTTTCCTGTGGTTGCCTTAAGCTCCTAACGAAACTTAATGCCTCAAGTCAGGGCGTATAAACTTATAAACTAAACTATTGCGCGCTAAGGGCACCCCCCAAGCCGAGGTTCGTACCCCTGTACGAACCTCGGCTTAGGGCAGAGTCGGAGGGCGGATGGCAAGGGACCGACGGTGGCTGGATAAAATCAGGGTTATGATTATTATCTGGGGGATTTAAAGCTACAGGCTCAGCTATAGCGCGGGCTGGAGCTTCGCTTACGAGCAAGGGTCGGGGAGGACTATTTATTCGGGGATTTCGCGCGGGACCTCGGCGGCGAGGTCGGAATGACGGTCGTGTATTGTGTATTCTCTTTCGAACTGTACTCGTTTCCCTACTGCTCTCCTGGAGGAGAGTTGTGGGGTCGTCTGAGTCGGTCAGTGATCTCATCTTCCAAACACGGTGGGTATTGCTGGGGCGGCTGCTGCAGGTGAAGAAAGCCTTAAACGGCTTAAATACTCAAATCTTATTGGGACTTATATGTTTGAGCCGTTTGGGGTTAAAACACTACGGCCATGGGGTCCGAGTGCCCACATAGTTTTTCGAGACATCGCCAAGCGCCAAGCCATCGTCGACTCCTCACGTGACCTGGGCCTTGTTTAATAAAGCTGACAATCCGACAAGTCCGACATATGTCAAAAAGTGACAATTCGACTATTTTCTGTTTAATAAAACTTACAGGCGACAAAATTGTGATGGTGGAAAATTTACAAATATGTCGCGACAATCCGACATTTACCTGTTTAATAAAAAAAATAAGCGACAGGTGACAGGTGACCATTTATAGTGAAAAACTTGTCAAATCTGCTTTATTAAACAGAAAATTGTCATGACATATTGATATATTTGTAGAATTGTCCGACAATTCTGACAGGAGCGTTACCCTCTGTCGCGAAATATTTTTATTTTTATTTTTATATCGTGCGTCATTTGGTCACTAAACTTCCCAAAGAGTATATTTCTACTTTCATAATTAAGGCCCAAAATGTTTTTTTTTTTTTTGTGTTTTTCCATTTTACACGCGATCAAAACAAACAATCGAAGTTGCACTAGTGATTGATTCTCTTTTACATTGTTAATATTTTTTTCTATTTATCCTCCATTAGCTTCGTAAAACAAAATTATTTGCAAATATATCAAAAGTCGACTCGAGTCGTAATTGTCACGACAATCCGACAATAAATTGTCACCGACAATTGTCAGAAATATTTGACTGTAGTTTTTTGACATAATATGTCAGTTTTATTAAACGCGTTTTTAAATGACAAATATTTCAAGATTTCACCTGTCGATTTTTGACATATTTGTCACTTTTATTAAACAGCTTAAGCGCGACAATTCTACAATTATGTAATTTTTTGACATATATGTCAAATTGTCAGCTTTATTAAACAGGGCCCAGAGGGCTGGCCTATTTTTTGGCCAAAGTATCAGCATTGCCATACAACGTGACAATCTACTACACAAATATCAGTATAATTAACATAGAGCTGTTTTCCAAAAGAAAAAACTAACAAAGAAATCATAATAATTACAATTTCCTCATATCTTCTCATATTTCATTACTTTTTTCTTTCCATTTCCCTGCATCGCACATGAAAAGGAAAAACCAGCTAAGTGTGTGTCGGACCATGGACAATGACGGGTTCCGAAGTTACGATAAATATTTTATGCATGCATAGTATTGATTTTACCGACCGCAAAAATATGTTTTTCTTTCTTAATTTTTCTCATAAAAGCTTCAAAAAACAAAGGTTTTGCTGCGGTAGGAACCGAAAACATCCCGCAAACTATTGACTCGTATAAAAGAGTCACTTTGAAACTTCATCATCTTTTTAATTAAGATCCAACAATACTCCATACGCTTACGTACATAGAAATTTTTCATCCTACGATTACATGTGCCACCCCAAAATCTTTTTTTTTTTTTCGTAATCCTACAACACCATTGTTTAGCGGTGTACAGAATACACCTTCTTTTCAATTTTTATCGATATAGTGCCTATAGGACAGATAGAATAGGCGGACAAATCGAAAATAAAAGGGTTTCGTTTTTACCATTTGGCTGCGGAACCCTAAAAATAATGTAATAAAGAAACTCGAACAGTCTTTTTCGTGCTTGAATCAGTTCAGATTTAATTGGAAATCGCATTAAAATTGTATCATGTGTTTCCAATTAAAACTGCATTAACACTTGGAACGGAAAAACGTTTTCTTCTGCATTCCGTTGGTTATTTTCATTGATTTATTACTTGGCATGAGAATGAGATAGGCGGCGTATTTTTGTTGTTGGGGTTGTCGCGCTGGTGCAGTCACCATCGCGACAACCCCAACAACACCCTGAACGCATTGTTATATTGGATGCACAGGGAGCTTAATGATCTTTGCGTATAATTGACGGCACGGTTGGCGCAGTGGTTAAGCGATTGACTGCTGCGCTGCGTGTCGCAGGTTCGATTCCCGCACGGAACAAATATTTGTATGATCTACAAGTAGTTGTTCCGGGTCTGGCTGTTTGTGTATGTGAGTTTAAATGTTTGTAAACGCACCCACGATACAGGAGAAATCCTAGTGTGGGGCAACGTTTTATAAAAAAAAAAAAAAAAATGAAATAGTCGAAATCGGATAAGATGCCGAAGAAAAAAAAAATTTGCTCACTGGTCAATGTCATACAAGCGCCAAAAGATCCATCGTAGCTTGTATTACCTATCTCATTCTCATGCCAAGTAATAAATCAATGAAATTAACCAGCCGTCAACGTGTGAGTCTGCGAACACACCCAACGCACTGGCGTTGGGTGTGTTCGCAGACGCACACGTTGACGACTTCCACGCCTTGCTCCGCAAACGATGCGCTGCGGCGCTCGGCAGGTTGCGCGCCAGCAACAACAGCTACCTGCTAAAGGGTTGTACTTGGATATGTAAAATCACAGCAGTAGTATATATGTATAACGAAATTAAAAGAAAAACTATCGCAGCTAAGTAGACTTAAAAGTTACCAAGTAATAGTCGACCAACTTACATTTGAAAACCATATTCTCCAATACATTCCATATGGAAGAACATGTTTTTTAACTACTAATGTTAAGTTTTTTCTTGGGATAAATTCATATCAACTACGGAACCCTTCATTGTGCGTGGTCCGACACGCACTTGGCCGGATTTTCATTTATTTTTAAGACTTCATTCATAACTAAAATATCAATCTGCCTAGCCTTTTCCCAACTATGTTGGGGTCGGCTTCCAGTCTAACCGGATGCAGCTGAATACCAGTGTTCTACATGGAGCGACTGCCTATCTGACCTCCACAACCCAGTAACTGGGTAACACGATATCCCTTGGTAAGACTGGCTGTCAGACTTTTGGGCTTCTGACAACCCGTAACGACTGTCAAAATTCCACGAATGACTGCCGGGACCAACGGCTTAACGTGCTTTCCGAGGCACGGAGGAGTCTCGGTATGTAAATATGGTCACCCATCCACGGACGAACCCCGGCAAGCGTAGCTTAACGAGACGAATCGACCCGTGCGGCTGTTATTACTTAGCCACGAGCTCCTCTATGAGCAAACGAATAAATCACCTATATACTTCATTCATAACTTTAAATGATTTATTCATTTGCTCATCGTGAGACAATAAAAAAGTAACATTGCCGCTTGGTTTGAAACCTGTGCGCCTAGCACGAACTGCGCGGGGTAAAAGTTACGGACACGCGAACAATTTATTTTTATTTTTATTTAAAATTCTTGTTTCGCGTACATCATTTTTTCATTTCAGCCGAAAAACGTCCACTGCTGGACATAGGCCTCCCCCATTTAGGGGGTTGTGCCATAATCGCCACGCTTGGCAGGCGGGTTGGCGATCGCAACAAGGTGTTAAAAATGCATAGAGAACGCTGTTGCCCATTCTCTAGTTAGTCCCTTAGTCGCCTCTTACGACACCCACGGGAGGAAATAGGGTGGTGCTATTCTTTACGTCCGGCACCACACGGAACGTTTCGCGTACCTATAGCTAATATAAATTTAGTTTTAAGACTTCATTCATATCTATGGGTGTTACTAATTATTACTGTGCTTGACGTGAAAAACAAATCTTTCATGAAAATTTTCATTAGGACGTTTCCATTTAGAGAATTAATTTATAACTTTTGCACGCTTTGAAATAATTCAACGTAAACCACAGAGGGTACGGTTTTTAATTTCGTTCACATTTAAAATATTCTATTCTACGCTTTACGCTCGCGCCACGGTTTTGTTTCGTGCGGAAGTGACGGAAGACTCAGATTTAGAGCGGAAATGGAAGATGCAGACGTTCGTATAAAACATATCCGGGAATGACTGACGATAGACGATGCGCAAACTGAAGATTTAACATGAAATTTATTGAAATAATATAATATTTCTTTCTATTTCCGCAATGTTTGAAGACTAAAGTCTTCAACCAGTGCGTCCTGCCCGTTATGACATGCGGTGCCGAAACGTGGACACTGACAGTCGGGCTGGTCCACAAATTTTAAGTCGCTCAGCGCTCTATGGAGCGGGCTATGCTCGGAGTTTCTTTGAAGGATAAAATCAGGAATGAAATTATCCGGAAGAGAACCGGAGTTACCGACATAGCTTGCAGAGTAAGCAAGCTGAAGTGGCAGTGGGCTGGCCATGTTTGTCGAAGGACCGATGGCCGGTGGAGCAGACGAGTCCTGGAGTGGAGACCGCGTATCGGCAAGCGTAGTGTGGGACGCCCCCCAGCTAGATGGACCGACGACCTCAAAAAGGTGGCTGGGATAGACTGGATGCGGAAGGCGGAGGACAGGGTGTTGTGGCGCAGCATGGGAGAGGCCTATGTTCAGCAGTGGACTGCGATAGGCTGAGTTGATTGATAATATTTCTTATAGAAATAAATAGAAACGGATTTTTATATTAGAAGTCAGTTCTGTTTTATTTATTTACAAACCGGGCGCCTGATGGGACTTCGCATCGACAAAAATGAAAAATTTCCAATCAAACTTTCATTTCTTATTTAACCTCAAGGGGATGATTTTATAAATATACTTCCTTAACGCACAGCGCTGGGGCTGTCTCGCATAGGGTCGCACCATTATGCTGAGCGATGGCCATTTTGCGTGGATGTGACGCATATTTTTCCCAAATTTGTTATTTTTAGGGTTCTGTGCCTCAAAAGGAAAAAACGTAACCCTTATAGGATCAAACGTGTGTCTGTCTGTCTATCTGTCCGATTGTCACAGCCAATTTGCTCCAAATGTAATAATAAATAATAATAATCATTTATTGTCCAGATCATACAATCCACTTTGTTAGTAATTACATACACATCTTAAAACACTAGTGTTAGTACATACATTTGGCAAATTTTGGTACAAATGACTATTAAGTCAAAATTTGGTATACATATCAATTTGAGTGACCCAAACACGGACGTGAACCGTAAATAAATGAATTTAGAATATTGGGGTCAGTTTTGGGGGGCAAACAAGAAAATTAAAAAAAAAGGTTTGCAAACTGTACCGTGTGACATATCAAATGAAAAGGCTTACTGTGAGCATCAATTTTTTTTTTTTTTTAATAATTTTAAAATGAATTCGTCACGTTTACCGCAAATCAACGTATTTTCTTTCTTTCTTCCCTAGTCTATATATAAGGAATTGTAGTGCATTTCATGCATCTAGACCTAGTGGTATAAGCTTATATTATTTGTTTGTTTACATATATAATTTTTTATAGATTCTTTTTTATTTTGTGAATGTGAGAACGTCGTCGTAGGCCTAGTAGAATATAGAGTTTTGGCACTTTTTTATTTATTTAAGTACCTGGTAATTATTGAAAGGCCTACACTTTCCTCCCATACCCATTAACACTGTTATTTGAAAATATTGCAAAAGCCAATTATTCTTAAAAGAGTAACTGTGGAATTTCTTGCTGGCTCTTCTCCATAGGAAACGACTAATCGGAACCGTGCACCTAGCTTCTGACGTTTCATAAGTGCCCATGTAGGTTTATGTGAAATAAAATATTATGATTTTGATTTTGATGCTATCGTTATCTGTGAGTGAAATTAAGATTTTTTTTATTAGGTAAGTAAGGAACTCTCTTTCCACAGACAAAAAATCAGAACCCCCTTTTATCCGACTAGGCACTCCTCATCATGGCCACTAACTACTCCGCAATTATTAGCGATGAATCATCAGATGGATATAGTTAAACTATAAATGACTACGCAAATTGAACTGCATTTTTATGACCGCCTGATCTGTAATCTTTGTTTGATCTTAGACCTGATATTTATTGCGGAACGTGCCAAGAAATAACTATGCTATTTTAATTTTTAGGGTCAGCACTTAAACAATGGTGCCGATTCCCTTGTTCACAAACTAAACTAAATTTAAGTTCAGTGCATCTTTTTCTTTCTATTTCATTATGAAAAGGACAGAAGATAAGTTTTAGTTTAGTTCTGTCAAATTAATCAGTGCCTATAACTACTCCATACAAGTTTAGACGTTATTAAAAACTTGCCCTAGTAGCATTTTTGTTGGCGTTTAGTTGGGCCACTTACCTCTGTAAGTGGCCCAACTAAATGCCAACAAAAAATGCTACTAGGGTGCCGACTAAAATTACGTCAATTGCCGTCAAGCGCTGATTAATTTGACAGGACTAAACTAAAATTTACCTGCTGTCCTTTTTTTAATCAAATAGAAAGAAAAAGATGCACTGAACTTAAATTTAGTCTAGTTTGTGAACAAGGGAATCGGCACCATTAACTAATAATAATTACAGTTATCAAGCTTAGCACAATCGGCGTATAAAGTTCTCACTGGTGGAATACAGCCCTCCTCTCTTCGAGAGGGAGTGGCCACCACCACTCGTGCCCAGTGCAGGTTGGTGGATGTCACATATCGTCAATAATCTAAGTAAGTGACGTAACTGATTCGAAGCATATTTTACAGGACAAGCTATTTGCAGTTGAGGGTTACCTATGATTGAGGGTAAACTGTAGATACATCGATCTCGATTTTTGCATTATCATGGGAACGGTAAGGCATACAGAAACGCCGATTGGACAGATCGATTTGACTTGAAAAATGTATCAAATTACGATAGTTAGGTCGGTTTAGTCCAAAATGTCAGATACGTCAGTTAGTTAGATTAGCGACGATATCTTCGAGTTTATTCTAGGACATGCCAGTTTCCTCTCGAGGTTTTTATTCTCCGCTTTGAGAGTATTGGTGATGAAATAAAAACACAAAGTAAATTGCCTGCCTGGATTCGAACGCACGAACTACGAGTAAGTACCAAACGTTTGTTGCGGGGCCGTAACTATTGGGTCACCAGTTCAGATCGGGTTTTTCGTCATCTTGTTTTTTAGGGTTCCGTATGTCCGAATGAAAAAACGAAACCCTTGTAGGACCACTCGTGTGTCTGTCTGTCTATCACAGCCACTTTGTTCCATTTTGAATATTTTTGACGGCACGGTTGGCGCAGTGGTTAAGCGATTGACTGCTGCGCTGCGTGTCGCGGGTTCGATCCCCGCACGGAACAAATATTTGTATGATCTACAAGTAGTTGTTCCGGGTCTGGCTGTTTGTGTATGTGAGTTTAAATGTTTGTAAACGCACCCACGATACAGGAGAAATTCCTAGTGTGGGGCAACGTTTAAAAAAAATAAAAAATAAATAAAAATAAAATATGGGGTTCACTTTTTGGAGACAAGTAAGAAAATTGACAAAAATAAAAGATTTGCACACTGTACCGTGTAAATAATAATAAAAATAAAATTTATTCATAAATAAAAATTGGAAAAATACAGTATAAATCTTAGAAATAATGTAGGTATGATGTAATCATCAAAGTATGATGCCTGTACTAGGATAAACCTGTATCACAGGCGCCATAAGTTCATACAATTACTATTAGGACAACTGATTTCTTAAGAAATATTTAACTTATGTTTTATGAATAGTGCAATAGTTAGTGATAATCAAATGAAAGGGCTTACTGTGAGGGTATCATACATTTTTTTTAATAATTTTAAAATAAATTGTTTAGAAAAAAAGATAATAAAAGTATACAAATTCTCGTAATCAAGAAGATAGTATTTTAGACATTATTTTTGTACCCTATCACTATGTTTTTATATTTAACCCAAAGGTTGACTGGTAGAGAATGCCTTGTGGCATTAAGTCCGCCTATGTACCTACCACTATTGTACAGGAAATTTAAATAAATAAAAGTGTCCATTCGCCATTATCTCCGAAACTAATGAGCCTACATTTTGAAAAAAGTACAGAAAATAGTTCTACACTTATAGAACAGAAAAACCTATATGAAGTCTATGATCTTAAAAAATCAAAATCTTTAAAAAAATTGCGTACAAACTTACATTTGCAGTTGGAACGTATGGGAGAACATGTTTTTCAACAGAAATTTTATCTCAAAAAAAAAAATCTCTCTCACAGGCAGTATCATGATATTTCTTCACTGTGCCTCTTCGAGTAATTCAACATCTTTGTAAGCAGTTGTACCTTTACGGGAACACTACAATCACAATTTTCCTGAAAACAATGCAGTGGAAACCGTTGTAATTTGGTTTTAAATGGATCCATGGACAGTCAACCCTGGAACCAGGGCCTCAAGTCTGCTATTACAATAGTGTCAGAATGGTCTATCATTGATTTCATTATTGTTGATTTTGACAAGTTTGGTAATCTACTAATATAATGGCGTCATTATGACTTTCCAATGGTCAGCCACTGACACTCCATTGAAAGAATTGGTAATCTCGTACATAATGACAAATTAAACTTCCTAATAAACTTCCAACTTCCTACTACTTCTGATTGCTTATAACAGTAATAAATAATATGTAAAAATATATATAAATGAAATCTAGCGTGAATAAATGTTCAAAATGCCATTTTAATACAATTCTATTACGAGACCATTGACCGACCAATGATCGACCATTATGAATTTAGCAGATTACGAACTTTTAGCAAAATGACAATGGGATCGTGTTGGAGTGAAGAATTTATAAAAATAGCAGACTTGGGCTCCTGGTACTCATGTTTTTTGCCACAGAACTTTGAGCCATGTTTTAAGTATTTAGCGCATCGATTCGAGGCTAAATAATAACAGCCGCACAGGGCTATCGACGGTTAAGCTACGCTTGTCAAGGTCGGTCCGTGGATGGGTAACCATCTATTACATATTGAGACCTCGTCCCTCGGAAAACACGTTAAGAGGCTACCGAGTGCACAGTGGCGCCCTCATCGTTATTTCAGTGATTTCTTTTATTTTAGAATGAAAATGCAGAAAATAAGCTCGTCAAGTAGTTTTAAATTGTTATGTTTTATTGTAATCATTAAAACGGAACTTAGTGGCCACTATTTTCCGTTTTAATGATTACAATAAAATATAACAATTTAAAACTACTGTTTGTAGTAATAATAATGTATAGTCTTGTGAAGCACAGCTTGACGAGCTTATTTTCTGCATTTTCATTCTAAAATAAAAGAAATCACCGAAATAACTATGAGGGCGCCACTGAGCGCTCGATGCAGTCTTAAGCGGTTGGTCTTGGCTGTCATTTGTAATAAATCTTTGACAGTCGTTACGTCAGAAGCCGGAAAATGTGACATTTAGTCTTACCTAAAGGTATCATATTACCTAGTAGCTGTTTTGCGGAGGGCAAATAAGCAGTCGCTTCATTTAAAATACTCGTATGCAGCTGTTCTAGTTTGACTGGAAGCCAACCTCGACATAGTGAAGAAAAGTCTAGGCAGATATCTGCGATATTATATAGAAAAAGCCTCGATTGGCTGTTCACAATCAAGTAGAATAAATACTGTGGAAATGCGTTCCTTGCGAAACATGTGTGGCTTTAACAATAAGCTGAAATTTTTTGTGATACGAGTAAGGCAACGGTGCGGTTTAAAAGAAGATGTAGTGACAAAAATTTAAAAGAGTATGCTTAGATGGTTTGGTCATGTTCAGAGATGAATGAAAGGCGACTAACAAAAGGTATTTACAAGGCAGATGTGAGTGGAAACGCCGGGAGAGGACGCCCTAGGAAGACATATAGTGACCTAATTGGTCAGTGATCTTGAGAAAGGTCAGGTAGCACTCGCAACCGGCATGCGTGTATGACCAGATGTATAAAGGTAAACGAAGCAAAAGGAGCGTAGCAGCGTAAGGAGCGTAGCAGCGTAAGGAGCGTAGCAGCGTAAGGAGCGTAGCAGTGTAAGGAGCGTAGCAGCGTAATGAGCGTAGCAGCTGGCGTTCTATAGTATCCATACTAATATTATAAATGTGAAAGTAACTCTGTCTGTCTGTCTGTCTGTGAGTCTGTATGTTACGTTTTCACGCCTAAACCGCTGAACCGATCGTCATGAAATTTGGCAGAGATATAACCTGGGATATGGAGGACATAGGCTACTTTTTTACGCGATAACCGACATCCACGCGGGCGGAGCCGCGGGCAAAAGCTAGCAAATTATATAGCTGACCCGCGCAACTTCGTCTGCGTCACCTACTCGTAAGAGAGAGAGTGGTTTAAGTAAGGAATTTTCTACTTATTTTGTTGCGGAGTTATTTTAAAATTATGATATCTCCTAAGATGTTGATTGAAATCAAGTGATGTCAAGGACAATTTTGTTAACATTTAAATACTTGTGATTAATAACATATTTATTTGGATAAGGATTTTTATTAAGAGATATAGCCTGGGATACGGAGAAGGACAAAGGCTACTTTTTTACGCGATATAACCGACATCCACGCGGGCGAAGCCGCCGGCAGAAGCTAGTATCTATATATACCTACCCCCATGGGAAAAAGGCGTGAGTTTATATGATGTGATGTGTATGATATAGAAGAAGAACTATATCTGTGTAGGTATCAAATTAAGATTAATAATTATCATCATCATAATGAGGGGTCTAATTAAATAATCCGCTTAAACGATTTTTATTTGAAATCGAACTTCTCTCACTTGAAAGTTTTCTCAATTCTGTACTAAGTGACAAGCTCATTTCCAAGCAAATATCTCTATAACAGTACTAAATTGACCTTAGACTTGCTAACAAAATCCACTATAAATGTCATGGGTAAAATTCAAATTCCTTTACAACGGAATCAACCAATCACAGCGCTTGCTTTTGCACCAAGTGACCTCACGTATAGTATGGCGGACCAATGGCGACTTGTGTAATTGTGTTGTGCAGCAAGGAGTGCGATTACATTTTATTAAGTTTAAAAATCAATCACTCGATTTCCAGAAAAATCGTTTTATCTGGTTTTGAAATGAGTCCCCTCATATCTACAAAAAAACGTCCAGTACTGGACATATTTCCGTACCAGGCGTGAATAGGTTGATAAGTCGACTTACATATATATTTTTTTAATGCATAATAGGCATTAGGATTGTTTTATTCATAGGGTGAATAAATGACTAAGTCGATGGGTTTATTTTATCGCACATAGCAAACATGTGAATTTTTAAATAACTCTCTTACTAAAGGGTACAATGTGACGTCTTGAGATATTAAAAATTACAAATTATAATTATTTACACAACTCAACATGTCATTATAATACTGCCAACTATTAAAAAAAAAGTAACGAACAACACGAGATGTTCATTTATTCTAACAACCTACTTAACGTTTTTAATAGCATAAATCGAGTTGTCCAGTTATTACCCCATCGAATCGAAATAGAACAAATAAAAAAAGACGTGTGGCACTCGGGGACTGCCGCGGTAAAGCTATTGCATAGCATTTTGTATCAACTTATGCAATTATAATTATTTATTTATTTTATTTATGTAGTATTTCTTTTTCTTTGATATACTTTCTATATACTTTCTTTGATATACGGTATTCTGGATTCGGTCCCCGCGCTCAAGGCCCGCGATAGAAGCTATGCAATAGCTTAAAAACAAAATAAATAAGTGCTGAACGTCGTAAAAGTGTATAACTACGTAAACAAAGTCAAATACTATTCAAATATAAGCATAATAACAACTTTAAAATACACGAAAGTGTTGAACCTAAAGTAATTTTAAATAAAAAAAGAGTGACAAACTGTTTTGACAGCGAAAAAATTCCATGTACATGAGTCATTTCCAAACGTCTAGTCCAGTTTAAAAATTGTTCAACTGGAATGGTATCAACTATTTGGCAAGCTTTAATTAAGTCATTGTAGCCTTGCGGTGCAACAGGGGAACTGAATATACTCATATAATCGACTGGTCGTGAGTTCAAACCCCACTATCAACAATCACTTTTTGTGAAGATCATAATTTTATAAACTAATATTTATAAGAATAAAATACGCAGTACACAGAAAAAAGGAACTGCCAGAAATTATTAGATCACTAGAGGGTACTGGTGTAGTAAAATAACCGTCGGAGTGGGGAGCGTGAGGTTTTTTCGTTACGGAATTTCTGGATTCGGTCCCCGCGCTCAAGGCCCGCGATAGAAGCTATGCAATAGCTTAAAAATATTTATCATCGGACCTTTCTATAGCTGCTATGTATCGTTTATATAGAGAAAGTTGTCCAAATCCTATTTCACTTAAATTGTATTCCCAGTATTTTCACAATTTAAACTTATCATACAAAAAACCGGCTAAAGATACTTGCCACATGCACGTGTGACAAGTATCTTTAGCCGGTTTTTTGAAAAGTTCGCATTATCTTTTGAATACAAAGATAGCGTTAACAGAAGGAGAGGAAAATACCAACTTTATAGTGGAGCTGAGTAAGCATCAATCACAAGCCGAAAACGCTTATGCAGAAAAAAAGAAAGGACAAAGATGAAGCAAAACGCAATTCAAATTTTCGAGCTTATGCATTTGATCTTCAGCAATGACTACCTACGCCATTCCTGAAAACGTCTGTCTCTTTTTATAAGAGACAACTATGGTCCTACAATCTTACGATTCATAATTAAGAGATGATAAAGCTACTTGTTACACGTGGGACCAAACCATCGGTGCTCGAGGAGCAAATCAAATTGCTTCATGTTTGTGCCATTTTTTACAAAATTTGCCATCTGAAGTTACAGAGGTCACATTTTATTCTGATACGTGTGGTGGCCAGGATAAACATAACGCTGTTGCAATGATGTTCATGTTTTTATGGCATGTGCATCCAACCCTGGAGACAATCAATCATAAGTTTTTGATTAGCGGACATAGCCACGTGGAATGTGACTCGGATCATGAAAGAACTAAAAAGAAAACGCAGCTTAAAATAAAACATCTTAACGATTGGATGCAACTGATAAGATCTTGCAAGATTAATAACGTATTTGCCGTTGTACCCATGAAACTAGACAATTTCCTAATTTTGCAGAATTGAGTTCGAAGAAAGGTCCACTTACAATTTAAAAAAAAGGATGCTTGTGGTGACATTTTTTAATGGCAACCCGTGAAATGGCTGCAATATAAGAAGCCTATCGGAGAAATACGTTTTAAGACAAATCTTGACAATGAATGCTATTTTAGAGTCATAAATTACAGGAAAAGAGGTAAATACACTATACAACTAGAAGTGGTTTCAAAAAAGACTTTACCAATAAGTAAAGAAAAAAGAAGGATTTGATGGATTTATTACCACTGATAGATCACATTTTTCACGAATTTTATAGAAACATTAAAACTGATGGTGACGTATCCAACATCGATCCTGATTAAGACCTTGATGCAGGAGGAAACGGAGATGAATTCAACTAATTCTATAATATTTTAACTTTGTTTTCGAAATAAAAATAACTAGCTATTGCCCGCGGCTCCACCCGCGTGGATGTCGGTTATTGCGTGAAAAAGTAGCCTATGTCCTTCTCCATATTCCAGGCTATATCTCTGCCAAATTTCATGATGATCGGTTCAGCGGTTTAGGCGTGAAAACGTAACATACAGACAGACAGAGTTACTTTCACATTTATAATATTAGTATGGATTATTTTGCAATTGTTTGTTTTTTATACATACCTACATACATAATATCACGATTTCAGTCCCATAAGAGGTAGGCAGAGACTATACTTATTACTTTGGATTTTTTTACACACGTAATTAATGTAGGTACTTAGGTGAACAACTTGATAACTCATTGGTGAACAACTTGATATGTCATTTTTTTATTATAAATACGGTAAATTCATTAAATAATCTTATGTTATCTGAAAACTCAAAGCAAATGAATTAAATTCAGATATAAAAATATTTAATAACTTAAAATCAGAATTTACAGATAGAGCTTAAACTTAAAAATGGCTGCCCTGAAAAATGTGCATTTTCGATTTGTTAAGCTATTCACGCCTGGTACGGATTTAGGACCTAGCATCGTCACAATGACCGGTCTTGCGCCACCCGAATACTGCAAAAATCCGCACACCTTTATCTCATTCAAAACGTTTGACATAGATGTTATACTTTTCAGATTGGAAGCTGACTCTAAAATAGAAAGAAAAAGGCATACACGTGATGAGATGTATAACTTACAGCCGGATGTGGAAAATAAATTCAAGAATAAACGAAGTTTCAAGAATCTTAGCACAAAAAGTATAAAATTAAAAAAACTGGTCAAGTGCGTGTCGGACCATGCACAATGAAGGGTTCCGTAGTTGGGATGAATTTATCCCAAGAACAAACTTAACATTGTAGTTGAGAAACATGCTCTCCTATTCAAATTGTATGGGGAACATGTTTGCAAACAACACACAACAACTGCAAATTTAAGTTGGTCGACTATTACTCGTAAACTTGAAAAGCCTACTTAGCTGTGATAGCTTTCCTTTTAATTTCGTTATATATACTACTATCGTGAATTTTTTCACCTGTGCAAAACTAACCGTTTAGCTAGCAGGGGGGGGACACTTGACTCTAACAAAAATTAGCATTTTAAAGCCTAATATTTCAGAAATGGATCCACTAATCGAAAAATTGTTTTCACAAACCCACAATATTTTTAAAAGACTCATCCAACAATACTCCATACCATAGGGTAGGCGAAAAAAAAAACATCGCCACTTTACATGTACAGGAGGTACCCTAAATAACTATTGTTTTCATGATTTTATTTTACCTCTTTGTCGGCGTGATTAATATGTATATCCATGCCAAATTATAACTTTCTAGTACTAAGAGTCTCTGAGCTAAGCTGGGGACGGACAGACGGACAGACGGACTGACGGACGGACATGGCGAACTATAAGGGTTCTTTATTGACTACGGAACCCTAAAAAGGATTGTTATATCACTTTATTTTCTCTTCAGCAATAAAAAACTATTTCACGAGACTATCCATTAAAATCTAATTACATTAATTACACTCATTGTTTCTTCAGGATTGCATCTAATTTTATTGCTTTTTGCGCAACAATGTAATTATTTTTCATCTTGATTAGTAGTGTAAAAGGATAGCAATAAATGGATTACAAGGCAGCCATAAAAATATGAGAAACATGCATTGTTTGTCAGGAAATATTTAAACTATAGTGCATCATAATACAGAATTATAAATTCCTTATTGGCATAATAAAATTCCCTTTGTGAAGATTAAGGCTAACGCAGATTGGGGCGGCCCAAGCCGCAACGCAAAGAATTGCAAAAACTCTCCTTCGTCACTTTCGTACATTTTTAGAGTTCCGTAGTCAACAAGGAACCCTTATAGTTTCGCCATATCCGTCCGTCCGTCCGTCTGTCCGTCCCCAGCTTAGCTCAGAGACTCTTAGTACTAGAAAGCTATTAATTTGGCATGGATATACATATTAATCATGACGACAAAGTGGTAAAATAAAATCTTGAAAAAAATAGTTATTTAGGGTACCTCTTGTACATGTAACGGGGATTTTTTTTTTTTACCCTACGGTACGTATACTTTTGCCTATGGTGTGGGGTATTGTTGGATGGGTCTTTCAAAAATATTGCGGGTTTGTGAAAACAACTTTTCGATTAAGGGATCCGTTTATGAAATATTAGGATTTATATGCCAATTTTTGTTAGAGTCAAGTGTGTGTTTCCCCTGCCAGCTAAACGGTCAGGTTAGGTGAAAAAATTCACGATAGTAGTATATTATAACGAAGTTAAAATCATAAATATCACAGCTAAGTAGGCTTTTCAAGTTTACGAGTAATAGTCGAACAACTTAAATTTGTAGTTGAAAAACATGGCAGGAGATTATTAAATTTTTTTTGAATGCAGTTAGTATTATTTTAAAAATAAAAATGAAGTCTTCATTCAGTAAATTTTTCTATCTACAGTATATAAGGTACTTTCCCTCCATGTGATAAAGTCGTAGGAAGCCCTTTATACTAAAATAGTAACGAAATCAAAACTACACATTGAATATTTTTGAAAAAGTAATTTCTACGAAGCGTAGAAACGATTCTGGTGCTGAAAATATAGTTTTTAGAATTTCATCTTTTTGTCTGGATATATGTTCCGCTTTATTTTAAATCTATACATATTCCTCCTTACTAATAAACGTTGTATAACGTCTGTATAGTTACACACCGATTTCTCTCTTTCACTCGTCAGTAATTTGACTTTCGAAAGAAGAAGACAAAGCGTTGTGTAACTATACAAACGCTATACAACGTTTATTAGTAAGGAGGATTATGTATAGATTAAAAATAAAGCCTGCAATTCTTTTTGTTGGCCTTACCTCTTCCCGGGACTTCGTTTGATTGATTTTGCAATACAAACTTGAACGTTTATATGAAATTAAATCTTCTATTCCGTAAATTAGATATCCGAATCACTTTTACACGTCATATTAAATAAGTACTACAATATTAAAAAATAAGCTAGATGGAGTTGACATTTCCTATCTGACTACCCCTGAGAAGAAATAGCGTAACAAACTTAGTGATCAAAGTCTCTTTTAAAGTCCAGACATAATCTTGGAATCTTAGTCAGATCAAACGAGGACCATGTAGAATCCGTCTCTGAAATGGTTTTTTTAGGAAAGAATCACACGAGCGGACATGTCCAGTCAGTGCAAGCAATAAAAAAAAATAAAAAGTCAGTGCAAGCATTTGTCAATAATCATGTAACTCAACTCAGGACTTAATATTTCCCGTAATATAATAAGCCCGTAATTCTCTTTGCTGGGCTTACCTCTTCCCGTGACTTAGTTTGATTGATTTGGTAATACAAACTTGAACGTTCATATAACGTCTTGAAACCACTTAAAATTATTAAAATCACGCTAGACGAGAACCTACAATGGGGACCTCATATAACATCTCTTGCGGGGCGGCTAAGCTCGGCCGCTTATGCTGTTAGAAAGATAAGACAGTTAACAAATATAGAAACCGCGCGTTTAGTCTATTTTAGCTACTTCCACAGCATTATGTCGTATGGCATTTTAATGTGGGGTCGGGCTGCTGACATAGAATCCATTTTTATTTTACAAAAGAGAGCTGTCAGAGCCATTTATAATCTACGTCGCTGCGAATCACTTAGGGAACTGTTTAAAAGGATTAATATCATGACGGTAACTTGCCAATTCATTTATGAAAATATTATGTATGTAAGAAAAAATCTACATCTTTTTAATAAAATCTGTGATAGACATAATTTTAATACTAGAAATAAAGATAAAATAGATCAACCATTTTTCAGATTGTCTAAAATACGTACATCTTTTATGGGGTACTGTGTTAAATGTTACAATAAAATACCTTCTGATATATTATAATTAAATGAAAGAAAATTTAAAACTTATATTAAAAGCACACTTTGTAAACTAGCATATTACAAATTAGAGGATTATATCCAAGATAAGAATGCTTGGAAACATGCTGGTCCTGCTCCATAGGACAATGTATTTAGAGTCTAGACAAAATCAAACTGGTTGCTAATTTAATTGTATAATTTATATTTTTTATGACATTCATTGTATTTTCTGTGATTAATATACTCACACACTGACATAGGTTATTAAATGTTAAAATTTTAGGGAAATCATCTACTTTTACAATGTTTGTAAATATGTCAGCACCATGCATCTAACGCATAATTAATTTGTCTGTCATTGCTGCACTTTTCATTCTTTTTACCTATTGTGGTATAGTAATTTTTAATAAATAAATTAATGTATACAAATATTGTTAACATTTTAAAAGAGTAAGTATGGAGTTTCTTGCCCATTCTTCTCCATACGTAACTGCCTTTTGGAAGGGGCAACTAGAATCAATTAATTAATTATTTTTGTTAATGTTGACGTTCAAAAGTGCCTTTTATGTGCCTATTTGAAATAAATGATTTGACTTTGACTTTAAAATTATATGAATTATTTTTATTTGAAAAATCCTAGACGTATTTAAAATGTTGATCAGATACCTATATTTCTAGGCTCATTTTGAGCAGTAAATTATAATCCTTGAGCCTCTTGACTCGTTTTGAGCGACAAAGTCCACTGCGTTTCGTCCGTCTGCCCTGCTCTTGATCAATTTAAATAAACAAGTACTATGTACAGCTTCCATAGAGATGGCGTATATTAATTAGTTTTGTCATCTTCTCGGTGTTTACTATAGTGACAATCGTCAGAAGATCAGGGTGCCTCGAGCCTTTAGTAGCAATATGTGGTATTTGTTTTTAGTTTTTATTTCTGTTGGTAAGTCATTTTTAATTATAAAAAATGTGATTTATATTAATCTAGGTAAATTATGCGCTACCGTTTGGCTTTAAAAAAGCTGAAAGCAAATTTACTTTTAAAAGAAAAGTTCGTAACCACTATTTAAGTAAGACTAAATAACTCTCAATTAGTAGTCTAGTCATAGTAATTATTATTAGGTGGTATAAGTTAAAATATCTATTAGTTTATTTTATTTATTTAAGTGTATTAGTATCAATAAAAGTATATAAATTCTCGTAATCAAGAAGTTGGTATTTTAGACATTATTTTTGTACCCTATCACTATGTTTTTCTATTTAACCCAAAGGTTGACTGGTAGAGAATACCTTGTGGCATTAAGTCCGCCTATGTGTCACTATTGTACATGAAGTATAAATAAATAAATTAATTTATTTATTTTAAATATAAAAATAAAATATAATTTTTACAAACATCTTCGTCCGAAGGGTGACGTATTTTATTGTTATTTTTCTATAATATGTTCAATTTTAATTATTATTTATTTCATTGTAATAAAATAAAAAAAAGTAATGTATGGTGATAAAATAAAAGTAGAGTAATTAACAAACCCTCAAGTTTCTATATTTAGTAAATGAGTAAACAATAATAGTAATAATAAGTAAAAATAGATAGTTAAAAATCATAATCATTAATTAAATTAAAATCTATACTAATATTATAAAGCTGAAGAGTTTGTTTGTTTATTTGAACGCGCTAATCTCAGGAACTACTGGTTGGTTTTTTTTTTTTTTTTTTGTTGGATAGTCTATTTATCGAGAAATATAGGAGCGGAGCATAATTGAAAAATGTTGCAAAAACGGGAAAAAATATTCCTTTTGAGAGTTTAAGTTACGCAAATATCATGTATGATGGAATTGTTTCTCTTTAAAAGTTCTAAAAAAAAGTCCGCGACAGCATAATATCTATCTTTTCAGATTGACTCACTATAGCCTTTGTTCGAAATTAATGCATTATTTGCGAAGGAGTTTTATCAACATAATATTAATCCTTATCCAATTAAATGTGTTTTTAATCACAAGTATTTAAATGTAAACAAAATTGTCCTTGATATCACTTGATTTCAATCAACATCTTAGGAGATATCATAATTTTAAAATAACACCGCAGCAAAATAATGATCAAGTATCGCGCGCGCATCATGTAGGGGCAAAGCGCCGCAGCGGGGTCGGCCGGTAGCTCTGCGAGGTAGTCTACACTAAATCTATACTAAAGCTGAAGAGGTTTATCTCTGTAACTACCAGTTGGATTTGACAAAAATCTTTTTGTGCTTGATAGTACAATTTTTGAGGAAGGCTATAGGCTATTTAACACCACGCTAGGACCTTTAAGAGCCGAGCAAAAAAAAATGTCTGAATGCCTAAGCGAAAACGAAGTAAGAGCACGAGCAGGCAATGCGAAGCGACGGGGTAGGTCGGGGAGCAAGAAATTTCACGCGGACGAAGTCACGGGCAGAAGCTAGTTAGGTTATAAAGAGAATGCTCTAATTTAACATATATTTTTTCCAATTCATTGACACTACTTGTTTACGCTCGGGATTCTACTCTAGAATCCCTCACTTCGCTCTGGATTCAAAAAAGCGCCCCTTCGTAAAAATATTATTTTGCTCCCTTATGATACAATCTACTATTGCAATGTCATACTCAATCGAACATTTTTGCACCCCGCCTCGGATAGGTTGGGTCTGGTTCTCGTAGACGTGATCTTCAGTACAAAATCATTAAAAGTCGGTTATCGTCACCTTAAGGAGTTGTAATTTCTGATTCTAATGATGATAATTCTGTAAATAAATACTTGTTACGGTCGCAAATCACATTTTGATCAACATACAACCTGTCACTGACCTGCAAATTGGAAAAAACGTAAGAATATTTGAACTTCGCGGGCTACCTTAGTGCTTCCTCTTTAACCTCAAAATATTTTTGACTAGCTGCAGCCCGCGAGTCCCTCGCGTGGGTTTGTAAAAAAAAAACAAGGTAATCATAAGGACTACCTCATAAACGACATAACTATGTAAATGTCTATTAACTGCTCCCAAATAACGATGTTTATTTATATTGATGTATATTTATATTGATGTATTGTGGTGCAAATTGAGTGAATTCGCAAAAGTTACACTATATGTAATAAGTTATGTAGATTAAGATATTTTTTAACTAGGTATAAGGTGTAGATTTAGGATTTAGTTAGTAAGGCCACTCTGTCGCATTGGATCATAGATGCAGTGCCTCCGGCATGTTTGCCGAGGCCAACGTCGACAGTTTTGCGACAATCATGCGTAAACGTTGCACCTCGACCCTAACTCGCATGCGAGCTAGTTCCAACAGCATCTTGAGCGTATTGACGGACCGGTGGGATTCTCCGATGCTTGAGCGCTGGATGCGGCTGCACGTAGTGAAGTAGCATACATGCGTTCTGGTGTCGGATTGTCCTAAAATCTATCTTTTATTATATTAGTTTTGTTTACTAACATTAGCTCTTAAGTATTTTCGTGTTACTAACAATTTATATGGAGAAATCTGAAATAAATGATTATTATTATTATTATATAGATCTGTAATTATAGTGTAGGTAAGATTATTGTAAATAATTTTTTTTTTTTTTTTTACATACTTCCTTGACATAATCTTTTCATTATTTGACATTATTTACCTACAAATCGAATTCCAATTCTTTATTAGTGGCTTTTGTGGGCATGATATTTATTCAGATATGTTACTGTAGTTGTAATTCCAATCATGTCATTAATCTTTTATATAGATTATTTTCTATTTTGTGAATGTGAGAACGTTGTAGGCCTAGTAGAGTGTAGATTTGTTGGCACTTTTCTATTTTGTAGGTTTTTGTAGGTACCTGGCAATTGTTGAAAGGCCTACACTGTCCTCCCATACCTATTAACACTGTCATTTGATGATATTGTAAAGCCAATTATTTTTAAAAGAGTAACCGTGGAGTTTCTTGCCAGCTCTTCTCCATAGGAAACGACTAATTGGAACCGTGCACCTAGCTTCTGCCGTTTCATAAGTGCCCATGTAGGCTAATGTGAAATAAAATGTTTTGATTTGATTGATTTGACTGCCGACAGAAATAAAAACTCAAAACTTTGGAATAACTGACAGTCTGGCGCCACACGTCAAGAGCATGTCGCGCATTTCGGTGACGCCTACCCATGACTTTTTCCCCTACTAAAAATCGCTCAACGCGGCTAAAGAAGTTTTCACTTCAATATATATATATATTTTTTTTTTTTTTTTTTTTTGTAGCCCCAGTTTCCTCAAACGATGTGTCCCATTCACAACACCACACAGCAATAGATGCATTTGTGCAAAGACTAAAACTAGAAAAGTGGGAGAAGGAAGAAGCACCATGCTTGGAGAAAACACTAACGCTATTGGAGAATGTGAAGAACTTCACGCTATGGGCTACTTGGAGTAAGTTAAAGTGCATAAATCTGTAATTTATAATTATTTTTATTTGTTATTTTTTTGGGGTAATTGGACCCATCGCAAAACCGTCATCTACACATTCTTTACATCAAACTAAGTAATATTTTTTTAATCGTTTTTTTTTTGTTTCTTTGTTTTAAGTACCATGCATACTTTAATAATATGCATTTTGTAAAATGCTATTATTTTGACATTAAAAACAGACAATTCAATTTTATTTGATTGAATAGATAACATGAACACTGACAGTCGAGCTAGTCCACAAATATTAAGTCGCTCAACGCGCTATGGTGCGGGCTATGCTCAAAGTTTCTTTGAAGGATAAAATTAGGAATGAAATTATCCGGAAGAGAACCGGAGTTACCGACATAGCTTGCAGAGTAAGCAAGCTGAAGTAGCAGTAGGCTGGCCATGTTTTTCGAAGGACCGATGGCCGGTGGAGCAGACAAGTCCTGGAGTGGGAGGGAGAGGGTGTTTTGGCGCAGCATGGGAGAGACCTATGTTCAGCAGTGGACTGCGATAGGCTGATTAGATTGATCTATAGATAACATAACATCATCACCCTTGTATTCCCCGAAGGTTTAGGTACAGGTGTACCTACCAACCATCCACATTACGCCAGCTATGTTGAAGTCCCATGTAATAGAGGGCGAGCCTGTTGACAGCAACCGGACACAAATCTAGAATCCGGGCTGCTACTGAGAAATACCAGCTGAAAAAACCCAATAACACTTTGCCCGACCCGGGAATCGAACCCAGGACCTCAACAAGACAGTTATTTTTCGTTATTTGTCTAAATATATGAAAAACTTCTGCAGCGAGGTCTGAGACAGGGAGATGTTATCTCTCCGAAACTTTTCACCGCTGCACTGGAGGATGTCTTCAAGGTTTTGGACTGGAAAGGGGTTGAAATCAACATCAATGGCGAGTACATCACTCACCTTCGGTTTGCCGACGATATAGTTGTCATGGCTGAGACTATGGAAGACCTCAGTACAATGTTCGATGACCTCAGTAGAGCTTCCGAAAGAGTGGGTCTTAGAATGAACATGGACAAGACAAAGGTCATGTAAACGCCCATGTAACACCCATTCTCATGAATATCGGAGACGCTACACTCGAAGTTGTGGACGAGTATGTTTACCTAGGACAAACTGTCCAGTTAGGTAGGTCCAACTTCGAGAAAGAGGTCAATCGTCGAATCCGACTCGGCTGGGCAGCATTCGGGAAGCTACGCAATATCTTCTCATCCCACATACCGCAGTGTCTCAAGACGAAAGTCCTTGACCAGTGCGTGTTGCCAGTGATGACATAAGACACTGAAACGTGGTCGCTCACAATGGGCCTTATTAGAAGGCTAAAAGTCACCCAAAGGGCAATGGAGAGGGCTATGCTTGGAGTTTCCCTACGTGATCAAATCAGAAATGAAGAGAACCGCAGGAGAACCAAGGTAACCGACATAGCTCGAAGAATTGCCAAACTTAAGTGGCAATGGGCAGGGCACATTGCGCGCAGAACAGATGACCGTTGGAGCCGAAAGGTTCTGGAGTGGCGACCGCGTACCGGAAGACGTAGCGTTGGAAGACCTCCCACAAGGTGGACCGATGACCTTATGAAAGCCGCAGGAATCCGCTGGATGCGGGAAGCACAAAACCGGTCGAGGTGGTGGTGCTTGGGGGAGGCCTATGTCCAGCAGTGGACGTCTTTCGGCTGAATTGATGATGATTGTTTAAGTGCTGACCCTTAAAACTAAAATAGCACAGTTAATTCTTGGCACGTTCCGCTATAAATATAAGGTCTAAGATCAAACAAAGATTACAGATCAGGCCGTCATAAAAATGCAGTTAGTTCAATCTGCGTAGAAATTTATAGTTTAACTATATCTATCTGATGATTCATCGCTAATAATTGCCCACTCCCTCTCACAGAAAAGAGACCTGTGTCCCAGCAATGGGAACATTTATAGGCTGAACATGTTAAACATAACTAGCGAAATGTGGGTGTGCTATGGTTACACCTCTGCCTAACCCTTCGGGGAAACAAGGCGTGATGGTATGTTATTAGGGTTCCGTATCCAAAGGGTAAAACGGGACCCTATTACTAAGACTCCACTGTACGTCTGTCTGTCTGTCCGTCTGTCAGCAGGCTGTATCTCATGAACCGTGATAGTTAGACAGTTGAAATCAAAGATGATGTATTTCTGTTGCCACTATAACAACAAATACAAAAAAAACACAATAAAATAAATATTTAATGGGACTCCCATACAACAAACGTGATTTTTTGACGTGACAACGTCTAATAAATCGATCAATGAACGCCGGCTGCATGCACGAAAATTTCCCGTTACGCTCATTGTCCCGTTACGCTAATTGTCCCGTTACGCTCATTGTACGCTTGCGCCGCATCAATGTTTTGTTATGACGTTGTCACGTTAAACTATCGTTCGTAAACCAACTTTACAGACAACCAATTTTTTTTTTTTGCTCGTTTTTGCTCGATGTTGATATAGGCAACGTAGACACTTGAAATATTCACAGAATATTTAGTTATATATTCACTTTAAAAATAAATAGTTAAATTAAAATAAAACAAATATTTAAGGGGGGCTCCCATACAACAAATTGGATTGTTTTGCCGTTTTTATAGATAATGGTACGGAACCCTTCGTGCGCGAGTCCGACTCGCACTTGGCCGGTTTTGTTATTATTGCCTCATTAGTGCATCTATAGTACAGGTCAAGGGCAGGGGTCTGCGTTGGGGCATAAAAATATAATTGAGAGCCGAGGTACTTGACTGTTTAACCTAGGAAAACAACTATTAAAGACGTAAGGTTAGGTCGTGGCCATTTGCATAAATAAGTAAATATTGCATTAATTATGAAAGCCTTTGATTAAAATAAAGAACAAATATTTTTTTGGTCATGCGTACAAGGATCAATTTTAAGGGGCCGTGCACGAAATCGACTGATTTTGATCAATTTTGTTCATTGTTTGTGAGAAACGGAAAAATAATTTAAACAAAATTATTTGAGATTTGAAAAGTCTTCTTCTTTGTTTTGCATGTGGCTGAAAGGGATTTTCAAATAAACTAAGTATTCACGGTAAATCACTAATATTTGCAACAAGTTTTCCGAAAAATACCGCGAGACTGACATTTGATCAGCATTCTACAAGAAACTACTTTTGATTTTGAACATTAAAAAATATCATCAACATCATTATATGGTCTACTTGCATGTGGCGGAACCACTTTTTTCAACTTCCATACAAAATATAGCAGAAAAATAATATTGAAAGAGCCTTTTTTTTTTTTGTTTTAAACCTCGTCAGTAATATATTTTTTCCTATTATTTAGCAAATCATATCAAGAAATTTAAAAATCACAAATTAGTCTTCAGCTATCCTTGAAATATAATCAAAATTTTATTTAATGATTATACAATATCTTCATTAAGTAAATCAATGGCGAAATAAGCACAAAAATGATGAAACTATTAAAAGCTGTTGTGACTGACACGAATGGTTTAGCACCATGAAAACTGTACTTTTATAGTTACACAGACTTAATGTTTCGATTATTTCAAGTTTTCTCACAATTAGATAAGAAATTGTCAAAAAAGAGTTTTTTTCGTGCACAGACCCTTAAAGAATAATCTGTGTGTCTTATTATTGTGAGTCCTTAGTGCGCAGGGTGCGGGCCAGCTCAAATACTGTCCTGGTAATGATGATTTTTGTGGATTGTGGAACCTTGTACGCCCTCTTAATCAATTAATTAAAAAAAATGTGATTTAAAATAAGCCCATCATTTACTATTATTTCAATTAACCTTACAATTAACCTTTTATTAGTTTTTGGTCTTTTAGTCCAAACAGGACCAAAAACTCAACTACTTTTTCGACACAACAACAAGATAGAATTTGCAGCCTGGATACCTACTTTTAATTACGTCATCCTGTAATCCCCACATAACATCACGTCACTTTTCCTCGAAGGCTTAGGCAGAGTACCTAAAGTAAACCCACATTTCACCAGTTATGTTTAAGTCCCATGTAATAAGGGGCGAGCCTATTGCCAGAATCCAGACTCCGGGCTGCTACTGAGAAATTCCTGACGGACCCAATAAACACTCTGTCTGACCTGGTCATCGAACCCAGGACCTCACGCTCAGCTGTCGAGCAATCAGTAATCTCCTTCATTTAATTTGATTTTAGTTTGGAACGCCAACACTGTACCTACGGGCAATCTCTACGGTTCCTGGGTAAATTTTGGCAATTTCGATCAGTGTATAAAACCTCCATGGCTGGAAACCCATCCGCAGTTCAGAACCAAGTACTGCTTGGCACAACTGGTGCTGTCAGATAATCCAAAGAAGAAAGCTGAATACGATCCTTATGGGTCTACGGAAGAATATCTTAATGTGAGTATATATTTACTTGATAGTACTTTAGTTTTTGTTTAACTTAAACTTCAAAAAGGATCATTATACTTTAGAGGTATAAGGAACAGGGTGGAAAGTTCCTCATGCTCCTTATACAAGGAAGGGTCCTTCGACCAGACGAGTGTTTTGTCTGGTGGGCTACTACCCGACGGATGTTCTCGGGTTATTGTATATGTAAATGGTAATCGCGCGGATAATTCTACTTGCGCGATAATGGATTTGTGTGACGTCAGGTGTCGACGTAGTTCACATGTGACGTTACTGATGCCGATACACTATCATTGATGTATTAAAAGCAGTAGATTCGGGACTTAGTAACAGCACCTGTTCCTAACAAACTAAGTGATGGCCCGTAGTTGGCACTCAGTCGCGCACGGGATATCGTTGATCAAACAGCTCCATAATTACAGTTTTTTGTGATAAATACGCATCAAAATGACTCTTGTGCAACTAAACAGTGTTTTAATAATACAAGGAAGAAAAATAAGACACACGGAATTACTTACCACTCGTAAGTACAGCCAAAAATGAAAGTTATAATAATACTAGCTTTTGCCCGCGGCTTTGCTCGCACTTAAATTTAAAAAAAAAACTCGTAACACACTACTAAAGTTTCTATAATAATATAATTAAATCATGATTTGAAAGACACGTGGCGCCATTTATTATCATAAGAACGTTATTGTTGTTTTCCTCTGGAACAGTACATTTTTTTCGTAATAAAAGGTACGCTATGTCCGTTCCTGTACACCTGACAACGTATATGCAAAATTTCAGAATGATCCGTACAGTGGTTTAGGCGTGAAAAGGTAACAAACAAACTGACAAACTTACTTTCGCATTTATAATAGTTAGGATAATTAGGATTTAATGTTTGCTTCGCCATGTTTGTGCTACCACATGCACTGTCATTCATAATCGTAAACATTCCGCCAACATTCGGCAGCTAACGCGATTTCGCTCGCACGACAGCGCCGTCTCCTATCTCTGTTCTTGTCTATCGGTAACTGCCTTAGTAGCATTTTTTGTTGGCATTTAGTTGGGCCACTTACAGAGGTAAGTGGCCCAACTAAATGCCAACAAAAATGCTACTAGGGTGTAGGTTTTCGACTGTGATCACACTGATCATGCATGTAGTCGTACGCCGAGCCCAAGTTTACTGATTGCGATGTAAGCGCGTTACATAAATCTTCCTCCTTTTAATATATCAATGTCTACTATGTTTTTTTTTTTACACACACACATTCATAAAGTCAGAAATTATAGAATGCCATCAGCTACGATACTTATATTATACTCCTTTTGCTTCGTTCACGTTCATAGATCTAGTCATTCACGCACCTGACCTTCACTGAAAAAAATGCACTTCAATCAAGTGACTTTTTAGCTTGATTGACGATATCTTGTTTAGATTAATCAAATCTTAGTTAAGTTGATCATCACGACATGATTGCAGCAATACTAGTTTAAATGATTGAACACTCAAACAAGTTTCTCGATTACCCTTAAGACTGCGCCGAGTGCACAGTGGCGCCCTCATCGTTATTTCGGTGATTTCTTTTATTTTAGAATGAAAGTACAGAAAATAAGCTCGTCAAGTTGTCCTTCATTCATGTTGTAATCATTAAGACGGAGCTTAGTGGCCACTATTTTTCGTTTTAATGATTACAATAAAACATAACAATTTAAAACCACTGTTTGTAGTAATAATAACGTATAGTCTTGTGAAGCACAACTTGACGAGCTTATTTTCTGCATTTAAAATTAAAAAAAAAAATAAAAGACTGAAAAATGATGTAAAGGCAACGGTGTGGCCGTTGCCTTATCACATCATTTTTCAGCCTTTCATCACAGTCACGCCATAGTTGGGGCTGGTCTTCTCTTATCTGCCACGGCTTATTTTAATTATTTAATTTTTTAATTGTTTTTTGTGTCAATTTGTTGTACTGACTCTGGACACTTTTAACGTGTACGTTTTTATTTTTTATTTTTACATCGTTCTCACATCCATACTAATATTATAAATGTGAAAGTAACTCTGTCTGTCTGTCTGTCTGTCTGTCTCAGTATGTTACGTTTTCACGCCTAAACCGCTGAACCGATCGTCATGAAATTTGGCAGAGATATAGCCTGGGATATGGAGAAGGACATAGGCTACTTTTTTACGCGATAACTGACATCCACGCGGGCGGAGCCGCGGGCAAAAGCTAGTTTAGTTATAAATTCAACATTATAGATGTAACTAATATTTCCGTAACTTAATTTTTAGGGTTCCGTACCCAAAGAGTAAAACGGGACCCTATTACTAAGACTCCGCTGTCCGTCTGTCTGTCTGTCCGTCTGTCACCAGGCTGTATCTCATGAACCGTGATAGTTAGACAGTTGAAATTTTCACAGATAATGTATTTCTGTTGCCACTATAACAACAAATACAAAAAAAAAACAGAATAAAATAAATATTTAAGAGGTCTCCCATACAACAAACGTGATTTTTTTTGCTCGTTTTTGCTCGATATTGATAACGGCAACAGGTAGACGCTTGAAATATTCACAGAATACTTAGTTACATATTCACTTTAAAAATAAATAATTAAATTAAAATAAAATAAATATGTAAGGGGGCTCCCATACAACAATCGTGATTTTCTTTGCTCGTTTTTGCCCGATATTGATAACGGCAACAGGTAGACGCTTGAAATATTCACAGAATACTTAGTTACATATTCACTTTAAAAATAAATAATTAAATTAAAATAAAATAAATATTTAAGGGGGCTCCCATACAACAATCGTGATTTTCTTTGCTCGTTTTTGCCCGATATTGATAACGGCAACAGGTAGACGCTTGAAATATTCACAGAATATTTAGTTACATATTCACTTTAAAAATAAATAATTAAATTAAAATAAAATAAATATTTAACGGGGGCTCCCATTCAACAAACATGATTTTTTTGCCTTTTTATAGATAATGGTACGCAACCCTTCGTGCGCGAGTCCAACTAGCACTTGGCCGGTTTTTCTTACTGACCGATTCCTTGACAGTTCAAAAGTGCCTGTAAATGATTTAATTGAAATAAATGATTTTGAGTACTGAGTTAGACACATGCTTAATTAATGAAATAATTGTTTTTTTTTTTTCCGAATCTAACGGTCCGATTAAGTTGAAATTTGGTACACATATAAAAAAAATCTGCTGTTCCCTGCATTTTGACAAGCTATGCGAACATAAATGTAGGAAACAGCTGTTTTATTTTTTTTTTCTTTTTTCTTTTTTCTTTCGAGATTTAAGGCTTGTTCCCTAATGAAAGTTGTTCATAATGATGAGTACAATGACCCCTTTAGAGGATGCTCATTAATTCAATTTCGTCCTGTATACTTTCATAATAATTATTAAAGTATAGTTGCTCTTGACTTTAGTCTAGGTCTGGATGACAGAGACAAAGTCTACGATGGAGTGAGCTTACCCAGAAGAAGCCTGTTCACTCTCACTTTAAATAGATTAGGGTTGTATGCGTTCGGAAACACAGACGCAGGCAGAGAGTTCCACTCCTTTGCTGTGCGCATTATAAAAGATATGTTTAGCGGCCGAATAAGTGACTTGATACTGGTCAAACTCTTATCTAACGTGTCATTTATTTCATTCATATCATTATATATATATATATATATATATATATATATATATATATTATCGATCTCTAAATAAGCCTTTAATGCATGTTTTGGCAAGGACACTACCAGCCGCAATACCAGTAGTGTCGTTTACAATTTACGACACTACCAAGCCTGTTTTGGATTAAATTGTACAGTCAACACAGCAAACTTCAGAAATATAACTTTTTATTTACTATTAAGTATTTCCTCCCGTTGGTGTCGTAAAAGGCGACTAAGGGACTTACTAGAGAATGGACAGCAGCGTTCTCTATGCATTTTTAACACCATACTGCGATCGCCAACCCGCCTGCCAAGCGTGACGATTATGGCAAATCCCCCGTCTTCCTGGGGAGGCCTATGTCCAGCAGTGGACGTCTTTCGGCTGAAATGATGATGATGAATGACTATTAAGTAAATCATGAAACAAAAGTAACAGCAAACATAAGAAATATTCGTTTGTTGGCAACGACACTACCAGCCGCACTACCAGGGGGCCAAGTCTACTAATGTACAAACGTTGCAATGGTCTCTTCATTGTGAGTTTTTGACAGATTTGCCATACAAACACTGTCAAATACTCACAATGGCGAGACCATTCTGACACTATTGTAATAGCAGACTTGAGGCCCAGTAGTGTCGTTTAAAAATAACGCTTTAATGTTGGCATGTAAATTTTACACAGCAATTTGTTTATTGACGTTTACATTACTGACCAGTTTCTCTCTATTTCTAGTCACCAACAACTTCAGGCCTGCCCGTCAATCAGCTCCTATGGGGAATGTGTGTCCCCGCAGCCTGCCATCCTCCTTCCATCGTCAAGATCACCAGGTCCATGTATGACCTGACCACCTTTGGTACTCAAGCTCCTAATATAACGGTGGATCATTGTCAGGTCGTTGGGGACAAGCTACAGTATGGAGTTGGATTTTATTTGTTTATGTAAGTACCTGAATTATTTTTACTTGGCTATACATTATAATTATCGCCATTTGGTTTTTCAACTTTCCGCGCTGAGCTAACCGTTGCTAATCCAACACTGCCCGCATTTATTGAGGCATTCACAATCAAAAGTCATTTATTCTAATTAGGCTGAGATTCAGCACTTTTCGAACGTCAAAATTACATAAGACAGTCCCCCAAAAATGCCCGCCCTTCACCAGTTCCTTGTGCTTTAGTTTGGAAGAAGAAGTTTATTGGCGCAACAAACTCCTCAGCAGCACATCTGTCTGTTCAATTTGATAAACTACAAATACATTTAATTGTCGTCTAATGTTAATAAAAACGAGCATTAGTCGGTTCTATGTAAGTACTAATTACTACTAATTCCCCATTTCCTCCCGTGGGTGTCGTAAAAGGCGACTAAGGGACTTACTGGAGAATGGGCAGCAGCGTTCTCTATGCATTTTTAACACCATACTGTGATCGCCAACCCGCCTTCCAATCGTGGCGATTATGGCAATCCCCCCCCCCTAATTGGGGGAGGCCTATGTCCAGCAGTGGACGTTTTTCGGCTGAAATGATGATGATACTTTATTATGCACCAGGTTTTCAGTACTTTAATAAAATAATAAAAATAAGATAATAATAAAATAAATAAATTATATATATAATATTATTATTATTATATATATTTTATAATATAATAAGATATATAATATTTTTTCAACATCCATTGTAAAACGGGCAGTGGGCTAATCTTTGGAACGAACTACGAGTAAGATGTTTTGTTTTATTATTTGCAGAGCATTAATAGTGTCGCTGATAATAATGGCCGCGGCTTCAACGTATTATCGGCTTCATATAGCCAGTGATGATCAACCACCAGACAGTTTCGGTAAGTAGCCGTTTTTACTTTAACGGTCATTTCTTGATCTTCAGACAATGCTGATTGGCTTTTCCTTCCATTATGGCACTAGCTGTTATCGTCTTTCGTAGAAAGCTCCATCGGAGACGAAAGAAGATGGTTATAGAGTAACGTTATAGTACATTGCTGCAGCAGCCGGCAAAAGAGACATTGATGAACGAACGTTAAAATGTGGGCCGAGGCGAAGTCGAGGAACACATACGTGAGTCCATCAATGCCTGGTTGCGAGTAAGGATCGTATAATACTTTACTCAAATTATGCGCGGAAATTCAAACTTAGTACATACCTACAATCTACTGGTCTCATATTAGTGAAGTCCTCGCCTACGGCTCGGCCTAGAATTGTTGTATATGGAGTATTGGGTGAACGCAGCCATAGCTGCGATTGGCTAGAGAACTCTCAAGATGTCAAGCCCCGCCCCCTGGTCAGTTAGTTTTAAAAATAAAGAGTCAGTGCGTAAACCACTTCCATGTGTATTACTTGCCTTCCTCCTACAAACCTAATTGCCTATTACGCGGCCTTTGCAATAATGTACTATTACACGACAATATGTTCATTTGTTTCTTTTATACTTTAAACAGCCCTGTTTTTGCAAGCTAGTTCGTTAAATTCCTTGACCTCCTTGGTTGCCATGTTTCGAAGTAATAAGTTTGTTTAATTTTTAAATGACACGTTAGATGAGAGTTTGACCAGTATCAAGTCACTTATTCGGCCGCTAAACATGACAGATGATAATTATGGTTATGGATGATCATGATGTGGATTTTCATAATAACTTTGCCGGCCACTACTCGCATGGGTTTGACCAGTATAGTATTTAAGATTGATCTAGAAGAAGGTTGTCAAAATAATGCTGGAATTTCCAAGTTTTTTTTTTTTTTTTTTTTTTCAAAATTTTAAGCTCAATAGTTTCGGGAGATAAGGGGTATGGCCAAAGACATTAAATTATACGTTGGGAATGGCCAATTTTCAGCTGTATTCTTAAATAACTTTAAAAGTATTTATTTAAAAATTATAAAAAATTATGTATCTGAAATCCTTACAATAAGTTTTTTTCTTTTGATATATGACACGGTACAGCTTGCAAGACATTTTTTTTTTCTGGTTCCAAAGGTGACCCCCTCTATTCAATATTAATTTATTTTCGTTACACGTTCATGTTTGGGTCACAAAAGTTCATATGTATACTAAACAAGTCAATCGGTCCAGTAGATACGGAGAAAATTGGCTGTGACAGATGGACAGACAGATACACGAGTGATCCCATAAGAGTTCAATTTTTTTCCTTTTGTGGTACGGAACCCTAAAAAAGTTAAAATACATACAGACATATATAACCTCCTCCTTTTTTGAAGTCGATTAAAAACCCAATAACTGCCCGACCTGGGAATAGAACGTATTTTTTAGTAAATGAATATTAAAACTTATTTTCCAGAAACAATAATAACAAAATCATTTTGCATCATCAAGAACCGCCAGGACCTGGTGAAGGATAACAAGGAAGAGATCAGAGTGATGAACGGCATGAGGTTCCTCACAGCAGCATCTGTCATTACTGTACATGAAATGTTCTATATGACTGTGTCTGGAGTTGTTAATTCAAGGGATTATGATAAGGTAGGTCCCTGCAAGGTAGCTGGTGAAAATTGTTAAGTTTTGTCGAGAATCATCATCAATCATCATCATTTCAACCGAAAGACGTCCACTGCTGGACATAAGCCTCCTCCAAAGGGGGGGGATTTGCCATAATCGCCACGCTTGGCAGACGGGTTGGCGATCACAGTATGGTGTTAAAAATGCATAGAGAACGCTGCTGCCCATTCTCTAGTAAGTCCCTTAGTCGCCTTTTACGACACCCACGGCCGGACGTAAAGAATAGCATCACCCGCTATTCTTTACGTCCGGCACCTCACGGAACCGTCCGGCACCACACGGAACCGTCTGGCACCACACGGAACCGTCTGACACCACACGGAACAGGCACCACACGGAACTCCACACACCACACCACTCAAGAATCATGCGTAGGAGTAACTACCCGTTTTATACCAACTTTCCAATCCCTTATTTAGAGTAAGGGTAATACACGTTAAGAAAAGTCAGGTGTGTAGTATTCGCGCTTCGTTGCCACTAGTACCATTAAAAGTTCCACGATGGAACTACTAATGTTTATTTTAAACATCAGTTCCATTTTAAAAGAATCTGAAAATAATGGAACTAATGCTGAATTTGTTATCACTAGTTCCACATTATTATATTAGGCACTTGTGAAATTTTTTAAGGGTGTAAAAACAATAGAGGTAAAAGCACTTAGATTTTATAATAATTTTATTTTTAAAAAAAAGCTTAACGTGACAACGTCATAACAAAACGTCAATAAAAAATATTTGTCGTTTTTTGACGTGACAACGTCTAATAAATCGATGAACGCCGGCTGCATGCACGAAAGAGGATGACTCATTGTCCCGTTACGCTCATTGTAAACTTGCGCCGCATCAATGTTTTGTTATGATTTTGTCACGTTAAACTATCGTCCGTAAACCAACTTTACAGACAACCAATTTTTTATTTATGATTCGGAGACAGAATGGATTTAAAATAATCATCTTTGTAAAGAAGGATGGAAAGTAAATCCCAGTATGCCTGATATCTCAGATGGGATAGCGTTTAGACCAGTTCAAATCCTTCTTGGTGGCGAATTGTTTTCCATCACCCTTTCCCCATCTTTGAAATCATCTCTATTCATTACAGTACGCGCTCAACGTATTTTATAAAATAAATGACCCACAGATATTTAGCCTGTTAATACACAAGTGCCTAAAATAATAATGGGGAACTAGTGACAACAAATTCAACATTAGTTCCATTATTTTCAGATTCTTTTAAAATGAAACTAGTGATTAAAAAAAAACATCAGTAGTTCCATGATGGAACTGTTATCTACTGTACTGGTACTAGTGGCAACGAAGGGAATTCGCAACCGGCGTGCGTGTATGACCAGATGTATTATATTAACGTAAACGAAGCAGAAGGAGTATGTTAGAATATTAGCAGGTAATATAGTTTCTGCCTAGACCCATGGGAAAAACATCGTTATTTGGGAGCAGTTAACATACACTTACATAATTATGCCGTTAATGAGTTACTAGGGAAGCCACATGAGCAGAAGGAATTATTGACAAACTTCTGTCTTCAACGTAGTCTTTAATTTTATAATGTGCTTTGTTGTTATGAACACGTTTTATGTGGGTTTCTAACTTTCCATCGCTAAGTTCTGTAACCGACTTCGGACCAGATGTATGAACATAAACGAAGCAAGAGGAGTGTGTAAGGATCGTAGCAGGTAGCTTTCTGTAGTTTTTGCCTAAATCCAAGGGAAGCCAGAGCCCAGAGTTTGAATCTCTGTCCAGGTAATAGTGGTCAGGACTATGGATCTGTACTCAGGTAATAGCAGCCTGGACTGTGGATCTCTACCCAGGTAATAGCAGCCTAGAATGTAGAATTGTAGATCTCTTCCCAGGTAATAGCAGCCCGGAGTGTGGATCTCTGCCCAGGTAATAGCAGCCCGGAGTTTTTTATCTCTGACCAGGTAATAGCGGCCCGGGCTCTGGATCTGTACCCAGGTAATAAATAGCACCCCGGAGTGTGAATCTGAGCCCAGGTAATAGCAGTCCGGACTGTGGATCTCTGCCCAGGTAATAGCAGCCCGAAGTACAGACGTAATAGCTTGAAGCTAACCCATAAAACGACAAAATAGCTCGCAAAACTTGGTTTACTATAAAAACTGCCCAACTGGAGAGTATACAGTCATCATGTATGCGATGAATGACCGGTTATGCCTTTCTAACCTTAACGTAATCCTCATTTTTTCAGTCCATTGAAGGACTGGGAGGTATGTTCCTGCACATCGATGTGGTGGTCGACACATTCTTCGCGCTGTCTGGTCTTCTCCATATTAAGGGACTTCTCGGCAATGCCAATAGACAGCAGAATCTGTTTAGTGTTCTATGGAAACGATATGTGAGGTAAGAGCTTCTTATTTCGTGTATATCTAACTTAAATATTATTTTTGAAGTGTTTATACAAAGCTAAGACGACAACATGACAATTTATTAAACTTCGTATATTTCTAATGAAGTTCTCAGACTGCTAACAAAAATTCAACAAATTATATCCAATAGTTTTGTCACTATACCTAGTCAATGTGTATGGTCGCTCACAATTGGCCTTATTAGAAGGCTAAAAGTCACCCAAAGGGCAATGGAGAGGGCTTTGCTTGGAGTTTCCCTACGTGATCGAATCAAAAATGAAGAGATCCGTAGGAGAACCAAAGTAACCGACATAGCTCGAAGAATTGCCAAACTTAAATGGCAATAGGCAGGGTACATTGTGCGCAGAACAGATGACCGTTGGGGCCGAAAGGTTCTGGAGTGGCGACCTCGTAACGGAAGAGTAGTGTTGGAAGGCCTCCCACAAGGTGGACTGATGACATTATGAAAGCCGCAGGAATCCGCTGGATGCGGGAAGCACAGAATCGGTCGAAGTGGCGGTGCTTGGGGGAGGCCTAAGTCCAGCAGTGGACATCTTTCGGCTGAAATAATGATGATGATGACCTGGTCAAAAATTGACAGAAAACATACTCGACCCGTCACAGTTTGAAAAAATCACTTTTTAAGGTTCCGTAGCCAAATGGCAAAAAACGGAACCCGGATTCGTCATGTCTGTCTGTCTGTCTGTCCGTCCGTATGCCACAGCCACTTTTTTCCGAAACTATAAGAACTATACTGTTGAAACTTGGTAGGTAGATGTATTCAGTGAACCGCATTAAGATTTCCACACAAAAATAGAAAAATAATAATACATTTTGGGGGTTCCCCATACGTGGAACTGAAAATCATTTTTTTTTTTTTTTCATCAAACCCTTACGTGCAGTAGGTATCTATGGATAGGTCTTCAAAAATTATATTGAGGTTTCTAATATTTTTTTTTTCTAAACTGAATAGTTTGCGCAAGAGACACTTTCAAAGTGGTAAAATGTGTGTGTCCTGTACCTGTAACGTCTAAAATAAGAGAATTATAAAACTAAAAAAAATATATAATATACATTACCATGTAAAAATCCACCGAAAATCGGTTTGAACGAGATCTAGTAAGTAGTATTTTTTTTAATACGTCATAAATCGTAAACCGCAATTGCTGCTACGGAACCCTTCATGGGCGAGTCCGACTCGCACTTGGCCGCTTTTTTTTATTATTTGTTAATATAGCGGCCATAGTAGTATACACTCTGTGAAAATTTAAAGTGTCTACCTATTACAGTTCAAAAGATACAACCCTGTGACAGTCGGACGGATAGCGCAAGCTTAGTAATAAGGTACCAATGGCACCCTTTAGATACGTAACCCTAAAAAAGACCTAAACGTTGAATTTGTACGTTTTAATTTCAGATTAATGGGACCCCTCGCGTTTATAATTTTCTACTTGATATCGGTATCAAAGTACATTGGTTCTGGTCCGCTCTGGATCTTTGGCAACGAGCAGGAATCAGAAGTTTGCCTCAAGACTTGGAGACTGAGCTTGCTAATGCTTAACACTGACCCGAAATATATTGTGAGTAGAAGTGTAAAAAACCAAGATGTGAAAATAGAATATTCTCGTACAGCTCGTGCCTTTTTGTTAAAAGAGACACAGTCAACAGTATTTTTTTACTCGAATTCCCTACTTGACCATGCCCCCTACCCTTAAAATTCTGAACCAATAGAATACATTTAATATGACACTAAACAAAATACATATAACGTAACATAAAACACACAAACATACCCACGCTAAAATATTTGATTAGTCTTGAAAATTTCACAGGCTTCTAAACATCCATACTAATATTATCAATGTGAAAGTAAAGGCTCGTACAGACTAATGCGATATCGCGGGCGTGACGCGACACTAGTAGCACAATTTCTTTGTCGGTGCCTGTAGCGCCCGCGATATCGCGCGAGTCTCTACGAGCCTTAACTCTGTCTGTCTGTCTGTATGTTACGTTTTCACGCCTAAACCGCTGAACCTTTCGTCATGAAATTTGGCAGTTATATAGCCTGGGATATGGAGAAGGCCATAGGCTACTTTTTTACGAGATAACCGACATCCACGCGGACGGAGCCGCGGGCAAAAGCTAGTGCTAAAATATACAGGGTGGATTTTTTTGACGTGGTAGTAATACCTTATCCGTTGTAGTTACAGAAAACCGGTTTCGGAGCTTTATCAGTACATTTTTTTTTTTTCAAAATCTGTCAATGTGGATCAAATTTCCCTAAAAAATAAGTAGTCTCCTAAGATACTTTTCCTATAGCTATAACTGTTAATGTTAATCAAAAAAATCCAACCCGAATAAACAAATTCATAACCCACAATCATCATCTGCTAGGCCTGTTTCCAACTATGTTGTGGTCAGCTTCCAGTCTGAAAGTATGCAGCTGAATACCAATATTTTACAAGAAACGACTGACTAGGTGAACACAACACAGTTACTGTGTAACACGATACCTGTTCGATCTTTGCTCAAAAACATAGGTGTTCAGAACAGAACGAGTTATCAGGATGTCATAACAAAAACATTAATAGATAATTAGAATTTCTAAGAAAGCTTTGGGGGTGTGTCATGTCTATGTCTATGTATGAGAAAAAAAAAAAAAAAAAAAAAAAAAGTGAAAAATAACTTGAAGTCGGTGTCAAAACTTTTTAGTTATTTACTTAAATTTATTTACCAAACGCCCTTACTCAGACTCCACAATACCCATTGGTAAGACTGGTTGCTTCACACCCACCAAATGTTGTGTTTCAGTGCCACGCAGTCACCTGGTATGTACCATGTGATTACCAGTTAGCGATCCTGGGAACTGTCCTCTTCTACTTCTATCAGAAAGATCGAAGAGTTGGGTTTGCCGCCTTCGGTATCGCTGCAGTCTTATCCCTGATTATACCAGGAGTTCTGACATATTGGTACCAACTGCCTGCTGTTCACTTTCTGGATTTAGGGTAAGAAAATCCTTCACCTTCTAGAGTACCAATGTCGTATATCATATTTCATTAGTTTAGTATGTTTCAATAAGAACGATGCTTTCGTCAGTGTTCATCAGTAGGAACTGATGATGTCTCATAGGAATGAGACACAGGTTTCATGGCAAGCAGGACATGATTTGGGATAGGCTTCATTTTCAGTATTATGCTCGGGGAAATTGATGATTTTCATGGAACACATTAATTATATAGATTTTAATGCAGGATTGGTTTGTGTTGAAAAAATATAAAAGAAAACTCAAAAGGGTAGCTTAACTAGTCTTCCGGCTAGTCTAATTTAAACTCTTGTCACACTAATATTATAAAGGCGAAAGTTTGTGAGTGTGTTTGTCTAATCTTCACGCTCAAATGGCTGGACCAATTTTGATAAAATGTTGTATGGATGTAGCTGACCCTTACCCCTTACCTTTGGTTACCCTGGATTAACATATAGGCTACTTTTTATCCCGATATTCCCACGGGATCGACACTTATGCGGGTGAAATCGCGGGGCGCAGCTAGTAAATTATAATTTCCAATCAAATTGATACACGCAGGGAATACAATATTCCAAAGGTTATTAACGCTAATTCAGCTCAATAAAAGTTAAAATCCACTATTATGCATTATATTGTATTAAGCCTCCCCATTTCTACCCTTTGTCAGTCTGTCACAAAACTTTTTTAAATGTATAAAATATCTTTGAACCCAAACTTTCCTTTTCTAGAAAGTTACTCCGTGAGCTCCGCGACTACTGGGAGATAAGCTACACGTACACGCCGAGCTACAGTCGCGCCGGCGCGTACCTCGTCGGGGTAGCTATGGGATACCTCATGACTTTGTATAAACCTTCCGAGCATAGGCAGACTGTTTCTAAGGTAATTTAGAAGAATTTGGATTTTAAAGAAGTATAGTTTTGTAAGATGTACTCGTATATAAGAATCTTTAACACCCAGAGCAGTTGTCCCCCCACAGACTTCTTTCCATAACAAAAATAATGTAAGTGAAGCACGAAAAAAAAAGGAATGTTTGAATTATTCCACCTCCTCATCTTTATAAAGACCCTAAAAGGACCAACAACTTGATACTCATATTCAATAGACAACCTTGCAGCTATACAGGGTGGAAGAGACATCGACGATGGATTCAGTACATGACCCTGAACTGCCCTGCGTTGAAATATTTCCTATAAAAGTGCAATATCTACGCGGTCAAAATGTATGGGACAGTTTTTTTTTTTTTTAAATTACTGACGATAAATTTCAACGCGAGGGAGGTTCAGGGAGTTCAGAATCATGGAATGAATCCATGGTAACAGGCTTCGCGTCGATGTCCCTGATGCCATTCTGTATTAGTTGGTACTCGTATCTAGTCAGAAACATTATTGACTGTTTGTTGCATGGACACTATCCATTTATTATTGTTGAACACTTTATTATCTTAAGCTTCCGCTGTAGATACTTTTGCCCTGGCTACTGATCGCAATTTTTACATAATGTTTTATATTTTGCAATTTGGAGCAAATTTTCAGTATTTCAAATGCACAGTAAGCAAATCGCCGTATCCTACGAATAGTGCCCTAACGAACATAGGGGCTTTCTTTTTTTATTGCATAATTCAATTCTGCTCATCATACCACATATAACCAGTTCAACAAAACAATTAAAAACGGGATTTAAAGGACAAAATGCGTATAAAATATAAAGATAATTTATTGAAAATAATCCTAGCTGAACCTTAAAATACCAATACACATTATAAGAAGTCACTAATACATATTTTTTCATATTTAATTTAATTAAACACAAAAAAGTGTCTCCTGAAAAGTAGCTATTATGCAGGTACGCCCCTATTACGATTACGACGAAATGATCCTGGGTCCTGGGTTCAATTCCTAGGTCGAGCAAAGTGTTATTGAGTCGTGAAAAAAAAATAAAAAATATTAACTCGTGACTGAGAAGGAATTATGAAAAACGGCTCAATCAGGAAGTGGTCGTGTTCGTTAAGTGTGTCTAGAATTTTCTAATACCTTTTTTTATTGAGACACAAAGCTACAAAATACGATCTAGAGGAATGTGGCCGCTTTTCTTTGGATCGAATTTTGTTCAATCAAAATCAAAATAACGTGGGCACTTATGAAACGTCAGAAGCTAGGTGCACGGTTCCAATTAGTCGTTTCCTATGGAGAAGAGCCGGCAAGAAACTCCATGGTTACTCTTTTAAAAATAATTGGCTTTACAATATTATCAAATAACAGTGATAATAGGTATGGGAGGACAGTGTAGGCCTTTAAAAAATTACCAGGTACTTAACAAATTAGAAAAGTGCCAACAAATCTACACTCTACTAGGCCTACAACGTTCTCACATTCACAAAATATAAAATAATCTAAGTATATAAAATATGAATGACATGATTGCAATTACAACTACAGTAACATATCTGAATAAATATCATGTCCACAAAAGCCACTAACTGTTGCTTCGCTAGTGGACCGGTTGGTGCCCTCTTAACCAAATTATTCACAAAACCATATTTTTTCATTCCAGACATGGTCAATCGTCGGTACAGCAGCATCTCTAGCTACAATGCAGTACATACTATCATTAGGAACATACTACATGTACAGAGAGTACAACCCTATTGAAGCTGCCGTGATCACCTCGACCAATAGGATCGCGTGGGCTGTGGCTATCTGCATCATTATTGGGTTATGTGAATATGGGACTGTGCGTAAGTACACTGAGGTTTTTGTTCCATGTATTTATGATAAATGATAAATTATTTTATTTCTGTAAGTAGGTTTTTACAAACACTTTTACACGTCAATCGTATTTTAAAACTAGATGAGGTCGGCGTTTCGTATCTGACTACTCTGAGAAGAAAGACCGAAACAAACTCAGAGATCACAGTCTCTTTTAAAGTCCAGACATAATCTTGGTCAAATCATGTGAAGACCATGTAGATTGGTGTCTGAAATGGTCTTTTGAAGAAAGAACCACACAGATTGAGTGGACCTATCCATTCAGTGCACGCATTTGTCAGTAATCGTGCAGCTCAACTCAGAACATAAGGAGCTCAACGATTCGACGAACAATACCAAAGAAAGGACATTTGGGCAGGCCGCATAAATTACTCAAACTGCCATACCATGATCAGAAAAAAAAAACAAAGAAGAAAAAAATTAAAATAAAGACCCACATAGTCTTCACATTCACAATAATTAAAATAATAACATTATACTTCACAAGTAAATATTCATGTCAATGTGTATAAAGCAATCACAATAAAAAAAAGTTTCAATATGTAAAATTATATATGTTTTTCAGATAAAGCTGTACCATTTTTTTGGATATGTGTTTGGATTTCTGCAAAGTAACACCCAAACCCATTATTTATCGAGATGTTTTAATAATGACTTTATTTTTTTGCTTGTAGCTGTAGTCGCCGACATTCTTAGCTTCTCCTACTTCACGCCTCTAAGCCGCCTCTCGTACGGCATCTACATGGTTCATCCACTCCTCATACAACGGAACAAGTTTGCACTGCGATCGCCATGGAAGTTTGATATGTTTTCTATTGTGAGTATCAGTTTCCTCTCCATTCAGTTCAGATTTTTTATTTCAGATAAGGATCTCTGGCTATTATAAATGCAATACCTTGTTTGGAAGCGTCCATCAAAAACTTAGCTCTTGTAAATAATTGGGTACAGCACAGACATCTAGAGACATAATTAACAAGTCGTAAGACTTTTACTATATAAACTGAAATGCATAAAAAAAATGCTGCTTAAGGCTGCAGTCTTCAGTCTCTAGATTATTTTGATGCCAAAGGTTCAATAAAGCAAATACAAAAAAAAAAAACACGAAAATCACCTTACTCTGACAATAATAATAATCTCAAAAGACCTAAAAATCTTCTAGTGCGCAATGTAAGAATCGCGTGCGGTGAGTCCACGCGCCGAGCATCTTTTTGGGTATTTTGAGATTGTTATTATTGTTAGAATAAGGTGATTTAGGTGCAATTTTTTTTTAGTATTTGTTTTGTTGTACTCTTTTCATTAAAATAATTTAATTATTACATACAATACGACTCATTTTATATAAGAAACAAACCGTTTATTAAGAGATAAAAACAGAGAACTTTGATGACTTTGTGACCTCCAAAATAAGAAAATGAAAGATAATTAGAAAAAACTAATCAGCGCATTTTGAAGACGAGAATGTTCAGCTAATTATGCGCTGAACATATTACGAAAATAATTCTTAATTACCCTAAAGTAGGAGCACAAACATACCTCGAAATGTTGTTGGGCAGAAAGAGCTGTATTCAACGCTTGAATTACCTAACATAATCTACCTCTATGTACTAAAAAAAATTACTAGCTATTACTTATGTTATGTTTATTTCTGTACAAAAATAATATTTCATGTTATTTCTTTAATATGTTTAAAAAAAATACAAAGTTGCGCAAATAACTCACCGCGAGTGAATTTTGTAAGACTGCAGCCTTAATAGTAGATAAAGTATGAGGGGATACAATGCACTTCTCCTGACCAAGTCTGAACTAAGTATGTACTAGGTCGTTTATTTAATGACTTGGAACCCCCGCATTTAACGAACCGAGATAATTGGTGTCTTGTATCATCTGTCCAAATTGACAATCCCACCTCTTTTATCTGTTCTCCCTACATCAATAATATCTGTTACTAAGTACCTGTAACTTTTTTTCAGGGCTTGGACACTATTGGGACCTTAACCACAGCGATTGGACTTAGCTTCGCGATGTGGTTGCTTGTTGAAGCTCCGTTAATTAACATAAGCAACCATTTCCTGTTTAGAAAGTAAGTACCTATTCCGTTTAATTTCTGTAGGCATAACAACAATATTAACAGCATTTGTCGTGTTTCGGTAGTTAGAGGTAAGATAGCCAGTTCCTCTGTGGTTGAGAATTCCGGGTCATCTTAATTTCCCATCCCATAAAACTGAAATGTATTCCTACTCCTTCCCTGTTCACGCAGTACGTTTGTGGAACTCACTTCCGCCTAACATTCGAGATTCTAAAACTTTCTCTTTAAAAAGCAAGTCAAAGAGCATTACCTCTCTTCTATACAGTAATATTCTACATATAATATATATGTATGTATATTATTGGTAATATTTATGTGTATGTATTTGTATGTATGTTTATTTTATACTAGCTTTTGCCCGCGGCTCCGCCCGCGTGGATGTCGGTTATCGCGTAAAAACATAGCCTATGTCCTTCTCCATATCCCAGGCGATATCTCTGCCAAATTTCTTGACGAGCGATTCAGCGGTTTTGACGTGAAAACGTAACGTCACACAGAGCCGTCCCGCTCGGCGCGACAGTAACCGTGGCTCTGTGTGGCGTTGTCCGTAATATCTAGTACATTACAACCGCTCAGCGTCGCGTCGTCGTCCCGTCCCGCCATGCTGCGCCGCTTTGTGCAGAGACCTTTAACCTGATCGATCGACCCGTGCGGCCGTTATTACTTAACTACAAGCCCCTCAATAATATCTAGTTATCTACTAAAAAAGAATATGGCCATCCAGACATAGTCTGAATGCGGCAGGCGCAGCTTAACATCACTGGATTTTGATGAAGTGGTTTTAATTAAATAGCTTTGATGAAGTACTTGCGTAACGAATTTACAATGACAATGCATTGGATTTTGAGAGTTCAAACAACATTCGTTGTTCATTGCGTTATTTGAACAACATACATTGCGCTATTTGAACAACATACATTGCGCTATTTGAACAACATACATTTCGTTATTTGAACAACATATATTGCGTTATTTGAACAACATACATTGCGTTATTTGCACTGTTGAGCAGACGAATTTCTCCAACATATGAAGCAATAAATTAGCAATTTTCTCCAAAATCTATCGGATTGTAATTGAAAATGTGTGTTACGCAATTTGTGTGCAGATGAACAACCGCAATATAAAATACTCGTCACACGATAATGCATAATACTTATTTTTTTTTTTTTCAGGTCTAAGAGTACACAGCCAGTCAAAGAACCAGAAAATAATGTAACCGAACACCAGAATGGACGTATTAAAACCAAAGCAGCGTAGATGTAACCTTATAAGTAGTTAGTTAATCTCTATAAACTTCCATATTCTACAGAAAGCAGAAGGTTCACTGTAACACAGCGGAAATGAAGCGAAAAGCAGAGAGGTGTGCTAAGTAAAGATAGAGACTCAATTGCCTAAAATTACGCAACATGGTGTTTTGTAGGTAATTTAAAAAGCATTCTGTAAAATTTCTAGCATTCGTTTTCCAGCTTTCATATCCTCGGTCCACGGCACCGATAAATTAATCAAGAAAATCCTAGCCTCCACACTGATTAATATTGATGTGCCGTTCTTTACCGAGGCTATAGATGCATGGAGACTCACTTGCCCAAATGCACATCCACCCGATAATCCATCTTCCCAGAGATGGTGGTATGAGCAATTCTGCAGAGGAGTACAGAACAATTTACTTGACACGTCAGCTTCCACTGCTGAACGGGCGCGCCTGCTGGCTGTGTAGTAGATGGGAGTCGGGTCTTTGGTTTCATGCACTACCGTACCGAACAAAGGTACTTTGTTCGACGACACTACTTTCCACCTCGCTGCTTCCCTGCGTCCAGGAGCTCCTCGTTGTTCTCCCCATCACTGTCACTGTGGCGAAGTTATCAATAGCCGCGGACACCACGGCCTGTCTTGCAGTCGAAGTCCGGGTCGCTTAACGCGGCCCGCGAACTTTAATGACATCATCCGATAAGCTCTTGTCACCGTCGACGTCCCAGTTATATTAGAACCCAATGGCGTGGCACGCCATGATGGCAAGAGATCGAATGGCATGTCTTTATTTCCATGGAAGGTGGGTAGACCTTTAGTGTGGGACGCAACGTGTGTCGATACTCCTGCGCCATCCCATCTTCCTGGCTCAAAGCGGCGAAAGTATAATAACTTTATCGGTAAATCTTACCCTGTGGTTCGAGTGATTTTACAACGAATTCTTCTAACGGCTGGTGGACACTTCCCGTGACCCAAGGGCTGGCTTTTACCTTGGCCAGAGGCTATGCATTACCATAAACGTGGCAATGCCAGTAGTCTCTTGGGTACATTACCAGTTGACAACGATGCGGAGGAATTTTTTGACGCCATATTTTAGTTCGTTAATAGTTTTAGTTAGGTTAAGTTTAGGTTTTTTAGAAAAAAAAATTGTATCTAGTGTATATATTTTATGATCTTGAATAAATAAAATTTCCATACAAAAGCATTGTAGGCAGTATTATATTATCTGTGGAAGGTGTAAACAAGCCGAATTTTGATGAACACGTGACGTAAACGTAACGTAAATTTGATCAATTTTTTTTACAATTAAATTTTGGTAAAATTTTATGCGACTGCGTCTTAAAACTAAGAAAATTTTGTTCGAATAACGTTTACTCCACACGTTCGTGCTATACCCAAAGTCTCAGATTCAGATAATTTATATAAACAAAGGGGATAAAATAACAAAAAATATCTTCGTAATGGTAATTCACATAAAATGGCGAAAAAAGAGGTTTCATTTTCTTTTAAGAAATAATAATTAAAACATAATCATACCGTAATTATTTTTTATAAATTTTCGGTTTTAAACAAAATTATAAAAAAGGAGATTTTCTGGTATAAAATATTTTATGATACTGGTATCAATGCAGGAGATCCAAACATTTAAAAAAAAAATACATCTTCAACAACACTAATATTACAACTCTCATTCATATTTTAATAATGTAAGTAGGATAATTATCTAGCCACATTTTGGATAAAAATGGCTGAAAACTGTTTCGAGTAGAAATCGATTTTAGGTGGCCTACGTCTAGCACTGGACTTAAAAGGGGTGATTATGACGATCATATGCCGTGTCTCCGACATACTACACAAAACATTTTTTTGGTAATGGTATTTTGTTTGCATAGCTCTTATAATTAATTCACTTTAATTTTAGCGATGTCCATTTACAAAAAAAAAAATACGATAAAATGTTTTGTACCACTGTCCTGTCATTTTGACAGTGACATTTCTTGACATTACTTTGTTTACATAAATTATCTGAATTAGAGACTTTGGGTATAGGCCTACAGGTTTGTAACTTCGCTTAAACATATACATTATTTTTATAGGACGCATTTTGGTTAAGCTTTTACTTAATTTAGATAAGTAAGTCTTAATATCATTTTGTGTATAAAGTTATGTATAAGCATCTACTCTCTGATAATCCATATTTTTTGTTCTTCCAAAGAGTAAAATTTATTTGTAAACTGTATGTAAATATTATAATAATGTATTATTGTAAGTAATCAATATTATAATTGCTGGGATGAAACTTCCTCTTTTATTTACCTAACTCGTCACCAAGATATCGTTTTGAGAGCAATGGTGGCCCAGTGAGGCAGGCCTAAGAAACGCTGGCGTGACGATTTGGACTCGTTCCTGACCAATTGGCCCGAAAAGACAAAACATAGAAAATGTTAAAAGTATTGGGGGACGTTTGCTCAGCTGTGGGAAAACAGATAATAAAAATAACTGTTTTCAGTAATAGAAAATATAAAGAAACTTGTGAATTTATCTTTGCAGTGGTAGCCCAGTTGAAACGAATGTAACTTACGACTTATAGATCAAAATGTTCAAACCCAGGCAGGGACTTCACTTTGTGATAGTACATGTCATAATAAGTTTAAAATAAAAAAGTGTAAATAAGGTTTACTGTACCTGTGTATGAACAATAATAGAATGAATAAAAACATAACACCAGTTTACAAAGTTTTTGTCCTTTGAATTTTTTTCTTAACAATCGAGGTGCACTGAGTTTCAGAAAAATTATAAAAAAAATCTAACACGTCATGTTTCCAAGATATTTATTATTTTTGATATTTTTTTACAAAAAATAATGCTTACAAAAATATCAAACAAAAAATTCAAAGTGAATTGTCTTAGCTTTTTCTTGTATTTATTCGTGTCTGTATCTCTAATAACAGACCAGCAATAATCACCTAACATGGCCTGGTCCCAGTATCCTTGATAATTTTGCTCAAAAAATTTCAAATCCTGATGAAAACGCTCTCCATGTTCATCGCTGACTTGTCCGAGAGCAGCCCAAGGAGAGTTTTTCTGCATCTTTCATAAAAAACGTGAGGAGCCCATGTTTTGTCCTGGTGACAGACCGAAATTTTGAAATAACCGAAATATGCATCTTTAAGTGATTCCGTTATGGGATATCCTTTTTTAGATATTATAAATTCACCACAAACATAACAAAAACGATCAGAATGTACTTTACACAACCTTTTTGACATTTTTAAAACAAGTATTTATTTAACTGAACACTGCACAGCATCAAAATTTTAAAATAAAATCGAAACCAACTTATGAGTAGTTTGAAAATAAGATAATATAAGAACTTGATTTATAGACGTGATAGAAATAAAACAAATACATGTTTGCATTTAGTTATTACTACTAAATACATCGATATGGAATTCATTGAAAGGACATGACTTTTATTTTAATTTGTAAACTAGTGTAATTAACATTTTTTTATTACTGAACTCGACTATAATTTATTATTTTTAATTTATAGTAGATAGATCTACCCCACACCTCAACATCGAAGGAACACTCAACCCGGTGGTGCAAAATAGTTTTGGTATTGATCGTTGGGTTTTAGTAAGTGGCACAGAATAGATACCCACTTATCTCATAAACAAAAAAAACGACTATTTGAGAACTTTTTTTTATAATTCATGCCTGATGATTGGTGTTTATGAGCTTATTAATTCATTAATTTTTATACACTATTATTAAATTAAAACGTGAAACGTATACATAAACGAAGCGCGACGCGTACGCGCAGCCCTGAGTGATTCAACTGGCCGAGCCGGTATAAACTGGTTTCTCTTCGTACGCGACCAAGCCACATGAGTAAAAAAATGGACCAGACACAAAGATTCATACAACCGCGCTATGATAGGAACACTACTACAAGCATGAGGCGCGTGTGTGCGTACCACTGACAGCTTCGTAATATGTGGGCGTGACCTGTTTTCGCTCGTTGTATGGAGCCGACCTGCTGTACCTATCTATTCTGAAGAAAAAGTTGTATCTATTTTGGGTGCGAGTAGGGAGACGATCACAATCAACGAAATACGACGACCATCAAATTCTTAGGACTATGGATTGACAAAAATATGTCATGGAAAACGCAAATTGATACGGTGTGTAAAAAACTAAATAAATTTTCCTACGCGTTATACAGACTAGCTAAGATTGTAAATAAAGCAGCAGTCTTTAAATCTGGCAGCAGTACTAACTGCCTATCATACCTATATAACGTCTACGCTTAGATATGGACTTATTTATTGGGGGAATGCTACAGACAGGGAACTCGCCTTTAGGGCGCAAAAGAAAGCTAAGTCTAGAGCCGTTTGTGGCATACGAGCCCCTAATAGCTGTATGCCATATTTTAAAAAGTTTAAGATTTTAACCTTCCCTGTCCTCTACATTTATGAGGTAGCTATGTTTGTAAAAACCAATAAAGAAAATTTTTGTAATCTGCACTCCCGTCAACATAAGAGCAACACAAAAGAACAAATATGCCCTCAAAAACAGCCTTACTTTCTAAAAGATTCTAGCAAATGAGAGAAATTGAAAACATTAAATTTTTTAAAGAAAAAATTAAATGACTTCTTGGTAAATAGTCCATATACATGAATTTTTATCGGACAGATTCGTGATGAGTTAGTGCTATACTGTTTTTATGTATTTATCACTATCACTATCACTATCACTACATATTATAAAACAAAGTCCTCCGCTGCGTCTGTCTGTCTGTCTGTCTGTTCGCGATAAACTTAAAAACTACTGCACCGATTCTCATGCTGTTTTCACCAATGGATAGCTTGGTTCTCTAGGAAGGTTTTAGTATATAATTTGTTAAGTTTTTGTATGCATTTTTGTATGAATTAACGATATTTGTTGGAGGTGTCGGAAAAAAATAAGCCGTCTGGGAGCTTTCAACGAAAACGCTGTCTAAACCCTTTGAGATATAACAAAATAATGTATGGTGGAATTGTGTATCTTATAAAGGTCTTTAAAAAAGTCCGCGATGGCATATGTCTATCTCTTAAGGATAACATACTATATCCATTTTATTGTCTTTTTGTAGAATAGAATAGAATAGAATAGAATAGAATACTCTTTATTATGTACACCATAAAAATTACAGATATAAATGTAGAACTGTTACATAGGGTGTCACAATGGGCGGTCTTATCGCTAAAAGCGATCTTTTACAGACAACCTTTGGATGGATCAAAAAGTAGAAGGAGAGACAATACTGCAGGTATTTAGTGGTGTACCACTTACATATATACAATAAATACATATACACAAAGCATATAGATACTTATCCATATAAATAAATATATATATATATATATACATACACACACAATAATAAACATGATACAAGAGCAAGGAACTTTAAGTAATGATGATGTTTAAGGAGAGAGGAAGTGATTTTTAACCAAAATTTTAAAAGTGGACAAAGATTGAGCACGCCTTATTTGTTTGCCGAATTTTACTCTTGGAAATACGATTACGTTAACAATACGCTATAATATCAGTAGCTATTAGCCAAATTATGTTTGCAGATAAATAAGCTAGCTACTTATGTGTATTTCAAACAGTATACAAGAATATTTATCATAAAAACATTACTAAACACGGCGGCCTTATGATCAAAATTTGTGCATTCCAAAACTTTCGTTACTTTTTCACTGACATATTTATCACTTTTCGATAAACTAACACTCAATACGAAATCTACACTTATTTCTCAGTAATTCTGTGTAAGATTCTTCTAAGATTAAACCGTTTTCTTATTGAATCCATTACTTTATGCACGTATAACCTTGATGAATGTTTACATTAAGCACCGCGCCACACCGCCACACGACCACAGAGTACAGACGTATTTTCTTTTCTTTTTTTTCGTTCGTTTAGTGGTGTTCCCGCTAAAATGTCAACCGGTCAAGTATTAGTCGATTAATCGAATTCTACAGCCAGATCGTGTTGCAAGTACAAAATAAATGTCAAATATTTCGTCCAATTGCGAACGTGACCCTGAGAAAAGTTATGCACCAATGATGTTCATTAAATATTTCGAGCGTTTTATCAGCACAAACGGTGTATCATGCGACATTTCGGAGGATTTCATTTTGTTTTCACATTGTTGGTACTTACGTGAATTATTTTAAAATGATTATTTGTGTCGCACTTTTATTTCGTGTTGTAATTTGGTACAATTGATTGTTTTAAGAATTTGAGTGAAATTTCGTATTTTGATTTTGTGTTTGTTATGTTTAGTTAAAGACTCATTCACGTTCAGAACATAAGTACTTTTATTATATTAAATCATTTGTTTCGGTTTCTATTCACATAGTGAATCACATTAAAATTATTATTAAGTTAGAATTTTGAAATATAGCCTGGGATATGGAGAAGGACATAGGGTACTTTTTTATGCGATAACCGACATCCACGCGGGCGAAGCCGCGGGCAAAAGCTAGTGTGAAATATAACTCTATTTAATATGTCTATTTGAATTAATATAATAGATAAATTATTCAAACTATTGTATGCCTAACATGGTGGAGCAGTGCAAACGCACACCAAAATAACACAATAACAACTCTTTAAAGATCTTTGACTTTGACTTAACGAAGATCCCAAGTATAGAGGATTTATCTCAGGGGCCTATCTCACAGTTTCTTATTGTGAACTGGGTTTTGTGCGCAGATTCGTTCGTACCATTTTGTTTTCGTATAATGAATAGTTGGTTTCAGATCCTTCGTGTTTGAACGGTACAAGTTCAAATTAAATAAGCTAGCAAAACTCCAGTCGTGATAGATATCGATATCTAAGCAATACAATTTCCAAAATAAAAGAAACGGAAGCAGTATCGCTAAAGGTAATGAAATTAGAACGCTTGCAGGTAACGAGTGATAGTATTGGCAGTAAGCCAGCTCATCTGATGCATTTTTATTTTTTTGTTAACTTTAATAGAGAGTTATTTTTGTCGAAAAACGTTGCTGGGTTCCATTTTGAAGGAGTGCCACTGAAATAACAGGTGATTAACGACTTTTTTACTTTGTATTTTGCATAATCAGATGACGTTCCCACTGCTGGGATACAAGCCTCCTCTCTGAGAGGTTCAGTGGACCGTTATCCACCAGAACAGTGTTGATGAATTAATTTGCACAAAGTGAAGTGCCTGCCTGGATTCGAGCCTTAGATCTACAAGTCGCAAGCCACGGCCGTTTCCACTGGGCCACCACTGCTCTCAAAATGATATCTTGGTGACAAGTAAGTAAATAAAAGATCAAGTTTTATCCCAACAATTATAATATTTATTACAATAATACATTAAATTTACATACTTACAAATAAATTCTAATTTTTGGAAGAACAAAACATAATTATGGAAAAGAGCCAAAGAGTAGATGCTTAATATACTCGTAATATACCTAGTCAAAATAATATGAGTTAGTTAAAATTTTCTACATTAACTAAAAGCATATCAGAAATGTGTCTTGCTATAATTATATATATGTTTATGCGAAGTAACAAACCTGTAGGCCTAGCCCGAACGTGAGGAGTGACGTTACTCGAACAAAATTTTCTTAGTTTTAAGACTATATTTATATCTTTAAGTGAAATTAATTGTACTTGTCGCAAAAGTATTTATGTTACGTTTACGTCGCGCGTTCTTCGAAATTCGGTGTGCTTATACCACAGATAATATGCCTGCCTACAATGCTTTTATATAGAAATTTTATTTATTAAAGAGGATACAAATATATACGCTGGATAAACTAATACTTAATTAACTAACAAACTGTTAAAATAAAAATTATCATCATCATCATTTCAGCCGAAAAACGACCACTACTGGACATAGACCTCCCCCAATTGGAGGGTTGTGCCATAGTCACCACGCTTGGCAAGCGGGTTGGCGATCGCAGTATGGTGTTAAAATTCATAGAGAACGCTGCTGCCCATTCTCTAGTAAGAAAAAGTTGAGCTGAGTTCTAAATATAAAAACCTAACCTTACTTAAACTAAAATAGGGTACCGAAAACTTTCTCCGGATTGCTGTCAACTGGTAATGTACCCAAGAGACTGGCGGCATTGTCACGTTGTATATTATCATCCTACCGTCTCTGGGAAGATGGATTGTCGAATGAATCTAAATTCGGACAAACGAGTCTCCAGGCATCCAAGGCCTCGGTGAAGCACGGCACATAAAAATTAATCAGTGTGGAGGCTAGGATTTTCCTGATTAATTTCTCGGTACCTTGGACTGAGGATATGAAAGCCGGTTAACCGACACTAGAAATGTCTGCGGAATGCTTTTTAAATTACCTACAGAAATTATCGTCGCGTTATTTTTGGCAACTGAGGCGAAAAGCAGAGAGGTTTGCTAAGCAAGGATAAGTGTAGAGGCACTTATCCTTGCTTAGCAAACATCTCTGCTTTTCGCCTCACTTCCAGTGTGTTACAGTGAACCTTCTGTAAGATATCATAGGCTGTAGTATATGGAAGTTTATATTGATTAATTAACTACTTATAAGGTTACATCTACGCTGCTTTGGATTTAATACGTCCATTCTGGTGTTCGGTTCCATTATTTTCTGGTTCTTTGACTGGCTGTGTACTCTTAGACCTGAAAAAAAGCGTCTTGTATTATCGTGTGAAGTGTATTTTACATTGAAATTTTTAATTTATTGCTTCAAATGTTGGAAAAATTCGTCTGCTCAGCAGCGAAAATAACGCAATGTATGTTGTTCAAATAAACCAATGTATGTTGTTCAAATAACGCAATGTGTGTTGTTCAAATAACGAAATTTATGTTGTTCAAATAACGCAATGTATGTTGTTCGTTATTTGTATGTTGTTCAAATAACGCAATGTATGTTGTTCAAATAACGCAATGGATGTTGTTCAAATAACGCAATGTATGTTTTTCAAATCTTAAAATCAATTGTATTGTCATTGTAAGTGTGTTACGTAAAAACTTCATCAAAGCTACTTCATTGAAACTACTTCATTAAAATCCAGTGATGTTAAGCTACGCTTGCCGCGTTCAGCCTATGGCTGGACGGCAATATTCATTTTTTGTAGATAACTAGACATTATTGAGGGGCTTGTGGGTAAGAGATAACAGCCGCACGGGTCGATCGACCAGGTTAAACTACGCTTGTCGCGGTTGGTCCGTGGATGGGTGACCATCTTTACATACCAAGACCCTTCCGTGCCTAGGAAAGCACGTTAAGCCGATGGTCCCGATTTGTAGATCTTTGACAGTTGTTACGGGTCGTCAGAAGCCCGAAAGTCTGACAAACAGTCTTGCCAAGGGGTATCGTGTGACCCAGTAACTGGGTTGTGGAGGTCAGATAGGCAGTCGCTCCATGTAAAATACTAGTATTCAGCTGCATACGGTTAGACTGGAAGCTTACCCCAACATACTTGAGAAAATGATGCTGAACTAGTTCAGCATCATTTTCAGATGAGATGAGATGCTGAACTAGTTCAGCTCACAAAAATCGTGGACAATAACTAGTTATTGTCCACGAGCGTGACTTACGCGGTAATGTCATAAACAAGTTATAGCTTAACTTACAGTGAGTGACGGTACATCCGCCTCTTCCGTCACCTAATCGATTGAAAATAAGTGAACTAGGAGTCTTTAGGATAGAAACGGAAGAACGGAATACGAGTAGGTACTTACTTCCTAAACAGGAAATGGTTACTTATGTTGATTAACGGAGCTTCAACCAACAGCCACATCGCGAAGCTAAGTCCAATCGCTGTGGTTAAGGTCCCAATAGCGACAAAGCCCTGAAAAATAAAATTTTAAAGTACAATAAATTATACCTATATTTTTTTTAAACAGTCAGGTCGGGCTGGCGCTACAAGGGTTCCGAACTATCAAATATAATTTAAAAAAATTACATTAGTTCCACTGTGGCTGTATCAACAACGACACATGTGAATTACGCATCAAAGACCTGACGTCACAAATCCTGCATCGCGCTATCAGAGTTTACCGCGTGACTAGCATATATACAACATCCCGACATCAACCGTCGGGCAGTTGCCCACCAGACACAACACCCGTCTGGTCGGAGGATCCTCACTTTACTATAGAGTATGAGTGAACTTTACAACCTGTTCCTCATACGTCTGAACCACTATCGGTCAAGAGATGGCACTGACCTAAAACTGCAATATTAGAAAAAGTGTGCTAATCAGAGACATTGTTTTATTTTTCCTGTAATATTTACCTAGACTTCTGTCACACATAATCATTTTAGATTTTTCTCTATGCAAACTTATGAGATAAGGGGGACAACGGTTTTTTTTTTTACATTTTTCGTCAATAGTCGAAAACTATGCGGCTATTAGACTATGAGAATGTGCAAATAGCGCTCTTTCATATGATACCCCACATGCCCTAGTAGCCTCACTTCGAATTTTTAAGTTCAGTAACGGTTGCAAAAAAAATCTTTCTTATTTAAAATAATTCGGCAAATGTCATCTAAAACTATTCCAAATTTCAAGTTGTTAGCAAGGTACAGAACCATAAAAACCGACCAAGTGCCTGTCGGACCACGCACAATGAAGGGTTCCGTGGTTGGGACGAATTTATCCGAAGAACCAACTTAACATTGTTGTTGAAATACATGTTTGCAAAATGCCAACTGCAAATTTAAGTTGGTTGGTTGGTTGGTTGGTGGATTGGCTCGTTATCTTGTACAGCCTACTTTTCTGTGATAATTTTTCTTTTAACTTTGTTACACTACATACCACTGCCGTGACTTTTCAATCCAAAAACAGCCATTTAACTGGTAGGGGGCATCACTCTTACAAAAATTAACACTTTATAGTATTACGCAAACGGATCCCTGAATCGAGATATGGTCAATACAAACCCGCAATCATTTTGAACGGCCTATCCAATGATACCCCATGGGGTAAACGAGAAAATATCATCCCCACTTGACGTGTAAGGGACGTACCTGCAATTTTTATTTTCAAAATTTTATTTTACCTCTTTGTCGGCGTATTAATACATATATACCAGCTTTTGCCCGCGGCTCCGCCCACGTGGATGTCGGTTATCGCGTAAAAAAGTAACCTTTGTCCTTCTCCATATTCCAGGCTATATCTCTGCCAAATTTCATGACGATCGGTGTAGCGGTTTAGGCGTGAAAACGTAACATACAGACAGACAGACAGAGTTACTGTCACATTTATAATATTAGTATGGATACCCATGCCAAATCACAGCTTCCTAGTACTAAGAGTCTCTGAGATACGCCGCGGAGAGACAGACAGACGGAAATGGTGAAACTTAGGGTTCCTTGTTGTTGAATAAATTCGAAACCCTAAAAAGGTACGGATGTTGAACATAACTGGCGAATTGTGGGCGTACAATACACCGCTGCCCAACCCTATGAAAGATTACAGGTGATGTTATGAAGAAATCTCATTTCCGTAACTTTTGCGCGTAGGAGTATTCGCACAGGCGTCTTTCGCACAAGTGGATTCGCGCAAATATCCTGTATGTTTTTGCTGGATGCTTTTAATCAAGACTGGGACTGGGACTGGTCATCTCTTGATTGCCAGGGCTTATTTTTAATTTGTAATTTTATTTTTTGAATTGTTTTTACATTGTCTCACATATAGAAGCAACAAGAATAATGAACCCAGGATTATGTAATATCTTGATTTAAAAGAGTGTCCTTGGAGTTTCTTGTCCGTTCTTCTCCATAGTGATCTACGTATTGGAATGGGCATCTAGCTTCAAGTTTCTGACTAATTGACCGTCTCTTTGACAATTCAAAAGTGCCTGTAAATGGTTTAATTGAAATAAATGCTTTGAGTTTGAGTTTTTTCAAGATATTGAATTTGTAATAGGCAGAGATCCATGACTGAAATAAAAATCTGAACCAAATGGAGAGCGAACTGATACTCACAATGGAAAGTATATCAAACTTCAAGGGCGATCGCAGTGCGAAGTGATTCCGTTGTATGAGAAGAGAATGGATCAAGTAGATACCGTAAGAGAGGCGGCTTAGAGGCGTGAAGTAGGAGAAACTCAGGATATCAGTGACCACAGCTGGAAACAAAATAAAATAATTATTAAAACATACATTTAAGAGCTTGGGGTTCTCAAATGATAACGATCAGACACATTGTAAACACTTTTTATAACAACCTACAATGATTCACAAAACTTAATTTTAAAACCAGATGCATACAGTTCAAAATACAATTTGATACTTAGCGCTCTGTCTTATGTTCGTCTCTTGTTGGGGCTTAATGGCCCCTTGCCCGAGGGTTTGTTCTCTCGGTCCCCAGAATTGAAGACCGGTCTTTGGGTTCCCCTTTAACTCCCACAGGATCCGGTGGGAGTGCTCTATTTCACGCCTAGTCGCTGAGGGGTTAACCTCCCCTCAGTGTTCTGAAATGTTTCTAGGGTGAAACCGTAGGAGCGCCCGAAATGCTTCACGACGCCCGTACGACCAGGCCACTGCTGGGTGAGATCCCTAGTTCCTTAAGGAAGACCCGGCAAGAGCCGATCTGACAACGAGGGTGTCGGTTTTGGTTGGCGCTTACCTTCAGTGGAAGCTGTCCCCGCTCCCATCAACGTAACCAGATCTAGTCTGTAGCGTTGCAGGGCAAAATTACTTATTGCAGTGTTTCCGTTACATTATTAGCCGTCATGACGTTTTAGTCTGTGATACTGTTTTTATTTGCCAGCGCTACTAAAACATCACCAATAAGGTAAGGTATATGTTCTTCTAGGGCACAAAAAAATCTCGATCAATAATGGACCCAGGTAGTGCTTTGTAGAAATCCATGATATCCAAGAATGTAAAGTACAAATAATACTATTTGTACTTTAAATCGTTGAGTTTGGACGTCTAAATTTTTGAAGTAAGTAACATATATCTGAAATTTAAAACGTACATGACGTAAAAAATATCGGCATACTTACGCACAGTCCCATATTCGCACAACCCAATAATGACACAGATAGCCACAGCCCATTCGATCCTATTGGTGGACGTAATCACGGCAGCTTCAATAGGATTGTACTCCCGGAACATATAGTACTGTCCTAAAAACAAGACGTAAAGCATAGTAGCTAGAGATACTGCAGTACCGACGATGGACCAAGTCTGAAATGAAAAAGTAAGTAACAAATTGTGAATAATTTGTTGTATAATCAACTGATGAAGATCATCATCATCATCATCATTTCAGCCGAAAGACGTCCGCTGCTGGACATAGGCCTCCCCCAAAAGGGCGGATTTGACATAATCGCCACGCTTGACAGGCGGGTTGGCGATCGCAGTATGGTGTAAAAATGCATAGAGAACCCTGCTGCCCATTCTCTAGTAAGTCCTTCAGTCGCCTTTTACGACACCCAACGGAGGTAATGGGGTAGTGCTATTCTTTACGTCCGGCACCACACGGAACCGATGAAGATAGTCTCTCCACTAATAAGAAGTATTCAAAGGAGATATATGACTTTGTGCATGTGCAACAATCAATTGTTTTGGTAATAAAGTGAAACCTTTAAGGTCTCTGCACACAGCGGGCGCGGCGCGGCGGGACGGGACGGCTCTGTGTGGCGTCGTCCGTAATATCTAGTACATTACAACTGCTCAGCGTCGCGTCGCCGTCGGCGTCCCGTCCCGCCACGCCGCGCCCGCTGTGTGCAGAGACCTTTAGAAATCATGTCCTGAAGTGCTGACGGATAATAATGTTCTTGGCTAGATACCAACTGATATTACTGCAAGATTATCTACAGAAACGTAATTATTTTAGTACTAGCTGACCCGACCTTCGTTCTGTCAAAAGCTATAGTATAAACTCCACTACTCTACCCTACCCTACCCTACCTACCCTACCTACCTACCTACCTACCTACCCTACCTACCTACCTACCTACCTACCTACCTACCTACCTACCTACCTACCTACCTACCTACCTAACTACCTACCCTACCCTACCCTACCCTACCTACCTACCTACCTACCTACCTACCTACCTACCTACCCTACCCTACGCTACCCTAATATAATTTGCGTATAACGTCACACAGCGAGTGTACGCGCCTGCACGCAACACTCTATTTTTTACTACGTGTTAAAATTCCAATAGTATAGTGCAAAAAAGTGTTTATCTAAAACATTGATTCTAGTGTCATTAAAGAGATTTGACAAAGCACTACCAGGACCTAATGAGTAACAACAGAAAAATTGGCCAAAATAGGGTTAAAAACGAATATGAAGTTGACAATAGAAAAATCATTTCTGATGTCGTCTTGATATTGGCCGTAAATCTGCATACATAAAAGAAAGCAGTGATATAAGTTTTTAAACTGCCATGGTCACTAATATTATTATTAACATAAGCGGGATATTTACCATGTTTATTCCCGAAAAAAGTTCGCGAGCGGACACAGTGAGTTTCGTGTGTCGGGAACAGCCGATCTATTCTGTTAAAATCTCACGGTGAAAACGTAGGTGAAGTGAGATTGAAGTGACGTGTAATTCCACCTAATGCTTGAAATTGACACTGTTGACAGCTCACTTCACCTAAGTTTTCACGGGGAGATGGTTACAGAATAGCACTGCTGAATCGAGTTGCGAGTGACAGTGGTAGCGGTACTGAGTGCAAAAAACGAACAAGAAAGAGGGTAGACCGTTTTGTCTGCTCATAAACACCCACCCGCAGTGACTTCAGTTTATCCGTGATCATGGTGCTTGCAACAGCGCCGAAATATCGGGAACTCATAACAATGAATAAACATGGTAAATATCCCGCTTATGTTATTAGAAAGCAGTGAGCCTATATAGTGTCGAGCAAATACAATGACTACGACAATTTCGGAAACCGTAGCAAAATTTTCATCGCCTCATATCATCGGCTGTAAATCTGCACGTAATTGTAAAATACCGATAATCGAAGAAAGTTTACATCTTAAAGAACACAATAATCTTAAAGTCTAGTCAGATTACAGTTGTGACCAAACGTTTTCACAAAAAACACCGCGGACTCGAATTGCGACAATATTTTTTTTTTTTTTTTAGTGGTCCCAGTCACACTGCTTGAATAGGCGCGCTCTGCTCAGTCGTGTCGTCTGTGGGCTCGCTTCGCTCGCTCATCACAAAACTCCTCGCTACACTGGGCTGAGTTATGCCAGCTTAGCTTGATGTGAATGTGACCTTTTATTTATTGCTCTTTGCCAGCTACTATCACGTCAAGCTTGCTATAGCCGGGTAAGCTTGGCATGAAAGTGGCTGGCAAAGAGCTAACACCGCCTAAGGATTGTTTAGGGAACTCCTGTCACTTGATTTCACGAAATTAAACGACGCGGAATCGAACTGCACCTACAAATTTTTTTTACTCGTGCGTGATCCACAATCCTTTTTTTATTCCAGAAAGAAGAAGGCAGGGCTGACTGACTAGTGACTATCCAAGTAGCTCTAGATGATCCAAATAAAACGTGTATCTGCAATAGAGAGTTTTTTTTTTTTGATCTCACCTTAGAAACAGTCTTCCTATATTCGGAAGGTTTATACAAAGACATGAGGTATCCCATAGCGACGCCTACGAGGTAAGCGCCGGCGCGAGAGTAACTCGGCGTGTACGTGTAGCTGGTCTCCCAGTAGTCGCGGAACCCACGAATCCATTTGCTGGAATTGGATAGTTTGGGATCACAGATTTGTACTTTTATGCCCGGTTTACATTATTCCAGTCCAGCGATCGAATCCAGCGCTGGATTGCTTACTGGAAAAATGTAAACCGGCACTGGAATGCACTGCATCCAGTTAGCATTCCAGTCCAGTAACTGGATTGGCTGTGTAATTTTGAATCCAGTGCAACCAATACAGCGCAACTGGAATAATGTAGATGACCAATCCAGTGCCATTCCAAACGATTCGAAACTGATCTCTTCTTGAAATCATTGTCACTGTAGTGTTCACACTTCAACGGCTTATAAATAACTGGAATGATGTAGATGTTACAGATCCAGTCCAGCACTGGACTGGATTCTCGCTGGATCACTGGACTGGAATAATGTAAACCGGGCGTTAAAACACTATCGTGATTGATAAACTGGATAAGTCTGACTGACAGACAACACACAGACTGAATAAATGAAATTAGTACATGATATTTAACTGTAAGATGTCCCCTTTTAAGAAGGTTGTCACCGGTCCATTAGCGCTACTCCTTTAAGAACATATTATCTCGTGACTGAGAAGGAACTATGAAAAACGGCTCAATCAACTATATCGGTAAGTGTGTCTAGAAATTTCTAATACCTTTTTTAAAGGTTCATATTGAGACACGAAGCAACAAAATCCGATCTAAATAAAAACAGCCACATTCCTCTAGATCGTAATAGGTTGGGGAAAAAGTTTCTTCGCATTTTTTAAGAAAATTCAAAACATTTTTTAATATAGTTTATTTACATTTAATTATAGTATGTAGGTACCATTTTGTTCGATAACTTTTTGCCATCTTGTAGGTAGGGAAATGATCCCATTGCTATGGAAATTTTGGGACTTCTGATCAAAATACCGCGACAAGTGGTTTTGGCAGTCCTCTCGTGATGTTAACCTGACACTGCCTAAAGAATTCTGAAGAGACCGAAACAGGTGGAAATCTGAAGGTGCAAGGTCAGGACTATACGGCGGATGCATTAGCACCTCCCAGCCAAACTCTCTTAATTTTTGCTGAGTGGCTAAAGATGTGTGAGGTCTAGCGTTATCATGATGAAAAACCAAATTCCTTCTGTTAATTAATTCCGGCCGCTTTCTCTCAACTTCTTGCTTTAATCTCATCAGTTGTTCGCAGTAGAGTTCAGAATCGATGGTCCTGCCTGGTGGTAACAGCTCATAATGAATAATGCCCTTCCAATCCCACCACACACACAGCATTACCTTGTTGCGAGTTCACGTTTCGCCACAGTCTGTGAAGCCTGACCGGCCTTTGTCCACGACCTTTTTCGCACGTTCTTGTCGTACGTGATCCACTTTTCATCACCAGTTATCAGCTTCTTCAAAAATGGTTTGGTTTCATTACGTCGTAATAAAGAATCACAAATGAGTACACGGTTCATTAGGTTTCTTTCAGTGAGCTCCTGAGGTACCCAAATATCGAGCTTTTTTGTGTACCCAGTTTTTTTCAAATGTGCCAAAACTGTTTTGTGGTCAATTCCCAGTTCTTCGGCTACGTCGTAACTACTGATATGAACTTGCTCCACTTTTTCAAAAATGGCATCCATTTTATACGTAATAGGGCGACCAGAGCGACGTGCATCTTTGACATCAAAATTTCCGGATTGAAAACGCTTAAACCAAATTTGTGCTACTCTCACAGACACTGCACTAGGTCCATAAACATCGCAAATTTTTTTCGCGGCTTGCATTGCATTTTTACCATTTTTGTAGTAAAATTTTAAAATGTATCGAATTTCTTCATTAGATTCACTCATCTTGACAGTACGAAAAACAAATGAAAATCACATATTTTCCTAATTTGAATTTGGAATTATGTTCTTTAAAATTTAAACTTTCAATGATACCAAAACCAGCCAGATACAAATAGTATAAGCCAAAGAGATTTTATTACAAGTTCATACATACTATAATGCGAAAAGACTTTTTCCCCAACCTTTATTTTGTTGCTTCGTGTCTCAGTATGAAACTTTATAAAAGGTATTAGAAAATTCTAGACACTCCGATATACTTGATTGAGCCGTTTTTCATAAATCCTTCTCAGTCACGAGATAATATATTTTTAAAAGGATGGCGCTAGTGGACCGGTGACAACGCTCTTAAGTTGTTGAGGTGTATTTAGAATAAATAAATCCAATAGAAAAAAGCATATTCACTATTGTATTAGTCTTAAATATTTAAAAGAGAGTATGAACCGAGGCAAAATATCGCATATGCAATCATATGTCTTATTATAATTGTTTTTTTTTTTTTTTTTTTTCTTTTAAAAAATATACTCTTCGTTTGTAAAAAATCTCCATGACTTAAATCTCAATGATAATCATGATTGTCTTTAGTACTCAAAATGCGAAATAAGATCATCTTATACTAGCGATCCGCCCCTGTTTCGCACGGTTTTTTGACTTGACAAATCATCGAGTTTTCTTTATTACATGTTAGTTTAATAGGTATTAATATATTATACACATAAACCATCCGCAATAAATTCTCCAACTGATGGTGAAAACCGCATACAAATCTGTTCCGCAGTTTAGAAGAACAACGGGTTACACAGACAGACATGAAAAACGACTTTCATTTGCGTGAAATCTTTATAAATTATATCCTATGTTACTCAGTGACAATATAGCATTCTACTGGTGAAAGAATATTTAAAATCGGTCCTGTAGTTTTTGAGTTTATTCATAACATACAAAAATACAAATCATTTCTCTTTATAATATTAGTGTAGAAGTGTAGATGTATAGATACAGATAAAATCTTACCCCAAATCTAGAAAGTGAAATGCAGGCAGTTGGTACCAATACGTCAGAACCCCTGGTATGATCAGGGACAAGATTGCAGCTGTTCCAAAGGCAGCAAATCCAACTCTTCGATCTTTCTGATAGAAGTAGAAGAGGATGATTGTCAGGATCGCGAGCTGATAGTCACAAGGAATGTACCAGGTTACTGTGTGGCACTGAAATACAATATTTGGTAGTTTATGAATCAATAACAATCCTAATAATCAATCCTTTTAGTAATTGCCCCAATATGACTAATGTAACTTTTAATATTAATTAAATTAAATGTATAATATAAAAAGTATGTTTTATTTCCCTGCATTGTTTTGAGAAAAGCACTATATATGCCTTGGCGGAAATGACAATTGCCTGTCTCGTATTAGTGAAGTCCTCGCCTGCGGCTCGGCCTTCATACTAATACTCGACCTGCAATCAACTAGGTCCCGGCCTTTGCAATAACACCACTGCCAGGTGACTGCAAAACGTGTGTAGCACGTACACCCCTTGCCAGACTCTTTGATGTAGGCCAATTCAGGACTATTGTAAAAAAAAAATACTTACAACATATTTCAGATCAGTGTTGAGCATCAGCAAGCTAAGTCTCCAAGTCTTGAGGCACACTTCTGATTCCAGCTCATTGCCATAGAACCAGAGCGGACCAGAGCCAATGTACTTTGATACCGATATCAAGTAGAATATTACTAACGCGAGGGGTCCCATTAACCTGAAATTAAAACGTATAAATTCAACCATTAGGTCTTTTTAGGGTTCCATATCCAAAGGGTGCCAACAGGACCCTATTACTAAGATTCTGCTGTCCGTCCGTCCGTCCGTCTGTCTGTCAAATATCTTTTGAACTGTAATAGGTGAAATTTTTACAGAGTGTGTACTCTATAACAACGAATAATAATTAAAAAAATCGCAGTCATAAAGACTGCCGAAAGAAGTGAAAACACAAAACTTTGGAATAACTGTTCCTTAATACATATAGTTCATGGTACAGAATATACATATAACTCATTGAATGATGATGAATGATTTGAATGTGTGAGACATTCTACCCACAGTTTTGCTTTGTATTATTTGAAAAGTGAGATTATCTAATTATTTTATCTCAAATCGGCTTATTATAATATTGTAAACAGAGAACGAGGAAAGCTGTCCCACCGTAATACAGTTTATAACTAGTACGGGGGTCAGGGTGAATCGGTTTCGTAACAACCCAAATTTATTATTGTGCACTGAGTTACTAATTGGATATCTAATCTTTTAGATTCATAGAAAATAAGTAAGTACTTGTAAAATCTGTTGTAAGGTCGTTATTTTTTTTTGGAAAAATAAAGATTTATTGTTATTATCATTATTAACTCATGGAAACCGTTCGGTGACGATCGCGAACCCATAAGTTTTTCCCCTACCAAAAATCGCGCAACTCGCCTCAAGAAGTTTTCACTACAAAAAAGTGAGCCGACACCGGACGCCTGGCAAATGTGAAACATCGAAATTAATTGTAAAAACAAACACACAATTTCCCGCAAACAAACAAACACACTTCTACATATATACTCCATTTATTATAACATTAGACAAGTAACTGTTCTCACCCTTTCGTTATTTCGATGTAAACGTTTAATAACCTCCGTTATTTCACGATAAATACAAAGCACTATAATCTATTTACCATTTACATTAAAAAAATAACTCTAAAGTGCAGTAATTTCAACAATATTACACAATAACTGTCGTTGTTTAGCCCCTATTTGTCTAATGCTATTATAAATGGAGTATAGACTGTATATATATACCATATAGATCCGGCTATAAATTTTACACATCAAAAAGCATGTAATGAAATAAATTTAAAAATTAAAAGGGGTACAAGAAACGTATTGTTTTTCGGCGTTTTCTTTTTTCACTTAAGCACTTTGTCAGCGTGATTAATATGTATACCCATACCAAATTACAGCTTTCTAGGACTAAGAGTATCTGAGCTAAACCGCAGATAGAGAGACAGACAGACGGACATGGCGAAACTATAAGGGTTCCTTGTATATTTACTACGGATTCCTAAAAAGAAGCTCTTACCTCACATATCGTTTGCATAGAACACTGAACAGATTCTGTTGTCTATTGGCGTTGCCCAGAAGACCCTTAATGTGGAGAAGACCAGACATCGCGAAGAATGTGTCGACTACCACATTGATGTGGAGAAACATACCAAATGGTCCTTCAATAGACTGGAAAACGATAATTTATTTAAGTTCAGAAAGGATTTGCAAACGAGCAAATAGAAGCATACACTGAAAACAATGCACTCCAATCAAGTGACTTGTTAGCTTAATTAACGATATCTTGTTTAGATTAGTCAAAATCTTAGTTAAGTTGATCATCACGACATGATTGCAGCAATACTAGTTCAAATGATTAAACGCTCAAACAAGTTTCTCGATTACTCTTAACATGACATCATTGTAGAAGAGTAAAAAAGAGACAATAAAAAAAAATATTTACTGTAACAAAGTAAGTTAGTTGTGTCAATCAAGCATTTTGATTACTTCAATAAAGATCATTGAAAATTGAATCTAATAATCTTGGTTGGAGCAACTATGTTTTGACTTGATTGCTGCAAATAGGTTTTATGATAACTCCAATCAAGATCCCGTTTCAAATCTCAGTCAAATAAAAGTAATAGCTGTGATCATTGTGCTTGATAGGCTCAGATGCAAACAAGTTACTTAGTCAATCTAAACAAAATCTTGATTGTGGCAAAAACTTTTTTTTTTTTTCAATGCGCCTGTATTCTCCAATGGGGCTTGTGTAGAAACCCACATTTTGTAGTCGTTTTATGGCTGAAACATTATTTGGTCAAAAAACCCGTCTCACTCTGTGCCTCAAGGAGCCTGTAACATAGTAGAACATTATTATCTTTTTTATTGTATGTTAAGCTCTTAACTCTTAGCTCAGAAAAGGTGGTAAATTGGAGTTCTACTGATTCCTGGAGAAACGAAGTAAATTCCCCGAGTAATAATTGCCACCAAACTTGCAGGGACCTTATCATTTCAGCCGAAAGACGTCACCTTCTGGATATAGGCCTCCTCCGAGCACCGCCACTTCAACTAGGACATCCAGCGGTTTCCTGCAGCCTTTACAAGTTTATCGGTGTACCTTATCAGGCCGGCCGGCAGGGACCTACCTTATCAAAATCCCTGGAATTAACAACTCCAGACATAGCTATATAAAACATTTCATGTCCCAAGACGATAGATGCTGCTGTGAGGAACCTCATGCCATTCATGACTCTGATCTCTTCCTTGTTATCCTTCACCAGGTCTTGGCGATTCTTGATGATGCAAAACGATTTTGTTATTATTGATTCTGAAAAAGGATTTTTTATTAATTTACAGGTATCACCTATGTCTCTGTTTGTTTAAATTTTTTTTATCCCATCAATTGCATGTTTTTTTATCCGACTACAAACATAAAGAAATAATTGAATTAGATAGAGCTCATTATGTGGTGAAAGAGTTAGCCAGTCAGCAAGTTATGAAGATTAAAAAACGAATTATATAAAAACTATTTCTTACCTAAACTATCTGGTGCTTGATCATCACTGGCTATATGAAGCCGATAGTAAGTTGAAGCCGCAGCCATAACTATAAGCGATACTATCAAGGCTCTGAAAATAATAAACCAAATCATTCAATCGAGAGAACGTTTCCAGTTTCTTTGCAACTCCCACATGAATTTTTTAAGGTCATCAAGTAACTTGAAGCTTATTAAAATGCCCATGCATTCCACAACTTTCCTTGACAAATCCTTTAATGTCCAGGCCGCTCGTTTGTGGAATGCATTGCCAGATCCGTTTTTGTTTGCACTTTTTAGTCATGGTACCTACCTAAATTTTATAACCTCAATTTTTGACGATGATTTTTCAATTACAATTTAACAAGTTTGGTAAAAGTGGTAAGATATAAAGTTGAAAGTTTGAAACTCAAAGCATTCAATTCATTTACACGCACTTTTGAATTGTCAAGGAGTCGGTGAGACAGTAACATGTAGCTAGTTTCCCATTCCAAAGCGTAGGAGGTACCTATGGAGAAGAACAAGCAAGAAACTTCATGGACACTCTTTTAAATTATATTGTTACAAAAATATTAGTAACATCTTTAATGTTGAATTTATACATATGAGAAAAATTCAAAAAAAAAGACGTACAAGTTAAAAGCGTCCAGAGTAGGTACAGCAAATAGAAACATAAAACGATTCAATTCACAAAATTATTAAAATAAGCGAGTGGCAGCTAAGAGATGATCAGTCCCAACTGACCATTCAGTTCAACCATTTTGAAGGGAACTAAATGATCCAACAAAAACGTCAATAAACGTTCCTAATACGGATGAATCTGTACCTACGAGTAATTCCTTTCAGCGACTGATTGCGTAAGAATTTAATTAATTTGAACAGTGTCTTGTTTGTCTTGTCCATGACTTAACTCTAGGCTAGAATGTTCAGCTTACACTAGTCTATTATATTTTTTTTTTTAAATTAAACAATTCTGAATATGTTTGCTAACTAATTAATACTGGAATTCTTATAAATTTTTGTAATTGATGTAAGTGCTGATAGAATCATGATATCGGAGTCTACTCCGCTGAAAGCAAAGTTCACGTAGTATTGACCTCTAGGTCAATACTACGTGAACTTTACTTTCAGCTATGGAGCGTTTGAAAATAATGATAGATTTTCCAGAACATACTCGTAGCAAGTATCTAACCAATATGACTCTCAGAAGTAAATAATTAGTTTTTCACTTCAGTAGCTCAAACATGTAGGTTTTGCTGCCTGAAATCAGTGAGCAAAATGCGATTTTGCTCACTGAGTGAGACAAAGTAACTTATAATATATTTTTTTTTGAATGCCGTTGATGTCTTATTACTAAGCCTTGGGTTAATCATACAATTCGAAACATTCACACTCTATCTCTTTTCCCGCCATTAGAAAGAAAGAGAGACAAAGACCAGCCCTTTCGAAGTACCGATTTTGGATTCGACCTCAAAGACAAACACGTTCGGAATTTCGTACTAACTAAAGAAATTTTGCAAAAAGATAATTACGTATGTCTTTTAATGTAATTTATTGAATTTTTAACTTATTGTTGTATTTAAACGAAAATAAGTATTTACTGCAAATAAAACTGATATTTAACCTGTAAATATTTATTATCTCCTAAAGTGTTCTCGCGGTTTGTTCTTACTAGTTCTACTGAACAGTTCTACGGTAGAACTAATGGGATTTTTTTTTTCTCACTAGTACTACGATATTAGGTATAACAAAATAGTAGAACTATTGGGATTCTCTATTCCCTCTATTCCCACTTGTTCTACTGAACAGTTCCACGGTAGAACTAATGGGAGTTTTTGTTTTGTTCTCACTAGTTCTACGATATACTATATTACAAAATAGTACAACTAGTGGGAGTCTCTATTTCCCACTTGTTCTACCTGTTCCATCGTTAGAACTAATGGGATATCGCTGCTGAAGTGAAAAGTTATGTGTGTTACACGAGAGCAAAGTTTTTTGCATCTCGTGCCTTTGAATCCCTCGCCACACTCAGGATTCAAAATCAGCACTCGCAGCATAAAACGACTTTGCTCTCTTGTTGCACAAATAACTATTTCTTATATGGACACCACTGACTGACAGAGAAGCAGCGTATGATACAGTGCAGGTATCTGAAGTAAAGCAAGGAAGTATATTTGACCTAGATTAATCAGGTTTAGCACAGGGAACGTGGAAACGTGGTACTTAAGAAACTGGACCTCATAAAGGAATATGTTCATTTTCTGCTACAAACTACATAAAATTCGTGGGAATAGAACTTCAGCTACCACGATGCGACGTCTGAGTCAAGTAAAAGGAAATGATGCTGTCGCTGTATACCGAAAGAGGCTTTAATAATATAGCCGTGTAGCTTTTAGAGTAAGCAAGCTGAAGTGGCAGTGGGCTGGCCATGTTTGTCGAAGGACCGATGAGGCCGCGGAGACCGCGTATTGGCAAGCGTAGTATGGGACGATCCCAAGCTAGATGGCCAGACGACTTTTAAAAGGCGGCTGGGACAGACTGGATGCGGAAGCCGAAGGACAGCTTGAAGCTTGGGACTTGGGATCGCAATGAGTAATTGATTGATTGATAGCCATGTTTGATGATCTATCTATATATATTAAACGAAAACGGAACTATATCGGCGAAGTTGTTATCCAATGTGTATTCAGATTTATAACAAGATTCCTAATCAAATCAAAGAACTTCCAATGATCCGCTTCAGAAGGGCTTTACGCAGTTGGTTAATTGAGAAATCCTTCTATAGTATAAAATAATTCTTTCAATTTAAATTAAAATGATCTAATTGTATACCTACCAAAAATTTGCATGTCATTATGTTATAATTAAATATGTTAAGCTACATTATACTACCATTGTTAAGAACTTTTATAACCATATTTATCTGCAAATAAATCTTTGACTTTGACTTTGACGAGAAACTGACTGACTGACTAACTTGGTGACATATCTACCACTGACGGGGTAAAAAGGGGTAGTCAATGTTACAGGGGAGGATTTTACTGCGTGGCTTAATAAACTTGAAATGAAATGAAATGAAATGAAATGAAATGAAATCGTTTATTCTGTAAATAGGATATCGGAATCACTTTTACACGTCATATAAAAAATATAAAAACAAGCTTGAGGAAGTCGACATTTCCTATCTGACTATCCCTGAGAAGAAATGGCGAAACAAACTCAGGGGTCAAAGTCTCTTTTAAAGTCCAGACATAATCTTGGTCAGATCATGTGAGGACCATGTAGATCCGTGTCTGAAATGGTCTTTTGAGGAAAGAACCACACAATTTTGAGTGGACCTGTCCAGTCAGTGCAAGCATTTGTCAGTAAACGTGTAGCTCAACTCAGGATTTAAGGAGCTCAACGACTCGACGAACAATACCAAAGAAAGGACATTTGGGTAGGCCGCATAAAGTACTCAAAAAACCAGACCATCATTAAAACTACTTGAGAAAGAGGAAAAAAGAGATAATCTTAAAGAAAACAAATGACCCACATAGTGCTCACATTCACAATAATTAAAGTAATTGAAAATTGGTATCGATAACCTAAAAGTCAAATAATAGAAATGTCAAAAAAATTAACACCTTTGGGGGTGATTGAGTTTGTATGAAAACAATATTATTTCGTTGATGTATTAACTTGAAACTTGTCCGTACTTCATCGTCATTTTCCTGCCCTAATCCCAATTTATTTTGGATCTGCGCAACATGTCTTTTTATACTTACTTATACTTAAATCCATACTAATATCATAAATGTGAAAGTAACTCTGTCTGTCTGTTACGTTTTCACGCCTAAACCGCTGAACTGATCATCATGAAATTTGGCCGGGATATAGCCTGGGATATGGAGAAGCACATAGTTCTTTTTGACGCGATAACCGACATCGGCGGAGCCACGGCCAAAGCTAGTTAAAGAGGTACTCACATAAACAAATAAAACCCAACTTCATGCTGCAGCTTGGCCCCGGCGACCTGACAATTGTCCACCGTGATGTTAGGAGCTTGAGTTCCGAAGGTGGTCAGGTCATACATGGACCTGGTGATTTTGACGATGGAAGGGGGATGGCAGGTTGCGGGGACACACATCCCCCAGAGAAGGTAGTTGACGGGCAGACCTGATGTTGTCGGTGACTACAAAGAGAAAAAAAAACAAACGCAAGGGATTTTCAGCAAGCAGTTTTTGTTTTCACTGTTTTAAATTATTGGTATCGTCATCATTTTAGTCGAAAGAGGTCCACTGCCGGAAATAGGCCTTCCCCAAGTACCGCCACTTCGACCGGTTCTATGCTTCCCGCATCCAGCGGATTCCTGCAACCTTCACAAGGTAATCGATCCACTTTGTGGGAGACCTTCCCACGCTACGTCTTCCGGTACGTGATCGCCACTTCAGAATTTTTCAGCCCGATCGGCCATCTGTTCTGCGAGCAATTTGCCCTGCCCAAACTGAATTCATGGTAACAGTTTGCGTGTCGATGTCCCTTACATACGTTATTTAACTTTAAGTATACTCACATTAAGATATTCTTCCGTAGACCCATAAGGATCATATTCAGCTTTCTTCTTTGGATTATCTGACAGCACCAGTTTTGCCATGCAGTACTTGGTTCTAAATTGTGGATGGGTTTTCAACCATGGAGGCTTCATACACTGATCGAAATTGCCAAAATTGGCCCAGGAACCATAGAGATTGCCCGTAGGAACAGTGTTGGCATTCCAAACTGCAATCAAATTAAAAAGGGGATTACTGATTGCTCAACTATTGAGCGTGATAGCCTGGGCTAGGTTCCCAGGTCGGGCAAAGTGTGGTTGGGGTTTTCCGTCAGGAATTTCTCAGTAGGAGCCCTGAGTTAACTCGGAAGCGGCGGTGATGCTCGCCACACACCACGTCAGTTGTTTTAACGGGGTAAAAAGCGAATGTCGCTTAGCAACGCTGAATTTGCAGGGAGGTATAAAAGATAAGACAAATGAATATGTGAGATGGTGAAAGACGAAAGAATAGATGCGTTATGTGTGAATAAGACGAAAAAAAAGGGAGTAGATATATCCAAACACGGTTCTCTGACCGCTGTCTGGTCCGGAGTTCAAGAGACACATAGGTATGTCAGGGTATGGGAGTTGTCCTCTCCGAGCGGATGATGAAATGGGTGAAAGATTATGTTAAAAAAGTATGTGGTTTAGCTCAGAGGAAATGTGGTAGAAGAACGAATGATTCTGGGTAGATAGTGAAGTTAAAGATGTTGTAAGGAAGAAGAAAGAGGCCTGGCTTAACGTATTAGCCAGTAAGGCCCAAAACAGAATGAATCAGGCAATGAATGTGGCAGATGATTTGGAAAGACTGAAGAAGATATACACCGAAATGAAAAAGAAAGTGAAAGAGATTTTAAAAATGAAGAAGGATGAAAAGGAAGACAAGCATAACAGGAAATTCTCGGGTAACTTCAGGGCCAATGTTAAGCTGTTCTGGAAACAGGTAAGATTGACTCGCGGAGTAACAGAAACATTGAGTATGAATGTTATAAGAGCAGAAAATTTATGTTTAATAAGCGAAGAATGGAAGGTCTTGGACCGCTGGAAGGGATACTTTGAAAGTTTATTTAGGTGTCAATATAGTATGCAAGGGGGGACAAAAGCCATTTTTGAAGACCCTAGCTCAGATACAGATGAAGGGAATGAAATAGAAATAAATGAGATTGTAAGAGCGTTGAAAGGGATAAAAATTGGGAAAACTGCAGGTTATGACAGAATGTAAACTGAAATGCTGAAGTGAGGTGACGGGTAGGTAGCAAGCATGTTGTGCCGGATCTTTAATATGTGTTAGAAATATGTGTTAGAAAATGCTAAAAAATATGTGTTAGAAATGCCAAATGAAATACATGTTGTGCCGAATCTGTAATATGTGTAAGGGTGTACCACTATATAAAGGAAAAGGCTCTCAGCAGGAGTGTAAAAACTAACGCGTCATTAGTCTTTTGAGTGAGGATTAAAAGAGAATGGGCCATATGGATCAGATCTTCTCCTTAAGGTGCATAAACGAAAAACATCTGGCAAGGCACAAGAAAGTCTACTGTGCTTTCGTTGACTTGGATAAGGCCTATGGCCAGTGTATGGAGAGAACTGTGGTCGACACTTTCCACGTACGGTGTGGACTGGCGCTTGGTACGGGCACTGAAATCTTTATACGAGGATTCCACTGCTTGTTTTAGGATAAATGGGGCATACACAGACTGGTTCTGCATCTCAAGGGGTGTTAGACAGGGTTATGTAACATCATCGTTATAAATCACACGTCTTGCTATGGAAGAGCGAAATCCCTAATACAAACACTATCGGCCTAAAAGGAGGATCCAATAAAAAAAAAAATAGACCTACACTTGTTTTACCACTAAACCATTTTTATTATCGTGGCTGTTCAACTTGTACATAGATAGTTGTCTGATAAATTTGAAAGAGGTTAAATGCGGATTGAGGATGAATGAGTTGCATGTCAAATGCCTTCCCTACGCAGATGATCAAGTTCTACTCGCATCGTCAGCAGAACAATTGCAAGATATGGTGGCTGTGATGGATGAAGCATGAGATGAAAGGGATGAATAAAAATGTAAATAAGACGAAAGGCATGGTATATGAAGGAGAAGAGGATGTATCGGTATGTGATGTGAACATAAATGATAAGAGTGTGGAGCAAGTAAGTTTTAATATTTGGGGAATCAGTTTACAAGGGATGGAAAGATTGATGAAGATGTGGAAAGGAAAGTAAATGCGGGATAAAAAGTGAATGGTGCTATACATGCAATTGTTACTAACCAGCACATCAGCAGTGTGATTATGATAATGGCGGCGTGCGGGTATGACCAGATTTATGAATGTAAATGAAGCAAAAGGAGTTTGTAAGGAGCGTAGCAGGTGGCGTTCTATAGTTTCTGCCTAACCCCATGGGAAGAAGGCAGAGTTTATGTGATGTGATGTTTGTGGTATAGAAATTGTACTGAGTTGGCCTCAAACCCGTTGCAGGATTATATTGGAATACGACTTTGACAGACGATTTTCATCTTTTGACCGACATTCAAAACCTATTCCATTTTCAAATGACGTTTACTAAAAACTATCCATACGAGTTACAAAAAAATATAATTAAAAAACCAGATATTTTGTAACTAGCAAAAACATGCTTGATCCCTAGACACTTTTGATGTGTGTACAACTATCCTACATCATTTTAGCTTACATTTTTGCGACATGCAATAATTTTTTAAACCCATAGATAATATGAATATAGACTAAATACTAGGAGAGAAACGAGTACTTATTTTCTATTAGAAAATCGTTCGTATCAGTTCGGCACGCAGTTATTTTATTAGAAAACTACTTATAATAATTGTGTTAGTAACAATAACTTTGGTGTGGAATGCAACATGTGTCAACACCCTTGCGCCATCCCATCTTCCTAGCACGGCGGGCTGTGCTGGGTTATCTGCTGCAGGTGCAGAAAACCTCAAACGGCGCAAATACAACAACCTTATTGGGAGCTAGGTATATGTTTGAGCCGTTTGGAGTTGAAACTCTAGGACCATGGGGTCCGAGTGCCCACTTAGTGTTTCGAGACATCGCCAAGCGGTTGGTCGACTCTTCACGTGACCAGAAGGCTGGCCTATTTCTTGCCCAAAGAATCAGTGTTGCCATACAACATGGCAATGCTGCCAGCCTTTTGGGCACTTTTCCTGTTGACAGCGATGCGGACGAATTTTTTGATGCCCTTTGATTCTTTCCCCTCCCTTTTTTTATATACTTGTACATATTATTATTCCTAGTATGAAATAGATATTAAAAATAGATATTAAATGTAAAAATAAATATAGTTACTAACTGAACTATTTAGGATATATAAATGACTGATCAATAATTATCATACGGTATTAAACTTACCCCAAGTAGCCCATAGCGTGAAGTTCTTCACATTCTCCAATAGCGTTAGTGTTTTCTCCAAGCATGGTGCTTCTTCCTTCTCCCACTTTTCTAGTTTTAGTCTTTGTACAAATGCATCTATTGCTGTGTGGTGTTGTGAATGGGACACACGGCTTGAGGAAACCGTGGCTGTAACAAAATTGTGTTTAACATTTAACTATCATCATTTAGGCACCAATAGCGCAACGTTTACGGCACCGTGTGTCTGGCTAGCGCGAGTTTGGTAGTTCGAGTTGTAGCACTATAATTGCCCACTCTTCGCAGTACCATGTAAATTTATTAAAGAGGTTAACTGGAATACAAGTAAAAATTATTAATAGATTAATGATATTTTTTCATTTATTAGATAACAAGTTTATTTATTTATTTAGGATCTCTAACAAAAGATGTACACAACACATGACACATAAATAAAGGGCAACATCAGGTACCTACTAAGCAGGTGTACTCCTTTACTTATAGGAGACCACAGGATGCACAATATAGTTAATAACTAAGCTAACAAAATTAACTTATTAATACTATGTAACATATTGAAAAATTTATAAAAATTTAAAGGACATAAAAAAGTTAAAATAACATTGAAAGATACTTAAATTAAATCTATTATACACTTCTTATATTTAAACAGACTCGCAGAAGTTTATAAAATATATAGAAGCACCTTTTGCGACGACACTTTTATTAAGCTTGCAAAACGGCGAATTGTGTTATGCATGAACTATTATGCAACTCATAAAATTAAAGAAAAATTACAATTTCACAAATATATATATTTGGATCGGAAGATTTTTGTTTAGTTTTATAATTTTGTTTTTAAAAAAAATTACAGAATGAAAACCATTATTTTTTTTTAATGATCACTTACCGAAAATAATAAAAACTAAAAACAAATACCACATATTCCGACTAAAGGTGTAAGGCGCCCTCGTCTTATCACGATTGTTACTGGAATAAGCACCGCGAGTATGACAGAACTAATTAATAAACCAACGCCATCTCAATGAATGTTTTTCATAGAACTTGATTATTTAAATTATCAACAGCAGCGCGTCCTGACGCTGCGGTACTGCGTCAAATTATCAGAACAGGCGAGAGTAATGCAGCGGGAGTTGAGTCTCTCAAAATGAGTTAAGGAATGCAATATGCCGCTGAAAATAAGGCAAGGAATATAAGTATCTGGTTAAAACTAAAATTAAGGGGTTTTCAGCCTATAATTTTAATATCCTATGTTGTTTCATTCTCCAAACGATTTTAAACTTTAAAATGTTGACGATTAAGTTCAAAATCGAACGAAAAAATTTGACAGTATATGGTAACTTGATGTGCTGGCCACCGTACATAAATGGTTACATAAAGAATTTTAATTGGTCTAGCTAGTTAAAATTGAGAGAATTTTTGCCTTGTGCTCCGCCAAATATACGTTAAAAAAAAAAACATAATGCTTTACGGTGTGAATATTTCTTAAAACGCATGCGTTTTAAGAAATATTACAAAGCAGCCATATAAAAAGTATGAGAACCATGGTTCTCATACTTTTTATATGGCTGCTTTGTGATGCAATTATTGCTATCCTTTTACACACTAATCAAAATGAATAAATACAATAACAATATTGCAAAAAAGTCATGAGTAACAATGGGTAATTAAAGTAATCTATATATATAAAAATGAATCCCTATTTCCCTTGGTCACGGCATCACGCGTGAACGGCTGGACCGATTTCGCGAATAATTTTTTTGTTGTGTTTGTTATTGTCAGGAGAAGGTTCTTATGTAAGAAAAATTTAAGAAAGTTAAAAAAAAATTTGTAAGAAAACGACCATATTTACATTTTTATTGTAATAATAAGTAGGTAACTCTATCTTCTAATGTAACTTTATGGCGTTTGACATAACGTGTCAGTCATCATTTGGTAGGTCTGAGAATAGATTTTATAAAAAAAAAAAAAAAATTGAAGGTTTTAGTCAGGTAGGGTAGGGTAGGTAGGGTAGGTAGGGTTGGTAGGGTAGGGTAGGGTAGGGTAGGGTAGGTAGGTGGGTAGGGTAGGGTAGGGTAGAATAGGGTAGGGTAGGTATGTAGGGTAATAGGGTAGGGTAGATAGGTAGGTAGGGTAGGGTAGGATAGGGTAAGGTAGGGTAGGGTAGGTAGGTAGTTTCTTTTGCGCGTAGACAAACTGCCACAGTCAAATAGCTTTTGACAGAATGAAGTCTGTCGGGTCAGCTAGTGAAATATATTTTTAGGGCTAGAATAGAGTCGTTTACTGTGACTAGATTCCTTGATGTAATTATATATAGTAACTAACTAGTCCTGGAAACCGCAAACGGTTATTGTAAAATACATGTTAAATGATTTTATTTCTGTAAGTAAGTTTATACTTGCAAACACTTTTACACGTCAATCATATTTTAAAAACTAGATGAGATCGGCGTTTCCTAATTACTACTTTGAGAAGAAAGGTCGAAACAAACTCAGAGGTCACAGTCTCTTTTAAAGTCCAGACATATCTTGGTCCGATCATGTGAAGACCATGTTGATTGGTGTCTGAAATGGTCTTTTGAGGAAAAAACACACAGATTGAGTGGACCTGTCCAGTCAGTGCACGCATTTGTCAATAATAGTGCAGCTCACTTCAAAACTTAAGGAGCTCAACGACTCGACGACCAATACCAAAGAAGGGATATTTGGGTAGGCCGCATGAAGTACTCAAACTGCCAGATTATCATTAAAACAGATTTTTTCTATGCAAACAACGGAGATAAGTGGGGAATCGTTTTTTATTTTTTTTGGCAAAGGTCGAAGAAATGGAGCCGAAAAAAAAATGAGTATGTACAAATAGCGCTCTTTCATACGATACCCCACATACCCTAGTAGTCCCACTTCGATTTTTTAAGACACCCAGTTAAGTCCCAGTTGCAAAAAAAAAACTTTCTTATTTGCAACATAGTTGGGCAAACGTCATCTAAAATTATTCCAAATTTCAAGTTGATAGCATTATTAGTTCTTGAGATATCTAGCTGTGACAGACAGACGGACAGACAGACTGAGTCGCACCATAAGGATTCTTTTTTAACAATTTGGTACGGATCCCTAAAAAGAAGCACATAAATATCAATTCTTTAGAATCGAAATCAGATTTGCATTGCTTTGTTGAAAGTTGACTGAAATAGCATAATATGTCATAATTGACTGCTTAGATCCATAAGGTATAATAATCATTTAAAAGACTAAATGTGTAACTATGTGATAAATTCGTTTCCTATTCAACACAGCGAAGTAGTAATGGAATAATTCGACTGTTGTCATACACTGATACATTGTGTTCGTTCTCATCTCAGTCTCACCTACGACCTGTATGGGAAAACTTATTTTCGATTTCTGACTTTTCTAGTACTCAAACCTCAGTTAGTCCCATAGAGTTTTTTGATCCTCGTAAGAAACAGGATCGATTGGCATCAAAAAACTTTTTTGTGAAATTGGCCCATTTTCTTGCTGACTGTACATTTTTTTCAAAATCTGTGAATGCAGATCAATTTTTTTATAAAAGGTAAGGATAGTCTCTTAAGACTATTTTCTTTTAGCGACCACGGTTAAGCTACCTGCCCTTATGGACCCATCTCAAAACATAATGCAATACTGCTCATCCCCCATAGCAAATAGCGTGATAATTTATACGTAATAATTTGACCAGACTTATAGGGAATATCTATGCAAAATTTGAACATAATCTGTCCGATAGTTTTTGCGTTTAGCTGGAACATACATTCAGACAAACAGATAAACAGACAAAAATTCTAAAAACTATATTTTCGGCATCAGAATCGTTCCCAGACCTCGTGGCAGTATTTTCTTTTTTTTTTCTTCAAAAATATTCATAGTGCGAAGTTTTGACTTCGCTACGATTTTATTATATGTATAGATATAGATGAAAAAACGTACAGTCTTGTGAAGCACAACTTAATAATGGTTATTTTCTGCTTTTTCATTCTAAAATAAAAGAAATCACCAAACAAACGATGAGGGCGCCACTGCGCGCTCGACATCCTCTTAAGAGCGTTGTCACCGGTCCACTAACGCCACTGCTTTAAAAACATATTATCTCGTAACTGAGAAGGAATTATGAAAAACGGCCCAATCAACTATCTCGGTAAGTGTATCTAGAATTTTCTAATACCTTTTTTAAAGTTTCATATTGAGACACGAAGCAACAAAATTCGATCTAAATAAAAACGGCCACTATTCTCTAGATCGAATTTTGTTGCTTCGTGTCTCAATTTTGGGTGAAGGCGCGGGCAAAAGCTAGTTTAAAATAAACCCTTAGTTCTTTTTTGGCCTAACTCTTCCCCTGACTTTGTTTGTTTGATTTTCCCATATAAACTAGACAGCGATTGTTTTACGTTTCGTCCATAAGCCATATTATTCTTTATCTAACGCTTTCCAGCTACTGATTATCATACTCGTGGTTTACTATATTATTATTATTTGACATTGCAGACGAAAGTTGTCCTATTGGTGAGACACCGCGATGTTCTAGTCCTATTATACCTACCTATTACCTTTACCGTTTCCACCTAGGGCTTCGCAGGCTTCCAGTCATTATAATATTCCTTTTTGGATATAAAATATAAACATGATAGGGTAAAAACCCCGTTTTATAAAAAAAAGCGGCCAAGTGCGAGTCGGACTTGCCCATGAAGGGTTCCGTAGCAGCAAGCGCGGTTTACGATTTATGACGTATAAAAAAAAACTACTTACTAGATCTCGTTCAAACCAATTTTCGGTGGAAGTTTACATGGTAATGTACATCATATATTTTTTTTTGTTTTATCATTCTTTTATTTTAGAAGTTACAGGGGGATGACACACATTTTACCACTTTGGAAGTGTCTCTCGCGCAAACTATTCAGTTTAGAAAAAAAATATAATAGAAACCTCAATATCATTTTTGAAGACCTATCCATAGATACACCACACGTATGGGTTTGATGGAAAAAAAAAAATTAGTTTCAGTTCTAAGTATGGAGAACCCCCAAAATGTATTGCTTTTTTTCTATTTTTGTGTGAAAATCTTAATGTGGTTCACAGAATACATCTACTTACCAAGTTTCAACGGTATAGTTCTTATAGTTTCGGAAAAAGTGGCTGTGACATGTATGTCACAGCCACTTTTTTCCGAACGACTTTTTTTTCTTTTTTTTTTCTTTCTTTTTCTCTTTTTTTCTGTAGACGGACAGACAGACAGACATGACGAATCCATAAGGGTTCCGGTTTTTGCCATTTGGCTACGGAACCCTAAAAATGGTAGTAACCAGATACATTGGGGTTTATTTATACACGCTGCTTAAAGTTAAGTAATGATTAGCGACTGTTTAACCATACATTTTTGACGTTTGAACGTCACTTAACTTTAAGCAACGTTTATGAATAAACCCCTTAGTAGCTCATTTTCAGCAACATATTATACTACTTGCATCCCTTGACTCATTTTAAGTGACTTAACTTCGGCTGCGTCATGCTCGTCTGTTTTGATAATTTTGCGCCGTACCGCAACGTCAGGTCGTGCATTTAAATAAACAAATTCTACAAGCAACGTTCATAGAGATGGCGTAGGTTTATTCATTCGGTTTGTCATAGTGACGGTGCTTATTATAGTAACAATTGTCATGAGATGAGGGCGCCTTATGCCTTTAGTAGCAAAATGTGGTATTTGTTTTTAGTTTCTATTTGTTTCGGTAAGTGATCATTTAGTTTTATATATTTAAAAAAAACATTTACATAAAAAAAACCGATTCCAAACAAAGTACTACAAAGTGATAAATTACTTTAATTTTGGAACTCGGTGTCTTTTGATCTGTATTTTAGTTTTTTGCTAACTCATGACAATTCCAATAAGCCCAAACACGGCTAGGATACATTGTTTTACTAAGGAGTTCCGGTGCATACTTTCCGGCTTCATCTTCAGATCAGTTCGATGATACCATTTTCATCAGAATGATTTATTTAAATTTGCTTCAAAGTCGCTTAACTATCTTAATCGAGATATCTTACCCATAAAATACTTATCATTGAGGTGTTCCGTTGGCCATTTGTGGTCTTCTTCATCAGTTCCACTTCATCAAATGATACTTTTTGAACGCAAATGCTTGAGTTGTTGATGAAAATACAAAAGTCGCTATGTGTATGCCTATAATATTTATTTATTTATTTATTTATTCAATATGTCTTACGAGCTAACAGATTTGACATCCAAAACGCTCATACGATTAATTTTCTTACAATTCCCTCAATTCCTCATGGATCCCATCATCAGATCCTGGTTTTCTTATCATGGTACCACCCTTGGAATATCTCCTTTACAAAAAATAAGTCAAAATTCAAATGATTTATTTTAATTTTTTGGGTTCGAAACGCTCGGGTAATGGGGCCAAGTGCACGTCTCCTTTTTAAGGAAATTTCTCGCCGACTGGTCGACATTTCACGTGACCAGAGGGCTGGCTCGTTCTTTGGCCAAAGAATTAGCATTGCCATTCAATGTGGCAATGCTAATTCAGTCTTCTGGGCACGTTTCCGAGTGACAGCGATGTGTACTTCGACGCCTAAGTAGTCTTTTTTTTTTTGTACATTTAGTTTGTTATTCTTTTAATTTAGAAGTAAGTAATTAGTTGCGTCATATTTTATTTCCAATAGGCACAAAAAAGGCACTTATGAACGTCTAAAATTAAAAAAAAAAAGATTCTAGTTGCCCCTTCCAAAAGGTAGTTACGTATGGAGAAAAATGTGCAAGAAACTCCATACTTACTCTTTTAAAATGTTAACAATATTTTATATACATGAATTAATAATACAATTCTATGTGAAGACGATGTACATACCTGGAATAAAATACTATAACACAATTGATAAAAAAATGAAACGTGAAGTAATGACAGACATACATACATATGGCGCTCACATATTACAAACATTGAAAAAGTAGATGATTTTCCAAAAAAATTGACAAATAATAAGTCAGTGTGTGGGTTAAAGTAATCACAGAAACTGAAATTAATATCATAAAAATAATAAATTATACAATTAAATTAGCAACTAGTTTGATTTTGTCTCGACTCTAAATAAATTGTCCTATGGAGCAGGACCAGCATGTTTCCAAGCATTCTTATCTTGGTATAATCCGCGACAATTACACGAATTAAATGTTACAGCCACAGTTTCCTCAAGCCGTGTGTCCCATTCACAACACCACTCAGCAATAGACGCATTTGTACAAAGACTAAAACTAGAAAAGTGGGAGAAGGAAGAAGCACCATGCTTGGAGAAAACGCTAACACTATTGGAGAATGTGAAGAACTTCACGCTATGGGCTACTTGGGGTAAGTTTAACAGCGTATGATTATTATTGATCAGTCATTTATTTATTTTAAATAGTTCAGTTAGTAACACAATTATTCTTAGTAGTTTTCTAATAAACAACACGAACGCACAAAGAAAACGTAACATAAATACGAACGATTTACTGATGGAAAATAAGTACTTGTTACTCTCCTAATACGAGTATTTAGTCTTTATTTATATTACCCATGGGTGAAACGAATTGTTATCATCATCGTCATTTAAGCCGAAACACGTCCACAGCTGGACATAGGCCTCCCCCAAACACCGCCACTTCGTCCGTTTCTGTTCTTCCCGCATCCAGCGGATTCCTGCTGCCTTCACAAGGTCATCGGTCCACCTTGTGGGAGGCCTTCCAACGCTACGTCTTCCGATACGCGGAAGCCAGTGTTCTAGTCGCAAATATGTTAGCAAAAATGTGCTAAGGCCTTTACTAATACTAACCAACACCTAAATCAGTAATTTGATTAGTGTTAGTGTTCAGACACTAACACTAATCACTCACACACTAGTCACATAAAGATGTGATAAAAAAAACGGTCAAGTGCGAGACGGTTCGGGTTCCGTACAAATTTGTAGGAATGTAAATAGTTTATCACGGGTTTTTTTTAATAATTTGTCTACAAATTTACGGTTTTCGAATATTTTATGTTTATGTTACCTACGGAGTTCCGCAAGGAAGTGTTTTAGGACCTCCACTTTTTACACTGTACATAAATGACTTTCCTAAATCAATAGACCACCCAGTAACACTTTTCGCGGACGACAGTACTATATCGATACCCTGTAATAATAAATACCTATATAAATATGACATTAATAATACATTGATCAATACTATACAATGGTTAGACAATAATAATTTAAAAATTAATTTAAGTAAGACAGTAATTATGCATTTTAGCCAGCGTTTATTGACTTTTTCCGATCTTGACATAACATATAATGATATAACAATTGACACAATTGATACAACTAAGTTTCTGGGACTAATTATTGACCGAAATTTAAATTGGAAGGATCATATAGATTCTCTGAGTAAGAGAATTAGTAGTAGTGCCTATGCATTGTACTTGCTGTCACGAAATGTTAATAGGGAGGCTTTATTAACAGCTTATTACGGTCTGGCTGAATCGGTTCTCAGATATGGTGTTATCTTTTGGGGTAACTCGACTAATAGAGAAGTATCATTTAAAGCACAGAAGAGATGCCTTAGAGCAATGTTTCATTTGAAAACAACGGACAGCTGCAAACCCTATTTTATAATGCATACAATTTTAACATTGCCATCCATTTATATTCTTGAAACCATTATGTTTGTCAGGAACAATCCTAAATTATTTCCGCGCAGAGCAGATCAATTTCCCAGGAACAGGCGTGACCAAACCCAACTTTGTATACCTCCCTGTAGGACTGCACTTATGCGCAAAAGTGTTTTTCATATGGCTCCAATTATGTATAATAAGTTGCCTAAGAGTTGGAAGGAGCTGAATAATGTACCCTTGAAAAGAAAACTGAAGACACATTTAGTAAATAAAGGATACTATAATATTAACGAGTTCCTAGAGGAAAGATGTGTATTGACATAGTAACTATTTGATTTGATTTTTTTTTTTTTTGAATTTGTTAATTTGCTTTTATTGGATCTTTATGTTATTATTATTATTATTATGTTCTGACTGATTTTTGTTATTTTAAATTTATTACAATATTATTTTTGCACTTTAATTACCTAATTTATTGTTATTCTAAGAGAATGTTTTAATTGATTCTAATATTCTTAACATTTGCACGTCACATCATGTGGCAAACATGCCTGTACCTAATAATGTTGTTGCCATCTTGCATGCATGTATTTTCCTGTATGTATGACACATGTTTAAGCAAATAAGTATTATCTTATCTATCTTATCTTATCTTATCTTATGTAATATTTTTTTTTTTTTTTTTTAATATTTTAGTTGATTGAATGAAAGGTAAATTTCGGTTTACGATTTATGACGTATTAAAAAAAAACTACTTACTAGATCTCGTTCAAACTAATTTTCCGTGGAAGTTTACATGGTAATGTACATCATATATATATATTTTTTAGTTTTTTTTTAGTTTTTTTTTTTTAGTTTATATATATATAAAACTAAAAAATATATATATATATTTTTTTTTTAGTTTTATAGTGTCTCTCGCGCATACTATTCAGTTTAGAAAAAAATGATATTAGAAACCTCAATATCATTTTTGATGACCTATCCATAGATACCCCACACGTATGGGTTTGATGAAAAAATATTTTTGAGTTTCAGTTCTAAGTATGGGGAGCCCCCAAAATGAATAGTTTTTTTTTTTTTTTTCAATTTTTGTGTGAAAATCTTAATGCGGTTTACAGAATACATCTACTTAACAAGTTTCAACAGTATAAGTTCTTATAATTTCGGAAAAAAGTGGCTGTGACATACGGACGGACAGAGAGACAGACATGACGAATCCATGAGGATTCCGTTTTTAGCCATTTGGCTACGGAACCCTAAAAATGGCAAAAAGGCTCGCACCTATAACTTGGGACGTAAGTGTCAAAATATGGGTGTAGCCTATACACCTCTGCTTACCTCCATCATTCGGGATTTTTTTTTACAGGCTTGATATTGTTTATACAATCTGAAATAACTGAGTTATTACTGTCTCATTAGTACGTCTTTAGTATAGTTCAAGGGCCTTGGGTTCGACCACTACGTTGGGACAAAAAAAAATAGAACCGAGGTACTTACTTAATTCTTTAACCTAGGGAAACAACTATTAACAGCCATGTTAAAGGTCGGTATGGCTATCTGCATAAATAAGTAAATATTACATTAACTGTTAATGGCTTATAAATAAATTGTAAAACAAAAAAAAATATAAAAATGCAAAGCTGAATAATGCGTAAAAAATAATATATTTGACATTGCAAAAACTTAAAATAACTTAGAAATGAATCGTGACCTTTGATTAGTTTTTGGTCTTTTAGTCCAAACAGGACCAAAATATTTAATCACTTTTAGGACACCACAATAAGGTAGAATCAGAAGCCTGTATACAGTTAATTACATACATGCAGTAATCCACTCCTCACATAACATAACATAATATAACATCACGCCTGTTTCCACGAAGGATAAGGCAGAGCTCAATTCGCCAGCTATATTTAAGTCTAGTAAAGGGCGAGCCTATTGCCATCGACAGGGCACAACTCCAGACTCAGGGCTTCTACTAAGAAATTCCTGACGGAAAACCCCATCACTTTTCCCGACTAGGGAATTTATTTAGGACCTAGACATTTTGTATTACATAAATGACATTATAAAATTTGACCTCCAAAATGACATCGAGCTAACCAAGATGAATGATTCTGTGCATGTTAATGGGTCAAAAAACGAGTTTTTTCTTGAATAACTTTATAAATGTTTTAGATCAAAATATTGCTGGACTCCTAACCAAGTCTGATGCACTTACAGTTTGTTTAGAAGAATTGCTAAAAGATAATTTAAATATTGATGTCATCTGCGTATCAGAACATTTTATGATGTCAGGTTATGAACAATATGTGTCAATCCCGAACTACGCGCTTTTGTAGAAATGACTCAAAACGGGGTGGGACATGTATTCTTATTAAAAATAATCATGAATGGAAAGAAGTTCCTGACATACTTGATCTTTCTTTAAGTCATGTAATAGAATGTTGTACGATTGAACTAGTTAAGTATAAAATAATTATTGTATGTATGTACAGAGTGCCAACATGTAATAACTACCATATATTTTTGATCGTCTATGCAAGGTTATAAATAAAATTAAAAACAAGAAACTTATAATTTGTGGCGACTTTAATATAGACTTGCTAAAGAAAACTTTTCAATCTTCTAATTTTAAAGAAATTTGTTTAAGCAATAATTTGATGATTGCAATTCAACAACCCACCAGACTTGCTAGCCAAGGCTTATTATTCAGTTAAGGAGTACCTCGAAAATAAAATATAACACAATCATTGTTAATAATTAATTGATGGTCATCCAAAATTCTAATTGTCGTTGAAATAATTTGTAATCTATAATAATAACCAGCATAATTCTAAATTTAATCTAAATAATTTTACTCTTATTGAATTTGACCTTTATTTTAATATCATGGTGACTATTTGTAATGGATTGACTATCAATGTATAATTATATTTTTAAGGATATGATCTAATTGTTTACATAAATTATTATGACACTATATTATAATTTGCATGCTAACATAAGCTGAATATGGTGAAACCGTACCTATATAACATCTTTGTAAACCCATATTATGCGAATAAACTGATTGATTGATTGACCTCATGCTCAGTAGTCGAAGAATCAATAATCTCCCATTTAATTTGATTTCAGTTTGGAATGCCAACACTGTTCCCATGGGCAATCTCTACGGTTCCTGGGTCAACTTTGGCAATTTCGATCAGTGTATGAAACCTCCATGGTTGGAAACCCATCCTCAATTTAGAACCAAGTATTGCATGGCGAAACTGCTGCTGTCAGATAATCCAAAGAAGAAAGCTGAATATGATCCATATGGGTCTACGGAAGAATATCTTAATGTGAGTATAAAGTGAAATACGGTGTTTAAGGGATATCGATACGCAAACTGTTACCATGAATTCAGTGCATGATTATAGACCCACAAGCATTAAAAATTTTCGTCTGAGTAAAAAACAGCTTTTCCATATTTTTTTACGTTCTAGGCACTGCGCAATCACACAGTACACCTTTGTTTTTAACATATTTCCATCCTAATATCCATTACGTCATGCGCGATGATAATGATTAAGTAACCAGTATTTCAAAGTATCAAACAATGCCGACGTAACGGAATGTTGCTATTTTAAGTTCCCTTCAAAATGGTTGAGCTAAATGGTGCTGATTCATGCGTCATGTTCGTGAAAGGACGCCGTCAGTTGGGACTGGTCATCTCTTAGCTGCCACGGCTTATTTTAATTTATTTTAATTTTTGAATTGTTTTTATTACGGACGCTTCTAACGTGCACGTCTTTCTACATTGTTCTCACATACATATATAACTTCAATAAGAATGATGTAACCCATTTTTTGTAACAATACTTTGTTTTAAAAGAGTGTCCGTGGAGTTTCTTGCCCGTTCTTCTCCATAGGAACCTACTACGCTTAAGAATGGGCAACTAGCATCATCTTTCTGACTGACCGACCCCTTGGCAATTCAAAAGTGCCTATAATTGGTATATTTAAAATAAATGCTTTGAGTTTTAAATATTATTTTTAAACAAACATTTAGATTTAAGTATTGTGTATTTATTTCATTTTTATTCCTCATTTATATCTCAGTGTATGCTGCACCGGTCAACGTCATCACGTCAACGTGTGCTCGTATTGAACAATTGGCATCGTTTTTTTTTTTATGAGTGCCTTTTGGCAGGCTTATTCCCTGATCAGTTTAAAATAGCTCGTGTGGTTCCAATTATTAAAAAAATTTCAAAAACAGATCCTGGTGACCATACTCCGAGGGAAACATTCAAAAAAAATAATGAAGAATAGGCTCATGAGTCACTTAAAAACTCACAGTATATTAAATAATCAGCAATTCGGATAGCCAAAACCATTAGGAACCACCGATGCTATTGAGGCATAATATAATAAAAATAATAATAATAAATATAATATATATTTTAAATGGAGCGACTGCCTATTTGACCTTTACAACCGTGTTATTGGGTAATTCGATACTAATCATTTAGAACAGTGAAAACAAAAACTGCTTGCTGAAAATCCCTTGCGCAAACTTTTTTTTTTTTTTTTCTTTTTTAGTCACCGACAGCGTCAGGTCTGCCCGTCAACTACCTTCTCTGGGGGATGTGTGTCCCTGCAGCCTGCCATCCACCTTCCATTGTCAAGATCACCAGGTCTATGTATGACCTGACCACCTTCGGAACTCAGATTCCGAATATCACGGTAGACAATTGTCAGGTCGCTGGGGCCAAGCTGCAGCATGGAGTTGGGTTTTATTTGTTTATGTGAGTATCTATATTTTTAATACATGACTATCAATCACTCAGCCTATCGCAATCCACTTTTCAGATTTTAAACTTTAAAATGTAGATGATTAAGTTCAAAGTCGAACGAGAAAATTTGTCAGTTTTGTGGTAACTTGATGTGCTGCCCACCGTACAAGGTATGAAGTAAAGGCTGATGGACCGGAACTGATGCTTCAGGATTTGGAGATCTTTTAGAACAGAGTCTACGTCACCTCCTATAATCCCATCATCAAAATACCATACATTAAATTTTTAATTTAGTTGTTGTATTATGGGGTGGATAGCCAAACTGAAAATGATTGGCCTGAGAGGATCACCTTGTTGACATCCGACTGCAGATTCCAAAACGTTGTCTCTATATAGTCATTTTTGATAGATGTCTGTAGCACTGCCACAAAAAACAATAAATTCCTGGTTACTCCTTTTTTACTTCAGCCAACAAAGTGCCCCTCTTAACAGTATCAATAGGTACGTATAGGTATAGTACGTAGGCCTGTCAAGAAGTACCAAAATCTACAGTCTATTGAGCCTACAACCTTCTCACAATTGAATGATTTGGTTTGTTATTTTCAGAGCCTTGATAGTATCGCTTATAGTTATGGCTGCGGCTTCAACTTACTATCGGCTTCATATAGCCAGTGATGATCAACCACCAGATAGTTTAGGTAAGATACAGTTTTTATATCATTACTTTTAGAATCTTCATAACTTGCTGACCAGCTAAACTTTTCACCACATAATGAGCTCTCTCTAATAATTTACTTCATTATGTTTGAAGTCGGATAAAAAACATGCACTTGATGGGAGGCAAAAATTTAAATAAACAGAGACACAGGTAAATCCAACTTTCCTCTCGCAGGTCTGCTGGAAGAAATTTCTTTTGAAATAAGCAGTACCTTTGTGCTCTTCTATGTTAATATATTGTCCTGTCAAGTATTTTGTGTGTACATAAATAAATAAATAAATAAATAAATCAAAAATGTCCTTTTTCAGAATCAATAATAACAAAATCATTTTGCTTCATCAAGAATCGCCAAGACCTGGTGAAGGATAACAAGGAAGAGATCAGAGTGATGAATGGCATAAGGTTCCTTACAGCAGCATCTGCCATCTTTACACATGAAATGTTGTATATGGCTTTATCTGGAGTTGTCAATACCAGGGATTATGATAAGGTAGGTCCCTTTCGGGGTTGTACGTTGTTTCATAGCTAATAAAAATTGTTGATGAAATTATTAAGCGTCTACATATATCACCGTGATAGGTACCGACGAAATAATTCACTAAGTTTTATCAAATCAAGCTTATGACCTATTACACTCTGGAAAAAAAAGTTGTCATAAATAAAAACGGAATTGACTAGATTAATGATGATGATAAATAATCATGGCTTCGTTACTTTTTTCTGGCTTAACTTCATGACTTTTGGCTAAGCTGAACGTTTAATGTTGCCATGCAATATAAATCTTGGTCAAGTAAAATGCTTTGCTTTTCGTATTGCATTAATATACTTTTGAAATACATTTCTGCAACAGAAAATAAATGTGAAAATAAAAATAATTGTTTGTGCTAAGAATATAGCGGTCTTAATTGTTTAATTTAATATATACATGACCTCGTAGTGCAATTTATTCGAGTATGGCAACATTGCAAAAAATAGAAATATAACATTTAAGTTGTCAACGTTGCATAATGACATGTACCGTACTGACAACTTGTTGTTTACGCGTGCGTCTCGTTATTTAGTTTTCCATCGATTTTGCGTAATTTTCTACTTCATCAATTGCTTCTGCTTAGGGACTCTGTGATTTACTGTCCCTGTGTGACTAGTGCTTGCCTAAGAATTCTGATTATTTGCCTATACGACGACATTTTTCTGTGACTCTGGATTCCGATTCTGGCTGATACCTTGGATTTTGAAAGAAGATGAGGAATAAATATTTAAAAAACAAGTTTTTTTTTTTCTATACCCGTGACCTACCTCTACCATGTAATTTACCATATAATATATAACTTTCTGAATACGTACTCCGTATCTTTTTTTGTCGTAAAAATGCATTTCTATCAATTATATTTTAAGTGATATGTAGGTATTTCTTTTTCGATTAGTTTGTTGTTGACAAGACATAACCTCTAGAACTTCAAACTGGAATATATTTAATTCCTGACTTCCTATAAAAGTATAACTGAAGACAAAACTGTTCAGGAATTCAAAATCAAATCAAATCAAATTATTTTATTGTGGGCATAGGTTATACAGACAGATCTTAGGTAAATTACAGATCCATTATGTCCTGCCTAATAGGCATACAATAATAAATTATGTCAACATGCAACATATCAAAAATTACAAATCTATACTTTTACATATTTTTCATAAGCAAACGCAAAAAAAAATGTCAACAAAAATTTGTTCGGGAGTTCGCCTTTGTTCTTTGGTCATATGATCATAAGAACTTTTGTTATTATTTCAAACGTTACACAGGGTGTAACAGGCTTCTTGAGGCACGGAGTGAGACGGGTCTCACTCCGTGGAGAATACAGGCGTAATTATATCTGCTCGTTTGCAATTTCTTTCTAAACTTAAATTAATTATCGTTTTCCAGTCTATTGAAGGACTATTCGGTTTGTTTCTCCACTTCGATGTGGTGGTCGACACATTCTTCGCGATGTCTGGTCTTCTCCACATTAAGGGTCTTCTGGGCAACGCCAATAGATAGCAGAATCTATTCAGTGTTCTGTGGAAACGATATGTGAGGTAAGAGCTTCTTTTTCTTTCTTCGTGTTGGTCCAACATAAATATTATTATTTTTGAAGTGATTATTATTCATTTTAATTTTTTACTGTATAAGGAGGAGACGACAACATGACAATAAGTTAAACTTGGTATATAATAACCTTCTCAGTCTGATTACTAAAATTCAACAATATATCCAATAGTTTAGTCACTATAGCTAGACAAAAATTGAAAAAAATGTCACAGTTTAAAAAAATAAAACACTTTTTTTAATTTCTATGTTAGGGTTTATTTAATAGTTCCAAAATAGTATTGCCAGTGTTTACATTAATTGCCGCCTCGGCATTGTATATTGTGCTGTAATAAACTTGAAAACTATTCAAAATAAAAAATGATCGGTTGTTCTACTGCAAGGCCTTTTTTCAGACAGAGTAGGAACGAGCATTGATGACTACGCTCGCTCATTGTATCACATCTCTGTATTCTGTACGTTAAGGGGCCGTGCACGAAATCGACTGATTTTCATTAATTTTGTTCATTGTTTGTGAGAAAGAGAAAAATAATTTAAACAAAATTATTTGTGATTTTAAAAGTTTGTTTTGCATGTGGCTGAAAGGGATTTTTCAAATAAATTAAGTATTCACAGTAAATCACTAATATTCGCAACAAGTTTTACGAAAGTTGACGCGAGACTGACATTTGAACATCATTCTACAAGAAACTACTTTTGATTTTGAACATTAAAAAATATCATCAACATTATTATATGATCTACTTGCATGCAGTATGGAGTTTCTTGCCCATTCTTCTCCATACATAACTACATTTTGGAAGGCGCAACTAGAATCAATTAACTATTCATGTAATTTTTGACGTTCAAAAGTGCATCTTCGTGCCTATTTGAAATAAATTATTTGACTTTGACTTTGACTTTGGTATATAACGGGTAGTTACTCCTACGCATGATTCTTGAGTGGTGTGGTGTGTGGAGTTCCGTGTGGTGCCGGTTCCGTGTGGTGTTGGACGGTTCCATGTTGTGCCGGATGATTCCGTGTGGTGCCGGACGTTTCCGTGTGGTGCCGGACGTAAAGAATAGCATCACCCCATTTCCTCCCGTGGGTGTCGTAAAAGGCGACTAAGGGACTTACTAGAGAATGGGCAGCAGCGTTCTCTATGCATTTTTAACACCATACTGCGATCGCCAACCCGTCTGCCAAGCATGGCGATTATGGCAAATCCCCCCCTTTGGGGGAGGCTTATGTCCAGCAGTGGACGTCTTTCGGTTGAAATGATGATGGTTGATGATGATTCTCGAGAAAAGTTAACGATTTTCACCAGCTACCTTGCAGGGACTTACCTTATCATAATCCCTTGAATTAACAACTCCAGACACAGTCATATAGAACATTTCATGTACAGTAATGACAGATGCTGCTGTGAGGAACCTCATGCCGTTCATCACCATATTTGACTTTGACTTTGACTTTGACTTTGCATGTAGCGGAACCACTTTTTTCAACTTCCATACAAAATATAGCAGCAAAATAATATTGAAAAAATTTTTTTTTTGTTTTAGACCCCGTCAGTAATATATTTTTCCCTATTATTTAGCAAATAATATCAAGAAATTTAAAAATCAAAAATTAGTCTTCAGCTATCCTTGAAATATAATCAAAATTTTATTTAATGATTATACAATATCTTCATTAAGTAAATCAACGGCGAAATAAACTATATTTTGGAGAGCACAAAAATGATGAAACTATTAACAGCTGCTGTGACTGACACGAATGGTTTAGCACCATGAAAACTGTACTTTTATAGTTACACAGACTTAATGTTTCGATTATTTTAAGTTTTCTCACAATTAGATAAGAAATTGACAAAAGAGAGTTTTTTTCGTGCACGGAGCCTGTGGCGATACTCAGTGTAAATACATTGTTGGCCCCATCACCACCGTACTGACTGCTCACCACGGCATCGGTATGATCTTTTGTAATGAAGTGCATGTTGATGCGACAAAAAAGCGGCCAAGTGCGAGTCGGACTCGTACACGATAGTGGCTTCGTACCACCGTACAATAATTAATACGCCTAAAAAAATATTTATCGTAAAGTTAATATTTACATAATTTAAAAGCGAATAGTCTTAAAATAGTAATAATATGTACATGTACATAAAAAATGAAGGGAAAGAATCAAAGGGCATAAAAAAATTCGTCAACAGGAAATGTGCCCACAAGGGTGTTAGCATTGCCACGTTATATGGCAATGCAATCAGCGTTGTCATACAACGTGGCCAAGAAATAGGCCAGCCCTCTGGTCACGTGAAGAGTCGACTTACCGCTTGGCGATGTCTCGAAATACTAAGTCGGCAATCGGACCCCAGCCACCCAATTCTGGTCCTAGTATTTTAACCCCAAACGGCTCAAACTAGCTCCCAATAAGGTTGTTATATTTGCGCCGTTTAAGGTTCGCACCTGCAGCAGCCGCCCCAGCATAGCCCGCCGTGCTAGGAAGATGGAATGGCGCAAGGGTGTTGACACGTGTTGCATCCCACACCAAAGCTGACCTAACTTCCAAAGCATTATGGTCATTCCGACCGGTTTCAAAAACACCCTGCCAAGACACCGGTGACAAGAGCCCGACGGATGATGTCATTGATACAATTTGGCCTGTACGCCTACTGCAGGACAGGTGCGAGGCAGTCGACATCTTCACCGTATTGGCAGCTGGCCGCATGCAGAGCTACGCTAGGAGCGCTTAGACGCAGGCAGTAGCAAGCCGGAAGGTGGTGTCACCCAGCATAGTGCCTATGTTTGGTGACGGTAGCGCCTGAAGGCAGAGGCCCGACTCCCACTCACCTACAGGCAGGCAGGCTCAGCAGTATTGGTGGACGTATTAATAAGATATTTCGTCCCCACCTGCAGAGCGGCTCATCCCACTGTCTCTGGGAAAAAAAAAAGATATTAACAACAACATTATTAACTATATATTTTTTGAACTACTTTAGTGAAAAAAAAAAGCTGAAAATAACACATTTGTTGTATGGACCCTTTTTAATTTTTTTTTAATTATTTTATAACAAGCTTTTTTATTATTTGCTGTTTTAGAGGCCAAAGTAGCATACGCTCTGTGGTAAATTTCAAGTGTCTTCCTACTACGGTTGAAAAGATAGACGGACGGATGGACAACGGAACCTTAGTAATAGAGACCCGTTGCCACCCTTTCAAAAATTCAAGTCTTTAATTTAAATTAAGCTGAGAATAAGCACTTTTCGAACGTCAAAATTACATAAGACAACTTCACCACTTCCTAGTGCTTTAGCTGGGAAGTGGCGCAACAAACTCCCCAGCAGCACAGTTTGTATACGGAACCCGAAAAAATACCTAAAGGTTCAATTTATACGTTTTTATTTCAGGTTAATGGGACCCCTCGCGTTTATAATTTTCTACTTGATATCGGTATCAAAGTACATTGGTTCTGGTCCGCTCTGGATTGTTGGCAATGAGCTGGAATCAGAAGTGTGCCTCAAAACTTGGAGACTCAGCTTGCTGATGCTCAACACTGATCTGACACATGTTGTAAGTATTTTGTTTTCTACATAAGTCCTGAATTGGCCTGCATCAAAGAGTCTGGCAAGGGGGGGTTCTTGCGACACACGTTTTGCAGTCAGCCCTGCAACCACCATGCTGACAAAGGCACTTTAATATTCTCATTCAGCGTAAGCATTCCGTCGTCGCTCTCAATAGACCAAGAAGTCTTAATTTTTTGAACTACGCCAATTAGACCAACCATTGACCCTCTTACAAAACTCTTGGGTTCAAACATCACGAAAATTTATTATTATTTTTCTCCAACAGAAAACTTTACTACGAAAAACGAGCTTCTTAATATGCTAAATCAATAGCGACTGTTATTCAAATAAATTCATAACCCACCATTATCATTTGCCAAAGCCATTTCCCAACTACGTTGGCGTCGGCTTCCAATCTAACTGGATGAATACCAATATTTTATATGGAGCGACTGCCTATTTGACCTCCACAACCCAATAACTGGGTAATACGATACTCCTTAGCAAAGACTGGTTGCTGGAATACATTATAACCCACCAAATTTCGTATTTCAGTGCCACACAGTAACCTGGTCCGTTCCATGTGACTACCAGCTCGCCATCCTGGGAACCATCCTCTTCTACTTCTATCAGAAAGACCGAAGAGTTGGATTTGCTGCCTTTGGAACAGCTGCAATCTTGTCCCTGATGATACCAGGGGTTCTGACGTATTGGTACCAACTGCCTGCATTTCACTTTCTAGATTTGCGGTAAGATTGTATCTGTATCTATATCACTATCATCACTACATATTATAAAACAAAGTCCTCCGCCGCGTCTGTCTGTCTGTCTGTCTGTCTGTTCGCGATAAACTCAAGAACTACTGCACCGATTCTCATGCTGTTTTCACCAATGGATAGCTTGGTTCTCGAGGAAGGTTTTTAGTATATAATTTGTTATGTTTTTGTATGCATTTTTGTATGAATTAACGAAATTTGTTGGAGGTGTCGGAAAAAAATAAGCCGTCTGGGAGCTTTCAACGAAAACGCTGTCTAAACCCTTTGAGATATAACAAAATAATGTATGGTGGAATTATGTATCTTATAAAGGTCTTTAAAAAAGTCCGCGATAGCATATGTCTATCTCTTAAGGATAACATACTATATCCATTTTATTGTCTTTTTGTAGGTATTTGTTTGCCGAATTTTACTCTTGGAAATACAATTACGATAACAATACGCTATAATATCAGTAGCTATTAGCCAAATTATGTTCGTAGATAAATAAGCTAGCTACTTATGTGTATTTCAAACAGTGTACAAGAATATTTATCATAAAAACATTACTAAACACGGCGGCCTTATGATCAAAATTTGTGCATTCCAAAACTTTCGTTACTTTTTCACTGACATATTTATCACTTTTCGATAAACTAACACTCAATACGAAATCTACACTTATTTCTCAGTAATTCTGTATAAGATTCTTCTAAGATTAAACCGTTTTCTCATTGAATCCATTACTTTACGCAAGTATAACCTTGATGAATGTTTATATTAAGCACCGCGCCACACCGCCACACGACCACAGAGTACAGACGTATTTTGTTTTCTTTTTTTTTTTCGTTCGTTTGGTGGTGTTCCCGCTAAAATGTTAACCGGTCAAGTATTAGTCGATTAATCGAATTCTACAGCCAGATCGTGTTGCAAGTACAAAACAAATGTCAAATATTTCGTCCAATTGCGAACGTGACCCTGAGAAAAGTTATGCACCAATGATGTTCATTAGATATTTCAAGCGTTTTATCAGCACAAATGGTGTATCATGCGACATTTTGGAGGATTTCGTTTTGTTTTCACATTGTTGGTCACTTACGTGAATTATTTTAAAATTATTATTTGTGTCGCACTTTTATTTCGTGTTGTAATTTGGTACAATTGATTGCTTTAAGAATTTGAGTGAAATTTCGTATTTTGATTTTGCGTTTGTTATCTTTACGTAAAGACTCATTCACGTTCAGAACATAAGTACTTTTATTACATTAAATCATTTGTTTCGGTTTCTATTCACATAGTGAATCACATTAAAATTAATATTATTAAATTTTGAGATACTAACCGACATCCACGCGGGCGTAGCCGCGGGCAAAAGCTAGTTATATTATAAATTAAAGTCTCTTTTCATATCTTTTTGTGTGACCGCGTTGTTCTTTTAAACTACGGAACACACGGAATAAATATCATGTACTATTTCAGGTTGTGCGTTGACTGTGAGTCAGAGTTACCTAGTTTATCAGTCACGACAGTGTTTTAAAAGTACAAATCTGTAATACCAAACTATCCAATTCCAGCAAGTGGATTGGGTTCCGCGACTACTGGGACTACACGTACACGCCGAGCTACTCTCGCGCCGGCGCTTACCTCGTAGGCGTCGCTATGGGATACCTCATGTCTTTGTATAAACCTTCCGAATATAAGAAGACTGTTTCTAAGGTGAGTTCAAAAACAAAACCCTACTGCAGATACACGTTTTATTTGGATCATCTAGAGCTACTTGGGTTCTAGTCAGTCAGCCCTGCCTCCTTCTTTCTATAACAAAAAAAGGAATGTGGATCACGCACGAGTAAAAAAAATTTGTAGGTGCAGTTCGATTCCGCGCCGTTTAATTCGTGAAATGTAGTGACAGGAGTTCCCTCAACAATCCTTAGCCAGTGCTCTTTGCTAGCAACTATCATGCCAAGCTTGCCCGGCTATAGCAAGCTTGACGTGATAGTGGCTGGCAAAGTGCAATTAATAAAAGGACACATTCACATCAAGCTAACCTGGCTTAACCTCAGCCCAGTGTAGCGACCACAGTTTCATGACAAGCGAGCGGAGCGAGCCCACAGACGACACGACTGAAATAATTAAGTTTCTGTAGATAATCCTGCAATATTGCAGTTGGAATCTAACCAGGAACAATATTACCTGTCAGCACTTTAGGACAAGATTTCTAAGGGTTTCCTTTTCTGAACATAACACTTGACTTCGATTAGTAGGGAGTAACCCTACTAATCGAAGTTCTCATTATTGGAGACTATCTCCTTCAGTTGATTATGCAACGAAATTATTTACAAATTATTACTTACTGTTTCATTTCAGACCTGTTCCATCGTCGGTACTGCAGTATCTTTAACTACAATGCTGTACGTCTTGTCTTTAGGACAGTACTATATGTACCGGGAGTACAATCCTATTGAAGCTGCCGTGATTACGTCCACCAATAGGATCGCATGGGCTGTGGCTATCTGCGTCATTATTGGGTTGTGCGAATATGGGACTGTGCGTAAGTATGCTGATTTTTTTTTTTTTCATTAAGTCTAGTACCATACTTCAAAAGCTAGTCAAAACAAAATAGGGCCCATTGGTTTTTATCATCGAAAATGAAAACTGTCAATATTTTTTTTTTTATGGGTTTATGTGTTGAGGGTAAAGTGTTATTACTTGTCTAAACCAATCAAATCAATAAAAAACTTTAATTTCCTTAAAAATACACATAAAAATTAAAAATTAAAATTTACCCTTAAAAAAGTGATCTTGACAATTTTGTTTTTTATTACTTAAAACGAATATGGTTGGTTACACTGGGGTATCTTTAGTATCGAGTGGGTCCTCCTCGGTTACGAACGCACTCTCTAAGCCTGTTTGGGACACTTTCAATTAAATGGGTGATATTTTCTTGGGGTGTTTGCTCCCAGCACATTTTTAAAGCGTTTATGAGCTCCTGTTGACTGTGCACTTCACTATAATTTTCTTTCAGGCTTCTTTTCAACTGGTCCCATAAATGTTCGATTGGGTTGAGATCGGGGCTCATTGCTGGCCATGGTAAAACAGAGATATTGGCTTCAGATAGTGCCCTCTGGGTTAGGCGAGCCGTATGTGCACGAGCATTATCCTGCATAAGAATGAAATTGTTGCCCACTCGTTGTGCATAGGGAATGATATGAGGTCGGACCACACGCTCGACGTAGCTGGCTAGCTACCCTCGTTTAAAATTTCCAACTCTGTTTTACCCATTAAGTTTATTCCACCCCACACCATAACACTAGGACCCCCAAACCGATCAGTCTCGTGGATACAAGGGTTGGTAAAACGTTCACCTTCTTTTCTCCACACTCGTACGCGTCTGTCATCACTATAAAACTTAACTTTACTCTCATCTGTGAAGAGTACAGTCCTCCAATTGTCCATAGTCCAGTCCAAATGCTCACGTGCGAACCTAAGACGAGCTGCACGATGAGCCCTCGTAAGTTTAATGCGAACAACACGCATTCTGGATCGTTGTCCATCTTCATGGAGTCTGTTGCGGATCGTTTGGTCGCTTACCCGCGTACCAGTGGCTTGCCGGAGTCGGTGTTGTAAAGCACGGGCTGTAACGGTGCGCTCTCGACGGGCAAATAAACGAAGGTATCTATCCTCTTGAACAGTTGTGGATCGTGTTCTTCCTGATCCAGGTCTTCTAGCTACACTGCCAGTCTCCTGGTAGCGTTCCCACACATTCCTGATAGCTCGCCGCGATACGCCTAGTCGTAATGCTACTGCTCGCTGAGACTCTCCCTCTTGCAGCAATACCACTGCTCTTGAAGCAGTTTCCATGCTCATATGGTTCCGAATACGTGGCATTATAATTTGCTCTATGACTTAATTTAAAAAATTGTTAAACAAAACAAGAAGCGCCTGTAACGATAGTCGGAATACAACTGAATAACAAATTTTGCATAGGGTGATTTTAACGTAATTTGTTTTTGTCTCGCCACTTGAGGGTAAAAATTAAAAAAATGTTGTTCAAAAGAATGATAAGAACTCATAAACATCTAAGTTTTACGGTAAAACACTTGAACTTGCCCATAAATAAGTTTGAAGTAACATGCCAACACTTTTTGTTAATAAATCGTGGTGGGCCCTATTTTGTTTTGAGTAGGGGAACTAGGGATCTCACCCAGCAGGGACCTAGTCGCACGGCGTCGTGAAGCACTTCGGGCGCTCCTACAGTCATTCCCCAGAAACACACTTCAGAACCGCGCTAAAGGGAGGTAAACTTGTCAGCGACTAAGTGTACAATAGAGCATTCCTATTCCACCCCTTCCTGCGACAGGGGAAGGGGGCCCCAGAGACGAGAGAACAAACCATGGCAAGGGGCCCCTAACACTGACTTCACAACCACAAGACAGAGCGCTTAGTAGTTCTATCTTTATGAATACAACACAGGCTTTTGACTACGTTGACCATGATATTACTTGGTAAACTCAATGCCAATGGAATAAGAGGTAATGTTCTCAAAATAATTTATTCATACCTCAAAGGCCGAAACCAATATACTGAAGTGACTAAAGTGAATGTTCTTATTAAACAAGAAGAAACCTTTATATCACATAAACGAAAAATAAATTACGGTGTACCATAAGGTAGCATTCTGGGTCCACCGCTATTCATACTATGCATTAATGACCAACCCAATGCCACTAATAATCCTACAGCTCTCTTTGCGGATGATAGCACTGTTACTGTCAAATGTTAAGATTTTTCATAAGGCAACAGTCGTTTATAATAAATTGCCAAAGGAGCTAAAAAAGTTTCTCGTCCTATCCGATGTAAGCAAAAATTAAAAACTATGCTATGTTAAAATGTTATAAAAAAAATAATGTTATGTTATAGATAAATTTTGACATTATGTAGTTTAAAGACATTTTCAATAGTATCTAAATAAATTGTTATACTTAAACAATTCTAATTAGCCTTCATGACATAATTCTATAAAATTATTCTATAATATTAACGAAATTCTGACTGAAGCATTTGTTTTGACTTGGATATTTTTTATAAATAATGTTGTATTTACTGTTGACATTTTTAATTTATTATTGTTTCATGAATTAACTTTAAATTAATGATATTGACCTGAAATTAATTATAAACAATCATAACTATTCATATTTGCACGCCATAATATGTGGCAAACATGTCTGAACCTATATTTTTTCTTTATGTTATCTTGCATGCACTTTTTTTTTGTTCTTGTATGTGTACACATATTTATGCAAATAAATATATCTTCTCTTATCTTATTCTATCTTAGTATTGAATTGTATTTTGAACTGTGTGCATCTCACTGTAAAATTAAGTTGAGTGAATCATTGTTGGTTGTGAGTGATAAAAAGTGTATACAAGATGTCTACAGTATCTATAGTTATCTTTGAGAACTCCGAGCCCTCCCGCTCTTGCATGTATGTTTTAATAATTATTTTATTTTGTTTCCAGCTGTAGTCACCGACATCCTAAGCTTCTCCTACTTCACGCCTCTAAGCCGCCTCTCGTACGGTATCTACATAATCCATTCACTCCTCATACAACGGAACATGTTCGCACTGCGATCGCCCTTGAAGTTTGATATATTTTCTATTGTGAGTGTCAGTTTCTTCTCCATTTCATTCAGATTTTTTTATTTCAGAGAGAGATAAACAAAGACGCCTAGTACAAATGCAATACCTTGATAGGAAGCTTCCATCAAAAACGTAGTTCTTGTAAATAATTATTTACAATGCACCAGACATCTAAAGTTAAGTGGCAATGGGTAGGGCACATTGCGCGCAGAACAGATGGCCGTTCAGGCCGAAATGTTCTGGAGTGGCGACCGCGTACCGGAAGACATAGCGTTGGAAGGCCTCCCACAAGGTGAACCGATGACCTTGTGAAAGCCGCAGGAATCCGCTGGATGCGGGAAGCACAGAACTGGTCAAAGTGGCGGCACTTGGGGAGGCCTATGTCCAGCAGTGGACTTCTTTCGTCTGAAATGATGATGATGAGACATCCAGAGACAAAATTAACAAGTCTCAAGACTCTATATACACTGAAATGCAGAATCTCTGCTTAATGGCAGATAAATTATCAGGAGATACAATGAACTTCCCTGAGCAAGTCGCTTATGTACAAGGTCGTTTATTTATGGACTTGAAACCCCCGCATTGTATGAAACGGGCGCTGACAACGATAATGGGTAAAAATCAAAATTCAATATGGCGCCACCGAAAATTTGCAAATTTTACGTCGCGCAACAAAAAGTACAACCATTTTTTGTTGCACCATTTTGAATTTTGATTTTGACTCCAATTTTTTTATCAGCGACTTCGAAAACCATGAACATTTTCATGGTTTTCGAAGTCGCTCATAACAAAATTACACCTATTCCAGTCATCATGGTCACTTGTCATTGAGTCTTTTAATAGGTTCTTATTCGGTTTATTCTTGTTAAGACTCGCATCAGAGTGGCGCTGAAGGCAAACCCGGACTAGGTGACCGACTTTATTGCATTTATAGCATGTAACCTTTATTGCGCCACATTTGTTGGATTCGTGATTCACAGCACCACAACGGAAACATTTCCCTTTTAGATCTTTAGGTGTAATTTGTCTCGGACTTGGTCCAGGTTACATGCCATAAATGCAATAACACCCATGACGAAAAATTTGTAAAATTCGGTGGCGCCATCTTGAATTTCGACTTTTACCCCAATTTTGTCATCAGCGACCTCAAAAACCATGAAAATAACACCCATGACGAAATATATATAAAAACAAACTAAAAAGAAATAGAATTTTAAAAAAATCGTAAGGAATAAGCAGGTACTCAAATGTTATAATAGGTCGTATCTCTTCATATTTTTCTGCGTGTACATACATGATTAAATAAAAAAACGTTGCAATAAAAAACTACGACGATCACTAGTGACGCCTAATTGAACTGTTTACTTCCAGTCTGTCTGTAACATGAACATATCTCGCAAATTGTGGGTGTACTATACACCCCTGCACAATCCTACGAAAAAATCGTGATGTTATGAAGAAATCTCTTTTTCGCAACTTTTTTACGTAACTGTCCTTTCGCGCAAGTTGATTTGCGCAAGTGTCCTTCGCGCAACTATCTTTCGCGCAAGTGTCTTTTGCTCAAATGTCCGTTCGCGCAAAGGTCCATTCACGCAAAAGTCCATTCGCGGAATTATCTTTTCACGCAAGTCTCTTTCGCGCAAAACTCCGGTCGCGCAAAATTTCATTAACGTAAATGTCTTTTCGCGTAATTGGGTTCGCGCAAGTGACGCAAGTACCTATCCTGCTAACTCCCTACGCCAATAACATCTGCACCTTTTTAGGGTTCCGTGGTCAACAAAGAATCCTTAAAGTTTCGCCATGTCCGTCTGTCTGACTGTCCGCGGCTTAGCTCAGACTCTTAGTACTAGTAAGCTATAATTTAGTATGGGTATACATATTAATCACGCCGACAATGGGTTAAAACGAAACCTTGAAAAAAAAAGGATGTGCCTCCCGTGCACGTGTAGTCGGGATGATATCTTTTTACTCGTCTTTTATTTTTATTTATTTTTATTCTACTATGAGTTTGCTCTTGACTTTAGTCTAGGTCTGGATGACAGAGACAAAGTCTACGATGGAGTGAGCTTACCCAGAAGAAGCCTGTTCACTCTCACTTTGAATAGATTAGGGTTGTATGCGTTCGGAAACAGACGCAGGCAGAGATTTCCACTCCTTTGCTGTGCGCATTATAAAAGACGTTTGAAAACGCTTAGTGCGAGTTGGTGGAATATCAACTAGGTAGGGGTGGTAACTTGCAGTGCGTCTAGATGTCCGTCTATTTCTATTCCATATTGCAGGTCTGTGAAAACCATTTTCCGATTCAGGGATCCGTTTACGTAATATTAAGCTTTAAAATGCTATGCATCCTCCCCCTGCCACCCAAATGGTTGTTTTAGGATATGTGAAAAAATTCACGGCAGTAATCTATAATATATACCTATAATACGAGTAAAATAGTAAACTGACTGACTGACTGGGTGATATATCAACACACAGCCCAAACCGCTGGTCCTAGAGACATGAAACTTAGAGGGTGTTCTTTGTGAAGAGTAAGTATCCACTAAGAAAGGATTTTTGGGAATTCCACCCCTAAAGGGGTAAAATAGGGGATAAAAGTTTATATGAAATTCCATCAGTTTTGAAGTTAGGATTTTCAAATTTTGCGTTTAGGCTGACGATTGAAAATTAATTTATACGTGTCTCAGCGTTTTTGATAATTCCACCCCCGAAGGTTAAAAAGGGGGATGAAGTTGAAAAGCCCTTAATTTTCGAAAAAAAATCACTACTATCTAGGCTTATCGTTGGAAGCTAACGCAACGGTGTTGTTAGAATATCAATCCTTATGGGTTGAAAAGGGGGATGAAGTTTTTTATTTAAGTAAAAATAATATATATTATTCGACATCCACGCGGGCGAAGCCGCGGGAAAAAGCTAGTAGAGTATGTACAGGCTGTCTCATAAAAAACTAACATTTGAAGATGCATAAAAAAAAGTACAAATATATTTATAAATACACGTTAAATTACAAAATCAGAAACTGAAGACATGGGAAAATTCCTTTTTTTTTTATAACATTATTCAAATGTCGTCCTTCACGGCTCTGGCACTCTTCAAAGCGATCTCTAACATTCATAAAATGCGCCTCAGGAGTTGAGTAGGAATGTTGTTGATTTACTGTCTAATGTTTTCCTGCAATTCAGATATGGTTGATAGATTACTATTGTACACCCGACTCTTCAGATAACCCCAGAGGAAAAAATACGGAGGTGTGAAGTCTGGGCTCCTAATTTATTGCTTCGAGTAAACGATATTTTTTGTTGAAATTTATGACGCACGATCACGTAAGATTTATTGTTTTCAAGAAACGCGGTTACACAAAAAGCACGTTGCTCCCCCGTGAAACGCGACATGGCGACTGAATTTCCACAAAATGGCGTCTCACTTGTCATTCCCTCCGCACCCCGCGTTTATTTATTTAATACTTTAAGCACAAAAAAAATGTACAGAGGCGGACTTAATGCCATAGGCATTTTCTACCAGTCAACCTTTGGGTGATGCAGAGACAAACAGTAGTAGGTGCAGTACCGAAAATTGAGGAATAAATATTCATTTTAAATATAAAGATATACATAAACCTATTACAAACTATAAATTCAATATATAAATCTTATTATACAGGATGACTTGTTTTACCGTCTCGAAAAAAATTGGGTATACTAGGTGAATGGAGTAGAAGCCTATGGCATAGCAATTTTTTTTTTTTTTTTCAGAAATAAAACTAAAATAAAAGATAAAAATATTGAAATTTGGGTGCGTATGATTTAAATTTAAATATTATGTATCGTATTTATTTAATGAATTATGTTTTTTGTTAAATTTCTGTGTTTATTGTTATAGTATGATAAGTTACTTCAAATGTGTGGTATTTATCCATAGATCAATTTCTTTCTAGGTTAAAGAAAAAATAATAAAAACTATGCCATAGGCTTCTACTCCGTTCACCTAGTATACCCAAATTTTTACGAGACGGTAAAAAATGTCATCCGGTATATAAATATAAGCATAAATAAATACATATGTATACTAAAACAAATAAGACAAACAATAGGAAAACATTACCGTCATTCCGCACCTTTTGTTCTTATAACACACTCAAATAGTGAGTTTATTCTGAGACACGTATATTATAGACGTTTATTCACAGTACGCACGGCTACAAATCAAGCTATACATTTCCAGTATAAGCTGATCTCGCATCTATACATTTCCGAACAACAAAGTTAATAAAAAGAAAACTATCACAGAAAAGACAAGATAACGAGAGTAGTCGACCAACTTACATTTGCAGTTGGAATTTATGGGAGAACATGTATTTCAACTACAATGTTAAGTTTTTTCTCGGGATATATTCGTCGCAGCTACGGAACCCTTCATTTTGCGTGGTCCGACATGCACTTGAACAGTTTAAAAAAAAAAAGTAATAATTTATTGCATTAAAAAGTTCCTCTACCTTTTTTCAGGGCTTGGAAACTATTGGGACCTTAACCACAGCGATTGGACTTAGTTTCGCGATGTGGCTGTTGGTTGAAGCTCCGTTAATCAACATAAACAACCACTTCCTGTTTAGGAAGTAAGTACATTATTCCGTTCTTCCTTTTTATCCTGAAAACTCCTAGTTCACTTATTTTCATTTGAATAGGTGACGGAAGAGTTGGAAATGAAATGAAATCGTTTATTCTGATAATAGGATATCGGAATCACTTTTACACTATGCTTATCACTAGTAAACTCAGATGAACAACCTATATAATTATACTCGTCATTCGATAATGCATAATGCAATTATTTTTTTCAGGTCTAAGAGTACACAGCCTGCCAAAGAACCAGAAAAGAATCGAATCGAACACCAGATTTTACATGTTAAAACCAAAGCAGCGTAGAATGTAACCCTATAAGTAGTTAGTTAATCTCTATAAGCTTCCATATTATGCTACAGCCTAGTGTAGAGACTCAGTTGCCTAAAATCACGACGAAGTTTTTTGTAGGTAATATAAAAATCTTTCCGCAAAATTTCTAGCATTCGTTTTCAGCTTTCATATCCTCGGTACACAGTACCGTGAAATAATCAGGAAAATTTTAGCATCCACACCGATTAAATTTTTTGCGCCGTGCTTCACCGAAGCTATGGATGCCTGTAGACTCGCTTGTCCAAATTCAGATCCACCCGACAATCCATCTTGCCAAAGACGGTGGGATGAGCCGCTCTGCAGAGTAGTTCAGAACAAATTACTTGACACGTCTGCTACTACTGCGGAGTGGGCTGCGGGTAAGTGGGAGTCAGGTTTTCGTCTTCATGTACTACCGTCGTCGAACATAGGCACCGTGTTCGATGACGCTACTTTCCGCCTCGCTGCTTCTCTGCGACTAGGAGCTCCTCGTTTTTCTCCCCATCACTGTTGCGATGTTGCCCACAGTCTCTGTCACGGCGTTCCAGCTGTATTAGAACCTAATGTCTTGGCACTCGACGATGGCAAGAGACCGGATGGCATGTCTTTATTTCCATGGAAGGTAGATAAGTCTTTAGTGTGGGACGCAACGTGTGTCGGTACTCTTGGGCCATCAGCTCGGCGTTGTGTGCTGGGGCTGCTAAAACCTCAAGCGGCAAAAGTATAATAACCTTATCGGTAATTATATTTTCGAGCCGTTTCGGGTTGAAACCCTTAGGCAGTGGAGTACGAATGGTCATAGTTGGTTCAACGAACACTCCAAACGGCGGGTTGACATTTCTCATGACCCCAGGGCTGGTTTTTACCTTGGCCAGAGGCTAAACATTGCCATACAACTTGGCAATGCCGCCAGTCTCTTGGATACATTACCAGTTGACAGCGATGCAGAGGAATTTTTCGACGCAATTTTTTAGTTTGTTATTAGTTTTAGTAAGGTTGGGTTATCATATTTTTGTTTCAATAGTTTGTTAGTACCGTGTGGTGCCGGACTTAAAGAATAGCATCACCCCATTTTCTCCCGTGGGTATCGTAAAAGGCGACTAAGGGAATTTCAACACCATACTGCGATCGCCAACCCGCCTGCCAAGCGTGGCGATTATGGCAAATCCTCTCCAATTGGGGAAGGCCTATGTCCAGCAGTGGACGTCTTTCGGCTGAAATGATGATGATGAGTTTATTAGTTACTTAAGTATACTGAGATAAAAAAGTTTATTCAGAGTATAATGTCCATATAAAAGCATTATAGGCAGTATTATATTATCTGTGTAAGACGCATTGACATAAATAGTAAAGATACGGTCGTCCGAACGATTGCCGGACACGGTCGCCATACAAAAACACTAACGCCATCTATTAGAACTACTATGAACTACGATGTCAATCGGCGTGGTCTGCTCCTAGACGTAAACTTGTAAGAGCGGGTATTTTTCGAGGTACAAAGAAATAAAAAAACCTTCTATTTTTCGAAATTTATATTTATTGCAGTTTGTTTGTGTTATAAAATTTCCATTGGCCTTCGAATAAAACAATATTTTTAAACTTATTTTTTTTTTACTTATGACACGACTCCAAACTTTATTTCGCACGGAATCAGAAGGAAATCTGCAAAATAAATACGTATTTCACTGCACTTACAGATTTTTTAGCAGCAAGTACATAAAAACACATTTTAATTTGCTTTTAATAAACAATAAAAATAATTTTATACATAATTAAATCATATAGTAATAATAATAAATATTTTCATTTCATCGGATAAAAACGCGCGCCGCTGCAAAGTTATGTCGCACTTTTACGCGGCTTCGCGTCGTCTTTGCCAAACGTTGAGACAAATTAGAAAGAAAATTGTTTTAAATAATGTTAGAAGTTGATATAATTACATATTTTTAACTCATCGGTGATATGAAATGTTATCAATTGTTTTATTGTGCTTTTTGTCGTAGTTCACGCAACCCTTCACGACACAACTTGGCATTTTTGCTTGTAATATTTTACGACCGCTCCCGAAGACAGCCGAACGCGTTCTAGTTCACTTCGTTATAGGGAAGACCATTTTGGGACCACTTTCGAGGCGTCATTATAACATGCGGTCCGCCCAGTCCTTACGCAGTAATATATATGTCAATGGTAAGACGTAAGCACGCCGAATTTCGACGAACGCGCCACGTAAACGTAACGTAAATTCGAACGATTATTTAATCGAAAGTAAAACTATCCTCTAGCATTTTGGTTAGATTTTTAACCAACTTTCCAAAAAGGAGGTGGTTCTCAATTCGGGTGTATTTTTTTTAATTTTTATTTATGTTTGTTACCTCAGAACTCCGTCATTTATGAACCGATTTGGAAAATTATTTTTTTATCTGAAAGGATATACTTCCAGATTGGTTCAAAATCCAGTTCTGATGATGGGATCCATGAGGAATTGAGGGAACTCCTCAAATTTTATAGGCCAACATATAGCTATTTTTGTTTTTTTATTTTTTTTCATCAACAACTCAAGCATTTGCATTCAGTAAGTATCATTTGATGAAGTGGAACTAATGAAGAAGACCACAAATGGCCACCGGAACTCCTCAATGATAAGTATTTCACGGGTGGCGATAAGATATTTCGATTAAGATAGTTATGCGACTATGAAGCAAATTTAAATAAATAATTCTGATGAAAATGGTACCGAAGCCGGAAAGTATGCACCGGAACTCCGTAATAAAACAATGTATCCTAGCCGTGTTTGGGCTTATTGGAATTGTCATGAGATGCACTCGGGCTATAAATGATTATAAACCGATTTTCATTAACTTTGCTTGGGTAGTTTTTGAGTTAGCTTCGATAATATGTATTTAATCCACTTCGTATATCTTGTGTCACTGTTGGTTGTGCGGTGTAGCAAGTAGTGGTAATCGAATTATTTTGGGGTAGGTACCATAACTAAAAAGTGAAAATTAAAAAACTTGTTTTTTTTTTTTTGAAGCCGGTTGTTGTTTTGTTAATAAGTTTTTTATTTGCGACAAGCACAATTATTTTCACCCATATGTGATACACAGTCTTAAAATTAAAACTGAGCTGTTCGAGTAACATTTAATCAACACGTTCGTGCTAGGCATACAGGTTTGTCGGAAAAAGCATTTGGGAAATGATTTTAGTTAATCTAGAAAATGTTAAGTAACTCTAATTATCTTGAGTATATAAAGATAAATAAGCATCCACTCTCTGGCAATCCATATTTTTTGTTCTTCCAAAGAATAGAACTTATTTGTAAGTATGTATGTAAATGTAATGTTATAGGTAATAAATATTATAAGTGTTGGATGAAACTTCATCTTTTATTTACTAACTCGTCACCAAGATATCGTTTTGAGAGCAGTAGCCCAGTGGAAACGTCCGTGACCTGCCTGCGTGGTGCCTGCTTGTGTTCGAACAAGTCGTATTGTTTGAACACAGGCAGGCACCTTTGCGAAAGATATATTTTGCGACTGAACCCTATAATAGATACCGCCATATGTCTTTCGAATCATGATTGATGATGAATTATATTATTATAGAAAGTTTAGTAGTGTGTTAACCACGCCAGGGTTGTGGGTTTGTCCGAAAGGGATACCGTGGCCATGGCATACAGGCAACTGAAGGAACAAGGGTGGGTTCTAGTCAGTAAAAGTCTGACACGCCCTTCCGCTCCACCCAAAGCGGGAGAAGTTTTTAATAATTTACCACCAAAAAAAAAAAGTAGATGGTTAACAGTTTTTTTTTTAATCCAAATTAACGCAAGCAAAACCGCGGGCAAAAGCTAGTTTCTTATAAAAATAAAATCAGGGCCAACTTGTCAGGAAAAGAACCAATGATGACTAGTGTAACATCATTGTGTTTAAATAAATGAGGATAATATTTTTATAGGTACCTCTTGTAGTTTTCCGATACTTTATAGATAAGTACTCAAGTTAGTTACATATAATATATTTATTTAGCTATCTATACTAATATTATAAGTTCGAAAGTAACATAGTCTGTCTGTCTGGATGTTACTTTTTCATGCCTAAACCACTGAGCGATAATAATAAATAAATTCCAAAGAGATAGATGGCATCTTGGGGAAGGACATAGACTACTTTTTGTTTTAAAAATAAAATTTAAAATGCTTTTGGTAAGAAATTAAGAATTACGTGTTTCAGGATTTTTGTGAAATCATCCCCCAAGGGGGTAAAATTGGTGATGATTTAAAAAAATCACATGTAATATTGATATTATTGTGTAATTCTTTTTAAGAGATTTGAAGGATTGGAAATACAGTCATAGTCCATAGTTTAATGACATTCAGTCTTTATTTCGATAAATCGGCCCATTCGGTCAAAGTTATTACAATTTAAGGTCATAAAAATAACTTGGCTAATACGTATACATACACTTACGTGGTCAAAGACGGCGCCGAAGTAAAAAAAAACTGTGTTTTAGGCCTTGGAACCAACTCAACTTCCGCTGCGTTACGCTCGTGTGTTCTAATAATTCGGCACCGTAAAGCAGCGCCAAGACGTTCTGCTCTAACTCACACATTATAAATGATAAATGTTTTTTTTATTTTTTTTTTCTGTACAAATAATTTTACACGTCAATCATATTTTAAAAACTAGATGAGATCGGCGTTTCCTATCTGACTACTCTGAGAAGAAAGGCCGAAACAAACTCAGGTACTATTCTCTTTTAAAGTCCAGACATAATATTGGTCAGATCATTTGAAGACCATGTAGACTGGTGTCTGAAATGGTCTTTTGAAGAAAGAACCACACAGATTGAGTGGACCTGTCCATTCAGTGCACGCATTTGACAGTAATCGTGTAACTCAACATATGGAGCTCAACGACATTGAAGGACAATTCCAAAGAAAGGACATTTGTGTAGGCCGCATAAAGCACTCAAACTAAAGCACTAAAATTAACTGAGAAAAAGAAAAAAATATATATGACCCACAAAGTCCTCACATATGTTAAGTAAATCAATAAAAAACTCAATTTTAATTATAAAGACACCTTTTTGACAGTTTTTTTAAAATAAATTATATAATTAATTGAGGCTCAACTCTTTAAGATGGCTGGGGAGTTTGTTGTAAAAACGTATACTTTGGCACTTAAATGAATTACAAATTTTTTGGAGCCTAGTCGTGAGTACTATAATTTAAATCTTGGTTTCTAATTAGTAGGTATTTATGTTATGAATGTCGAAGTACAGAAATAAGTGTAAAGTTCGTGGGGTCGATTTAAACAAAAAAAATATTTTACTACTTTTCATTATGTCAGAAATTACACCACAGTCAATACATTTATTAAAAACTAGCTGTCCCGACAGACTTCGTTCTGTTAAAAGCTATAGTATACACTCCACTACTCTACCCTACCCTACCTACCTACCTACCTACCTACCTGCCTACCTACCTACCTACCTACCTACCCTACTCTATCCTACCTACCTACTCTACCCTACCCTATCCTACCTACCTACCTACCCTACCCTACCTACCTACCCTACCCTACTCTATCCTACCTACCTACCTACCTACCCTACCCTACCCTACCCTACCCTACCCTACCTACCTACCTACCCTACCCTACCGTACCCTACCTACCTACCTACCCTACCCTACACTACCCTACCTACCTACTTACCCTACACTACACTACACTACCCCACATACCTACCTACCTACCTACCCTACCCTACTCTACCCTACCCTAATTTTTCTCGCCGTAAAAACCATCCTTGGCCTTCAACGAACATTAAAAAAAAAGAATTGGTAAAATTGGTCCAGGCGTTGTTGAGTTATGCGCTTACCAACACATTTTGCGATTCATTTTTATATTATAGATAGATAATTGCCAATTACTTAAGCCGATACAGTGTTGATTATGTATTTTGCAACCTCTACGAATTTCCCCATATATCAGCCGTTTTGTTTGGGGTCAGCCACCATAGTGTAGTTTACGTAGAGTTTTACTTATTTTTTTTTTGTAAACTTCACAGACTTGATGGGTCAACAGCATTCTCTTTTTTTTTGTTTTTTTGTTTATCCTACTTAGATATCGATACCCATCACGTTTCTGGAGTTCCGTTAGCTTATTTAATATGACTAATTACAGTTTAACACGAAGGATCAGACCCCAACAAAAAAAATCGAAAATAGCACAGCCAAACCCGCTTGCAAAACCCAGTTCACAATAAGAAACCGTAAGATAGACCCTTGAGATAAATCCTCAATACTCGAGATCTTCCTTGATTGTGATCGTCTCCTCCCCTGAATCCCTCTACACAGAATAGACGGGTACAGAAGGCCAGCTCCATACAACAAGCGAAAGCAGGCGCGCGAACACATAGACGCGTACGTACGGCGATCTCAAACAAATACCGATCGCGAGTGCGCTTGCACTCGCTGTACAGCTTTCCAGAAAAAAGGATGCGTTTCGGGAATCATCGTTTATCTTCGGAAATACAAACGCGCGATGATGAGGTCTAATAAAAGGAATATAGACTTGATTCGTAACAATTTTACGTAACATCTAGTGTTAGTAGTATAGAGGTATGAGGAAAAAAAACCCCACCGTCTTTCTCTATCTCACTCTGCATCTTTTTTTCTATAGAAAAGGGAGGATCCTCCGACCTAACGGGTATTGTATCTGGTAGGCAACTGCCCAACGGTTGATTTCGGGATGTTGTATATGTGCCAGTCGCGCGGTAAACTCTGCCTGCACGATGCAGGATTTGTGTGGCGTCAGGTCTATACGATGCGTAGTTCACATGTGGCGTTCTAGACGCCGCCACAGTAGGTCCAGAGTTACACAGAATAAAATAGGTGCAAATAAGATTCACGGTGGAGCTACATCCATCTCCGCAATATCGGGGAATCCCATCAATCTGCGTACACACTGAGAATAATGTTGGTACTGCCACGAACACGCGTCATCAGGGGTGCATATTTATTTCTAATAATGGCGGCAAAACCATCGATATTATTTTCTGCAAATATCCCTGATGCACTACATCGCCACGGCAGATGCAGCAGCAGTACTCTCAGTGAATTATTACATTGAATGCATAGGTTGTATTCCCGCTGAGTGAAGTTGACTCATTAAGAACCTGTTACAACAATAGAAGTACTTGTCTATTTTGTTTTACCATGCATACAAAATTAAAGATTAACAACGTTAAGCATTTCTAAAAAACTTGAATGACAAATGATGATCTAAGACCGGAGTAGGTACCCCGACGGAAAAGAATGTTCATACAAACGCGCAATGATACGTGCACTACTACAAAGCTCGGTGGTACGAAATTTAGAAGCATTGCTTCTGTGGAGGGTTAGTCTATAGCGCGACGTTCGTGCTAATTCGGAAACACGAAGATCACCGAAGCGCGTACCTTTTCTGGTTCACCTGTACGTGAAGCGTGTCTATGTGTGCATACATTTCGCTCGTTGTATGGAGCTTACCTTCTGTCCCTATCTATTCTGTGCCTTCTTCCTCCCTGCCTCATCTCTGTACTTAACTAACAATTTGTTTCCAATTATGTGGATGCGAAGACTTTAAACAATGTCTAAGGCGGATTGTTTATTGTTTAGCTGTTCAAGGATTTTTGGTATGGATTGTTTTGTGGTAAGGTAAATGTTTAGTTATAGAATTCTAGTTGCTATGTGATTTGTATTAAGGTTCGACGAGATATTTTGGAAGTATTGACGATTGTTCTTTTGATTAGGTGAAACGAGATAGGATAAGGGTCAGTTTCCACGAAACGGAAAACTCCTCACGGATACTCGAGTACTTTTTAAATTTCACTGAATAATTAACTGTATCCATACTTTAAGGGGAAAACGCTAATGTAGCCCGCGAAATCTAAATTTTCTAACGATTTTTGCAATTTACAGCTGATTGTCTGGGTGTATGTTGATTAAACACCTATAGCTATGATGCTTCTTTTAAGGTAGGGCTTAGGATGAATATGGCCAAGACGAAGATTATGGCTAGCATCTTCAGCAGTTCAAATCCTTCTGCTAAAATTGGAAATGAATTGTTGGAAATGGTTGACCAGTATGTCTATCTTGGCCATATTCTTTCATTTGGCAAAGAGTGTCAAAAAACGGAGATATCGAGAAGAATACAGCTTGGGTGGACCGCATTCATCAAATTGGACGACATTTTGAAGTCAGCTAAAATTCCACAATATCTGAAGTCCCGCCTCTATAACCAGTGTGTTTTGCCCACCATGACGTACGGTGCTGAGACGTGAACGCTCATGCAGGAGGCTGTGTACAGAGAATTGCACAGAGAGCCATGGAGCGTTCCATGCTTGGCATAAGTCTTATAGACCGAGTCCCAAACGTCGAGATTCGCAGACGTACGAAGGTTTACGATATCGGAAAACGAGTTATGGAACTCAAACGGAGTTGGGCAGGAAACCTGGCAAGGCGAAGTGATGACAGGTGGGGTAAAACAGTGACCGAGTGGCGTCCAAAGACTGGAAGGCGAAGTGTCGGTCGTCCAACGGCAAGATGGGTGGACGACATTGTTGCCATCGCGGGTAGAACCTGGATAAGGCTTGCACAGGAGCGTGGGGATTGGCACAAGAAAAGAGAGGGCTATGCTCAGGAGTGGGTAAAGTCAGGCTATGGATGATGTTGTTGATTAAAGTATGATTTGCGACCGTAGCAAATGTGTATTTACAGAATTATAATCATTAGAATCAGTATACATACGTAGCATTAAAAATCATCAACAGTTACATTAGTTCTACTGTCGGTCAAGAGATGGCGCTGACCTAAAACTGCAATATTAGAAAAATGTGCTATTTAGAGATATCTTTTTATTTTCCATGTAATCTTTACATAAACTTCTATCACATAGAATAATTTCAGACTTCGGAGATAAATGTTTGAGAATTTGTAAATAGTGCTCTTTATGATACACATGCCCTAGTACTTTTGAATTTTTAAGAACCCCGTTCAGTCCCTTTTGCAAAAAAATATTTGCAAAATAGCTGGGCAAACGTCATCCAAAACTATTCCAAATTTTCAGTTGATAGCATTAGTAAGTTCTTGAGATATCCAGCTGTGACAGACAGACAGACAGACTGAGTCGCACCATAAGGGTTCCTTTTCACCATTTTGGTACGGAACCCTAAAAAAGTTATTTTACGTGTGCTCCTACAATTACAGGAGACCACAGCATGCACTTATCACTAGGTTTAAACAGGATAAAAATAAAAATAGAGAAAATATATGATGTAATATGTAAAAAAACCTCCTACTCCTACACTGTGCACGCGGCTCGGTTGTGGAATTCACTGCCACCTGACATTAGGGACTGCCAAACTGTTGCAGCCTTTAAAAGAAGAGTAAAAGATCACTATCTTTCCACTTCGTCATAGTTGCATATTATAAATATATACTAAGTATATATTTGCGTGATATTTATTTTAGAAGTACATATGTATGTAAGTATATTCTCATAATGTATGTTTATAAGTATTTATATTAGTGTATAGCTATTTTGATTTTATGTATATTATATTTTTTTGTCTTCTACTCTTACACACGTTGTCATATCTCTATATCTACTTTCTTATGGCAGGTATGCTGGAAGAGATTTCATTAAAAATAAGCATCACCTTTGTACGTATTTTTCTGTTCCTTTCTTCATGTCTGTTTATATATGTGTACATATATTAAAAAAATATAACACTATCTTAACCTGTGTTTACAAATAAAGACTTGATTGATTGATTGGTGTGGATTTGGAGCTGTGCCACTGTGTCTCAAACTATGCTCCACCTCCTATCCTGCCCTCTGTGTCCCAAAACATGCAGTCAAAGTTACCTCTGCGCTGCCACCGACGACGCCGTGGAAGTGGTGAAGTTTCGGGCCAACAAGATTTAAATAAAATACTGTCGCGACACCGACACGAAGAAGCAGAATTTATATTGTCAGGTGAATATTATGCCAAATATTGTCATATACCTTAAGTATCTATAGTACAAGTTAAACAAACTAAGTTTATTTCTTTTCTAATCTGGTAAACTTCGGTGAATTATTAAAACAATTCTAAAATGTTACTTTATCTTTGGCATTCTGTAATACAATTACAATAACACAATGATACAAACTTTAGAAAAAAAAACGGCAGAAAATTATGCCTCCATCTTAAAATCTAAAATACATTATTTAATTATTAATATGAAACACTATAATAAAAATAAGTTCACGTAAATTTATTTGGATACACAATACCTGCTGTAAGTAAATGATAATGGTAAAATAACAAAGATTATGAATTATTTTCTCCAAATTAAATTAAAATTAATTGTCTTTAAATGCAGAAGACATTAACAGAAATATTGTTTGGAATACGAGTACTTCAGAGAGACTTCAGACAACTGGATTCTAAAATTCAGTTCATAAATCAGCAAACATATACTTACAAACAATAACAGATACAATACAATCATAAAACATCACTAAAAAGGTAAAGAATAATCCATTGACTCATTAACACTTGATTTATGATTGATTTACAATGAGTCACTTACAACCTTAATAGTACTGGATTCTTTGAATACAATAAAGGTTTTCATTGATTAAATAACACATTCACAAATCATCTATATTCTATACATATAATAAAATAGTAACGAAGTCAAAACTATACATTGAATATTTTTTTAAATATAGTGTTTAGATTTTTTGTCCGATTGTCTGTTTCCGGATTGGCGAAAATACGGCAGAACGGATTTGTATGAAATTTGGCACACAGCTTATAACTTTGATTAACACATACGGTACTTTTAATCCCAGTAGTACGTTCAGTGGGCTCCGTGGCTTCGCCCATTCGCAAAAGCTAGTTCATTAATAAATTCAGCCTTTTGTAATCCACTAGGTGCTAGGTATGGGCTTCTGCCCGGTACGTCCAGCGTATCTTAAACAGTCAGTCCTGCTGACTTTGTAATATCTTCATTATGGTATACGATATTTATATTCATATCGTATATTTATTATTCTATATTAACTTTCGTATGTTCTTTTGACAAGGGAGGTGAGTAAAAGAAGATACTCGATCCTTCTTCATCACTCAAAGATAACTAAAAATCTTCAATGCGCCTTAACTTCATAATGGTCGATTTCTTCTACAAGTAAAGAATACTGGTATTCAGCTACATCAAATTCGACTGGAAGCCGTCTTCAATATAGTCGGGAAAAGGCTAGGCAAGTGCTAAATCTTCATCTTCTACTGTAACTTTTTCTAATGTCTGATTCAGTCACTTCATCCAATGGCTGGCCTTTTTCTTGGCCAAAGAATCAGAATTGCCATGTGTCAATGTTGTCAACCTTTTGGGCACTTTTCCTATTGACAGCGATGCGGACCAATTTTTTGATGCGTTTTGATTCTTTCCCTCCCTTTTTCATATACTTGTACCTTTATTATTATTATTATTTTAAGACTATCAGCTTTTAAATTATGTAAATATTATTCAGAAATAAAAACGAGCTCCTCCAATAGGCTTCTTTAGTTAAGGTTCTCCTCTCCAATATTTTCAAGACAACAATATCAACAGATAATCTCGAGGCTCTAAAAAATCAATGCTGCTTTGTCGGTCAAAAGGTTATGCCATCTTCCGTAGCAAACTTTATATGTAAATTAATATTATCACACATTTGAAGTATCTCTTTTAAAACCTCATCCATTACAGCAACATCATAATAATGATTTCACTGCCAATGTCGTTCTAGTATTTTCCGTATTACAAGATCGACTCACATTATTTCTTTTGTTTTGTAATTAAGTTAAACAATCACTGTTTCTTGTTTTTCACGTTATCTCTTTACATTGTGTTATTAACCTTCACTTACAGTCACATTTTTCTCACTTTTAGTCACATTTTTCTCACTTTTAGTCACATTATCACTATTAACGGTTACATTAGTTCTATCACTAATCAAATCAATATTTTCTTCACTAATATCCGTCGAATTTACTTCCCTAATCTCAACATAGTCATCGTCACTAAATAACCCGTCACTTACAAGTCTTTCTCTAAGAAAGTTATCATTCAAATTCGCAAAAATCGTCTGATCATTTTCTATGTCTTCATTGCAGCATCTTCGAAAGAACACATTTATGACTGGTCTTCCATAAATGGTACTTAATACTGTCACTAAGACAAGTGACACTAATACGCAGAATGTAAGGAATCTGAGCCACATGGTACCGTTTGGTGACAAAGACGTAAGTGTACTGAGTGTCATTCTTATTTAAAATCGTAATACGCTGATTGTTCTGTTATTGAGTATTGGTTTGGCAGACGTACGACTTTTTTGTCGTGAGAATAAATGTTACGACTAAAATATTTTTGCAAGTTCCCTTGTATTTACGAATAATATGGATATCTTCATCATAACTTTTGTATAAATAAAACGAAAATACGAAGAAATCTAATTAAAATATACATTTTATTTGACCCCTGCGAACAAAACAAGTTTTTTTTTTAATCTTGGTTATGTTGATAGTAGATAGTAAATTAAAACAAACATCTGTTTACGTCAAAGGTTAAAATTAACAACTAAAGTATAATTATGAGCAGTGCAATAATTTTGATGAACAATTTAACCGTGCTTTTTGGATCTAAAGGCAATATTTATGTATCTATCAATAGTTATACATAGTTAAAACCAGAACTGTTTTATAAAAATACAAATTATTGCGAATACTAAAACAAATCAACAATCTATTTTCTCCATACTAACATTAAAAATGTGATTACCTCTGTCTGTTTGTAACGTTTTCACGTCAAAACCGCTGAACCGCTCGTCAAGAAATTTGGCAGAGATATGGCCTGGGATATGGAGAAGGACATAGGCTACGTTTTTACGCGATAACCGACATCCACGCGGGCGGAGCCGCGGGAAAAATCCAGTACTAAAATAAATTAACAATTTATTTTCTTCCCTCATCTAATTCTCTACCAGGAAAATCTGCAACAAAAACATTAATAAGTAAGAAGAAAATCTCTTTAAGAGATATATAACTGAATGATTCACTTATTTTCCTCATCAACCGGGCTGACCTTTAGTCAGTAATAGCGATGTTAAGCTGGATATTAATACCCTGAACGTTGGACCCATGTTCCTTTTAAGAACTTCCCAGAATCAGAACAATAATAAATAATAAAAGTAGCTATTATTGTTTCATTTTAATTCTTGATTGCGTTGATAGGACAAAAATCATGCGCAATTTTGTATACACGTAAGGGTATTTCTTTAGGGTTGAACGACATTGGTCAAGTCTGCTATTTGTCATATCGGCGATTCGTCAAATTTAATATTGGTCAAAGCTGTAGTTCGTCAAATCATATTTTTGCCCAATTACAATATTTGCCAAATACGCTATTGGTCAAGTCCATGTACAATCGATGAAAATATAAGTTTTGAATTCACATAACTTACTACTTACGATGGTGTTAATTTGCACAACACCACATGTTGTGCAAATGAACGCCATCGCACCACCAAGCGTAGTCGAGGCTTGGTATCGGAGATTAGGGATTAAAGTAGAAGAAAAACATAATAATTATTTTCATGTACATAAGTATTTTAAAAAAAGAAGCGAAATATTATTTAAATACAGTTAAAAGAGAAGATGAGAAGCAAAGGAAAACATCCAACATCATAAAAGATGCCAAAATAGAAAAATTATTGAGTGGAAAATCAGATGCGTTAAAGTGTTTAAAACAGTTGTGTTGGGTATGAATTCTATGTACATAAATAAATATGAATTGAATAAATTAGTTAATAAAAAATATAATGAGGTACTTTCACTTTTACAGTTGATTGTACTGAAATTACTTGACCAATAACGTATTTGGCAAATATTGTAATTGGACAAAAAGACGATTTGACGAACTACAGCTTTGACCGATATCAAAGGAGATGTTTCAAAATGGGCCCAGTATATGTACAATACCTCGAAAAATCGAGAAAAATCCGTGAAATTTGGGAAAATTACAGATAAATTGCATAAACGCATATTTTTCTTGTAATAATTTGATTTTTACTATCGACTTTCAATATGGCATCTCGCCAATTTAGGTACTCTGTGGTTAAAAAACAATGACAGTCAACCATAGATACACCATTGATCATAGGTCGTGAATTGTCTACTGTCACGACTGAACTGAACTGATCGTGAACTGTCAACTGTCTACTGTCGGGTGTTGCAATTCCAAGTGTGCATTCTTGTGCTTTACTACCAAACAAAGCCAATTTAAAATAATTGGATAATTGAAAAGTGTTTTAATTGTGTTTCCCCATTTTTTTGTATGGTGTACTAAGACCTGGCCGGGGCTCCATACATTTTGAAACATCTCCTTTGACGAATCGCCGATTTGACAAATAGCAGACTTGACCAATGTCGTTCAACCCTTTCTTTATTATATTTTATAAAGCGCCGATCTTCACAGGGTGTCTGGTAGTAGCTCGATGAAAGTCACTGAGAATTAGGTTGAATAGCGCCCAATCGCATCCGATCGCTCGTCTACCAAAACTATTGACGTCTTCAATATCGGGTTCGGAATAAATGAAGCATGGTTGTACCATTTGTATTCACTATGCGCCCGTCCGCCATATTTCAAATGTGTCAGCCTACACCCAATGCATATTAATGGCTTGATGATAAAAGTGTGAGCTGTTGTTTATACGGAAGAGGAAAGGGTACGAGGAAGATATTTTGTAGACTCTTCACAGTTCCGCGTGGTTAAATAAGTCTTATTTTTTGTTCCTGTGTGGTATTACGAGTATCAAGAATATCGATTTGTTTTTTTTTTTTTAATGTCTTGCAAGCACATGGCAAATGGTTGCAATCTTTCCTGATGGACAATCTTTGGAACGGTAGTTTTTATTTTATAAAAAAAAACCGGTCAAGTGCATGTCGGACCAAGCACAATCAAAATATTTCAAAATCAAAATCAAAATATTTTATTTCACATAAACCTACATGGGCACTTATGAAACGTCAGAAGCTAGGTGCACGGTTCCAATTAGTCGTTTCCGATGGAGAAGAGCCGGCAAGAAACTCCACGGTTACTCTTTTAAAAATAATTGGCTTTACAATATTATTAAACAACAGTGATAATAGGTATGGGAGGACAGTGTAGGCCTTTCAACAATTACCAGGTACTTAACAAAATAGAAAAGTGCCAACAAATCTACACTCTACTAGGCCTACAACGTTCTCACATTCACAAAATATAAAATAATCTAAGTATATAAAATATTAATGACATAATTGCAATTACAACTACAGTAACATATCTGAATAAATATCATGTCCACAAAAGCCACTAATAAAGTGAAGGGTTCCGTAGTTGGGATAAATTTATCCCAATCAACCTGAACCAACTTAACAGTGTAGTTGAAAAACATACATTTTGTATGTTGGTCGGCTATTACTCGGTAACTTGTAAGCCCACTTAGCTGTAGTGGGGTTCAAAGTTGCTATATGGCAATCACATGCTTAATGCTTTATATTTTAAGCAAGTTATTTTATATGCTTTATTAAAGCATGCTTTTTTACGCACAATAAAGGGATCCGTAGTTGGGATAAATTTATCCCAAGAACAAACTTAACATTGTAGATGAAAAACATACATTCTGTATATAAGTCGGCTGTTACTCGGTAACTTGTAATGCCTACTGCCCACGTCATCTACAAGAAACTTATCGGTCATTTCACATTCGGTCTCTTTTTTCATTAGATCCTCCATCAAAACTTAAAAATGTTTTCTTCTTTTTCGAACTGCCAACAGTCAAGCGAATATCTATTAAACGAAAAGAACTCTATAATAAATACACTGTTAAAACTACACAAATCGCTTCATTTAGACAAACAAACCTGATCCAGCACACCTACTTAGCTATGACAAAAAGTGGCTAGACATGCTACATACAATATGAATCTATGAATGAGAGTTGTAATATAAGTGTTGTTGAAGATGTAAAAAATTTGAAATGTTTGGATCTCCTGCATTGTTACCAGTATCATAAAATATTTTATACCAGAAAATCTCCTTTTTTTAATAACTTTGTTTTAAAACCGAAAATGTACAAAAATAATTACGATAAGATTATTTTTAAATTATTATTTCATAAATTCAGTACTTAAAAGAAAATGGAACCTTTTTTTTCGCCATTTTATGTGAATTACCATTACGAAGATATCTTTTTGATATGTTATCCCCTTTGTTGACGTATATTATCTGAATTTGAGACTTTGGGTATAGTTTATTGGATACACGCCGCGCGCCGGCGCGTGCAGTGAAGCGAAACGCAGTTGTAGGCACATATCAGCTGTGCGCCTGCGCAATTGTCGACGTAGGTATTTGGGCAGGTTATTAATCGCAAATTTTATGAGGTTAGAACTAGTTTTTAGAGTTCCGTACCTCAAAAGGAAAAAACGGAACCCTTTTAGGATCATTTCGTTGTCAGTCTGACAAGACCCTTTTTCTCAGGAACGCATGGAGATATCAAGTTGAAATTAATATCAAATAAGAAGGTTTATGCTCTCTTGGAGCTCTGAAAAAATCAAGCTTCTAAGACAACGCAATAAAAAGATGCAGCCATTTTTGCGACATTTATGCGATATTCGCAAGTAAATCAAAACCTATAGGGTACGTTCCGTTGACCTAGAATCATGAAATTTAGCAAGGAGCAAGATCTCATAGTACAAGTAAAGAAAAACGTCCGAAATGTTTTAATTTGTAGTTTTATTACATAAAAAAAATAGTTTTTGCGTTTACAAACTTAAATTTGCAGATTTAGTACACATGTGAATTTTTGTGACCCAAACACGGACGTGTAACATAAATAAATGAGTTTTAAATATGGGGGTCACTTTTGGGGGCAAAATGGAAAATTAAAATAAAGTATTGCAAACTGTACCGTGTGAATATTAGGTAAAAGAAAGGGCTTACTGTAAGGATTTCAGATATATATTTTGTATAATTAAAAAATAAATACTTTTAAAGTTATTTAAGAAAATAGGTGAAAATGTACCATTTCCCCCTTAACTCCGAAATACAGAGCCAAAAAATAGAAAAAAAAATACAGAAATAGTTCTTTACCTATAGATAACACGAAAACCTAAAAGAAGTCTATGGTCTTGAAATAACATGGTGATTCTCTCAATATTATGCGTACAAACTTACATTTGCAGTTAAAACGTATGGGAGAACTTGTTTTTAACTACAATGTTAAGTTTGTTCTTGGGATAAATTTATCCCAACTACGGAACCCTTCATTGTGCCCGATGCGACACGCACTTGGCCGGTTTTTTAAGTTAAGACCGTGACCTAAAGTTATTTGAAGAGTAATTCTAATTTCTCCTTCATACTTTCATAGGCTTAGAACCATCATCTCCTCTCAAGAATCCGCACAACGACCAAAAGGACAAAAATGTGTTATCATAAGTTTAGGTTCAGTTCATCGAAAACAATCGTTCATTAAAATGTCAACTATTAACAATTTGTAGAAAATGGGAAAAATAATTAAAGCAAAACAATATGTCAAAATACACAAATGTAGGCATTGGAGCTAAAGTTAGTGACATGCGGGTCCCGCAAATAGACTTAACACACAACAAACGTAAAACATTTCCTACTATGTAGTTACTAGTATTTATTTAGCATTTACGACTCCTCATTTTCCGGATATTTCTGTGACTGTGAAAAAAAAAACATTTTTTTTTTAAATAACTTTAATTTTGGAAGTCGGTGTCTATGGTTCCGTATTTTAAGGTAATTTTGATTTTTTTTATATTTTTTTTTTGAAGTCGGTTTTTTTTTTGTACAAGTATTTTTTTTTTTCACTCTTTAGTTGTGGTACCTACCCCATACCAGTTCGTATACCACAACAGTGACAGGAAATCTTATAACATCATGAACATCCACGGAGTGGATTAAATACCAGCTAAATTAAATGAACTAATAAAAAACAGCTGTTCCATACTAAAGTTTTAATACCTACTGTTCTAAAATGTATGGGACAGCTGTTTATTTTTTCGCGATTTCAAAGCTGGTCCCATAGTAAAAGTTATTCAGTTCGATGGTCTAAAGCACCTCTTAAAGTTTGTAGAGTATTTTTTTTCACACCATACACATATATACGAATTGAGAACCTCCTCCTTTTTTTTTTGAAATCAGTTAATCATCATTTATAGCCAGAGTGCATCTCATGACAATTCCAAAAAGCCCAAACCGATCTTATTTCTCTTTCTATAGATTACTAGCTTTTGCCCGCGGCTCCGCCCGCGTGGATGTCGGTTATCGCGTAAAAAAGTAGCCTATGTCCTTTTCCATATTACAGGCTATATCTCTGCCAAATTTCATGACGATCGGTTCAGCGGTTTAGGCGTGAAAACGTAACATACAGACAGACAGACAGAGTTACTTTCACATGACGCTTGTTTTTCTCTTTTCAGTTGTTTCTGAAGTCGTTTTTTTTTTTTTTTTTTTTCAAATAATTTGTTTTGGACGTTAGCTTTTTACAATTCTGCCCTGCTAAGCCGAAAGGCGCTGTCTCTGAGATACGCCCTTTTAGTTTTTTTTATACCATCCAATAGCTAGAATAATTTCGCACCTAATGGTATAAGCCAAATAGCGCTATTTAACTTAAAACATTTAAAAAAAACCACTAAGAAGTTTTTTTTATATCTCAATTTTTCCCTAAATTACTAAGAGATTTGACGGCATGACGGAAAAACTAATTTACATAATGTCGTTTTTCTCAAAACTTACTCTGATTGAGTTAGCGCTTTTCGGCCTATCAGGGCAAAATTGAACATGGATAAGGTGAAGATGAAAATGGCTTTATCGACATTGTTGTAAAGGTAATCTCCTAGTACAAAAAAAAAAACACCGGCTGAAGCTGGTTTTGAAGGACCTTGATGGGTGTTTGCGCCTGTATTAAGTCTTAGGGTGCTGAATTAACATCCTGTTCACAAAACCTAGTAATCCGTTTACCAAGAGCGGTGATATCATAATACCGACTAAGTTTATAGAGACACATACCTAGTAAACAATTATTGGAATAGATTACAGAGATACAGAACGTAGCAGGAAAACCCAGCCTGTGCAATGTCACAGGGCAGACATAACAAAACGATTACAAAGAAAAACAGTTGATGTCACATTATCATAGTAATCGATTTTACTTATATAAACACTCATACACACGTACTTACATTTGAGTAGGTACAACATTCCTACGATGTCAACAACATTGTTAAGTATTTATACTAAAGGGTTTCTTAGTTAATCAATTGTTAGGAGAGATCAAGAAACGTTTATCGCGGTCAGTCCACAGATGGGTAGCCAATCTCCATATTTGAGCATATTGAAATGAGACCCTTTAGAGGCACAGTCAGCTGAATATCTATTAGCTATTAGTATTATTACAGTGATGACCTATGGCACTGAAACGTGGTCGCTCACAATGGGCCTTATTAGAAAGCTAAAATTCACCCAAAGGGCAATGTAGAGGGCCATGCTTGGAGTTTCCCTACGTGATCGAATCAGAAATGAAGAGATTCGCAGGAGAACCAAGGCAACCGACATAGCCCGAAAAATTGGCATACTTAAGTGGCAGTAGGCAGGGCAAATTGCTTGCAGAACAGATGGCCGTTGGGGCTGAAAGGTTCTGGAGTGGCGACCGCGTACCGGAAGATATAGCGTTGGAAGGCCTCCCACAGATGGAGCGATGACCTTGTGAAGGCGGCAGGAACCCGCTGGTCGCGGGAAACACAGAACCGGTCGAAGTGGCGGTGCTTGGGGGAGGCCTATGTCCAGCAGTGGACGTTTTTCGACTGAAATGATGATGATCCACCCCAAGGTCACCCGGGGTTACTTTATTGTACACCACAAAAATACATTAAAAAAATGAATCAAACTGCGGCTTTATTGCTTTCTGCGATCTTTTCCAGGCTCTATGCAGGCATCTATGTCTCCTAATGCAGCTATATTTTACCAAGGCACAAAGTTGCTAAGGTACGACCGCGGACACTTTTCACCTTTATACTGTTAGTAATAAGGTTGAAAATTGTTCCACCGCCTGTGTCCGCTTTAACATCAAAAGAGTCAATTGGATATCTGCAAATGCGCAATCTGATCACGCAACCGATTTACTCCTCCGATGCACTCCGACGCCCCCAAGTGATAATCGTACACAACACATAAGCATGTTTATTCCTCCCATTGCCTTTAATTCTGTATCATTTGGACCGAGTTCAGGCCATATCTGGACATCAGCCAACTCTTATGACTGACAACCATATTTTATTATATTGGCAGTTGGCAACTATTTAGTAACATTTATACAATACTAGCTTTTGCCCGCGGCTCCGCCCTCGTGGTTGTCGGTTATCGCGCAAAAAAGTAGCCTATGTCCTTCTCTATATCCCAGGCTATATCTCTGCCAAATTTCATGACGATCGGTTAAGCGGTTTAGGCGTGAAAACGTAACATACAGACAGACAGACAGACAGACAGATAGACAGACAGACAGAGTTACTTTCACATTTATAATATTAGTATGGATGTGCCCGGGAACACAACCGAGCTGGATTACATCACAGATGACCAATACTTAAACATAATTCAACACAGGGACGTGACTTAACGGTAAAAAATCGATCAAGTAATAGTAGATTTTTTTATTTCTACAAAATCGATTTTAGAAAAATTGATTTTTAATAAAATAATAATCGTTTTTTTCTAAAATAAACGAGTTTTTTGTAAATTCAATGGATTAATAAAAATAAAACAGATTACATCAACTTTATTTACACAAATTATTTCGTTGGAGCCAATACTGAAGCGTGAATTCGTAATTACGATAACCTTTCCCTAATCCCACCACCTCATTCCATCGGCCCCCTTCTACCATCGGACATCTAGACGCACTGCAAGTTAGCACCCCTACCTAGTTGATATTCCACCAACTCGCACTAAGCGGTTTCAAACGTATTTATAATGCGCACAGCAAAGGAGTGGAACTCTCTGCCTGCGTCTGTGTTTCCGAACGCATAAAACCCTAATCTATTCAAAGTGAGAGTGAACAGGCTTCTTCTGGGTAAGCTCACTCCATCGTAGACTTTGTCTCTGTCAACCAGACCTAGACTCAAGAGCAAACACATTGTAAAATAAAATAAAATATGCGATTCCTAGCTTTTCTGAGGACATTTAGAAAACAGTCTCTCTGCAGGAGCCGGCGACGCAGGAACCAGCAAATGTTTGTCGGCCAATGAAGATAAGGACAGATATAATGCTCCTTGATGGGATTTTCTAATATTCATGGGGTCCATTTTTAAGTTGTACAGGGGCGATGCGAAAATAATAATAATCAGATGCAACAAGTCCCCTCTTGTTCAGCAATCAGTAGCGCCCTAAGTCTAGGTTCGAGTCCCACTATGGGACGCCCTTAGCTGTGTTACTTAACTTTTGTTAACTGTCGAGAAGCCCTTCAAGCCCCGCCAACGTCCGACTAAGCAGTCAAAGCTTTCCGGAGCTAACTGCAACAGGTGCGTAACAAAAAAAAAAAAAAAAAAAAAACCGTCGGGCAGTAGCCCACCAAATACAACACCCGTTTAGTCGGAGGATCCTCCCTTTTCCATAGAGTATGAGTGAACTTTACACCCTGTTCCTCATACCTCTATAAACACATCGTAAAATCATAGTGTTCTAGAGATTCCAAAAAAATTGTAGCCAAATGCAAAGCAACCAAAATCCTAACTAAGAAGCATCATGGGGGAAAATCGCCTCAATGGTCTGGCCATGATTAGTGTACACAGAAAACTTACAAAATTTTCATAATCTTCGATCGATCGAGAAGTTTACAAAAAAACCGGCCAAGTGCGAGTCGGACTCGCGCACGAATGGTTCCGTATCAGACACCGTAGTTAAGTTTATTCTTGGGATAAATTCATCCCAACTACGGAACCCTTCATTGTGCGTGATCACACACTTGGCCGGTTTTTTTTTTATATTTTTTATATTTGAGTTGATTGAAAAGAAAAGAAAAGAAAAATAGATTTATTTGTCACAGAAACACGTGCATACAAAAAGATAATTAACTTGAGTAGGTGGTATACAGAAAAATAAAAAATAAAATTTATATTTAATTTATATTTATAATTGAATGAAAGGTAAATTGCGGTTTACAATTTATGACGTATTAAAAAAAACTACTTACTAGATCTCGTTCAAACTATGTTTCGGTGGAAGTTTACATCATATATTTTTTTTTTTGTTTTATCATTCTCTTATTTTAGAAGTTACAGGGGGGGACACATTTTACCACTTTGGAAGTGTCTCTCGCGCAATTCAGTTTAGAAAAAAATTGTATTTGAAACCTCAATATCATTTTTGAAGACCTATCCGTAGATATCCCACACGTATGGGTTTAATGAAAAAAAAAATGAGTTTCAGTTCTAAGTATGGGGAACTCCCAAAATGTATTGTTTTTTTTTTTCTATTTTTGTGTGAAAATCTTAATGCGGTTCACAGAATACCTACATCTACTTACCAAGTTTCAACAGTATAGTTCTTATAGTTACGGAAAAAAGTGGCTGTGACATACGGACGGACAAACAGACAGACATGACGAATCCATAAGGGTTCCGTTTTTTGCCATTTGGCTACGGAACCTTAAAAACCATGGAAGATTATGTTTTAATAAACTCATATAAAGGATCTCGCTCTACCACTTTATTATTAAAATATTGTAACTTTATTCCATTTTTCTAATAAATATAATAACTTGGTTTACATGTTTTATTTTGGTGATTTACACATTGGACTTTGTACCGTTCTTGTTACAATCGCCCTAGAAGTAAGACTCGCACTACAGCTTCATGTGCTCTTGACTGTACCTTCAATTCATACTTTTCCCATCCTCCATATATCAACTTGCCCTCCTCTGGGCCATCGGCTGGCGACGCCCTTGATAGTGTACTATACTCTACAAGAACGCGGAATAATTGACTCATAATTTTAACCCAATAATCGGTCAGTGATGTTAATTCAACGTTAATTCCGTCAAGGTCGTGCAACACCAACTGCGTAAACATTGGGGCATTTGGCTACTCGTCTTAGGGAGAATGGCTCAATAAGGGATAGTCTCATGGCCGCCCCGGTAGCAGTCGTTCAGCCAAGAATATCGCTGCTGTGGATGCAAGTGTCCAAGTCGATTCAAAAACATCAACCAGACGAACGTGCTACGCAATCGAGCATCAGTAGACGGTTTTTACAGCGTATATTGGTGATTGATTTGAAGATGTTCCGTGAAATAATTATAAGTTCAAATAGACAATATAACAATAACCAGAAATATTTTTCTTTTTACAAAAAGAGTTATAAGCCTTAGGAAATCAGGTGATTACTTATGCGCCACCTGTATACGGATTGAGTGGGTTCTGCACTGAAAGAAATGTTTGCATAACTGTAATAAAAGCTTTGGTTACTGTTTACACATAAATTGTGAGTTGCGAACTAGATGTTATCTGTTACAAAACCCTGTTTTGCACACTACAAATCAGTTTTGTTAATTTAAAGCGAAGTTTATTTCCTTATAACTGAAGTTGAGTTATTTTTGAAGTAACTTAATTAGTTCGGCTAATTATTATTTCTTTCAGTGTGATTTTTCAGTGTCTGCCCAGATACAATACTCTGTGCGAAACTCCTTGTCGGAGTCTGTGTTTTCCGATATCTGTAACCTGGAGTCTTCAAGTCTGGAGTAAATAGGTTGTTTCTATTTACGCACGGATCTTCGACCACACCAAGCCTAAACACGATGCTAAGAAAACCGTCCACGGTTGTCAGTTTTATGTTGTTTCTAGCTGCTGGCTACGGCTACGCACGCGTTGTTTTTTCTAAAATAAAAGTAACCTACTCCTTATTAAATCAGCCAGTGAAAATACCGTCAAAATCGGTTTAGCCGTTTCGGAGATTAGCCCGAATAAACAGGCAGACAGACAGACAAAAAAAAAAATTATAAGTACTGTATAAACTTTCATATGCATTTAGTAAACAGTTGTTATTTTGACATTACAAACAGACACTTTAATTTTATTTATTTGAATGGACATTGTTTTTTTTTTTTGTGAGTGATTGGAAAAGAAATAAATCCATTATTGTACATAATATTATAATGATTTATTAGTATTATAATATCGCCTGCACGCCATCTAGCGTACGAATTTCTAAACTATCGAAATCGTGGTACACTGCGTGCCACGAAAGATGAGACTTGACCGCGCCTCCCGCGCCCTTTCCATCGCCCCGATGACGACCGATCCCGTACCGCGCACAGACCTCATACCGCTAAAGAGACCTAAAATGGTGTACTGCGCAAGTCAAACCACGTGGTGTGTCAAGTCTCATCTTTCGTGGCACGCATTGTACTTTGGTTTGCTTGTCAAAACTTACTGACACTAGTAAAAAAGTGAAAATTTTGCCTGAATTTCACGATTGTTTTTCTCAATAAATAATGTTAATTATTTCCTAAAAAGGTCCAACGCGACCACATTTCATTGTAGAAAAGTGATAAAAATATACGTTTTAAACAAAGAGGGCCTTACAAATAACGTGGAATAAAGTTATGCTAGGAATAACTTCGGTATACATAATTTTTTTAACGTTTATGCTTGGTATAACTTTATTCAGTGTTTATTTGTATGAGGTACTAGCTTTTGCCCACGGCTCCGCCCGCGTGGATGTCGGTTATCGCGTAAAAAACTAGCCTGTGCACTTCTCCATATCCCAGGCTATATCTCTGCCAAATTTCATGTCGAACAGTTTAGCGGTTTAGGTGTGAAAACGTAACATACAGACAGAGTTACTTTCACATTTATAATATTAGTATGGATGGATTGTGTATAAGTTTAGAGTATAATCCTCACTAAAAATGTATGGACGGAGCATCGGAGCTTCCTCCATAAGTGATTAAATGCGTTAGTTTTCTACTTGGCAAAGGTCTTAAGGCTCGTCCGGGGACATAGTACCACCAAGCTAAGCAAAATTGCTCAGTTAAAGTCTAAACAACAAATAAAACACACATCTACAGAATATCATTTTTAAACATTCCAACAGTATCATCGATCCATTTGAGGTGTTTCTTCAGCGATGTGTAGTATACATTCTTGGTGAAACAAATGCCTCGGTCAGCTGGGTCGCCGTAGAATATGCCAGTGAGGCACCAGCGGTCTTCCTGACGCGATGCGAAGATACCGCCGTAGCTGGGACAGAAGGCTACTTCTGGAAAATATCATTTTATTTATTAGAACCTCTACAATGTAAAAACTGCATCATCATCTAGTGGTCGCAAGCACGAACGTTGAGTGTGCGGTCCTGGATTAGCTTCCTAGGAAGGACAGTAATAGTGTTATGAAGTCTTCCCAGTAGAAACAGAGTCTGGATTTATATCAGATTTATGGCAAAAGGCTTGCCTTCTTACGGGACTGCCTCAGAAGGAGGGTAATGTTTTTCGAAAGTTTGTACATATCGCTCACTTAGTAATATATAGGCACATTCACTTTTTTCACATTTTACAGAAACGAGAGTCAAAGATTTTATAAATGTATGAAATTAATAAACTAATTTCATGCATAAAGCTCAAGAGATTTTATAAATGTATTAAAAAAAATATATATATACATATTACATTTATAAAATCTTTGACCCTCGTTTCTGTAAAATGTGAAAAGTGAATGTGCCTGTATAATACTAAGTGAGCGATATGTATGTATGTCTATTTCTTTGGCACGCTTTGTAGCCTAAACGGCTTGATGGATTTTAACATATAAGGTGTCGTTAGATGTGTCATAATAGTGGGAGTGACATAGGTTATATAATATTTATATATTGGAGGGAAAGGTTTTTTTAAAAATAAATTACAAGAATATCTACTGATATCAAATAAAAGCTATTATTGAGACAATTCCAAATATAAGTAGGTATATGTATACAATTAATTGAACTAAAAATCTTGAAATAAAATTGGTTGTCTGTAAAGTTGGTTTACGGACGAAAGTTTAACGTGACAACGTCATAACAAAACATTGATGCGGCGCAAGCGTACAATGAGCGTAACGGGACAATGAGCGTAACGGGACAATGAGCGTAACGGGACAATGAGCGTAACGGTACAATGAGCGTAACGGGACATTTTCGTGCATGCAGCCGGCGTTCATCGATTTATTAGACGTTGTCACGTTAAAAGCAAATAATTTAAAAACAAAAAACCCGACTGCAAAAACATATAACTAAAAAGAGAAAAACAAGCATTATAATCTATACAATTTTGGTATCGCAGGCGGGGGACGAACCAATAACCTCCAAAATGGTGTATCTTTTGTTCGTCTGCGATACCAAAATTGGTGTATTCACGCTGTCCCTATCGCCAATGTCCCCATTAATGGTATTTCACATAAAATGGCGAAACTAAACGTTCCATTTTCTTTTAAGTACTGGTTTTAGAAATAATAATAAAAAAATCAGTACTTAAAAGAAAATTGAACCTTTTTTTTTCGCCATTTTATGTGAAATATAATACGCATACCATTAATGGGGACACGGGTGATGGGGACAACGGGAATACACCCCAAAATTGTAAACTCCATGAAAAGAAAGTTTTAAAGAAGCTAAAAAACTTACCGTTCCCGTATGTAGCACAGAACACGTCTTCGTCTTTATCAAAGCAGTGTTCATCTTTTTGCGTGTTAAAGAATATTGGAACCAGAGCTCCGTCCAATCCCCATGCTGTGGTCTGTGAAGATAACATTAAGTCAGTATTCAAAATAGTTACAGAAAGCACATTAAGTGCCAGCTGTCATTTGTAGGTCTTTTACAGTCATTATGGGTAGTTAGAAGCCCAAAAGTCTGACAGTCTTACCAAGGGGTATCGTGTTTGTCAGAATATGTTACATAATATGGTCTTAATATTAGTCAATGGTATCATAACATTCTGCCAATTGTGGCGTACAAATGTTAGGTAGTGGTTAATTTAAATTACAATTTGAGTTCAGTTAAAATAATAACGTAAACACAAACACAATTCATTTAGGATGTAAAAGTATTAATGTCACAGTATCAAAGAGTAAGATGTCAAAAAAGATTACAATTAAATTAGGATGTAAAATTATCATTCAAATAGTCATTTTTATAACATAACAGGTCTTTAAGTCTTTTTTTTAATCCATTTAAATTTAACTCTTTGATACACTTTGGAATTTTGTTATACACTTGCTATGCAGAATATGCTTTTCCACATTTAGGCTGTTTTGGCTCTCCATCCGCGTAACATATCATTCCGCCTGTTACGTTTAACAGTATCCGATAGGTGGGGAGACAGGTGTGCATTTAGCCTAACAAATAAGGCAGTTTCATAAATATACAAAGACGGGAGTGTCAGAATTTTGTATTTTTTTAAGTATGGTTCACAACTGTCCAGTTGTGAACCATACTTAAAAAAATACATAATTCTGAGCCATGTTTGGACTACAAGTAACGGAACGTCCGTTACTTGTAGTCCAAACATGGCTCTGATGGATCTCTTGCGCTTTAAAAGCGGCTTCTCTGATTGTAGAAACATGCTTGAGAAGTGGCAGATGAGATGTGTGCAGATTCAAAAGAGCTTCAAAATAGTATTTTTACATTTGATTTGAGTCTGTAAACACACAAAATTCAGGAAATATCCATTTGTAGGGCACTATTTCTTTACATGAATAGGACGTAGGTACTTCATTAATTCTTAGTAGAAGCTCGGAGTTGGGATTTGTGCCCGGTTTATGTCTGCAGTCTTACCCTCTGTTACTTTAGACTTTAACTAACTTAACAAAACTAACAAACTTAAGTTACTTAACTTTAACATTGAGGAATTTATGCGTGACTTTATGTTATGTTTTGTTTAAAATGAATATTTATTGATTTATTTATACAGGATAAGTTTTTAACCAAAGCGTAAATTTTTTTTGGTGGTTCAATATCAGTAATACATTTCCATTATTTGTTCAATTCCTTGTTTTTGGTCCTACTTGAAATCACCAAAATATGGATACAATCAATTCGTAATAATATCAATGGGCGAGCGCACAGCTGATAGGTACCTACTAATGCGTTCCGCTTCACAGACCGCGCTGCCGCCGGCGCGTTGCGCGACAAGTATCCATTATACCAGTTTCAAAATAAACATCTTTCGTTAACGATAACTTAATTTTTTTGTACTAAGACATATCAACATAAGAAATAGGTGTATAATAAAACACGTTTAAATTTAATTTGTCAATATTTGCGCACTGATCAAAAACTTTTCCTGTATAATGATTGATTGATTTATTTACCCACCCACTGGAACGCCATACAGCAATTACATCAACGGAGCAAAAATAACTTCATGTGCTGCTATGGCAATATGCAACCAAAATTCGACGAGAGAAATTCAACAAATTTCATATTAAATGAAATCTTTGTTTATGTAATGAATATATTTTCACAAACGAATTACACTCAGAGCTACCGTCACATAAACTAGATAAAAACTACTTTATTATATTTCCGACGCCACAAAATTCAAGCCATGGCATTTAAACTCGAAAGCGGTGGTCAAAATAATTAATTTTATCGCACGTGGCAAGAATCTCAAATGAGTAACAAATACCATTCATACCGGGATATCAAAATGGCGGCCAGCCAAGTTTTATTACATTTAAATGGTTTGCCATATGTAGACTGGAATGGTATGTTTAGGAAAATCTATACAAAATTAAAGAGTTTTTCTGTTTGTTTGTTACGCTGAATCGGATTGCCAATTCGGATAGTCGGATTTGATTATTTTTTTTAGCATTTGATAGCCCATTTCTTAACGAAGGAAGGTTATACGTTATTTAACATCACGCTACGACCCTTATGAGCCGAGCAAAAACAAAAAGAAAAACCGGTCAATAGCGAGTCGGACTCGCGTACCGAGGGTTCCGTACCATCAAAAATTTTTTTTTAATACATTAGTTCCACTATCTGTCAAGAGATGGCGCTGACCTAAAACTGCAATATTATTAAAAGTATGCTATTTAGAGACATGGTTTTATTTTTCCTGTAATCTATACATAAACTTCTACCACATAGAATAATATAATATTTTTTTCTATGTAAACTTCGGAGATAAGGGTATTTTTGAATTTCTCGTCATGTCAAAAACTATGCAGCCTACATTTTTTTTTTTTTTTTGTTAATGTGCAAATAGCGCTCATTCATATGATACCCCACATGCCCTAGTAGCCCCACTACGAATGATAATTGTAGGAACTACAGGTAACAATAACGCTAACAATGCAAATGAATTTAGCGGCCAGTCTTTCCCGCGCCGTGGCAATAACTTGTGAACTGTATAACTTATATAGGAAGTGTCATTGTGCTTAATATTCATCTATCAATAGACTTAATCCTGGACACGGAAATTTTAACACTCCATTTCCACCCAAGATGATCCCAACAATAATTTTAACTCACCGCAGCTTCCGTAATGCTGTTCTCTTGATGGATACAGGCAGACTGTATGTTCTCCTTGACCTCCACAGCTCTCTCCAACACAAGGAGAGCCAGGTCATTGTTCACTCTTCCTTCCTCAGTGACCGTGAAGTTCGGGTGGATTACTATTGAGTCTACCTGCAAAAAAAACCATAACATGTGATTGATATTCTATACTAGAGGCTGGAAAGGGCCCTTCACTAAAGAGGGGCTCGTGGCTAAATAAGAATAGCCACACGGGTCGACCGCAGATAAAACTACACCTGCCGAGGCCGGTTCGTGGATGGGTGATAACTAACCGAGACCCGTTCGAGTTCCAGCTGTCATTCGTAGATCTTGGTGCAGGTCAGTCAGACGTCCAAAGTCTAAAAACCAGGTTTAATAAGGGGTATCGTGTTACCCAGTAACTTGGTTATTGAGTTGAATCAACCCACAAATTTTGTCCAATATATATTTTATTTGTTACATAGGTACGAGTATACAGAGTGGCAGGGACATCGACGCGAAACATGTGACCATGGATTCAGTCCATGATTCTGGACCCCTGCATTGAAATTTTTCATCGTTTTTTTTTTTAATTGCTTTCCCATACATCTTGACCGCGTAGGTATTGCACTTTTGTAGGAAATAGCGGTTTAAAAAAGAAAAAACGACGAAAATTTTCAACGCAGGAGGGTCCAGAATCATGTACTGAATCCATGGTAACCGGTTTCGCGTCGATGTCCCTTCCACCCTGTATATGTAATTTGTGTACAGTTTTCTCAATAATTTTAGTTAATGTAATAGAAACCAAAGTGTTTTCATTTCAAAGGGCGCACGGGACGCCATTCTAACAGTTTGTAGATTAAACAAGGTCTTACCTTAAGGACTTTCTCGTTGCCTCCAAAAGACTGAATGTTCACCTTCCCAAGGAATACCAACATGTTGTTAGGATCCGAGGTCTTGTTGCCGACGACCACGCACCTGGCATCTGGAATAGAAACGTTTAACCATTATTTTTTTATTATTATAAACAAAAACATTTTTTTTTTTTAAACAAGCTTTTTAGATATTCCTATAAGCAAACTCTTTCCATTTGATACCCATATCATGGGAGTACATACAGGAATAGTTTTTAAGCAGTGCGAAAATTTTGACAAATTAAACTTAAACGAGTTTTATTAACCACCTATTTCTTATTTTGATACGTCTTAGTACAAAAAAATTTAGTTATCGTTAACGAAAAATGTTTATTTTGAAACTAGTTTATTGGATACACGCCGCGCGACGGCGTGTGCAGTAAAGCGGAACGCATTATAGGTACCTATCAGCTGTGTGCCCGCGCAATTCGCCGATTTAGGTATATAAGCAGGTTATTAATCGCAATTTTGATATACTTATTATAAAAAAAAAGTATAGAACAAATAATGGAAATTTATTCTATTACTGATAAAGATCCACCAAAAAAACTTATCCTGTATAAAATAATTGGCCCGCCATCTTTGGGAGTCCACCATATTGGATTAAGAAATATGTCACTTAACTAACCGTACATTGGTGCCGATTCCCTTGTTCACAAACTAAACTAAATTTTAGTTCAGTGCATCTTTTTCTTTCTATTTCATTAAGAAAAGGACAGAAGATAAATTTTAGTTTAGTCCTCAATGATAAGTATTTCACGGGTGGCGATAATATATCTCGATTAAGATAGTTAAGCGACTATGAAGCAAGTTAAAATAAATCATTCTGATGAAAATGGTACCATCGAACTGATCTGAAGATGAAGCCGGAAGGTATGCACCGGAACTCCGTAATAAGACAATGTATCCTAGCCGTGTTTGGGCTCATTGGAATTGTCATGAGATGCACTCGAGCTATAAATGGTTATTAACCGATTTTTATTAACTTTGCTGCGGGAGTTTTTGAGTTGTTTAGTTTGTATTTAATCCACTTCGAATAGGTTTCTTGTGTCACTCTTGTTTGTGCGGTATAGCAAATAATGGTAATCGAATTGTTGTGGGATAGGTATCATAACTAAAAAGTAGAAAAATAAAAAACTTTTTAACAAAAAAACAACCGACTTTCAAAGAAAAAAAAAAAAACAAAGAAAAAGTGAAAAATAACTTTAATTTCGGTGGCAAAAAACGAAAATACAGAACAAAGGACGCCGTCTTCCGAAATTAAAGTTCTTTTTAGTGTCTTTTTTTTTTTTGAAAGTCGGTTATTTCTTTTTTGTTTTATGTAATACTAGCTGTTGCCCGCGGCTCCGCCCGCGTGGATGTCGGTAATCGCGTAAAAAAGTAGCCTATGTCCTTCTCCATATCCAGGCTATATCTCTGCCAAATTTCATGACGATCGGTTCAGCGGTTTAGGCGTGAAAACGTAACATACAGACAGACAGACAGACAGAGTTACTTTCACATTTATAATATTAGTATGGACATAATCATTGTTTTTAAGACCTTTGTTACAAACATTATATGGTAATTTTTTTATTATGTCTGAAATAAATATATTTAATTGTTTTAATATAAATTTAACGTAATTTACGATCCCTATGATTCGACTCTAAAAACATCTATCAAAGCATACCGCAAATTAACTCATTCAGACATCGTCACCTGCCTGCTTTTTTCCCAACTAAACTCCATTTGAAATAAGATTAGACATTTAAATAAACCTATTTTACAGTCCGTTCAACCGATTTTGAATTCTATTCCGTAAACATAAGGATGGCCAAGAGGATGGCATTAAAAGCAAAACAGTTATTACAATACCAACTGTTTAGGTACTGCAACTGCCATTTGTCATGCCACCAACGCAATAGAAGTCAAAATCGGTTGAGCTGACTGTAACAAAGATTTATTTAAATGTCTCACCTTATTTCAAATGGAGTATACATTTGGGTCAACATCCAATCTAACTGGACGCAGCTGAAACCAGTATTTTATACGGAGCGACTGCCTATTTGACCTCCACACCCCAGTTGCCGGCCGATCAGCTGAATACCAGTATTTTTGGTTTATGATCAGTGTCTAACTTTCAATTCGTCTACGAAGCAAAATGCCTAAAATTAATGTCCACAGCAAATTGCCTAAGCTGTAAATCGCCTAGAGATCAAAATGTTTAACAAGCAAAATGCCTAAAATATAATAATTTCTAAGTAGTCGAGATGGTTAAAATAAACTCACATCAGGGCCTCTGAACAGGGCCTCAAATCTGCTATTACAATAGTGTCAGAATGGTCTCGCCATTGTGAGTATTTGACAGTGTTTGTATGGCAAATCTGTCAAAAACTCACAATGAAGAGACCATTGCAACGTTTGTACATTAGAAGACTTGGCCCCCTGTAGTTTAGGTTAGGTTAGAACTGTGACCACGACCAGAAACAGTACTCCCTTTCTTCTCCTAAAATACGAGTAATAGACATATTGCAAGGTAGGCATTTTGGTTCATAGTCAGAATAAGATTTAGTTCAAATAATGTATAGACATATTGCAAGGTAGGCATTGTGCTTCCTAGTCAATACTCGTATAAGGTTTAGGCCATTAGGCAATACTTTGCATAGGCATTTTGATTTCTAGTCAGCATAATCATAAAGGGATTTTTTTTGTAGTATTCATACCTTCAAATTAACTAATGCAGCCAATTTAAATCCCTCTAATTTAAAACCGAACCATATTCACAAGAACTACTTACAAATTTTCTTTTTCTCTATACCTTTATTACTGAAGCACTCGGAAATGTCATTAGAAGGCAAACGCTGCAAAAACGGAAGGAGGTCTGTAATCAAATTAGTGCCTCGCCTTGCCTTGTTCGGGAGTCAATGGGAAAAAATATAAAAAAGCAAGGCAGGAAGGCGCGAGGGTTGAAATTTAGAATTTTGATGAGGAAGACTTTCTTTAAGTAGTAAAATTTGATGCATTTATTTAACAGTACTGTTTGAGTATAGAGAAAGTAAATAAACTTCTTAAATTAATACCAAGAAAAGCTGTAGATTTGGATGTACCGTCAAAATTCCAAAGGAGATTGTTCTGCATCCATACATCGTTCGCCCCAGAACCAACAGCAAAGGAAAATTACTTTGCGTGTTCTAAATTACAAGTACCTATATGCCCATAAAGACAAAGTTTAATGACGGACAACTTGCAGAAAGGATTTATTTCAAAACAAAACAAAGATTTTGAAGTTGTTTTGAGGGAAACAATCCTTTCAATACTTCGAAATATATGCTAATAAATGCATGTCACTGTTATTTTTATTGCCTGTATGTGGTTAGTCAAGCTAAGAGAATCAGAAAAACATTTAAGTACTTACCTAAGTACCTATTATGTATTTGGTAAAGCTTCTAGTTTTTGTATTAAAACAGGTAGGTGGGTAAATAAGTACTTATTTATTTAACTTCAATGCAAACGACTTTATCCTAATGTTTTTTTGATTTTATTTATTTATACTTAGGTAGGAAGTCATGTATGTTAGTTATGTTATTGAAACATTAGACATCACTAATTGTCATGTATAATGATCTAATCTTATTTTCAAAGATGGCGGCATATTTTATGTGATGTCGATAGTCGCTCTTTTAATAATACGCAGAATATCCGTTTCATACAGATATTCGCAATTAGTCTAATAAAATATATTTATAATTAATATGTAGACCAGATGTTTGTTGGTCCTGGGGCCATTTCCGACGATGTCCTTTCAACGTTATAGTCACACACTAATTTTATGGTGTGAATACTTAAGAAATAGGTATGTTATATTTCATTCACGAATGACAGCAGGGACCAACGGCTTAACTTGCTTTCCGAGGCACGGAGGGATCTCCATTTCTGACATTTGTCTAAAATGGCTATCATAATCAGCCTTAAATGTTCCCACTGGGCTGTAATATACCACGCGAGCCCAGTGCGGGTTGGTGGATATCACATGTCTTCGAATTTTTTGGTACTAGGACACCCGGTTTCCTCACGATGTTTTCCTTCACCGTTTTGAGAGCAGTGCTGATGAAATTAAATACACAAAGTAATGTGGGCTGAGTACAGATTCACGACCTTACAACTCATAAGTCGGGGCAGATACCACTGGGCCATCATTGCTCTCTGTAAAATGGCTGTAACACTGCAAATTGACATAGACTGTCAATTTGTTTAATAATTGTTTTCCCTGAATGTACCTCTACCTTATCATTAAGTTTGAAATCTTACTCACCAGTAACAATAACCTTCTCAGTGAGCAGTACGCCATCGCAGAAATAACTGAACTGGTTCTCCTGGTTGCTGTTGGTGACGAAGATGGTCGCGATCCACGGGAACACTGTCGTAGTAAACTCTTGGCAGGAGGCGTCCCCGTGGCAGATCGGGTCCGGCTGTGGAAGAAGAGCATAGCATACTTTTATAAGGTAATAATTAGAGGGAGAAAATTCTGTGGTTAAAAGTTGATCTGTATCTGCTGAGTATCAAGCTCCAGGTGTGCTGCTGGTGGTCTTGACTTCGTAGTAATTTCAAATCAAATCAAATCAAAATATTAATTTATTTATTTATTTAACAGTAAAGTTACAGTTTTAGGAAAACTTACAGCTAAACATCTTTGCACGATTAAGAGTAACAAAAATAAGTCCAATGACATGGTTACCACAACTACAGTAACAAATCTGAATAAATATCATGTCCATAAAAGCAACTAATAAAGAGTTGAAATTATGATATATAATTATATATTTTTATACATTTATATAATTACTAGCTTCTGCCCGCGACTTCGTCCGCGTGAAATTTCGGCCCACCCATCGCGTCGCATTCGCATCCCTTCGCTCGCCCGCGCTAAAACTTCGTTATCGCTTAGCGTTCTTTCTGACTTCCGTTCTTTTCGCTTGGCTTCTAAGGATCGTAGCGTAGATATATAGCCTATAGCCTTCCTCGATAAATGGGCTATCCAACACTAAAATATTTTTCTATTCGAACCAGTATCTAGTTCCTGAGATTAGCGCGTTCAACCAAACAAACAAACTCTTCTTTATACTGTACTGTATAGCTTTATAATATAGCTAACCCGCGCAACTTCGTCTGCGTCACCTAAGAGAGAGAGTTGTTTAAATAATGAATTTTCTACTTATTTTGTTGCGGAGTTATTTTAAAATTATGATATCTCCTAAGATGTTGATTAAAATCAAGTGATGTCAAGGACAATTTTGTTTACATTTAAATACTTGTGATTAATAACATATTTATTTGGATAAGGATTAATACTATGTTGATAAAACTCATTCGCAAATAATGAATTAATTTCGAAAAAAATTGATTACTATAAAAAAGGTTTTAGTGAGTCAATCTTAAAAGATAGACATATGCTGTCGCGGACTTATTTTTAGAACTTTTAAAGAGGAACAATTCCATTATACATGATATTTGCGTAACTTAAACCGTTTATGCAGCGCACGCAACGGAAGCTCCCAAAAAGGAATATTTTTTCCCGTTTTTGCAACATTTTTCATTTATGCTCCGCTCCTATTGATCGTAGCGTGATGTTATATAGCCTATAATATTTCTTAATAAATGTACTATCCAACACAAAAATAATGTTTCAATTCCAACCAGCAGTTCCTGAGATTAGCGCGTTCAAACAAACAAACAAACAAACAAACTCTTCAGCTTTATATATTATTTCGATTTCGATTTCGAAAAAAATTGATTACTATAAAAAAGGTTTTAGTGAGTCAATCTTAAAGGATAGACATATGCTGTCGCGGACTTATTTTTAGAACTTTTAAAGAGGAACAATTCCATTATACATGATATTTGCGTAACTTAAACCGTTTATGCAGCGCACGCAACGGAAGCTCCCAAAAAGGAATATTTTTTCCCGTTTTTGCAACATTTTTCATTTATGCTCCGCTCCTATTGATCGTAGCGTGATGTTATATAGCCTATAATATTCCTTAATAAATGTACTATCCAAAACAAAAATAATTTTTCAATTCCAACCAGCAGTTCCTGAGATTAGCGCGTTCAAACAAACAAACATACAAACAAACTCTTCAGCTTTATATATTAGTATAGATATAGATTATACAAATAATGATTCTTGATTTCGACAAGTACTCTATTTCTTAGGTTTATTAAGACGACCGATATGTGTGCGTGCGCTCAAGATGTCGGCGAGCGAGTGAAAGGAGGGGGGAAGTCCGCAATCACGGTGTGGTTTGTGGCCTTATGTGACGTCAGGAACATATTCCCCGTATTGAAGAGAAGTCTTCAAGCTTCAAGATGATTTTGAAGAGACTGGAAGAGGGCATATGTTGTTGTATGAACGTGTTATGATGTTTTTCGACAGAATATCGGCGACTCAACAATGTCCATCAGAGCCAGTATCTTAAGTATCATGTTACTGGTGCCAATCCTGGTAAAGTTCTAGTATCCAAACGATGTTTTACTATACCTAAACTACTTACTGCTTTACGAGAGGTAAGGTACTGTGGCGGTATCAACAATGCCACATGCGAACTACGCATCAAAGATCTGACGTCACAAATCCTGCATCGCGCTATCAGAGTTTACCGCGCGACTAGCATATATACAACATCCCGACATCATCAACCTTCGGGCAGTTGCCCACCAGACACAAAACCCGTCTGGTCGGAGGATCCTCCCTTTTCTATAGAGTATGAGTGAACTTTACACCCTGTTCCTCATACCTCTAAAGTATTAACTAACTGATCTCAGTTTCATCATGGTTACTTATTTATAAATCTTGGGTTGAGTTCGACCAAGCTTTTACAGGTACCTAGTATAAGTCCCACCCTGCCAATTTTTGACATCTGTCAAATTTTTTTAGGTATGGAAAAACTATCAAAAAATGTTTTATTCCCAGAATTACACATAGGAACTAAGAAAAAAAAATTAGTTACTTGATGTGCTGGCGTCTGTACATTAACATCCCTCAGCTACAATACCCTTTGTGAAAGATTTAAAACCAATTTCAGGACTGGAATTCGAACCCACAACTATTGGCGTAGAAAAGCTGAGAAACGAAAACATCTTGAAGAAACCAAAACTTCTAAAGGCCTGCGCAGACGACAGACTTTTCTCCGCGGCGGAGAAAAATGTACGCTCCGCGAATAAAAAGTCCGCCACGGATTTACCGCAACCTCAACGCACACGGTTTGCGATCATTTGTTGCCCGGAACTGTAGAGAACACAACGCGGACTAAAGTCCGCCATGTGCGTTGCTTCGCCTAGTCACACGAGTTTTTTCGGGGACTCCCCCGTACTTTTGTCCGGTCCGCTCTCTGCATATCCTCGGTTATTCGGGGGACTTTTTGTACGCGGTACTTTTAATCCCTCGTTTGCGTTACTCGACACAGTTGTAAGCGATCTATCTTAGCGGACAAAAAAGTCCGCGGACAAAAATCCGTCGTCTGCGCAGGCTATAATGATCAGAGATTACCGAAACTCAGTTATGGAAGAAAGAAAGAATAAGTATTTATTGTGACTCACACAGGAAGATCACATTCTAAACTAAACACACAATGATAAAAGTATAAAAACCGGCCAAATGCGTGTCGGACTACGCACAATGAAGGGTTCCGTACTTGGAAAGAATTTATCCTAAGAACAAACTTAACATTGTAGTTGGTAAACATAATCTCTATTCTTAATTAATTAATTTAATTAATTCATTAATTTCCATTCTCATTCCAACTGCAAATGTAAGTTTGTACGCACAATATCGAATGATTTACCATGTAATTTTAAGACCATAGACTTCTTATAGATTTTCCTGTAATCTATAAGTATAGAACTATTTTCTGTATTTTTTTTTTCAAAATTTTAGGTTCAGTAGTTTCTGAGATAAATGGGAAATAATCAATTTTCGCCTATTTTCACTTATAACTTTAAAACAATTTATTTAAAAATGATAAAAAAATATATTTGAGACCCTCATAGTAATTCCTTTCATTTGATATGTCACACGGTACAGTTTGCAAAACTTTATTTTTATTTTTCTTGTTTGCCACCCAAAACGGACTTCAATATTCTTAATTCATTAATTTACGATTGACGTCCGTATTTGGGTCAGTCAAATTGATATGTATACCAAATTTCAACTTAATCGGTCCATTACATTCGGAGCAAATTGGCTGTGATAGAGAGACAGACAGACACACGAGTGATCCTATAAGGGTTCCGTTTTTTTTCTTTGAGGTACGGAACCCTAAAAAACAAAATTATATTAAAAGAAAACAAAAAAAACAGGTCCTTTACAAGGCCCAAAGGCTCCTAACTCAGCAAGATGCTGCAACATTTAAAAATAAGTGTCGCAGCGTTGGTATTCTGATAGGGCCCGCTGTGATGTCACGGGCAGATCCAGAAATACAGATATAATTATCAATAAAATAGATATACTGTAAAATGTTCATAAATGCAAATAGAACGCTACTGCCATACTGCGATCACCAACCCGCCTGCCAAGATAAGATAAGATAAGACATTTATTCGTAGAAACATGAGTATACATACAAGGCATGCAGGTTGTTCATAAACAAAAAAGATCCGTCATGTTCGGCCTTTATGGCATACAAATATATAGGAAAGAACAGTTAATTATAGGTATTTAAACCAAGCTAAAACATTATTAAATTGTCATACAAACTAAAAATTAATTGAAAACACTAAATTATGAATTTGAATTAAATTGTTTTATGATCTAATTCATAAAATGCCTGTAAATATTTGTTATTATTATATTTTATTATAATTATTGTTTATTGTTGTCATTTAAAAATTCTAAAATACTGTAGTATGCTTTCCCAACTAAATGTAATTTTAGCCGCTTTTTTAGTATGTGTGCGCTTAGTTCCCTCCATCACTTAGGAAGTTTATTAAATATTAGAGGCGCCACGCAAAACACACTTTTTCCCATTAATGCTGTTTTAGAACCATGTGAGCAAAGCATAGTGTTATCGCATCTGGCGCGACTGACTTTGTCTACCATGTGCGGAAACGAAAGCGTGGCGATTATGGCAAACTCCCACAATTGGGGGAGGCCTATGTCTAGCAGTGGACGTATTTCGGCTGAAATGATGTTGACGATGAATTTAAAATGTTAGCAAATAAAATAAGTTAAGTTATGCTTCTATGTCTGTATGAGAAGAGGCTTTTGTCCTGCACTCTGACTGTAACAGACCAATACAGAGACTATAGAACTGCCTGTCTACAAATACCTAATCCATTAATTGACCCACAATCCATAAAAAAGAAGAATCCATATCATAAAAAAGAAGATTCACAAAAATAAATACAATTTTTTTTTGCGAATCCCTTCCATAATTCAAAATGCGGTGAGCATTCAAATTAAAAATTTTAAATTCAAATTTCTTCAGCGACCATTTTGGTATGGTGTTTATAGCGATAAATTATGTATAATGGTTGATCATGACCATCTAACGGGCGATAAAAAACAGACTCAGGAATGTTGGATTTTAAACTACGATTTAATTGGTTAAACTATTTTAATTACAAGAAAATGTGTATTGTGTTGTATTATTATTCGTGGTATAATTTTAACTAAGCTAAAATACAGGACGTTTCAATTCACTGACCATATTTTTTTTATGTTTTTTTGACTCATTACTTTTTAAATTTTCAACTTTCATTATACTTAGAGGGAAGTAAGTATAATGAAAGTTGAAAATAATGACCACATTGGTCATTTTAGGGCACATAAGTTTGTGTGTACCGGGCAGGTACGTGCACTCCGCACTCTCTACCTCAAAACCAGTGACATGGACCTATTCTGTTATTCTCTGAGTGAGTTCACAAAATAATGTATTGCTTGTAATAAATTACAAAATTGAATTAAGTAAATATCATAACCACCCATATAAAATTTACACCAGACTATAATTTTGTGATCTGGTGTAAATTTTAAAACAGAAATAAAGTTTACACCAGATTATAATTTTGTAATCTCGTGTAAATTTTATATGGTACACCCATACAACATTTTCACCAGATTGCAAAATTATAATTTTCCTGAAATAAAAATGATTTGTTTTGATTTGATTTGATAATTAAGTTAATAATAAGTTAGGATAAAAGTTTAGATAAGTACACTATCGCAATAGGTTACTGTGTAATCTATAATATTAATAATTATTTAATAACTTGTCCTAACTGACTGACTGATTCATCAACGCAGAGCCGAAACTACTGGGACTAGGAACGTGAAATTTTGTAAACGGGTTCCTTATGTAATGTAGGGGACCACTAAGAAGTGGTTTTTGGAAATTCGACCTTTAAGAGCGTGAAAAGGGTTCTGTTTTAAGCGCTAGTAATAGATGTAAGTTGGAAAAAATAATATTAATATGGGACTAACGCTGAAATGGCACCATACCTATTTCTATAGCCAAGCACCGTTACTTTGTAAAATTTTGGATGTCGATGAAATAACAGGTACATGAAACATTTTAACTGCATCTACAACGCCACATGGGAACTACGCATCACAGACCTGACGTCACACAAATCCCACATCGCGCAAGCAGAGTTTACCGCACGACTGGTATTGGCATATATAAGGTGTATCTATTCATATACGAAAAAGTGGTAAAAAAACCATAGTAGCGATTTTTTTTTTATTAAGTCTTTTAAATTTTTACATAATTATTATAATTTTAAAATTGCTTGAGACATTTTGCAAAAAAAACTTTACCTACCTACTTATTTTTTTTAATTCTATGAATGATCCGCCCGGACGCGGCGATGGTGGCGACACGAGCGCGGTGCCTTTTTATAATTAATCACCATATCAAGTTTTTTTTTTTAAAATAATATACTCAGATTTAAAAAAATATCGTTTCCATAGCTTCTTTACCACCTATCTAACCTCCACCTATCTATCTTCTTTATCTCTTAAAATATTTGAATAGATACACCCTATATACAACATCCCGACATCAACCGTCTGCGTCGTGCGAATTTAGTGCCAACTTCAATGTTTAATCAGACTTATTTTCTCATCTTTGTAAAAACAATGGATGTTTATTTTTATTTTTATAAGGGCTTTTCCAAAATGGATAGAATTCCAAAGTGCATAATTGTGTGGCGGTATCTACAATGCCACATGCGAACCAGGCATCAAAAATCTGACGTCACAAATCCAGCATCGCGCAATCTGAGTTTACCGCGCGACTCAAACTCAAACTAAAATCATTTACTTGACTGACTAGCATATATACAACATCCCGACATCAACCGTCCGCGTCGGGCAGTAGCCCACCAGACACAGCACCCGTCTGGTCGAAGGATCCTCCCTTTTCTATAGAGGATGATTGAACTTTCTATCTATGAGGAACAGGGTGCTGTTCCTCATACGTATCTAACTAATATAGGTGGCATATATCACAAACTCCTGGATGTCACAGTTATCTATAGGTAGGTTAAAGATGGATTTCTAGATTTTGCAAACCTGTCACATAGAAAAAAACTGGTCAAGGACGAGTCGGACTCGCGCACCGAGGGTTCCGTACCATCATATATAGCTTCATAAGCTTCATTCGTATAAGTAGGACCTAAATAGTTATGTGCCCAGAAAGAACTACAACTGTGCTTCACCCAAAGCAACCTGCAAGGAGGATATTTTAGTTGTGAACCGCGAAATGTTTTTAAATTTTCATCGGCGAGGCCTTAATTCGTCAGTTAATTTTAACACTGCGGTGTATATTGCAGTTTTAGGTCAGCGCCATCTATTGACAGATAAAGGAACTAATTTAATTTTTTTAGATTTCTGAAAAGTGTGCTATTTAAAGACATAGTTTAATTTTTCCTGTAATCTTTACATAAGCTTCTATCACATAGAATAATTTCAGATTGTTCTCTATGCAAACTTCGGAGATAAGGGGAACGGTATTTTTTTTACATTTTTCCTCAAAAGTCGAAAACTATGCGGCGTAGAGAAAAAAGAAAAAATGTTTGACAATGTGCAAATAGCGCTCTTTCATATGATACCCCACATGCCCTAGTAGCGGCATTTCGAATTTTTAAGACCACCTCTCAGTCCCTGTTGCAAAAAAAAAAACTTTTTTGTTTTTTTCTTATTTGCAAAATAGTTGGGCAAACGTCATCTAAAACTATTCTAAATTTCAAATTGATAGCATCAGTAGTTCTTGAGATATTCAGCTGTGACAGACTGAGTCACAGCATAAGGGTTCCTTTTTACCATTTTGGTACGGAACCCTAAAAACTGTTTCCCGGGCGAATATTCTTCCTAAAGTTTCATTACCAACAAAATAATCAAGCCAAACATAACAATTATAACGTCTTTTGACCTTCCCAATTAGTTAATATTATTAACTTTGCGCAAAGTCATGAATTTCGCCAACTAATTTCGTGAAGAAAGATTGCGCAAGAGATGACAAGGATTGGCACTTTGCAACTTTGTTCAAATGTTTACAAAGGGTTCTACTTCCTGTTAAAGTTTTGTCGTGAACTTTATATTCTTATAAGAAAAGTAACTTAGGAAAATATTGGTTGAACTCCTAATTGCTATTAAGAGCGCTGTCACCGGTCCCCTAGCGCCACTCCTAAAACATATTATCTCGTGACTGAGAAGGAAATAAGAAAAACTGCTCAATCAACTATATCGGTAAGTGTGTCTAGAATTTTCTAATACCTTTTATAAAGTTTCATTTTGAGACACGAAGCAACAAAATACGATCTAGAGGAATGTGGCCGTTTTTATTTAGATCGATTTTTTTTCACGTTTAGCGTGTTCGATTCCCGGTTCAGACAGGCGCTTATTTACAATTCTTTGAATACAGTTCGAATTGTTTTTAAATAAAAAATGAAGTCTTCACTTCGATCAATAATAGCACTATTATTAGTGCTATTATTGATCGAAGAGTATTCATTCAGATTTTTTTTTCTATCTACAGTATTTAAAGAACTTACCCTCCATGTGGCAAAGTCGTGGGACGCCCTGAATATGTAAATTTCGTTAGTTTTAAATGATCCTTTTTTTACTGTTTGTATTTAAAATATAAAAATAATCCATACTAATATTATAAATGTGAAAGTAACTCTGTCTGTCTGTCTGTCTGTATGTTAAGTTTTCACGCCTAAACCGCTGAACTGATCGTCATGAAATTTGGCAGAGATATAGCCTGGGATATGGAGAAGGACATAGGCTACTTTTTTACGCGATAACCGACATCCACGCGGGCGGAGCCGCGGGCAAAAGCTAGTATATATATAATAAAAACATAGTTTTCTTTCTTTATTTCTAAACATGCAATCAAAGTGACTTCTGCGCTGCCACCGACAACGCAGTAGAAGATGCGAACTTTTCGGCTAACAAGATGTGAAATACAGTGGTGGCAGCGACACGCAGAAGAAGAATATGCGTGCATATTATCTCCTTTGCTAACAATATACATGAAGTCAAATTAAATGAACCAAACAAATCTCTCGCCATTCTCATCAATCCTCTAAAATTTACCCAAAAGACTGACTTTAATAACAGAGCTCCTTAAATCTTCCTCTTATATTAACAGTCCCACATTTACACCCTGAAACGGGTCATATGTAAAAGTCACAGCCTTCGAGACAACGATGTGTTTTAAGAGAAAACATTCTGTTAATGACGGTGATTTAATTCTGACGTCGAGATTTAAGATTGGGGAGATTACGTCTCAAGGCTACTCCTTAGGGTGTCAGTAGGTCGGTAGGTAGTAAGTACTTGTACGGTGAGCAATGAAGATTAGTATGCAGATGGCTATGGGGTATTTAAGGGTTCCGTACGTTAAAAGGAAAAAACGGAACCCTTATAGGATCATTCGTGTGTCTGTCTGTGAGTCCGTCTGTCACAGCCGATTTGCTACGAATCTACTGAACCAATTAAGTTGAAATTTGGTGCACATATCAATTTCTGTGACCCAAACACGAACGTGTTACAAAAATTTATAGGTTATGTACATAAATTAAAAGGTAATGCACACTCTACAGTGTGACATATTAGGATATATCACACTGTAGAGTGTGCATAACTGTTTTTTTATTTCTTTGGGTACAAAATTGTACCCTTTATTCAAAATTCATTTATTTCTTTGGGTACACTTTTGGGGGAAAAAACGGTTATGCACACTCTACAGTGTGACATATCCTAATATGTCACACTGTATAAGAGTGTGCATAATTATTTTTACCCCTTATTCAAAATTAACTAACAAATTAATTAACTTTAAATCATAAATATTAATAATTGAGACCCCTAAGTCTCGATTATTAATATTTATAATTTAAAGTTATTTAAGAAAATTGATGAAAATTTACCACTCCCTCCGAATTATCTTCGAAACCACTAAGCCTAAAATTTTGAAAAAAATATATATATTTATAGGTTACAGGAAAACCTACAAGCAGTCTATGGTCTTAAAATAACATGGTAAATCTCTCAATATTGTGCGTACAAACTTACATTTACAGTTAAAATGTATGGGAGAACATATTTTTAAACTACAATGTTAAGTTTGTTATAATTTGTTTTGGGATAAATAAATTCATCCCATCTACGGAACCCTTCATTGTGCATGGATCCGACACGCACTTGGCCGGTTTTTATATTTCTGGATAATATTTACATAATTTAAAATCTAATAGTCTTAAAATAATAATAAGAATATGTACACACGGCTACATATCAAGCTATAAATTTCCAGTATAAGCTGATCTCTCATTATACGGAAATCCTATACAATGCGAGACCAGCGTAAACTAGTTTTGTATAGCTTGATATGTAGCCGTGTATACAAGAATAATAAATTCGTCCACATCGCTGTCCACAGTAAAAGTGCCCAAAAGGCTGGCAGCATTGCCACGTTGTATAGCAATGCCCTCTGGTCTGATGATTAAGAGTAGATAATGTAGACAGGTACTAGAATAGACTGCGAGATTAATAAGATTAATAGTTAAGCCAGTGCCATCGTATGCCTTGTGCATAATAAAATGATCCAATTACGTTTCAGTGCCAGTGCAAACGTTCCTAGATGCTTGATTAGAACTTTAACATATATATAGGCCAGCAAGCCCGCCTCTGGTTCAGACAGGTGTGTGATACTGATGTAGCGACATGATAAAATTTCACTTTTTATGCAAATAAACCTTTCGGAATACATTTTCTAAATGATAGTTAAAACCCGCTTCAAAATCCGTTAAGTAGTTTAGAAGAACTACATACAAACACAGACGGTCTCGAAAAGCGACTTTATGATTACTTAGTGTGCGTTACCCCAGCAAAATAATGTCGAAAATAGTCATTTAAATCTTACAGATAATTAGTTGCCCAGCTTCTGTAATTGATGCGCACATTTTTAAATTTGTTACACTTATATTTTTTAAGTTATTTCACAAAAACATTTCCTGTTAGCATAATGTACTACGCGTTCGCTTTTTCGTAACCACCTAAACTTGGTCTTGGTCTTACGCTTCCTAATGAATTCTATTTTATTGTCTCGTTAATTATTTTATGTACTACGCTGAAATTTTACATGGATACTGAACTAAGCAACTATTGATAAATTCAGGGTACCAAAATAAAAACCAAATATACACACAAAATTTCATCAAAATTTTATTTATATAAAGAAAGATAACATAACATTTGAAAATGTTATGTTAAATTATCCTGTAGAGATAGATCTTCTTATTAAGAAAATGCGACAGATAAAATGACCTACTATTATCTTTCGATTCTTTGTCCAAACATTCTCCCACAAAATTTCCTTCTCATAACGAACAAGGAAACACATCTAAGAGCCTCTTCATTCACTCATTCACTCACTCGTTCACTCTCTCCTTAATCGGGATCTAATTGCGGTAGATCAACCATGGGAGGAAAAACTTGCTATTTTTTAAAAAATAATTACAACCTTGAAGGACACAGAGGTACTATTTTGTGATCAAGGAAGATGGATGTGGTATTTAAATTATTGTTTTTTTTATCATTTTTATGGACGTTTACGGTTGAAAAAGCCAGCAAAACAATAAATTGTTTATGTTTTCCTATTACAATTCAATTATTACATGTCTAAAATTTTTGTATTACCAACGAAGTTAGATTCATAGTTTGGGTAAAGTTTTAGATGGCAGCTTATTTCAATGTTTGAGCCGTAAGTAATTTTTTATTTTTTTATTGAGAATCTCCTTTTTAAAGAAGACGGTTAATAAATAGGTTTTCATTTATTTATAAAAAAATGTATAAATGTAGATTTTTTTCGATTTTGTTAATGTGAGAACGTTGTAGGCGTAGTAGACCGTAAGTTTTTTGACCATTTTCTATTTTGTTAAGTACTTGGTACTCGTTGAAAGGCCTACACTGTCCGCCCATACCTATTAACACTGTTATTTGAAAATATTTTACAAGAGTAACCATGAAGTTTCTTGCCGGCTCTTCTCCATAGGAAACGACCAATTGGAACCGTGCACCTAGCTTCTGACGTTTCATAAGTGCCCATGTAAGTTTATGTGAAATAAAATATTTTGATTTTAAATGATAATTTTTATAAAAGATTTTTTTTCTGCAAGTAGGATAGTACAAACACTTTTTCACGTCAATCATATTTTAAAACTAGATGAGGTCGGCGTTTTGTTTCTGACTACTCTGATATATTATATTATCATGTATTTTGATTTTGATTATGACGTAAACATTTGAAATAAGGTGAGACATTTAAATAAATCTTTTTTACAGTCTGTTCAACCGATTTTGACTTCTATTGCGTTGGTGGCATGACAAATGTCAGCGGCAGTAAACAGTTGCTATTGTAACCACTTTTTTGCTTTTAATACCTTCCATAAGCCTACAGAATAGAAGTCAAAATCGGTTGAACGAACTGTAAAAAGGTTTTTTTTATATCTAATATTATTAAATGGTGTGTATAGTGTTTCTAATTTACTACGAGAATTCATCATTACGTGATGGCAATAAAACCTACGCAACTGCGGGTTAATTGCGTAATACCACTTACAATGACAATGTGTTTTATTTTTCACTACACAGAATTTTTTTTCAACCAGTGCGCACACTTTCACAAATTAAACTTAGACAGGGCAGGGGGTTGCACCCCGCCGACACCCGCCCCGTGCGCCGCCGGCCGGTGCACGCGGTCATTGATATTATTACGAATAGATTGTGTCCATAAATTGCTGATTTCGAGTCGGACAAAAAAAAAGAAAAGTATTTTACAAATAATGGAAATGCGTTCTATTACTGATACTGAACACCAAAAAAAAAACTGCGCTCTGGTTATTTTTTTTTTCCTGTAGTGGTAGTGGAGGTATGAGGAACAGGGTGTAAAGTTTACTCGCCACAATTATTCAACAAAATTCATTGCGTGATTTACGGTGTCGAGCAGACTCCGATTTTTCCGGCATAGTGAAGAAAATGAATTACCAATTTCTTTCAAAGCCTTGCGTAATTGTAACTTGGGTGCTAGTCTACCTCAAGTATCTAATGATTTGACTATCTGCATTATTACATCATCAACAAACTGGTGGATGCCAAGCTTCACAGCTTGGCTCATCGCCGCAAATTTGCCTGCATGTCGGTCTTCTACAAATTGTACTTCGGCGAGTGTGCCCATGAACTCCACGACCTCATTCCACCGGCCCCCTTCTACCTCGGACATCTAGACGCACTGCAAGTTACCACCCCTACCTAGTTGATATTCCACCAACTCGCAAACTCGCACTAAACGTTTTCAAACGTCTTTTATAATGAGCACAGCAAAGGAGTGGAACTCTCTACCTGCGTCTGTGTTTCCGAACGCACACAACCCTAATCTATTCAAAGTGAGTGTGAACAGGCTTCTTCTGTGTAAGCTCACTCCATCGTCCGTCTCTATCACCCAAACCTAGACTAAAGTCAAGAGCAAACCCATAGTTAAAAAATAAAAAGACGTGTGGCACTCGGGGACTGCCGCGGTAAAGCTATTGCATAGCATTTTGTATCAACTTATGCAATTATAATTATTTATTTATTTTATTTATGCAGTATTTCTTTTTCTTTGATATTAATTTTTTTTTTTTTCGTTACGGAATTTCTGGATTCGGTCCCCGCGCTCAAGGCCCGCGATAGAAGCTATGCAATAGCTTAAAAACAAAATAAATAAGTGCTGAACGTCATAAAAGTGTATAACTACGTAAACAAAGTCAAATACTATTCAAATATAAGCATAATAACAACTTTAAAATAGACGAAAGTGTTGAACCTAAAGTAATTTTAAATAAAAAAAGAGTGACAAACTGTTTTGACAGCGAAAAAATTCCATGTACATGAGTCATTTCCAACCGTCTAGTCAAGTTTAAAAATTGTTCAACTGGAATGGTATCAACTATTTGGCAAGCTTTAATTAAGTCGTTGTAGCCTTGCGGTGCAACAGGGGAACTGAATGTACACGTAATCGACTGGTCGAGAGTTCAAACCCCACTATCAACAATCACTTTTTGTGAAGATCATAATTTTATAAACTAATATTTATAAGAATAAAATACGCAGTACACAGAAAAAAGAACTGCCAGAAATTATTAGATCACTAGAGGGTACTGGTGTAGTAAAACCGTCGGAGTGGGGAGCGTGAGGTTTTTTCGTTACGGAATTTCTGGATTCGGTCCCCGCGCTCAAGGCTCGCGATAGAAGCTATGCAATAGCTTAAAAAAAACATTATTTTGTTGCCTTTATCCCATTAGCATCAGTTCGATAGTTTTTATATTGTTAACAAACAGAGGCACTGCCCCCTTTCATAAATACACAACACAATATAAAACATACTAGGGAGAAATATCTTGAATACCTACACCGCATCAGAACATTAGAGCTCGGCGTAACGCAAGAACGCGCGTAGTCCTTTGTGCGAATGATTGATGACGCACATCGCGTGATACCGACTATCAGGCTATCAACTCCGAGTACAGTCGAACAAACTATAACGCTACAAGGGTCTTTTGGCGGGTGGCCAATATCGGAATGCCGCCATCTTGTTTTGTCGAAACAATTTCGGTTGATTGTTTACCAACAACGCTCTCCTGTCAAAGTTATTTAGGCGCCGAGAGATCCTTGTAGCTAACTAATAACAGCCGCACGCGTCGATCGATCAAGGTTTAGCTAAGCTCGCCGCGGTTGGTCCGTCGATGGGTGACCATCTTTACAAAACCCCTCCATGCCTCGGAAAGCACGTTAAGCCGTTTTTCCCAATTATCATTTGTAGACCTTAGATAGTTGTTACGTATCATCAGAAGATAGATAGATAGATAGAATATTCTTTATTGCACACCATAAAAATTACAGATTAATATGTAGAAAATTTGACAAGGGGCAACACAAGAAGCCCGAAAGTCTGACAACTAGTCCCAGTAAATGGATTGTGGAGGACAGATAAGCAGTTGCTCCTTGTAAAATACTGGTATTCAGCTGCAACCGGTTAGACTGGAAGCTGACCCTTATATAGTTGGGAAAAGCCTAGCCTAGATGATGAGATCCTTGTAGCACTTCTATTTGGAAAAAAATATTAATCTTTCCACTAACAGTAAATAGTACATTATTGCAAAGGCCGGGAAATAGGCTATTGCAGGTCGAGTATTAGAGGCGAGGACTTCACAAATACGAGACAGGCAATTGCCATTTCCGCCGAGGCATTTTTTTGCTTTTCTCAAAAAAATAAGACATACAAATAAGACATACTTTCATGTATTTTTCTTTTGACTTCGCTGGAAGCAGGTTTTCCATTACCAATTTGGCTTCTGATCTTAAATCTGGTGGAGTACAATCAATCTCCATTTCACTCTCTGAACCGTGGGAATTCATTTTAATTAAATTTATATTTATTAAGTATTTAAATAACAAATCAAGACGAATTTTCAGCTTTGCCGCCAATTTTCTATTTGTCATCTGTGCCGAAAGGCAAACGCATTTACGGCTATACAGCCACGTGAACGCAATTTGTGCTAAGCAAAAAGACGTACCTACTTTGGTATGCCAAGAATGCTAGGAGATCCAATCAAAGAGTATTTATTAACCCCAGCACGCCATTTCATACAACATTTCTGGAGCGTTGTAATGTTCCAAATTCAAAAAACACTCCTGCAATGGATTTGATTTTCTTTGTCCGTAAATTCGATACTTCGCGTGTTCTTTTTTCGAAAATAATGACAATATCTCCATGCATGTTTGAGAAAATTAAATTTGAATGTGTGCGTAATTTATTACTTATTATCTAACTAAGGCCTATCATGCGGCCGTCTCATTTATTTATCAATTGTTTTGGTTTTGTTTTCCACTTTTATTTAATATCACACTATTTATGTATACATTCGTTATTATTTTTATGTGACACAAATTTATTTTATTTAAGTATGCATACACACTTTGCAATATAAAATTGATTTACGCTGGTTTTCAACTGGACCTGAAGTGTGAGGTTAAGTTGAAAACCAGCGTCAGGCACTAGTTGTCTGGAATTTTTGCTGAACTGGGCCTTTTTGGCGCAGCCGTGAGGCACACTTGCCACTTGCTTTGTGTTTAGTTTAAAATATGATGTTCCTGTATGAGTCCCAATAAATACTTTTTCTTTCTTTCTTTCTTTACCTCCTGCTAAATTCGTACATCGCACTATATACTTTTTTTTTTATCTGTTTTATATTGTATTGTGTCATGTGTGCCTTTTAGTCTGTGCTAAATAAATGTATTTTCTTTCTTGTCTTCTTTCTTTCTTTCTTTCTAATCACTAAGCTGAAGAGAGTGATGTCAAAGAATTGACCAAATACTGAGCACACTTACAGCGTTGTTTAAAAGTAGTTTCGAGTTAGCTGCCTGTACACCAAACAACTTGACTGACTGTACAAGAGGATCTATGCTCAACAAGGATCATTCAATGATAGTCAATGGAAAAAGGGCTTGAACTTGAAGTTTTCATGACGCTGATCGCGTGATACCGATCAACTCCGTCTACAAGAGGCTCAACAAGGATTACATATTGTCGTAGTCACTTTATTACCTAAGTATTTTTTTAATCTGTACAGTTCATTAAACCTGATTTGGTTTCCGTACGTCTTTTTCGGTTGACCACTGAGTGTGAGAGTCGAAGCCTTCTTGTCACAATCACGACGGGCAGCTGCCGACTTAGTTCTGTTCTGTGCTCGTGATTATAGATTCGTTGGGCTCCTTAAATCCTGAGTTGAGCTACACAATTACTGACAAATGCTTGCACTGATTGGACAGGTCTACTCAAAATTGTGTGGTTCTTTATTCAAAAAACCATTTCAGACACGGATCTACATGGTCCTCACATGATCTGACCAAGAGTATGTCTGGACTTTAAAAGAGACTTTCACCCCTGAGTTTGTTTCGCCATTTCTTCTGAGGAGTTATCAGATAGGAAATGTCGACTATGACGTGTAAAAGTGTATGCGATATCCTAATTACAGAATAAACGACTTCATTTAATTTCAATTTTGTTTAAAAAATTAATAATAACTCTTACGCCATATACTGAAAGAAAATAATTATTATTTCAAAAGCAATTAATTCTCATAATAATTGCCAGTTAAATACTATACTTTAATGCTCAAAATTGTACAGTTTATTTAATTTTAATACGCAGTCATTAATAGTTTTATTAAATTTATAAACGACTACCTTTTGCCCGCGGCTCCGCCCGCGTTAATGTCGGTTATCGCGTAAAAAAGTAGCCTATGTCCTTCTCCATATCCCAGGCTATATCTCTGCCAAATTTCATGACGATCGGTTCAGCGGTTTAGGCGTGAAAACGTAACATACAGACAGACAGACAGACAGACGGATAGACAGACAGACAGAGTTACTTTCACATTTATAATATTAGTATGGATGACTGTCCCGTTTGTTTATATTATGTTCTTCATTTAAGATTCAATGACAACTAATTTGTAGCCAACAATGTTAAAAATCGTTGAACATTCTTACAATAAGCATGTCCCAATTATCATCTATTCAATAGAAAACAAAACAAAACTCCCCTAATACTCAAAATAATAATCTTTTCAAATTAAATATTTCCTGCAAAGTTTTGCTAAGTAACGAAAGCTGTGGTGGGTTTCCAAAAAAATATCAGTTTTTTTTTTTTTAATACCATTATGTCTTTGTCTGTGCTAGGGCAAAATTCTCATCTAGTTCATCTACCGACCTCATCTAGTTTTTAAAACATGATTGACGAACCTAGTAACAGAAATAAAATCATTTATCATTCAACTTTATCCATCACATAATTACCACACACATGGATTTTCCACAGAGCTTAGTCCCGTATTACAGAACGTCACTCATACTCAAGCATTACTTAAAATTAGATTCAAGCCATTTGTTTGGTTGCAACTAGTTTTAAGTAATACTTGAATGCCGCCGGCCGCTTCTACGCACAGTGGCCAGCACATTCAGCTTCACTAAACTATCAAATTTCTCCAAACGATTTTAAACTTTAAAGTGTTGTTGATTAAGTTCAAAATCGAACGAGAAAATTTGACAGTTCGTTCAGAATCATGAGAGTGCGGCCTGCAGCTTCTACGTACACATTATGAAAGTAGTTTGTTCAGAATCGTTAACTTAATCTCAATCTCTCGTAATCGATTTCTGTCATTTTTTATTTAGGTAAATTTTTATCCCAAAAATAATGAAAACTACGTAAATTTAAAAAAAATGGACGAAGTACTTTTTTCTTATTTTTATAAATGGCATCTCGCACTTCAACCTAGGAGGTTGTCTACTGCTTAACTGCCTTCCTGTGGCTGCCTCAATGAATTAAGGCCTCCAGCCAGGGCATAAAACTTAAAAACTAAGCGACTATGCTAAAGGCACCCCCCTGCGAGGGTACGGACCTTGGCTTAGGGCGTCGCTGGGGGAGGACAACAAGGGACGGGCTGGATCGGATTATGATTATTTAGGGAAGAATTTAAAGCTACAGGCTCAGCAACATGTGCTGGCTCGAGCAAGGGTCGGGGCGTGGACGTAGCGACGGGCCTCGTTGGCGAGGACGATAGGACGGAGGCCAGGAGATGTGCTTTCTAACTGTAATAGTGGAGGGACTACTTTCCTGGAGGAGAGTGTTAGCGTCATCGGGGATGGACGAATTACTTACTGCGCTAGACTCTTATACTTGTGTTACTGTTTGCGTGCGTAGATTTGTAATGTGACCACAATTTTCTAAATAAACAATGTTTTATACTTAATAGTAAAAATCCAGTGCGAGTATTATGGATTATAACATAATATTCTAATTGCGGTGTTTGGTGATGTGCGTTAATTCCGGAACATGTTGTATAAAGGACAAGTTTCTAACCAGTGCGCAAATTTTTTTTGGTGGTTCAGAATCAGTAATAGAACATATGTATTTCCATTATTTATTCAATACGTTTTTTTTGTCCCTTCTTGAAATCAGGAAAATATAGATACATATAATTCGTAATAATATCAATGGGCGAGCGCACAGCGGATAGGTACCTACTACTGCGCACTGACCGCGCCGCCGGCGCGTCACGCGACGAGTATCCATTATACCAGTTTCAAAATAAACACCTTTCGTTAACGATAACTTATTTTTTTTGTACTAAGACATAACAAAATAAGAAATAGGTGTATAATAAAACACGTTTGATTTGTCAAAATTGGCGCTCTGTTTAAAAACTTTTCCTGTATCCGGCAAAACTAAAAAAAATGGCGTTGAAATCGCGTTTAGTTCAAAACTTCTGTCACGGACTGGCATTTAAAGACGTCATTTGTGTAAACATTGACACGCTTGGTTGATATGGAAAGTAATGAAAAAGTGTCGTGGTGAGGCGTCTCCGTACTCTGTGGGATTTTCCTATAGCGTTTAAAAATTCCCAGACCCCATTTGATACCCATTTAATCCGCAGAATCCTTTATAACATCCCTTGGCAATTTGGCATAAAAGACAACCACAAAACATCAATCCTTATCAAATGGCCGGGACCAGACAAAGAGACCACAAACGGACATGCCATCGAAAATGCGCGAAAAAGCCTACCAGCCAACTGCTATATAAAGGCCAATGGAAAATTGTTTTCACGCGTTCAAAAAACGCGTTTTTTTCACCCGCCAGCTCGTATTTTTGCTACAGAATGATTGATTTGAACTGTTGTTGAACCGAACGATAGAGATACACGGACGTTTTGAACGGATAGCTTGATGTTTTATTAGACATTAATTTTCTTTGGTTATAGACTTGATGGAGAGATTTTTGATTTTTGATAAGATAAAAAATTACTACCCATACATTGTATTTGCTGTTTATGAAAAAACCTAGACGCTACATTCGATCCATTCAAACTAGTTGTTTGATGCCCTATGATTCCTGTTGGGGATTCTTCGAATGAAACCAATGGTCGAAGTACTTCTTCTTTATTGTTGCTTCTTCAAGTGACGGCCGCCGACTGACTGACAGTCTTTTTTTTTTTGGTACGGACCTATTGCAGTTAGCTGAGAGCTTTTATTGCTTAACCCGAGCGTTGGCGTGGCCAAAAGGGCCTCTCGCCTGTAAACAAAAACTTAAACTAAGTAGCACAGCTAAGGGCGTCCCATAGTGGGACTCGGACCTAGCCTTAGGGCGCTACTGGACACTGAACAAGAGAGGACTTGTTGCATCTGGTTATTATTATTATTAGGGACGTTATTTAAGTCTATTTGCACTGCGCGGGCGGGCGGGTTCAAGGGTCGGGGGGGGGGGGGGTACTGCCAGTCTTACAATGGCGTCTTATTTATACAATTTTTGGCTATGGAATAATCATACAACTAACGCCATCTACTGGACACGCCCATATTACGTAACTTATTATTGACCAATCAGAGCCAAGCAAACAAAATTCGACACTAAGCTTTAGTGCGTCGAACCTTTACCGTAACGAGGCCCGTTCTACTTTCTTATTTAATTTTCCCTTGAATTCTGGTACCTCGCTATGGTAAATTCACAAAAACATACGTTATATTACTAATTACAATCTAATTAGATTAACTACACGTAATGGGATTACCTTTGAAATGACACTAATTAGACTCTTATAGGTCTTATACAAACTTAATTAGAGACACATAAAAACATCGTTCATAATCACTATACTTACATGATTCTAAGTTCTAGTTATAGTAAAATATAGCTCTATTTGAGAGTCTTATTAACACAACAGTCTTAATACAACAAACGTGATTTTTTTTGCCGTTTTTATAGATAATGGTACGGAAGCATTCGTGCGCTAGTCCGACTTGCACTTGGTTTTTTTTTTAAACATGTACACTTTTATTATTATTATTTCAAGACTCAATCAACCAACTCAGCCTATCGCAGTCCACTGCTGAACATAGGCCTCTCCCATGCTGCGCCACAACACCCTGTCCTCCGCCTTCCGCATCCAGTCTATCCCAGCCACCTTTTCGAGGTCGTCGGTCCATCTAGCGCACTACACTTGCCGATACGCGGTCTCCGCTCCAGAACTAGTCTGCTCCACCGGCCATCTGCATCGGTCCTTCGGCAAACATCGCCACCCCACTGCCACTTCAGCTTGCTTGTCCTGCAAGCTAAGTCGGTAACTCCGGTTCTCTTCCGGATAATTTCATTCCTGATTTTATCCTTCAAAGAAACTCCGAGCATAGCCCGCTCCATAGCGCGCTGAGCGACTTTAAATTTGTAGACCAGCACGACTGTCAGTGTCCACATTTCGGCACCGTATGTCATAACGGGCAGGATGTACTGGTTGAAGACTATAGTCTTCAAATATTGCGGTATAGCCGACGAAAAGACTTGACGGTGTTTTCCAAACGCTGCCCAGCCCAACCGGATCCTCCTGTCAACTACTTTCTCAAAGTTGTGTCTACCGAACTGGATGACTTGCCCTAGGTAGACATATTCCTTCACAACTTCGAGAAGTGACCCTTCGATGTGGATTGGACTTGGCAGGACGTGTGAATTGTACATGACTGTCGTCTTGTCCAAATTCATGGCGAGGCCAACCCGCCGAGAGATTTCAAGACTATTAGTTCGTAAAATATGGTATACATATTTCACTGTAAACTAATTCAAACTACTCAAACTTACAATCAATTTATCTAGACTTTGTCCAACTATCTTGGGGTCGGCTTCCAGTCTAACCGGATCCAGCTGAATATTAGTATTTTACATGGAGCGACCACCTATCTGACCTCCACAACCCAGTTACTGGGTACCTAACACAATAACCCATGGTAAGACTGGTTGTCAGACTTTTGGGCTTCTAACTACCCGTAATGACTGTCAAAGATGTACTAATGACAGCCCGGACCAACGACTTAACGTTATTTCCGAAGCATGGAGGAGTCACGATATGTAATTGATGGTCACCCATCCACGAACCAACCGCGGCAAGTATAGCTTCACCTCCGATCGGCCCGTGAGGCTGTTATAATTTAGCCTCGAGGCTCTCTAATATACTATACCTTAGGAATCGTACACATAGCGATCCGTTTTAGAGGTCCGTTATTTGATGGCGTATGTAGTTGTATGAGCGAGTTCACACACACAACAGTATTCCGGATTCAGTAATCATGTCGCTCCGGTTCAATTCTGATCCTTTAAAACGGATCCAGTAAAAACGGACCTATGTGTGTATTAGCCCTTACACAAAACAATTATTATAAGTCTGTTGTGCGTGACTTTGTATTGTATAGATTCAGACCTATTACTAAAAAACTAATATATTTGTAGGTACACCAATTTTATTGGGGACATAGAGCTCAACTAAAATAAGACCTTAATTGTAATACCTATGTTCACAAATAAAGATTAATTAATTGATTGATTGAGCATGTGTCCGGATAAACAGTATCTGCAAGATAAATGCTTGAACGGAACTGTACTTTTATGAAATTATGTACCAGTTATGTTAACCGGAACATACTCGAAGGTAGTGAAACAGGTCATAATTATAAACCAAGTAATAAATAGACAGTCAGAAAAAAAAACGCATATTTGCGGTAAACATGACGCAAAAAAATAACACAAACACAAAAAAGAACAAGTTGGATGAAAATAAATGCGTCACATCCACGCAAAACGGATCGCGCGGAACGGATTTGATGAGTAGTTATTAAACCACTGTCGCACCTGCTCCTCGAATATCTAGTGTAAAAAAGTCTATACCCAAAGTCTCAAATTCAGATAATTTATGTAAACAAAGGGGATAACATAACAAAAAAATATCTTCGTAATGGTAATTCACATAAAATTGCGAAAAAAGAGGTTCTATTTTCTTTTAAGAACTGATTTTAAGAAATAATAATTAAAAAATAATCATACCGTAATTATTTTCATAAATTTTCGGTTTTAAACAAAGTTATTAATAAAAGGAGATTTTCTGGTATACGAGTAACATATTTTATGATACTGGTAACAATGCAGGAGATCCAAACATTTTCAAATTTTTTACATCTTTAACAACACTAATATTACAACTCTCATAAATAGATAGATATTGTAAGTAGCATATCTAGCCTCATTTTAGATGAAAACGGCTGTAAACTGTTTCGATTGGAAATCAATTTTGGGACGCCTACGTCTATTACTGGGCTTTAAAGGTCTGATTATGACTATCGTATACCGTGTCTCCGACACACTACAAAAACATTGTTTGGCAACGGTATTTTGTTTGCATAGTTCTTATAATTAATTCACTTTAATTTTATCGATGATTATTTACAAAAACATTTAATGATAAAATGTTTTGCACCACTGTCCTGTCATTTTGACAGTGACATTTCTTGACATTACTTTGTTTACATACATTATCTGAATTAGAGACTTTGGGTATAACAAGTTCGCCTATAATATCGTCCGTGTGTCAGCTAGTCGTGAAGCTATTGTTAGCCGTTCCCTCATAAAACATTACTCGCTGCATTCATATCTGAGAGGAAGCACTTTTTAATAATTATAGATGGTTTCTACTTTAATCTACTGCTGTTCGGCGCGTGACGTTTTTGAAATAATCTTATTTCAGTCGGGTTACTAAATAAATTTTAGTCGGGGAACGTATTTTATATACAAATTAGAGATTTTTTTTTTCGAAATCGGTCTAGCCGTTCACAATTAGTGAACGGCTAGACCGATTTCGCTAATTATTTTTTTGTTGTGTTTGTTATTGTCAGAAGGTTGGACAGTAGGTAGGGTAGGTAGGGTAGGGTAGGGTAGATAGGTAGGTAGGGTAGGGTAGGGTAGGGCAGGGTAGGTAGGTAGGTAGGGTAGGTAGGGTTGGGTAGGTAGGTAGGGTAGGTAGGGTAGGGTAGGGTAGGGTAGGTAGGTAGGTAGGTAGGTTAGGGTAGAGTAGTGAAGTTTATACTATATTTCCTTTTCGCGTAGACAAACTACCACAGTCAAATAGCTTTTGACAGAATGAAGTCTGTCGGGTCAACTAGTTTATCTATAAATAAATAATAATTCGTGGTTTTTAAATTCCAGTATTTAAACGTCTCTGATCATCAGGTTAATCAAAATCATATTATGAACCGAAACAAACCAGTCTCCCTCGTAAAATACATTACCGATAGAAATGACAGCACACATGATCTACTGGCTAAACCAACACTATGATATATGCAGTTACCCTGTGTCAATACAAGAGCTATTACGAGTTCAATTTTGATCCACAGATAATGGCATTTTTATATTTTCTAGTATTTGATCATTGCCTCGAAATTTATACCATCCATACTAATGTTATAAATGTGAAAGTAACTCTGTCTGTCTGTCTGTTGCGTTTTCATGCCTAAACCGCTGAACCGATCGTCATGAAATTTGGCCGAGATATAGTCTGGGATATGGAGAAGGACATAGCTTACTTTTTTACACGATAACAGACATCCACGCGGCCGGAGCCGCGGGCAAAAGCTAGTAAAGAATGCTAGTATATTATTGGTCTCAAGTTCGGGCAAATTTTAAGCAGCTGTATGGCTCGTTTACATTAGTCGATAACTCAGCCGATACACAACATGAAGAGACTCTCCGCAGGCGAGGTAATTACTAATGAAAGTCATAAGTCACTAACTGGTCAGTACACCGTCTGCGGGGAATCCTCGTAGCGGGCGTAGCGACCAATGAACATCATCAATCGGTAAAAAGCCTGCGGAGACTCACACCCAATGAAAATGAGCCTTCAAAGCAACTGACAAACGGGCTGTGCAGGTTCTCCGTATACCGCAATCGTTACTTATCGACTAATGAAAACGGTTCCCCGAATACGGGCCCTAGGGCATGCTTTTCATAAATCTTCAGCCTTCTACCTGATGCTGTCGGCTGTTCTACGGCTCGACGCTGCTACAGCGTCAGCCGAGAACAGCCTTGTGGGCCACTACTGGCTCCCACGTGACCGCTACAACTACTGCCACCGCTCCTCCAGCACCTGGGGCGGTGAGCGCCGTGCCACGTGGACACTACAGCCACTACCTGCACCGAGGGCGGCGATCACCGTTTGCTCCCTGCCTACACTGCCTCTATGGTGCCAGCCGGATGGTCCAGCCCAGGACAGTACTTCTCCCTTCTAATTTCTCTTCAGTGAAAGAACTCTTAAGACAAGAACTTACCCCCTGAACCAATGTAAACTAATAAACGTGATAATAAGTGGTATCTGTCGTATTTATTTTCTTAACACTAAATTACCAATGAAAATGAGCCTGTTGTCTGGATTTATGCTCGATTAATGGCAATGGCAGTGGATAGTTTGTGATGGCACATTGGTTATGGCCTCACCTCTCATGCACGACTTTGTGGATTCAAAACCGAGCAAGTACCAATCTGACCTTTTCAATTCATAGGTAGGTATGTACTTTATAAGTTAAAACATCGTGAGGAAACCTGTACTTATAATGAATATCTGAAATCGGCAATCCGCCCTGAGTAAGCGTGGTGATTAATGCTCGAGCCTTTTCTATATGAGAAGAGGGCTTTGTCTTGCAGTGGGACAATAATAGGCTGGTTACTATTCATGGCAATAGGCTTGACTTCTTTTACATGGGACTTAAGAGGCTTATCACAAACGTGCGTTGGCTAGTCAATAATGCATCGCATTATGTAGTAATTTGGCAGTTGTAAATAGTTTATTTGAAGTTTTATAAAAAAAAAAAAAAAATCTATATGAATTTTTATTTCTTATGAACTAACGGTTATTCTGGCATCAATTTTACGCAATAATATTGATGTAGTAAGGAGAAATTTACAGTTAATTCTAAGCGTTTTTAGTAGTTTTGAACGGGATTTTTTTATCGATTCCATACATATTTCAACATTCTGAGACCACTATGTACGAAACTATTATTTAAGAGATATTAATATATATATATATATATATATATTTAATTTCATTTGCTTATGTTCAATCCACGAGCTCGAAAAAGTGCCGTTGCGCACTTTATGAAAAACTTGCTTCGGAATTTTGGCTTTATATAAATACATAAGAAAAAAATGGGAAAAAGGAGACCGCTATGAACTATACTAATAACTATTCTCCAACATTTAATAAGTAAAAGTTGTCGAAGTCTTACAGTTTCTCAGAATAAGAAAGGCAAAGTTGGTCATTTAACGCAAAAATCACGGTTGAAATGTATTAGGCCTCTTAACACATAACTATATAGTAGGTTCTTACTTTACAGCTTTGCCTTCCCCTTTGAAGAATACAGGCGTGATTTTATGTTATGTTTATAGGGATGCCAGACTTATTACGGCCTTAAACCTTCTGTTCAGGAGAAGAGGCCTTTGCTCAAGAAGAATCAAAAGAGCCCAAACTCGATGGGGTTGCGTTGTTTTATTACAGAGTTCCCACAGCTGCCTTCCGTAGCTTACCGTCCCATCAGGACCAGGCCTGTGCCGGAAGGCGCATACGTGTTCCACGCGCGCCTCAAAGAGATGTCAGCAACGATGAGGGGGCCCATTAGGGCCCAAGCTTGCCGGGTCAACGGGATTGCCCGAAAGGTGTACCGCTGCCCCGGAACATAAAGGGCCAAGGAAGGAACACGGGTGGGTTTTAGTCAGTAAGAATCTGACACTCCCTTCCGCTCGACACAGAGCGGGAGGGGTCATTTGATGATTTCCCATCCTCAAAAGAGAAAAAAAAAGGGGTGCCACCTTCTGGCCACATCGTCAGACCCTGGATATCATCTAGGACTGCACTGGGAAAATTACGTGCTGATAATATTACTACCTCGTCTGCGATAATATTTTCTACCTACAAAGCGCTAATTCATGCAAGTACCTACTCTACGTTTTCAAGTTTATAATTAGTATAGTTTGTATAAACAGCACGTTTTTAAGCACTTGTGATCAGCATTGTATCCTAATTAAAGTGGTCATTGTGTTTATATGAGGTAGACATCCGGTATCAGGTAAATAGGTTTTCCCAGTTAGGTCCAATATAATTCTTATCGATGCTCTTCTGTTCTCCTAGAATCTTGAAGCCTGTTCTGTTCCTCATAAACAGACTTAGGATGGCAATCATATCGTTTTGGACAAATAGCACATTCACCTCAGATTTCTTAAAACGAAAAGTCCCAATCTGCTGATGAGACAATCCTTTAGTATATAACAATTTACTTGGTGACACCTAAATATTTTGAAAACCTTTGCAAGACTATTCTTGCACAAGCTTTCAAAATATTTAGTCTTAGGGCCGATTTTTCAATCCTCAGATAAATAATCGAATAGTGTTTATTCCCTAGATAGCATGAATCTGTATATTTCAATAGCCAGATACCCTTATCTGACGAGTTAAGCCTGTAATTGAGGAATAAAGTTAACTGTCCCTTCAAGCATCAGTTAGTAGCTTATTCTAGGGAATAAACAATGTATTGACGTTTTTTTTTTTTGTTTGAGGTTTTATTGTCCGCCATCTGTTCTATACAATTCCTGTCTGTGTAGAGTCATCTTTGTCTTTTTTTCCTTATTTACGCGCTCGTAGGTACTTTAATTTTAATGTTTTGGCCGTACATACTACAGATTCACTCGATGTGTCGATGCAGCATTGAAAGTGTTTACAAGTTTATTCCAAGTATAATCTTTTTCTCCGTTGTTCACAGCGTCGTCAGTTTATTTATTTTAAATTACTGACCGATATTTGTTCACTAATTCTGACTGTAAGCACAAAAGAACAAAAAACAAGTGTCTTTATTCTTCAGGTAAAAGTTAGTCAAAATCTCGTCAAAATGTCAAGCAGAAAATGTTTTGTTTCTATTCTTGTCTAACACATTGAATACTGTATCTGTGCATGTCGCTTGCACATTGATAGTGTGAAGTTCGGTTTAAAGAACTTTATTTCTCATTAAGACAATCGTCACATACATGAGAACAATAAATCTTATTACTAATTATATTAGATCAGTGCGGGTAGAAGAAAACAAAACAAAAAATAAAAGTATGATCACCTACAAAATTGGAAGCGAGTTCACTGCAAGTTGGTTAGCAAAGACCCCAGGTAACAATTCTTCAGATATTAAACGATTGAAAAATTTAAAATATTTGTTCGTCTGGTAAACAGCCAGATAATTTTATACGCTAGGTAGCTATTCGACGTTTTAACTGAGGATTGAAAAATCGGCCCTTAGTAGTTTAAGTATTTAGTTTTAGTGGGTCAATAGTAGATTGATATTTTCAAGGAGCTTATGTTGTTCTATATATATAAAGATCACTAAAGACCCGCCCCTGCTTCGCATGGTTTATGACTACATTGAGATTTCTCTATTGTATTTTAGTTTTTAATATTAATGTACACATAAACCTTCCGAAATAAATTATCTAAATGATTGTGAAAGCCGCATCAAAATCCGATACGTAGTTTAGAAGAACAACGCGGTCACATAGTCGGACACGCAAAGCGACTGTAATGTATAAAATAAATAAAATTGAGGGCTGTTTGTGATGTCAAAAAACAGCTTTTTACTAAATGCATATGAAAATATATAAGGTGTACACGAAATATTTTAAGAGGACCATTTATAGGTGGTAAAAAAGCCATAGCAGCGAATTTTTTTTTTTTTATCTAAGGTTTTATATTTTTACATAATTACTAATTTTAAAATTGCTTAAGACATTTTGCAAAGGAGTTGCATTTACCAAAATTTTACCTATTCTGTGAATGACCCGCCCAGACGCGGCAATGGTGGCGGCACGAGCGCGGTGAATTTTGATAATTAATGATCATATCAAGTAATTTAAAATTATTTAATTTTTTAAATAATATACTCAGATTTTTTTAAAAATCATTTACATGGCTTCTTTACCACCTGTAGGTGTATCTCTTAAAATATTTCGTGTTTGAATAGATACACCCTATATACGATATTTGACCAGACTTTCACTGGCAGATATCTGATGTTATAAGAAGTAACTTAAAGCCATCCAGGCGATGCCGCAGGCAGCAGCTTGTTTATAATGTGTCTAGATGAGTAAAGCTTCTATTTTAGCTGTTTTAATTATAATTTATATAAAATAAATATTCTGTCACTTACATCATTCGTAGGCTGAGGCACACTAATCTCAGTAAAGTTTAGTTCATTTTCAGTAACTCCAGTATTATCGTCAATTGTAGACGATATTGTAGTAGGAATGTACAAATTTTCTTCATTGGTTGTATCTTTATATATATCCACATAATCTATGATAGGGTAGTCAGTAGAATTGTCCTCATTTGAATCGTAATATGAAGTGTCGAATTCTTCAAGTCCAAAAAGTTCATTATCTTTTTCACTACCCAGTTTAGTTATGAGTCTATTGGTTTGTTCCGTTTTATTTTTAGTATTTTCTATTTTTTTCTGTTTAAGATTTTCTGTAGTTGTAGGGATTGTAGGTTTTGTGATTATGGGTACAACTGTAGTTGTAGTAATTTCTTCATTTTTACTTGTGGTTTCTTGTTTTTTATCATTCGGTTCTTCAGTCAAATCGACGTCGATTTTAGCATTCCCTTTCTCAAAGTCCACGTTAAAGTCGAAGCTTTTAACAAATATTTTAGTTTTATTACTAACATGTTTAAAAACAAAATTAGTGTCATTTAATCTGCTTTCAAACCAACTAGTTAAATGTAGTAGAATTTGATTCAAATCTTCGACTGCTACATTTTTTATTTGTTTGAACTTAGGCACTTCTAATTTAATATCAATATTTTCAAGAACTGTTGTGTCTTTTAGAATATCACCTACAATTTCAGAAGCACATTTTGAATTATCACAATCACTTTTAACACTATTGAAGAACACTGCACATACAAATATTGGTATTATTTTTTTCATATTTACTAAGTATACGTGAACACACTACATAAGATGTTATACAAATGCATACTATGAATTGTTTTGCTGTACGTAACATTATTATTTAACATTCTCTATCAACCTTATCTTCTTTATTTTAAGGTATATATTCGATTGTTTCTTTTGTTTTTTGAAAGATGTCTTCACCTTGAAGTTTCGTGTCTTCATTGACTTTGATGGACGATCACAATAATTAGTGAAGATTGTGAGGACTTATTGATAGGAGGAGCGGAAAGCGGGGTCATATACTGTTCGTAATCGAAATGGTGGTCTATTTTCCATTTTCAGCATGTTGATAATTGATGCTTCAAGTTTGACAACACAGGACATTTTGAAAAGATATTCATAATACGTTGAAGCTATAGTATCTGAAAATAAGTATATAGCAACACCTATTTATCTTTTTTTTCCGTTAAAAATCTGTCAGTAATTCTTTTAAATCCTGGTTTCATCACGACACTTTACTATGGGTACTGATTTTTTTTTTTTTTCGCCATTATAAAAAAATAATGCATGCATTGAGTTTACTTAACACTTAAAAGCTTTTCAAATTTGGAACTTAAAAAAATAAAACAATATTTAACCACACTTCCACAACATTTCTCCCACAAAAAATAATTCCTAAGCAAATACCACCACGCACAACTAATTTATTAACAAAATAAATATAGTGAAGTCGAGGCTTCACTGAGGCTGTGGCCTTAAAGATCAAACCTTTGACAGACTGGTCACGATCACGAACTGTAAGATTTTAATTGTCCAGGCCAATTATTTGGTCATTGTGATTAGTGGCTCAATGTGGCCATTGATGGGTATTGATGGTCGAAGAACTTTGTGTTTTAATAGGCTTCTAAGGGCTTCGTATTTAATAAGGCCCCTTTGAGTTCCTGTGGTGTATGTAACATGTTAATGATAGCTGTTTATTTATCAGTCTTATAACCAGACAAAAACAATCTAGAAAAGGTAAAGGTAAGAAATAAAACTCTTGAAAAGGTGTGTGGAAATAGGTTGTCATTGTATGGGCATGCACTGAAAAAATTGCACGCCAATCAAGTGACTTTTTAGGTTGATGGACGATATCATGTTTAGATTAATCAAAATCTTAGTTAAGTTGATCATCACGACATGATTGCAGCAATACTAGTCCAAATGATTGAACGCTCAAACAAGTTTCTCGATTACTCTTAACATGACATCATTGTAGAAGAGTAAAAAAGAGACAAGTTAAAAAAAAAATAACTGTAACAAAGTAAGTTAGTTGTGTCAATCAAGCATTTTGATTACTTCAATAAAGATCATTGAAACTTTAATCTAATAATCTTGGTTGGAGCAACTATGTTTTGACTTGATTGCTGCAAATAGGTTTTGTGATAACTCCAATCAAGATCCCTCAAATCTCACTCAAATAAAAGTAGTAGCTGTGATCATTGTGCTTGATAGGCTCAGATGCAAACAAGTTACTTAGTCAATCTAAACAAAATCTTGATTGTGGCAACTACTTTTTTTTTTTTCAGTGTGTGATGCGGAGGAATGAGAGAAATGTAGTCAGGAAAGTTTTGAGTATGAATGTGTATGGCTATACGAGTAGGGGAAGACCAAAGCAACGATGAATAGACATGTTGCGCCGACCACAAATAAATTGAAAGAAGGTTAGGAGTATGATGATATCTAGACATAAATTGGGATATACATAGAAAAGTCACAATTTAGGGTAAGTGTATTGCTAACTAAAGAGTCATCTGCTGCCAAAAGACTGTGATATAATATCTGACCTTGAATAGTCTTCTCAATCAATAATTTTCAATTCATCATCAATCAGTGATTTTCTGTTTTTCCGGGAAAGTTTAACGTTTATAATAAGCACGGCGAATAAACCATTGCCTATTTATTACACAGTCCACTTTAATTTGCTCCCCGCGCTAACAGACTACCTATTATATGTAAATATTATGAAAAGGTGGTCTTCCCCATACATTTCCACAACCATGTGCCCTTTTATGCAATCTTTCATGAACACAATACATGGTAGTATTAGATATTACAAACAGTGCCACTGTGAATCTTGAAGCTACTTTCAGACTACGCTATAATATAATAGCATATAGTATATAGCTCATAGCACAACAATATCGCGCACCATACATTCCAATAATATATAATACAGTACAGTGTGAACGTGTCCATAACAATGTACGGACGACAATGTATGTACGGACGACGCCACACAGAGCCGTCCCTGCTCGGCGCGACGGTAACCGTGGCTCTGTGTGGCGTCGTCCCTATTATCTAGTACAATACAACCGCTCAGCGTCGCGTCGCCGTCCCGTCCCGCCGCGCGCCGCGCCGCGCCCGCTGTATGCAGAGACCTTAAGTCATAATCTGCCTAGACTTTTCCCGACCAGGTCGGGGTCAACTTCCAGTCTTACCACATTCAGCTGATTACCAGTATTTTACATTGAGCGACTGCCTCCACAACCCAGTGACTGAGTAATACGATAACCCTCGGTAAGACTGGTTGTCAGACTTTCGGGCTTCTGACGACCCGTAATGACTTTCAAAGCTCCACGAATGACATCCGGGACCAACGGCTTAACGCACTTTCCGAGGCACGGAGGCGTCTTGGTATGTAAAGATGGTCACCTATCCTAGAACTAACCGTGGCAAGCATAGCTTAACCTGTACGATCGACCCGTGTGGCTGTTATTACTTAGCCATGAAAAAAAGTATACAATAATAAATTATTACCTCGTTACATGTACGAAGCTACGTAATAATAGTACATTATGATACATGTGTAATGATCAATGCACACGCGTTTCATACGACGTTTTTCAACACACTTGCGAGGAAAAAAACAGACTTGTATTGTTATTAACTTTATGGAAAATGGCGTTAGTTTTGTTTTTCCGCGCGCCGCGCAAGCGATGCGCGCGCAGGTGTAAATAAAGGCACTGGCAAAACCTCTAAAGAGCCTTTATAAAAAAAAAAACTAAATAATGTTTAGACTGATCATAGTGCTGTCGTATGTCAAATTGTAGTTAGTATGAAATTAGAAAGTACTCGTATTGGCATAGAGAAATATACATTTGTTCAGTGAGAATCCGCAATAATAGAACGCCAGTCGGGGTCTTTTTCGTTTGGTTCCAGGAAGGACCACAGACAATTTAAGGAAAATTTTTAGCTTATTTTGGGACCAAGGACAATACAGACTATTAAAAAAAAGTGAAATATGGCATTATTGGCTCCAGCATTATGGAAGTTTCTTTGATGAGATTAAAAAAAGCGCAACTATCCGACTAGTAAATAGTTATTTGTGGCGTTACAACACTAGGGCGGTAACGTAAAGTAAAAAGCACGCGTTTTTAATACACTGTATTATGGACCTAAAAGCGGTTCATTAAGAGCCACTACGAGCAAGTGTGTTGAAAACGAAATTGTGGTGTAATTTCTATTCAGCATGTTGATAATTGATGGTGCATTAGCAGATTCATCCATCCAAACTCATTCATACATAGTAGTTACATACCTACTCGAGTTATTATTTCAGGCGACGATAACCGACTTTTAATGATTTTATACTGAAGATCACGTCTAACCGAGTATGGTTAAAATCAATCTGCCTAGCCTTTTCCCAACTATGTTGGGGTCGGCTTCCAGTCTAACCGGATTCAGCTGAATACCAGTATTTTACATGGAGCGACTGCCTATCTGACCTCCACAACCCAGTAACTGGGTAACACGATACCCCTTGGTAAGACTGACTGTAAGACTTTTGGGCTTCTGACGACCCGTAACGACTGTCAAAGATCCACGAATGACAGCCGGGACCAACGGCTTAACGTGCTTTCCGAGGCACGGAGGAGTCTCGGTATTAAAGATGGTCACCCATCCACGGACCAACCCCGGCAAGCGTAGCTGAACCTGACGGATCGACTTGTGCGGCTGTTATTACTTAACCACGAGCTCCTCAACCGAGTATGGTTAATGATTTGGAAATAATATATATTAAATTAGAGCATTTTCTTAATAACTTAGTATATGAATATTTTAGATTATGTTTATATTATATAGTGAAATTTCTTTGAAGTGAAAACTTCTTTAGGCGCGTTGAGCGATTTATGTAGGGGAAAAACTTAATATGGGTTCGCGATCGTCACCGAACGCTTTCCATGAGTTATATGTATACTGTGTATATATGGGTACTTTTTGGGTGAACAAAAATCATGGAACTCGCGTCATCGTCACCGAACGCTTTCCATGAACTATATGTATTAAGGAACAGTTATTCCAAAGTTTTGTGTTTTCAGTTCTGTCGGCAGTCCTTATGACTGCGATTTTTTTTTTGTGTTTAATTTTTCTACCAGTTTTTAATGCTCCTTTATTACTGTTTGTATTTCCTGTGCGTGTCCCATATAAAATATTTTTCTTTTTCTTTCTTTCTTTCTTTCCATAGTAGGTGCACCCACATTTCGCCAGTTGATTTAGATTAATTAGATTAATTTCTACTACGAAGAAATAATTACAAAACATTCTCTGTGATGAAGCAAACTTAATAAAATTGTACGTAATGCATGAGAATTTGGCCAGTTTCGTAACAATGCAGTAAATGCTCATAGTTGAGTCGTTTGATGGAAGATAAGGCGTAATGGATGACGGAACATGCGGTTATTGCTAATTAAGACCTGTTAGTCTCAATTTTTATTGGTGTTATGAGTAATAACTTGCTTATTAGTGCACAACAACTGTGTAAAGCATGTCTCAGAAAAGTGTGGTCAAAATCAAAGGTACATACAGACCATCAAACTGAACAATTTTTTCAAAGTCAAATCAATGTCAAACCATTTATTTCAAATACGCGCATAAAAGGCACTTTTGAACGTCAAAATTAACAGAAAAATAGATCTGATTCTAGTTGCCCCTTCCAAAAGGTAGTTTCGCTTTTGTGGTAGTACTCTGTTCAGCTTTTGGCCATAGAAAAAAACGATTTTGTATGGAGATGCGTACGCATCCGTTCAGCTTATCCGCGTATATTAGATGCGTACGCATCTCCATATAAAATCGCTGTTTTAACCAAAACCACCAAACCAAAAGTTACGTTATTTTTAAGAAGAAAGATTTCTGCACGGAGTCAATATTTGTATGCCTATAATACGATAGTTATCCTAGTTCTGGCTGTTTGTGTTTGTAAACGAGTGTTCTGATTTAGTTCGAAACTCCACTTCCCCAACTTGTTCTTTTAGTCCCGTATTAAGGCTGCTACAGACAGGCGCGAGACGCGACGCGACACAAAAGCACCGCTCATCGCGCTACACTCTGTGACTTTGTGTCGCGTCGCGTGTCGCGCCTGTTTGTAGAAGCCTTTACAGAACGTCACTCAATACTCAAGTATTATCTAAAACTAGTTTCAACCAATCAATTGGCTTGAATCTAGTTTTAAGTAACGCTTGAGTATTGAATGACGTTCTGTAATACGGGCCTTAGTGTTTGTGTTCTCTCTTGGAGTTATGTTTACCGCAAATAAATTTATTTACACCCCTTGTCAAATTTTCTACATATAAAATATTAAATCTACTATATAAAAATAAGTCGGGTTTTCCTTCCTGACGCTATAACTCTAGAACGCACGAACCGATTTCCACGGTTTTGCATTCGTTGGAAAGGTCTCGGGCTCCGTGAGGTTTTTTTTTTTTTTTATGGTTTTTACGAAAAATTAGGGTAGGGTAGCGTAGGGTAGGGTAGGTAGGTAGGTAGGGTAGGGTAGGGTAGGGTAGGTAGTTAGGTAGGTAGGTAGGTAGGTAGGTAGGTAGGTAGGTAGGGTAGGTAGGTAGGTAGGTAGGTAGGGTAGGTAGGGTAGGGTAGGGTAGGTAGGTAGGTAGGTAGGTAGGTGGGTAGGTAGGTAGGTAGGGTAGGTAGGTAGGTAGGTAGGTAGGGTAGGTAGGGTAGGGTAGGGTAGGTAGGTAGGGTAGGGTAGGTAGGTAGGGTAGGGTAGCGTAGGGTAGGGTAGGTAGGTAGGTAGGTAGGGTAGGGTAGGGTAGGGTAGGTAGTTAGGTAGGTAGGTAGATAGGTAGGTAGGTAGGTAGGTAGGGTAGGTAGGTAGGTAGGTAGGTAGGTAGGTAGGTAGGGTAGGTAGGGTAGGGTAGGGTAGAGTAGTGGAGTTTATACTATAGCTTTTGACAGAACGAAGTCTGTCGGGTCAGCTAGTAAATCTATAAATATTGTGGTGTGCAATAAAGAGTATTCTATTCTATTCTGTTACATTCTTTTTTCTTTCTTTCTGTCTTTATTTATTTTTAAAATCTTTTATAAAATTAAAATAAAATAAAATACATTTATTTCGAGCAACCTTAAGTCATATTTGGAGTGAAATACAGAAACAGTGTTAAACTTAAATTGGAACCACTGCGTCATAACAAGTTAAAAAATCTTTCATTTAAGGAACTTTAGACCTTATCTCCAAGCAATAAAGCCTACTCAAATGATCGACCGAATTTACGTTTTTATCGTTTTACGTTTAGTCGGGACAACTACTTTATAAAAAATTACATAGCATAAGCAACCTATTATTTTCCCACTGTTGGGACGCAGGCCCCCTCTCTTCGAAAGGGTGTGGGCGCGCCACGCGGGCTCAGTAAGGGGTTGGTAGATGACACATGTCTTCGAGTTTTGGTTCGAGTTCTACGATGTTTTCCTTCACTTCGTCGCAGTGGTGATAAGATAATTTATACAAAGTAAAGCGACTGTCTGGGTTCGAACCTACGACCTGTTCGTAAATCGAGGCCGTTACCACTGGACGAAAACTGCTCTCAAAATGACATGGTATATATATTGCATGGTTTTAACTAAATTTATATTACTTAATTTATAATATAATTTAATTTTATAATATATGTATATTTGTCTTACCTATTATTTATTATTCTAATCAGGGTGTCTGAGGGCTTGCGTTTATTCCGTTACACGTTTTATATGTAGACTTAAGGCGAGGTTCTTCAAGGAAATGTAATTTTAATGTCATTTTATTCAGAAACGGTAATGATTCAACACGTAAAAAAATTATATGTTGCTTTTGAGGCCTTTTTGTAGGTACGTCGGGTACTCGTTACATAATTGGATAAAGTTCGCACGATAGAGAAAAAATCCATACATACTAAGGGTATGTATGGATTTTTTCTCTATCGTGCGAACTTTTTTCTAGTAGATTAAAATCATTTTATTTCAATATTATACCACATTATGTATTGAAAATTACATCAAATTAAACGTCTATGATGATGTAATGTCCGTCGGGTTTAACATTGTTAATATCGTAAAACATACAATTTTCAACCTTAAATTAACTAAATTCACGGCACAATTTACTCGCGCCTAGCTGCCATCTCTAGAACAAAAATGCACGCTCGAAGATCCTCGCCTTAAGTATACACCTGTTAATTATTATTCCCAATGGTTACCACAATTTACATTTAATAAGAAACTTACCAACATCTGTAGTTTCCAAGGTTTCCCTGTCACCATTTCAACGTCTTCCGATCCTCTAGTACTTAGATTGCTCACATCAACTGAATCTCTCATCAACCTTGTATCTTCTTCGTCGTCCACCAGCTCGTTTTCGTTCGCTCTTGTCGTTAGTACCACTGGTTCTTCAGTAACCTCGTCAACCTTCGAATTGAGATCGTCACCAACCAAATAACCTTCCTTTGTAGTACTGTGTTCAGGTATATATTCCTCTGTGACCATTTCTGTAGTTTCTATTGTATCTAGTGCAGTTGTATTAGGTTCTTCGTCAACAAATCTTTTTGAATTTATTTTTGGAGGTTGCACTGTGTAATATTTTTTTGTTACAGCTGGTTCTTCACTAACCGTTGTCTTTGATTGTTCATATTCTATAACTATTCCAGTAATTGAAGTCTTAATTATTTTATCATCTTCATCAACTTTTTTGGGTGCAGTTTCATCGCCTGCTATATGTTTTGGTGTATTCATATCTTCTTTTATCGGTTCTTCAAGAAATATATAGTCAACAAATATGGGTCTAGGAGGTAACTCAATATAGTCCCTCAATTGTTCAATAACAATATTTCTTTTCACTTTCTTTTTGAAATCGATCTCGTCTTTCATAAATTCATCGATATCAAGACCGTCAATCGTTGATACATCTAGGTAATCTAAATCAGTAGTGCTATATGTTTCTGTAGTAAAATCTACTTCTATCACAGTTAATTCTAATTCTGATATAGTAGGTATCCTTTTGATAGTGATATTCGCGTTTATGTAATTGTATACATCAGGCCAGTATCTTGCACTATACAGGAATGATGATATCATAAACATTATTACGAATAACATCATTAGAATTAGCGTTTTTATGATTAACTTAATCGTTGACTGTGATATCTTCATCTTGAAGAGTTAGGTATTCTAGTACTTTAAAATAACCACACAATTTCACAGGATAACCACTCAGCTTATAGTTTAGAACCACTTTTTCTGTTCTGTCACTCACTTCAATAAAGAACCGGCCAAATTGAAAAGAAACCACTCAAAACATTGGATAACTCGAGCAAAGACCACCGCAAGTGATTCTGAACCGAACTTCAAATCTATACTAGCTCTAAACAAAACAATGTACAATTATCAACACAGGATTTGTATAGGATCATTATAGGTCACATATATGGCAGGTTATGCGCAGAATGAAACAATAGCCCATATAGTTGCCTTGTAGGTCGGGAAAACACAGATGATGCTACGACCTTAGTGTTAAGATCATCATTATGATTATTCTGTACGTCTGAGTCATTTTAAGTATGTCAGCAGTCATTTGTTTCATTTATATTCAACGATCGTATCTTATCAGAGATCTATATACACATGGTGGATTTTTGAGAGTTTTAGTTACAGAAAAACGGTTTCCGGAGACTGTCTTTTCGATCTCTATTCACAGATTTGGAGAAAATGTACAGTCAGCAAGAAAATGGGCCATTTACACAAAAACTTTTTTGTTGCCAATCAATCCTGTTTCTTATAAGGATCAAAATATTCGACCGGACCAACTGAGGTTTAAGTCAGAAATCGCACAAAACTTTTCCCCTATATTTCGTAGGAAATAAGACTCAACTTACTTTTTTTATGATGGATATAGACTGGCCACTACAAAAGCCAGAAATCGGAAAAAACTTTTCCCATAACAGTCTAAACGTTCTAAACTTTTGAAGTGAAAACTTCTTTAGGCGCGTTGAGCACTTTCTGGGTGAACAAAAATCATGGAACTCGCGTCATCGTCACCGAGCGCTCGAAATTAATAATCTAATAGCTCGACGATACAATTCACAAGTTACTTAGTTTTCACTTCTAGCGGCAGTCCCACTGACTGAAAAACTGCCCGTATATTTTTTTCCGAATTACCGAAATCAGAAGCAACAAGCAACAATCTATCTAAATTCTGTTCTCAAAGTAAATAAAACTATAAAGGCTCCTAAAAACAGGTGCGACACGCGACGCGACACCGCGTGTCGCACGACCGCTCGTCATGCGACACGCGGTGTCTTTGAGTCTCGTCGCGTGTCGCGCCTCGCGTTTTCGTTCGAAATCCGAAGTTTATTTTATTTTTGTTCATTTTCGGGCATTTTTAAGCTATTGCATAGCTTCTATCGCGGGCCTTGAGCGCGGGGACCGAATCCAGAAATTCCGTAACGAAAAAACCTCACGCTCCCCACTCCGACGGTTTTCCTACACCAGTACCCTCTAGTGATCTAATAATTTCTGGCAGTTCCTTTTTTCTGTGTACTGCGTATTTTATTCTTATAAACATTAGTTTATTAAATTATGATCTTCACAAAAAGTGATTGTTGATAGTGGGGTTTGAACTCACGAGCAGTCGATTACGAGTACATACGGTTCCCCTGTTGCACCGCAAGGCTACAATGACTTAATTAAAGCTTGCCAAATAGTTGATACCATTCCAGTTGAACAATTTTTAAACTTGACTAGACGGTTGGAAATGACTCATGTACATGGAATTTTTTCGCTGTCAAAACAGTTTGTCACTCTTTTTTTATTTAAAATTACTTTAGGTTCAACACTTTCGTCTATTTTAAAGTTGTTATTATGCTTATATTTGAATAGTATTTGACTTTGTTTACGTAGTTATACACTTTTACGACGTTCAGCACTTATTTATTTTGTTTTTAAGCTATTGCATAGCTTCTATCGCGGGCCTTGAGCGCGGGGACCGAATCCAGAAATTCCGTAACGAAAAAAAAAAAAAAATTTAATATCAAAGAAAAAGAAATACTGCATAAATAAAATAAATAAATAATTATAATTGCATAAGTTGATACAAAATGCTATGCAATAGCTTTACCGCGGCAGTCCCCGAGTGCCACACGTCTTTTTTTTTTTCCAAAATGGACGTTATGATTTCGGGGCATTTCGGGAAAGGGACTATTTGAAACCAAGGGACATTTTGGGAAAGGGACATTCTGAGCCTGCACGCCATGAGTTACACAGTACTGTTTTAAGTTATTTCTGTGTTTTATTTTTGTGTCCCTTTACCTGGGTCAAATAATGTTAATTTCTTTCTTTCTTTTTTTCACATTAATAGTGATAATTATGGTAATGAATATTAGCCAGCGGTTGCTCCGTGTTCGTGATATTTTTCTGACGCCTTTTAAAGTTAAGAAAGTAGTACTAGATAAATGCAGTATTGCTTTAAAAACTTTCACAGGCGCATAAATTAAATCATCACACTAATATTAAAAAGGCGAAAGTTTGTGAGTGTGTTTGTCTTTTCTTCACGCTCAAACGGCTGGACCAATTTTGATAAAATTTGGTATGGACGTAGCTGACACCCTGGATTTACACATAGGCTACTTTCTGTCTCGAAAGAATGTAGTATTCGCGGGTAACACCGCGGGGCGCAGCTAGTATAACATAACACATAACATCACGTCTGTATTCCCCCACGGGTTAGGTAGAGTTGCATCTATAGTTCACCTACATTTCGCCAATTATGTTTAAGTTCCATGTAATATGGAGTGAGCCTATTGCCATCAACCGAGCACAAATCCAGACTCCGGGCTGCTACTGAGAAATTCCAGATGGAAAAACCCAATAACACTTTGACCGACCCGGAAATCGAACCCAGGATCTCATGTTCAGCAGTAGACAAGACCAACGAGAACTAAGCAACCAACCTATCAAAGAAAATTAAATACACCGTGACATTTTAGTCGTCTTACAAAGGTGGTCCACTCAATGTAGCCGATATAAAATACCTCTAGGCGCGATTAAAAAAAGAAAGTTTGAGATTTAGATTCAGTTTATGTTGCAATAGTAAGAAACACATTTTTGCGTTAGGATGAACTCTGATAAAGATGCCTAGATGTCGCAGCCCTTGGAAAACAAGACACGGACTGCGCTCATAACAGGGTGTTTCAAAGTAGGTCATGAGTCATTTTTTTTTATTTTTAAGATTTTTTACTATTGAAGTGTTCATATTTTTTATTTTTTTTTATGTATGGTTAGTAGTCATTGGATACATGAAGTGGTCTGTCGTTGTAAGACTATTAGGCCTGTGTTCACCAACATTCAAACCACCGGTTAGGTATTTAAACAGTTGGTTTATGTCAAATTCCCTAACAAATGTTGAGTAAACAACTGATTAAATATCTAAACAGTTGATTTAAATGTTGGTGAACACAGGCCTAAGAAATTTTGAGTAAACAACTGATTAAATATCTAAACAGTTTAAATTTAAATGTTGGTGAACACAGGCCTTAAAATGCCACGGTGTATAAGTACTTCATGCTGAGCGTTCGGGAAGCTACGCAATATCTTCTCGTCCCACATACCACAGTCTCTCAAAACGAAAGTCTTTGACCAGTGCATGTTGCCAGTTATGACCTATGACACTGAAACGTGGCCGCTCACGATGAGCCTTATTAGAAGGCTAAAAGTCACCCAAAGGGCAATGGAGAAGGCTTTCCTTGGAGTTTCACTATGTGATTGAATCAGAAATGAAAAGATCCGCAGGAGAACCAAGGTAACCGACATAGCCCGAAGAATTGCCAAACTTAAGTGGCAGTGAGCAGGGCACATTCCTCGCAGAACAGATATTGGATGGGGCCGAAAAGTTCTGGAGTGGCGACCGCGTACCAGAAGACGTAGCGGCCTCCCACAAGGTGGACCGATGACCTTCTGAAAGCTGCAGAAATTCACTGGATGCGGGAAGCACAGAACTGGTTGAAGCAGTGGTTCTTGGCCTATGTCCAGCAGTGGACGTCTTTCGGCTGAAATGATAATTTCATCTTAAAAAGTCACTGCAATCAGTGGTGGGACAGTGGCAACATAATATGTTCGACGGCAGTTCGCATGTAGGTTAAGGTCAGAAGCTGCCTTTTGTAATCGGAATTTAACAACACCTTTTTTTTATTTCATTTTGAAAATACATGTTTTTGAGTTCAGCTCTCTTTCATTACATTTGGACAGTTTTTTCACGTGAATTTCCCTGTTATTGGCGGTTGTTATTGAAACTTTTATTTTACCAGAAAATATAATTTCATATTAGGTATGAAAATATTAAAGTCCGACTGAAAATGTATACATATATTTTTTCAAACGATATGTCAAATTCTCAGTAGCTGCCCGGAGTCTGAATTTGTTCCTTGTTGATGTCAATAGGCTCTCCCCCTGTTACATGGGGACTTATAAACACAGCTGGCGAAATGTGGGTAATTTATAGGCACACCTCTACCTAACCCTTGGAAAAAAGCAGGCGCGATGTTATGTTATGAATTAACTAACTTATGAATGTTCTAAAACAATTTGAAATAGACATCAAATAAAACATCACAAACACTGTAAAAACATATTTAATACAACTTAGAACTAAATAACAACAATATTTACAACACACGCACACACAAACAACCAACAACAACATAACAACAGTTTAACAACAACCAACAACAATTAAAATAAGGCGGTAGGGTTAAGCCATAAAAGTCGTACATTTTATAACATTGGTAAAAGTCTTGGCCTCAGATCGGCCTGGAAAAGCTTGGCCAATATGTATTTTTCATAACACCCCTAGTAGAACTTTCCGTTGGCATTTAGTTGGGCCACCTTCAGAGGTATGTGGCCCAACCAAACGCCAACAAAAATGCTACTAGGGACAATAAGAGCTATGTCCTTTCAATACGTAAACAGGAGTTAGCTATGAGACAAAGATTTAAGTTTCCCTTTTAAAAGGTGGGTAGAAGTAAGTCAAATAGATTTTTGAAATGTTCTCGCTCTCATTGATTTCTTTAGTTTTGCATATCTTGAAGATAAAGGAATAAGGACCAATAGTATAGGTCTGGACACAAAGACCAATCATTCGAGGCTTGAAACTAATGATAGAATTATTATTGGATAGAGTAAAAAAAATAGTTGTCTCCTAATTTTGCTGTGCCCGACAGCGTCCATATTGATCTTTTACTTTGTTATACCATCTATGTAACACATATGGAATGCAATAAAGTATTGAGTATTGAAATAAATCGAGTAAAATAACTTGCATTCAGCAAAGTTTAGGGCCTGATTTGTCTATTGCAACTCCTACAAAAATTATGTACTTTTTTATTTAAATTTTGTGCTGTCCCCCCTTCTTAGTATGAATAATAGTTTCATATACAGGAACCTTGAACGGTACAGGTTTCTCTACGGGTACCAAAATATGCTTAATAACTTCGAAAGGTACTTCCTTGATTTTGGGTACATGCACAATCCTTTCCACAGGGTAGGGCACCGACTTTTCTACAGGAACCGTTACTTCTTTAATGATTGGGATGACGACAGCTTTCGGTACTGGTACCTGAATTGGAATCGGGTGTGGTACAGGGATGATAATGGGTTGATTGATTTTGAATTCTACATTCTTAGGCAGAGGGACGATTATTTCTTTGTAATGTTTGATAGGTTCTGGGTTCTCTTCTTCGACGTGCTGGTGGACGGGGTAAACGTGGGATTTTAGATCATGGCCGCCGTAGTCACCACCACCGTAGTCGCCGCCTGAGTTTCCTCCGCCAAAGTCGTGAGATTCTCCACCATGTCCGCCAAAGTCGTAAGAACCACCGGAAAAGTCACTGGCTTGGAACTGTTGAAGAGAGAGGAATATGTTTAGTTTGTATGGTAGTTGTACAAGATGGTGTACAGCGCAATTTAACCAATTAAAGAGGTCCATTCGATAGTCCTTACGTTTAGTTAGAAGCTTTAAAGTCTGACAATCAGTTTTGCAAAGGGGTATCGTGTTACCCAGTAGTAGGTAACTCGGTTGTAGAGGTCAGGGGTACAGCCCCTGACCTCTACAACCGAGTTACCTCATGAAGTATAAATGCCATTATGATTCCTGACCGAAAAAGGGATGGTACTGGATGTTGCGTTGGATGGCGGTTACCTTACCGATTTCCTACCATCGATCTTTACAAAACATGTACGGTTCTCTCTGTTCGCAAACTATTTATCCTTAACCTTATTTTAACCACCCACTCTAAAATCCCCTACGATCCATGCAAGCTTGGCTCTCAACGACGTAAACATACTGTTTGCCCCTCCTTCCGCACAAATTGTCGTTCGGCCCAACGTAGTTTCCCTTTCCTCAGTGGCTACGTCTATAACAAGGCTAATAAAATTCTAAATATATACCCTACGTGCAGATCAAAATGTAAGAAGACAATTACAAAATGGCTACTTGAATTAGATTATACAGAGACTGAAAATTTACTAAACATCCTAAAATAATTTCGTCTATCGGAAATATTCGCCTATTCAAATTAATCCTAGATCGCGTTTTACCTTACTAATCACACACAGACACACATTCACTTTCGGGCAAGTAGGTGCTCGCGCCGGGGCGCGAGGACTTATATTGCACTCACGGACACACAACACTCCAAAGACACACAGCACATCTCCTTTGTATTGTCTTAATTCTATTCCTCTCAGTACTTGGAGTTTTCAATGTTGTAGTACGTAAGTGCAATTAATATTGTATTTTAAGGGTGTGAGCCTGGAGATCTGTCATACAGGTCCCGAACCCAGTATAGACTCCAGCTCTCACAAAGGATATACCGGAAAATGTAACTTATACTATGAATCAAAATTGTACCTTTAAATTGAATCAAATTGTACTAGCGGTCATGTATCTCACTCTTGCACTGGAATCATGATGGCATTAAAATGAAATAATACGGCACCAGGGGGCCAAGTCTACTAATGTACAAACGTTGCAATGGTCTCTTCATTGTGAGTTTTTGACAGATTTGCCATACAAACACTGTCAAATACTCACAATGGCGAGACCATTGCAACGTTTGTAAATTAGTAGACTTAGGCCCCAGGTATGCAGTCGTTCTATGTAATACCGTAGAACAGGGCTATTTGGATTTTCGGGGGTTATTTGGAACAAAGCAATTCTAAGATTTGAGTTGACATAAATTCGAATTGTGATCTTCGTACGAAAAATTTTAACAGTAAACAAGACCAGAAAGAAAATAAAAAAAGCTATGTCTATGGTGTTTTGGTAGAATTTATGTCAACTCAAATCTTACAATTACTTTATTCGAAATAACCCCCGAAAATCCAAATAGCCCCGTTCTATGGTACTGGTATTTAGCTGCATCTGGTTAGACTAGAATCTGACTCCGAAATAGTTGAGAACAGGCTAGGCAGTCGACCAGAATGTTTACTTATTATAAAAATAGAGCTCTTGAAAGGCTATATCTATCTCAACATCTTAAAGTCAATGTTCTAGAACGCGCAAAAAAAGTAAGTATTAGTAGTATAAATAGTCCAAGTCTATTTTACATCCCAAACGCAACAAGAAAAATCGTTAAACTGAAATTCGACACAGTCTGCTTTCATTCATAGAAAATTAGATTAACTCCGTGCCTGCCTTATGCAGGGGCCACACCAACGGGAAACGGCAATGCCCAACATCGCCGTGTAGACACCGCGATAATTATTCCGATAATTATCGCGATAAATTGAGTGGCCACACTTGAACGGTCAATGTCAATTGGCGATAAAATTTGCGATTAAATTGGCGCTAACGTTCCCCTTGAATTTAAAGATGGACGTTGACGCTGCTGCACTGTATTATTTAATGAGTGTCAATTTTTACTACATGAGTATGTTCTATTACTACCGAAGGTAGAAATAAAGAACACAATTATTTTTTTCATTACACCACTCCATAATGCGGGTAAACAAACACGTGCGAATCCGTTGCGCTCACGGTGCGCAATGACAAACGTAGGAGTGTGGCCGCTTCAACTTTGGCAATAATACTCGCGGTAAATCTCTTTGATGTGCAAAAAATACCGCCACCCGAGTTATCGTCTAACGTCAATCGGCAATGTGAATGCCGTTGTAAAATTATCACTATAAGTTGTGGTTACACTTACGGTCAACGCCGAACATCAACGATAATCAACGGCGTTTTCCGTTGGTGTGGCCCCTGCATAACTGGTTAGTTGTAACAGTTTAATTTTACTTGGAAGTAAGTATTACATTCAAACAATGGCTATGTCAAAATGAAATCGAAATAACATGAATGGGCAATACGCAATTTTAAAGTGAAGGGCTCCAATTATTACTATAAGAACCTTGAGCCTGGCGTGGCTATTTTATTTTTTGCGCACTTTTACTATGGTCACTTGTAGAAGCTACTCAAAATGCAATAAAGTTTTTAAAGACCCCTATCATCGTCATCATCATTTCAGCCGAAATACGTCCACTGCTGAACATAGGGCGTCCCTCAAGCTTCGCCACCGGTTTTGTGCTTCTCGCAACCAGCGATTTATCTAATCGGAAACCCCCTAGATTTCTCTCACAGCTCAATTCTAAAAGCAACATTTTCTATTCAACATTAAACACGTAAATAGAGGCTTCAGCTAAAACGTTTCAGTTTTAACAGCAAAATTCTCCGGAATCGGTTACTCGACAATTTAATAACATGACAACATTTAAAAAAATGCGAATAAAAAGTAAACGCTTCCAGTGCAACGACATGCCCGCTATTTAGTCTGTGGTTCTGTTTTTTTTTTTTTTTTTTTACAGTCTGCGGTCCGTATTACTTTTTTGTTGACGTTTTTATAATCGTTCGGTAACGGTTATACAATCTGTTCGTTACGTCCGGAAATCAAGTTATCAGAGCGGAACCTTTAATATAGTTAAGTGTTAGGTAATTGCTGTTACAATTGATTGTCAATTCTCTTTGGGACTTTGAGAGGTGCATATATTAGGCGTTTACGTACGTCTACTTAGATCTTTTTTTGTTCTAGTGAAAGTGTTGTATAGGTATAAAGAAAAGAAATAGACGATACGCGGGATTTTTAAAGCATTTATAATTTTTTTTGTGTGTGGCCATAACCATGCGATTATGCATGTACCACATGCGTTATTTTGAACATTTGCACAATAAAATAAAATTGAAGAGTCTGTTTGTAATTTCAAAGTAACAACTGTTTACTTAATGCATATGAAAGTATAAACGGTGCTTATAACAATTTTTTTTTGTCTGTCTGTTTGTTCCGGCTAATCTCCGAAATGGCAAAACTGATTTTGACAGGATTTTCACTGATAGCTGATGTTATTAAGGAGTAAGTTAGGCTACTTTTATTTTAGAAAAAGCCAAGCGGGCGAAGCCGCGGGCAGCAGCTAGTAGATTATAAATCTACTCCAATATTATGTAGGTAGCTAGGAAAAGTCTTGGGAAATTATGATAAATTAATAACTTTGTTTGCGGTAAAGGACGGCTCATCTTTGTACCCGTATCTAAAGACCAAAATACCACAAGGAGCATAGCACCATAAAACGTAAAATCTACGAACTCTTTTTCCAATAAAGGTCTATCAAGATACGGCGGCCAAGGCCTACAGCGCCTTGAGAACATAATAAAAAAAGAAATAAAGCAAGAAAAAACCTATAATATGCTTTTATGTCATCATATATTATATTTTTGTTAAAGAAAATATACATTACACTTTTAGTATTTAGGGTACCTTATATTGTATGTGAAGGAAGTACGAGGCTTTCGGCTACTTTGCATGTGTGTATTTAATTTTTTAATTTTTGTATTGTGCGTTTTGTTTGTGCAGAATAAAGAAAAAAAAGCGGCCAAGTACGAGTCGGACTCGCCCGTGAAGGGTTCCGTAGCAGCAAGCGCGGTTTACGATTTATGACGTATTAAAAAAAAACTACTTACTAGATCTCGTTCAAACCAATTTTCGGTGGAAGTTTACATATTATGGTAATGTACATCATATTTTTTTTTTGTTTTATCATTCTCTTATTTTAGAAGTTACAGGGGGGGACACATTTTACCACTTTGGAAGTGTCTCTCGCGCAAACTATTCAGTTTAGAAAAAAATGATATTAGAAATCTCAATATCATTTTTAAAGACCTATCCATAGATACCCCACACGTATAGGTTTGATGAAAAAAAAATTGAGTTTCAGTTCTAAGTATGGGGAACCCCTAAAATGTATTGTTTTTTTTTATTATTTTTGTGTGAAAATCTTAATGCGGTTCACAGAATACATCTACTTACCAAGTTTCAACAGTGCAGTTCTTATAGGTTCGGAAAAAAGTGGCTGTGACATACGGACGGACAGACAGACATGACGAATCCATAAGGGTTCCGTTTTTTGCCATTTGGCTACGGAACAAAGATAAGGTCCCCGGTATGGAAATTTTATGAGGAGTGAAATTAATACAAGCGTTTACTCAAAAGCGGTCTGTTTTTCTGCAGAATGGACCTCGCGCACCTTTCACCTTGAAGTTATGTTTGTGTATACTTGAATACAGCCAACGTGTTCAGGGTATGCTGCGCGACAGCTGACGCATGTATGTATATATATGTCGGAGACGAGTTGTATCCGGTACGCCAGCGCCATCTGTTGGCGTTCGATGGAGTTGGTGGATTCGCGCCATCTGTTCTTGACTAAACGCGACGCTAGCGCTGCCTAGCGGCGCATGGCAGAGTCTACAACATAACGTTCGACCAGCGACAAGTGTCCGCCGCACATTCGACAAGTGGAGTTCATCGATGGCGGTTAAGCAGCGAAGACGTCTAGAAACTGTTGCGCGTTCGGTATAGTTGTGTCGTGTTCCTACACTAATTACTTTGCATACCCATTACTGTATAGAATCAAGTTCTTCTAACTGAACAGACAGATGTGCTGCTGGGGAGTTTGTTTCGCTACTTATTCTTCCCAGCTAAAGCGCTAGGAAGTGATGAAGGGATGGGCGTTTTGGGGGACTATCTTATGTAATTTTGATTCTCAGCTTAGATTGAGTTATTGACTTTTAAGTTTAATTCGGTTTTTCTATTGCGCAATAAGCAACACTACCCACAGTACGCCCACAGTAGTTAAAATAAGGCTGATGCCAACGAGAGAAACCTTCTGTTCTCCGACATATATATACCTACTTAAGGAATAAACTCAAGTCGTGCGTCTGAGCTGACACACACATACTTTTTTTATATACTTATTTTATCCTTCCGTAGGAGACGGAATTGGCAGGAGACCGCCTTAGTCCCACCATTGCAATATCTTTATTATATAGATATGAACCACGCTTCCTCGAAGGTGTCATATTCCCTGTGTCAAAGCGTGACTGTTATATACCACTATAGCAGTAGATTATAGTTTAACTTTTTGGGACAAGTTCTTTTATACAGAGCTTTACTAAATACCATACTTAATGAGTTGATTAGCTTTAAGCACGACACTTAAGACGGAGCCTTCATTAATGACAGTTGCTCATGCACAGACCTGACTGTCGAAGTGACTAAACAGAAAAATGTACCTTAGGACCAAAATATTGCCAGGTATTTGTAGTAGAGAAAAATTCACTTTGAACGAAGGAGAGGTCCTAGATTTTTCTCTCAGGAAAACATTTAATTGACTGTGCGGAACCTCAAACAAACTTTCTGTTCTAACACACAACGTAGCTAAGAAATAAATAGGCCGCACCAAATGTATTACCGTTGAATTTTTTAATATAAGTACGGTACGTACAAAGGGGATATTTTTTATGCGGTAACATCAAAGACCGAAGTACGGGATTAATAATATACCCTCGTTTCCAAGAGAATGATAAAACTGCGGTTTTTATGTATTACGATATGATTTGGTCCCAATTTTCAAGATTAAGAAGCATTTTTTTCCTCGGGTGTTAAAATCAAGGATATTATTTATTTATTTATTTATTTCATCATCATCATCATTTCAGCCGAAAGACGTCCACTGCTGGACATAGGCCTCCCCCAATTGGAGGGGGGAGTTGCCATAATCACCACGCTTGGCAGGCGGGTTGTCGATCGCAGTATGGTGTTAAAAATGAATAGAGAACGCTGCTGCCCATTCTCTAGTAAATCCCTTAGTCACCTTTTACGAGTACGACACCCACGGGAAGAAACGGAGTGTTGCTATTCTTTACGTCCGGAAAACACGAACACCACCACAGGAATTTATTTATGTATAGTTAATTAAAACGGTACAACACCAATTACATTAATTAACATAGAAACATAAAAAATATTAATATTGACTATTTTTGCATATAATTTAATTAAAACTAATATGGAACGGTAGACTCCCTTGCATACTTCCTCTCAGAGAACACCAGACATATACGCATAATTTTACTACATTAAACTGTTCCTGCTTACTAGACTATCCCGTTTTTACTGGAGCAGGTGCAAAAGGAATTTTACGGGGTGATTTTTATTGTAAAACCGCAGTTCCGCTTGTCCAAAGACCATTGGCGTATATGGCGCTATTTTCAAGGGAGGGGCCTGGCCCCTGAGATGCAATGGCCGATGAAACCGAGTCGACGCCCAATGTACAGTCAGCGAGCACGATTAACACCACAATTCTTAACTAGCTTTGCACTTCTATATACCTGTACCTTGTCGCTGTAACGTCATGTTTGAATTACTGTGAACTGCTACACGAGTTACCTCTATTTTTTGATTCAGCATTTTCACGGTAGCCTTTTAAAGAAAATCTTTGGCGTACCAGATATAAGTATGATGTCTATAATTTTCTACTACCTACTAAATGATAAATGACTTTATTTCTGTAAGTAGTTTTTTACAAACACTTTTAAACGTGAATCATATTTTTAAACTAGATGAGGTCGGTTTCGTGTCTGACTACTCTGAGAAGGAAGGCCGAAACAAACTCAAAGGTCACAGTCTCTTTTAAAGTCCAGACATAATCTTGGTCAAATCATGTGAAGACCATGGTCCAATGGTCTTTTGAAGAAAGAACCACACTGAGTGGACCTGTCCATTCAGTACACGCATTTGTCAGTAATCGTGCAGCTCAACTCAGGGGGTCTACTCTGAACTGACACATCCGAATGTTCGGGACCGACCACTTTAAACAAATATAAAACTCAGGTTATTTGTAATAATTCTTTAAGTTCGATACTTACGATAGGTACTCAAAAGATAGCTTTTTGGCTGTCGTGAATTTTGACATTAATTTCACAATGTCACTCTTGTCAAACTCAAACTATCGGTTGGACTTTTCTCGATCAGAGTAGGGTTTACGATGCAACAAACGTCAAAATGAAAGTCGGTCGTTCGGAACCAACCGAATGAAGTTCTTAGTAGGAAACGTCCGAACATTCGGCCGATACTTCGGATTTATCGCTTCGGAGTAGGCCCCCAGAACATAAGGAGCTCAACGATTCGACGAACAACGACGAGGGACATTTGGGCAGGCCGCATAAATTACTCAAACTGCCATACCATGATCATAAAAAAAAACTGAGAATAAAAAATAAAAATAAACAAAGACCCACATAGTCTTCACATTTACAATAATTAAAAAACTACTAGTTTATTTCTCGGTTGAATATTATTTATTTCATTGAACTTGTTTTTGTGTGAAGTTATTTAAGTGTCCTAAGCCTAGATTTCAAATAGGTAACCAAACATCCTGGGGTGGGCACCAGACCATTCTGGGCTGGGCACGCCCCCCGCGCCTCCCCCCGTCTATATACGCCTATGTTTAAAGTTTGTTTCACTTTCCTCAATGAAAAAATTACATCCTTGTCTAAGTATCAAGCCAGCCATACAGCATAATAATTGGTTTAGTAGTTTAGCTGAAAATGTACAAAACAGCCAAGACTCAGCCTAAGTTGTTCTTAACAATTGTGAGTTTCTACATGAGAGCATTTTCAGAGGCTTTCTCCCATGCTTTTTTTTGAGGATGCGAAATCGTCAAATGACCCCTCCCGCTCTGGGTGGAGCGGAAAGGAGTGTCAGACTCTTACTGACTATAACCCACCCGCGTTCCTTCCTTGGCCCTTTATGTTCCAGGGCAGCGGTACTCCTTTCGTACAATCCCGCTGACTTTCTCCCATCTTCATCCTCAAAGTTGTTTATATTCATGAGTACTATCACACACACGTCATTACGTCAGTATCCGCCTAGCCTTTTCCTATGTTAGGGTCAGCTTCCAGTCTAACTGGAGGCAGCTTAATACCAGTATGTTACATGGAGCGACTGCCTATCTGAGGTCCACAACCCAGTTAGTGGGTAACAAATTACCCCTTGGCAAGACTCGTTGTCAGACTTTCGAATTTCTGGCTACCCGTAACGACAGAACAATTTAAACGAACTTCAAAGGAAGAACCGATTCATGAGATATTTGAAGGGTTGTTTTTTTCTTAAGCTACTGGGTAACACCTCTTAAAATATTATACACTTTTATTTTTTTGCATTTATAAAGTCAAAGTGAACGGCTTTTACCTCCTCTTTCTTTTCTTTTTCTTTTTTTTTTTCTTTCTCTTTTTCTATGACCGTATCTTATTCTTACCTGTTGATCCTGTTGTGAAGCTGCCTGTTGGTAGGGTGATGAAGCCTGTTGGTACTGCTGCAGTAGGTTGTTGTATTGTGTCCATTGCATCTCCTCAGCCGTGGCCATGCTGGAGACCAGCAGCGCACTCACACACTGGAATGAAAAGGTGGGTTATAAATAAGGGTTTATTAAGAGTTATTTCACATGGATGGAATTTGGACTCAGTGGTTCTTAAAAAAAAAACTACCATAGGTCGTAAGTTTACTAACACAATGAGTCCTTGTTACTTGATTAAATAAACTTATTATTATTATTTTTATTTTTATGTTTACATATCTCGGGACCCTGGGGTCCCGGACCTTTGGAAGGCGTACGAGGGGCCGAGGCCAACTCGCAGAGGCCCGTTAGACGCTTTTTAATTAAATGAGGCACCAACCGACGATTATCCCTGTACGCACTATACAAGTGCACCCAAGAACAACCCCCGGTTGGTGTAGGACTATTGCAGGATATGGAAACAAAGATATTGAACTATGGGTTTGGGTGGTTAAAATGGACTGGTTACCTAAAACTATAGAAGGACTATGGCTATTATTATTATTATTATACCGATATATAGGGTGTATCTATTCAAACACGAAATATTTTAAAAGATTCACCATATAGGTGGTAAAGAAGCCATGGAAAAGATTTTTTTTAAATCTAAGTATTTCATAAAGAAACAAATAAAAAAAAAATTACTTGATATGATGATTAATTAATTAAAAGGCAGGCGCTCGTGCCGCAACCGTCACCGCGTCCGGGCGGGTCATTCATAGAATAAGTAAGTAAAGGTCTTTTTGCAAAATATCTCAAGCAATTTTAAAATTATAATAATTATGTAAAAATATAAAACTCTTAGAGATTATTTTTTTTGATGATTTGACTTTTTTTACAATGAATAGATACACCTTAAATAAATGATAGTATTATGGCCAGCAACTGGTCTCTTCTGGACAGTGGTCCTTCCATACATTATTATACCGTTTAATATGTCTATGGCATGAAAGCCTTACTCATGCAGCGTCAACTCAGGTGGTGTGGACACGTCATTCGCATGGAAAACCACCGATTACCCAAAGTGGTATTTTACTCTGAGTTGGCAGAAGGTAAACGGAAACATGGCAGTCAACATCTCCGCTATAAGGGTGTGATGTGCTCAAGAGACATCTCAACGCTTGCTCGATTAATTTGACAGGACTAAACTAAAATTTATCTTCTGTCCTTTTCTTAATGAAATAGAAAGAAAAAGATGCACTGAACTTAAATTAAGTTTAGTTTGTGAACAAGGGAATCGGCATCATTATCTCATGTACAGACGGTTTCAAGTAATCGATACCTGTCCCCATTTCTAAAGTATTTGTTTGCATTACGATTACTAAGTAAATGCAGGCGACTGCACACATAAATATTATGTAATTACTAGAAAATAACAAGTAACAACTTGCGACCATCAACTACAGAACACATTACAAACTCATATCAGTTTCGAACAACTACCATTTTGCCGACTGAGGCTCATTTGACATTACTCAAGTGTGCAAGTTTACACTGCTATGTTTTGTGACTTCTTCTTAAAGGTAATTAACTAGCGATACGCCATTACGTCTTTCGGTTTTGAAGAAATGACTAAACATCGAGATTTCTTTAATAAATGTAAAATTAATATTAATGTATTATACACATAAGTCAAGTCTAAGCTGTCTATTAGTATCATCTTTCACAAGTCCATCCATCTTCTCTTTGATCTCCCACTACTCATAATGAGATTATATTGAAGTTTAGTTAAGTTGACCATAAGCTATAATCATCCTCAAATTCATCTTTAAATTGTTATGTGCTGCATCTAAGAACAAACAGTTATACGCATTGCTCGCCTGCCTAGTTTTGGCAAGCCTAACAATAGACATGTCTTCATGATTTATGTCTTTGCCTTGGCACTTGCGGTTTCCGGAACGAACCTCTCATACCTATAGATATAAATCCTGGGCTACATTAGTCAAGCTAAAATCTAAAATCTGCCGACAAACTGTCACGCAGTTTGACAGTTTTATAAGAAATGGTTCAAAATAAATGAATTATTATTTAATTAAAAAAAAGTACGAATTTTTCTATGTGGCGGAGAAAAATAAACGTTTTTATTATTATATTATTACGTAACTATTGTGATTGATTGATCAAAATAACAAAACCTAGTCGAATCTCCCGAACATAATGATTTCAAAACGAATAAACTGGGGACCAAGTCTACTAATGTACAAACGTTGCAATGGTCTCTTTATTGTGAGTTTTTGACAGATTTGCCATACAAATACTGTCAAATACTCACAATTCTGAATAGTTACCTAACCTTTCAGAATGTAGCCTTAGTAGTATTACAAAGATCAAAATCCTTAATAACACATAAAAAAGGTTTTATTTCTCTAGAAATAGAACTTTTTCAACATGAGTAGATCCGTTGTCACTTCTAATTGACAACGGATCTGCTCATGTTGTCAGTCAAAGTTGACTGACAACATGAGCAGATCCGTTGTCTAAGTAGACACGAATTACAAATTTCAGCAAAGCTGCTGAAAGATATCTGTGACAATTTCGAAACTTTAAAGGATAATCCACAAAAGAAACTTGTTATACATGATATTAACTTTGCGAGAAAAAGAGATCTTGCCATTTTTTTTGGCACTTTAAAAAAAATTGGTTTTTCGTTTCTAGAGGAAAAGGACCAGTTTTTTTTTTTTTTTTTGCAACCTTGGTGTAGACCGACGCTGAGAGTGATCATTAGTGTGTTACAGTTGTAATTGACTTCAAATTTTTATGTTGGAGTCCGCTTCCAGTCTAACCTGATAGAGCTGAATACCAGTATTTTACATGGAGCGACTGCCTATCTGACCTCCACAACTCAGTTACTGGGTAATACGATACCCCTAGGTAAGACTGGTCGTCAGACTTTCGGGCTTCTAACGACCCGTAACGACTGTCAAAGATCCACGAATGTCAGCCGACACCAACGGATTAACGTGCTTTCCGAGGTATAGAGGGGTCTTGGCCCCATCCACCGACCAGTCGCGGCTTAACCTGATCTATCGGCCCGAATTTAAACAACAATAAAAATGCGATCAATATAATCCTAAGTCTTTCTTGTGCTTTTATAAAAGTAGCCACGGAGGACCATTCAATAGTTCAAGAGAGGGAATAAAGTGCAGCCGTGGACGTAAAGAGCCAATATATATTGTGAAATGTGTAGCGTTTTAAAGATGACTCGTAGTTATAACAGTGGAGTTTGTTTAGAACGGCTAGAAAGTATGGTCCAACACTAACTTGGAAGGAGGATTGGCGATTATAGGTAGTTATAGTGTAGGGAGATTAGCCGGAAAAAACAGGAATATATATATATATATATTTTTTTTTTTTTTTTTTTTTTATAAGTACCGTATATACTTTCATACTCGTATGCATTTAGTAAAAAGCAGTTATGTTGACATTAAAAACAGACAATTCAATTTTATTTATTTGTATGTATCTATAGATGTAAAGACAGTGTTCTGAATTATGAATTTGTGATTGTGTGCTTGTAGGGGGTAATCTTCACAACTACTGATCAGATTCCAAAAATTTTGCCACTAATGAGAATCTACACTATTGCCGAGTACCTATAGTATATATTTTATGGTATTTTATGTTAAAACAAGAAATTCGAAGTCGCGGGCAGAAGCATTTATGTTTTATAAATAGGTTACATTCTTAAAAATAATGGTGATTAATATTTTAACTCGCACACTGACTTATTATATGTTGTTTTTATTTTTTATTTTTTTGGAAATCATATACAATGTTTGTAAATATGTGAGCACCATGTACCTATCGCATTTATAAATTTTTCTGGTATTACTTCACTTTTCATTCTTTTTACCAATTGTGGTAAGTAATTTTGATGATTTTTTTATATTTTTTATTTTTTTATTCTAGGTACATAGTCTTCACCTATAAATATTAATTAATGTATACAAACTATTATTAACATTTTAAAAGAGTAACTATGGAGTTTCTTGCCCATTCTTCTCCATACATAACTACATTTTGGAATGCGCAACTAGAATCAATTAACTATTCATGTAATTTTTGACGTTCAAAAGTGCATCTTCGTGCCTATTTGAAAAATAAATTATTTGACTTTTTTTTTTTTTTTAATAGATTTTTATTTACTGTTCTCATGTTTTCAAAAGACAATTATTTGGCTGATTCACAAATTTCTGAAATACCTAGTGAACATAATAAATATAATAACTTTAGAGTTGGTTATCTATTCACAATATTTTATATCCGTATACCATTTTTATACATATATAAACAACATAGACGAAATCACAAATTAACGTTGATCCGATCAAAAGTTCATAGAACTTGACTATGAATATTTCCAATAGTTTTCAAAAAGGGAATTCGGAGATCTACAGAATAGTAAAACGACTTTCGGAAACGATCGAGACTCCGTTTCATTGGCTCAGAATACGATGTTCTAAAATCAAACGGATAACGTTTATGTGTGGGGGTAAAATATACGTTATGAACAGTGTGGCGATAGATCAGGTGTATCTAGCGCTGTTAGAAGCATGCCTCTGATATACTGGGGGTGGGGATATACGGGAGCTTAACTTTAGGAGCGGGACTGTGAGTTTTTGACAGATTCGCCATACAAACACTGTCAAATACTCACAATGGCGAGACCATTCTGACACTATTGTAATAGCAGACTTGAGGCCCTGGACAGATATGACACTTGAATTTTTATATGAAGAAATATTTTGTGGAAATGAAACAAATACTTATTGGTTGGTGGGATCTTTCACAAGCCCATAAGAAATGAGTGCCTAACAGGAACACATCTCCAGTGCGTTCCGAGTTGCGATAATATCGATTTGAGCGTGCTTACACTCGTTCCGAATTAGCGTGAGCGCGATAACCATGTCCCGTAAATCGTCATAGATGACGTCATGACATTCGCCATCTTGCGATAACGCCGACCATGCCTTTTACTAATTTTACCGTGAGCGCTGTCAAAAATTACAGTGTTGACAGTTTTGTTTTGTTTTGAGACAAATGACAGTTTTGTTTTGAGTCGCATCATATCTTAACGTGGCATTTTCAAAATTGTTCTTCTGGCTACAGTTGCTACCTAACCTAAGAAGAAGAAATGTTTGGTGTATACACAAAGAAATACTCTAATATCGTTTTGACATTGAGTAAGCACCGTGAGCGCGTTCACGAGCGTTCCGAATTGTTGACAGCCCTCGGCTGTCATAATCGTAATATCGAAATCGGAACGCATGTGAGACGATGTGAGCGCTGTGAGCGATTATAGCCAATTCAGAAGGCGGCCCTCATTATGAGCTACCCAGAAATTTTATGAAAAACAAAGATTTTTAAGGGAAAAAAACCTGCTTTGAAATATTTCTGAGATTTTGAAATACATTATTTTTTTTTAGTTTTGGTACCTACCCGACACCAATGCGTATACCTACCACTTCTTGCTATGTAAATAGCTGTGACAGGAAGTATTATAACATTATCAAGATACGAAGCTTGCTCAAAAACTACCCAAGCATCCATACTAATATTATAATGTGTCGGTCTGTATGTCTGTCTGTATGTTACGTTTTCACGCCTAAACCACTGAACCGATCGTCATAAAATTTGGCAGAGATATAGCCTGGGATATGGAGAAGGACATAGGCTACTTTGTTACGCGATAAACGACATCCACGCGGGCGGAGTCGCGGGCAAAAGGTAGTAGTTAATAAAACTTATATGGAACGACCGCGCAAGCTAGGAACCTCTACCAAATGAAAAAAAAATCGGTCCACATCTGACGAAAATATCGATGAGAATATCTCCTTTTTTGAAGTCGGTTTAAAAGTGACAGATTTGACGTGGTCGGATAGAAAGGTGGAAAAATTTCAAAGTGTCTCTAAAAGATTATTATAATTTTGTAAAGTGGCCTTACAGACGAACCAAAAAAACACCCATTATTCATATGACTTGGCTTTAACTACAGATCGTTATAAGAAAAGTCTAGACTGAGAATTTTCTTTTACGCAACAGATCTTGATTGTTTTCGCAATTTCGTAACTTGTTAGTGTTTCATTGTTGCCGTCCCGCTGACATAATATAGAAAATAGCCCCTTATGCTATGACGTATAATAATGAAATCACAGTGCTAAATAAAACTGTTAACACTTTAATTTAACTATAGTAATAATACAAACTACGGCCATAATGCTTAAGCGCCTGCGCAAATACGATAGCAAAGATAACTAGTTAGAACGCTGTGTACGCAAGTCGCAAACTCTTTGAAAACTGGCCAAGTGCGTATCGGATCACGCACAATGAAGGGTTCCGTAGTTGGTATGAATTTATCCCAAGAACAAACTTAACATCGTAGTTGAAAAACATGTTCTTCCATACGGAATGTATGGGAGAACATGTTTTTCAACTGTAAATGTAAGTTGGTTGACTATTACTCGGTAACTTGTGACGCCTACTTTGCTGTGATAGTTTTCCTTTTAACTTCGTTATATGTACTACTGCTGTGATTTGTTTTACATATCCAAGTACTCGTACAACTATTTAGCTGGCAGGGGGGGACACTTAACTCTAACAAAAATTATCACTTTAAAGCCTAATATTTCAGAAATGGAACCGTTAATCGAAAAGTTGTTTTCACAAACCCGCAATATTTTTGAAAGACCCATCCAACAATACCCCACACCATAGGGTAGGCGAAAAAAAAAAACATCCCCACTTTACATGTACAGGAGGCACCCTAAATAACTATTTTTTTCATGATTTTATTTTACCACTTTGTCGGCGTGGTTAATATGTATATCCATGCCAAATTATAGCTTTCTAGTACTAAGAGTCTCTGAGCTAAGCTGGGGACGGACAGACGGACGGACATGGCGAAACTATAAGAGTTCCTTGTTGACTACGGAACCCTAAAAACAGAAAGCACATGTTTAAGAAAGAAAGAAAAACGTTTATTTGCGGTAAACATGACGCAAATAAAGAAAACAAACACGAAAAGAACAAGTTGGGGGAAAATATGCGTCAAATCCACGCAAAACGGCCATCGCTCAGCATAATGCTGCGACACTATGCGAGATAGAGCGTTATGCTTAACAAATTGTAAACAAACTTTCATACGGCAGGAAACGCGACATAATAAAAACTTTCGAGACTAGAAAGATTTCATTCGTCCGCGTTTCCTTACACAAAACTCCCCCCTATATTCCTACCCTGAGAAGCCAGTATAAAATGTGTCCAATGGCTTGCGATGATACACGGCCCCAGCAACAAGCCCCCGCCTGTTATTTATTACAGATAAAACCAGTTTTTAGCTTTAATCTAACGATATGAGCAAATAACAAAGGAGGCTTTGTCACTGAGGCGGGGGAAGAAAAATTGCCATGAGATATTAGCTGTTTACTGTATTTATAAAACTCGTGTATCAGCCAATATAGAAAAAATATGTTAGTTTTGTTTATTCGAGGTTTTGAATTAATAAACATCAAGTATTTTTTGTAGGTATCTTAAGAGTCTATACTACCTCAGCGCCACCTCACTCTGTTTCTCGCTCGCACACTATTGCTACCGGTCAAGCGAGCAAGCGAGACAGGGCGGCAGGGAAAAGGCTCAAAGTCGCCGATAGTTTAGGTAATTTCTTTTTACGGTGAAAATAATGGTCATTTAAAAAAAGTAAATAACATAAGACCTGCTTTATAGTTAGTTCAGTTAATATGCAAAGTTTCAATATCTAATTTGAAGTATTTTTTGAATACCATCGGTTTATTGTTCGGTTTGGAGGTAACTTTGGATTTTTTTTCTATCGAGAAAATTTTATGGAATCTTTTTTTCGGCTAACATAGTACTTAACATTAATGCTCAACTTTACCATATATTTATTTCAAAATTAATGTTGCAGTATTTTCGACATAATGGAGGATCATGCTAAGCCATTTGAGATAGTATAGTTAAGTTTTTGGACCTTCAGTATCAACTGCTTTAGTTCGAGGCTCCCGCTGAGCGTCGCGCATTTTGTTTAGATATAATAATAATAAATATATAATAGTAAAAGAGCATTACCTTTCCTCCCAACTGTGAGTATTTTGTGTGTATTTATATTTTGTAGCTTTATTTAAGTATATGTTATATTTAATATTTTAGTTTAAGACTTCGCATATTCATATTTATTCTCTTCATGTTCTCACACACTATTGTCTACATTTCTCCTTTCGCAGGTCTGCTGGAAGAAATTTCTTAAGAAATAAGCAGTACCTACCTTTGTACTGAAATTATAATTATGTCGTATCTCTATGTATTTAACTGTGTGTACATAAATAATAAAATAAATAAATAATAATAATTTACATACTAATATTTCAATCATTTTATCAATACAAACTCAGAATTGTTCTAAACAATCTTATTACCTTTTCATTAATATAAAAAATAAGAAAAAAACCTCTGTTTTGTAGCTATGAGATTGATTAAACATACGTTATCTAATTATTCTATACTTTACTCGAAAAAAGGTACTTTATGAGTTTCAGAGTGGAAATTTGCTAATATTTCTTTAGATATGTAATATCAGAGACCTCATTTTACCACTTTGTCGGGGTTTTATGTATACTCATAACAAATTACAGCTTCTAGTACTAAGTTTCTAGTCTCTGAGCCAAGCCGCGGATAGACGGACGGACGGGGAAAGGGGTAACTTTGGGACATTTCTCTATCCAGCAAAGTTATTCTCATCGTGTTATTAAAAACGACTGCATTTCCGCTAATACTTAAACAGGGTATATCTTCTTTTTTTATTTTTTTTTTATTTTAGAATATTATAACACTGTTTTTAGAGTTCCGTACCTCAAAAGGAAAAAACAGAAACCCATAAAGGATCACTCGTGTATCACTGTCACAGCCGATTTGCTCCGAATCTACTTGGCCGATTAAGTTGAAATTTCTGTGACCTATACACGGACGTGTAGCAAAATAAATGAATTTTGAATATGGGGTCAAATTTAGGGGGCAAATTGGAAAATTCAAAAAAAAAGTTTTTCTAACTGTACCGTGTGACATATCAAATGAAAGGGCTTATCGTAAGGGTGTCAAATATTCTTTTTTTTATGTTAACATAATTATTTTTACAAGTTATTTAAGAACATAGATGAAAACCCCCCAAACATAGATCATACCCCCCCCTCCCCTAATCTCCGAAAACAGTTCTTTACATAGAGATTACAGGCAATAACAATACGGGCAATAACATGGTATCTAAATCTCTAAATATTGTGCGTACAAACATACATTTGCAGTTGGAATGTATGGGAGAACTTGTTTTTCAACTACAATGCTAAGTTTGTTCTTGGGATAAATTCATTCCAACTACGGAACCCTTCATTGTGTGTGGTCCGACACGCATTTGGCCAGTTTTTTATGTTTCCCATGGATTCAAAAAACGTGGTCTCTGTCGGGTTATACCGCCCCTTTTCGGGCCACTTCACGAGACACAATAGGTACCTAGAAGTTTTAATATTATGACGTCTGCGAGCGTTTAGTGTCTCGCAAAGTAAGAATGTAACTAATGTTGCCTCTTATTTCTATTACCCATGGCTTAGGTGAAGTCTGGTTTTAAAAATAACCAACATTAATTCACTTTAAAAAATCCTGCACCGTTTTTACCCTGCAAAATATTACCAGCAGAGACTGCGTTATTAGATTTGAATTTTTTCAGCGATGCCCTGTGGCCCGTACTACGACCACTCCTGTGTCGTATTTTGTTAAAATAAAAGAAAAATCACATGTAATGCATCCTTCTTTGCATGGTGTTATTAAATTTGTTTAATTTTTTTAAAACGTTGCCCCACACTAGGAATTTCTCCTGTATTGTGGGTGCGTTTACAAACATTTAAACTCACATACATAAACAGCCAAACCCGGAACAACTACTTACCTACAAGTAGTTGTTCCGGGTTTGGCTGTTTGTGTACTTATAAAAAAATATTAAATATTTTATTATTAAATATTTGTATGACCCATCATACAAACATTTGTTCCGTGCGGGAATCGAACCCGCGATACGCAGCGCAGCAGTCAATCGCTTTACCACTGCGCCAATCGTGCCGTCAAATAAATAACTGGCTAAAACACTTGAACGCATAAAAATAAATCTAGATCCATGAAAGGATAAACAGGAATTAAAAACTAGACAATGGCAATAGGCTTTCCGCCTATATAACTTGGGACTTAAACATAACTGGCAAATGTGTGTATAATTAACACTTGCTTTAAAAACGGTGAACGAAAATATCATGAGGAAACAGTCATGCCTGAGAGATATTTCTCGACAGCATGTGTAGCCAAGTCAGAGGCCCATGGGCGACATGCAAACTCTGACACCAGTCACTAAACACATGAAAAGGAGAAATAAAATGGGTTCAGTATATAAGGTGTATCAAACGATTTTTATATTTATCTGAGCATAATATTTAAAAACTTTAATAATTTAAAATTACTTGATATGATGATTAATTATTAAAAGGCAGGCGTTCGTGCCGCAACCGTCACCGCGTCCGGGCGGGTCATTCATAGAATAAGTAAGTAAAGATTTTTTTGCAAAATGTCTCAAGCAATTTTATATATTATATTTTTTTTTTAATTCGCTGCTATGGCTTTTTTACCACAAATAGATGTTTCTCTTAAAATATTTCGTGTATGAATAGATACACCTTAATAGGTACACCTCTGCCAAAACACATGTCATTTAAAAATTAGGAATAATTCCTTGTGATAAGAATTAGAAAAGGCTCCAGAATTTTAAAACTTCCTGACTAAAACCGAAAACACCATTCACATATATAAAATCCCCATTGGTCATCATCATCTGCCTATATAGACATTTCCCAAATATGTTGGGGTCGGCTTCCAGTCAAATAAGATTCAGCTGAATACCAGTATTTGACATGGAGCGTATACGCTTATCAGACCTCCACCACCCAGTTGGGTTATACAATACTCCTTGTATCGTTCGGGCGTCTGTCGACCAGTAACGACTGTCAAAGATCCACGAATGACAGCCGGAACCAACGGCTTAAGAGGCTGAGATGACCTAAACGCAAGTGTTATAATGCCTAAAAGTATATGATCCACTGCAGTAACCAAAATCAGAAAAATATATGATATTCTTCAGGATATTTACTAATGAAGTGTTGTTTCGAAAACATAATACAACTAATTTGATACGATAGAAAAAAATCACGAAGATAACTCTAAAAAAATCTTTTAACGATATGTTAAAAGATTTTTTAGGTTTTTTTTTTTCTGATTTCATTTTTTTCAGTTATTCTACAAGCAACATACTAGCATAATAGTGTTTTAATTTTTTTATCCTACCAATAGTTTTTACCGAGGCACGGAGGGGTCTTGGTTTGTAAAGATGGTCACCTATCCACGGACAAACCGTGGCAAACGTAGCTTAACCTGATCAATCGATCAGCACGGCTGTTATAACTTAACCACGAGCCCCTCCACAAAATCCCATTGGTATTTTTATTAAATTGGTCGTGACAGGACCAAAATCCTGAAGATGACGTTAATAGGCTCGAACCTATATCCATGCATCATGCACAAATCCAAAAAAAACCGCCCTGTTATGAATTCCTGACAGGAATCCACCACCATTAAAACAAAAACTTATTCACTATTTCACTTAAAAAGATATGTCACAAAATATGATTTAAAAGAACTCACATATAATATAACTGTGCACATTTTGATGTAAGGCAGACCGTTGCACAAGTGTTTGTGATGTCACAATAAACTGAGGTGCAGTTTTATAGTCAGGTGACGGGCAGGCGGCTCTTATTACTTTTGCGAAGCCTGCCGCGTTTTTAGGGTTCCGTGGGCAGGCAATAAAAATTGGTCCTTTGTTACGATAATGATTCTGTTATTATGTGTGTCTACTTATATCCATACTAATATTATAAATGTGAATGTAACTCTGTCTGTCTGTCTGTATGTTACGTTTTCACGCCTAAACCGCTGAACCGATCGTCATGAAATTTGGCAGAGATATAGCCTGGGATATGGAGAAGGACATAGGCTACTTTTTTACGCGATAACCGACATCCACGCGGGCGGAGCCGCGGGCAAATATATATATACGTATATTTTTTTTTTTGAAAAACGGCCACATTCCTCTAGATCGTATTTTGTTGCTTCGTGTCTCAATATCGTCGTTGCGACTTTAAGACCACTTATGTGTCGCTTTTGGCAAAATCACTTTTTCACATTTTGAAGCTCTATCGAATGCAAAAACTCTCATGTGTATACGACAATTTAATCGTCATTTCTTTACCAATTTCAAGATCACAATGTGCTTCCTAATAAAATGTTGGTGTTTAAAATCAGCGTCAGGTAGTACACCTGTGTGTCATCTGACATTATGCTGAGCTGAGGCCCTTTTGGCATTATAATCATTGTTTTCTGTTTTCCATAGTTTTATGGTGTATTTTTTGCTTTAATGCCAATAAACGCATTTTTCTTTCTTTTCTTTTTCTTTAAAATATAGATTTTCTCATAAAGTTGAATTTTACACATAAGAGGTCTTAAAGTCGCAATGACGATATGCAACTTTATAAAAGAAGGTATTAGAAAATTCTAGACACACCGAGGTTGCTGATTGAGCCGTTTTTCATAATTCCTTCTCAGTCACGAGATAATATTATTTTAAAGGAGTGGCGCTAGTGGACCTGTGAGCGCGCCCTCTTAATGGAAACCAGAATAACGGTAATCGATTTAACGTTATTCATGCTACTTTTTATTTTATCGTTATTTAAAACGGGTGAGATGTAAGTAGTGAGGCCTGAGGCGCGCGGCGCGACGGCAGCCCGCCCTCGTACCTCGCTGATGCCGTGCCGATCAAAACGTTGCCTGCATCTGCCTGATTCTTACCTACAGAACGGCATCGTAGCTAAATTAACGTTACTGATCGTATTTTTGTTAATGTTAATCAACGTTATATTACTGGTAATGTTATCAAGTAACGTTAAATTTTTGTAACGTTAGTAGATATAACATTGAAATTTAACGTTACGTAACGGTTATTATTTTGTTATTTGGTAACGTTAACAAGCCCTGATTGAAACAGACAAGAAGTAAAAACAAGATTCCTATGTTAGTAATATTCCTTTTAAAACAAATATACCAAAAACTAAAGAAACAACCAGAAAAACTCTCATTACTACCACAGACATCATTAAAACATTTTTTGTACGGAACCACACCTCCTAACGACGTGTCTATGAGAAACAAAAACCTTTTATTTTGTTCTATATATTTAACCAACTGTGCTTGATACTTTCATTGGAACAAAATATAGGCACAGATAGGTCTGAATAAATTGGATAGTTATATCATCGAATCTACTGGTACTGCAGAAAACAAATGACGACGAGCATTTGTATAAATTCAAACTACATTGCTCGCTTTGTTGGTACTACATTTTCACCGCTCCGTGTCTAAGCAGCAATGGATTCAAAAATAATAGCGACAGTCGATGTTGGGATTCAGTTCCGTTATTAGATTTTTTGGTCTATTTTAAGTTCGATTCGGTATAGTAATTGAATGAGAGTATTTCGAGAGCGTGTCTATTGTAAGGTACATAACCAAATTGGTACTTTGCTTTGGTACCATCATTCACTATGTAGATTAAGTCAACACAATTTTTACGCTAATGGCACGAGACGAAAAAGTTTATGACCGTTTCGGGTGACGTACAAGCGGACCCCTTGATAGTCATCATAATCGTAAATCAGCTTATAGTATTCCCTCTGCTGGAACACAGGCCTTCTCTCTGTGAGAGGGCGTAGGCCGTAATCCACTACGCGGGAGTTAAGGATGTCACATGTCTTCGATTTTTTTTAAATTCAATTTCATAACATTTTCGTTCACATAAACCCACATGGGCACTTATAAAGTGTCAGGTGCACGGTTTCAATTGGTCGTTTCCTATAGAGAAGAGCCGGCACAAAACACCACGGTTACTGTTTTAAAAATAATTGGCTTTTACAAAATTTCCAAATTACAGTGTTAATAGGTATGCGGGACGCAGAGTAGGCCTGCCAACAAGTACTAGGTACCTACTCAAAAAATAGAAAATCTACAGTTTAAAGTTTGGCAAGGACACTACCAGCCGCACTACCAGTAGTGTCGTTTACAATTACCGACACTACGTTCCATCAGTGGTTATTCCAACCAGCCTACCTCCCTCCAAAAGATATACGTCTTCCGATCTGTTTAAAACATCTGTGAAAGATCTGGGTGCCTCGAGGGTTTCTGTTCTAATCTGGGTGACGCCTGTTCATTCAAAGAGCACATGCACGATGGTTTCCTCAGTCTCCATGCAAGCCCTGCACAGAGGATTGTCCAATATGCCTATTGTTTGGAAGTGTTTGTTTAGCGAGCAGTGTCCCGTGATGATCCCCGTCACCAGGCGCAGACCGGTCCTGTCCAGGAGTAATAACCGCCTGGTTAGCCTACCATCTAAGAATGGCATAGCCTCCCTGGAATACTCGGTGCCGAGGTGCACCAGCTCTTTTCTCGTGAATTATTGAAGGCCTGCGTTCCTGCATATACGAGTATGCCTGTAGCTAATTACACCGGAACCCGGTAGATAGGTTATACCGTCTTTTATTTTTACTTTTTAGCTTGGCCTGCGTTATGCAAAGTTGGAAGTAAGACATTATGCAAACCGACATAACTTACTATCTCAGCTGCGAATTGAAATGAATAAGGAAGAGATGCTATCATACGAAAGTGGTTGCGTTTCAAGCCTACGCGACTGATGAGACTTAAGTATGTACTACGTCCAGTGAGTAAGCTAAGCAGTTAGTCCCGCTACCAGGGCCTCAAGTCTGCTATTACAATAGTGACAGAATGGTCTCGCCATTGTAAGTATTTGACAGTTTTTGTATGGCAAATCTGTCAAAAACTCACACTGAAGAGACCATTGCAACGTTTGTACATTAGTAGACTTGGCCCCCAGGATTGCTGACTCTGCTAATTTGTTTGATATGGCACGAGCTATTGTCGTATTGCGAGAAGCGACAATCCGCGGAATTTATCAGTTTTACTAGTTATTTTAAGTACGCCAGTTCATCATCACATTTTAATCAGCAGTGGACATAATTTATATGAGCATTGGGGTAATAAAATAACCATAATGTTAAAAAATTAAGCCATCAAACAAAATCTGAAATTATTATTTGTTCATCCACACAAGAATACATAGGACCGTGAAAATGTGTCTGATATCTACGACATATCTAATTATGCAACCAAAGCCAGGATTCCGAGTAAAATTATGAAATAAATAGGCCTCTGCTGTAAGTAACTAAATAAAGTATCATATTAGGTACATCTTTTTCAAAAATCATCATCATCTTACTGATATATATCATGACAGCATAGGATTTTTTTATAAAATAATTATTGTGTACTATTCTCACAACCAATGATTATAGAATACTTTGTAATTGAATTGAATGATAATACATTTGTTACTATTTTAATCTGTTTTTTTTTTTTTACTGTTAAATATTATTATTGTTACTAAAATTGTAAATAGGTATCCTTTTTGGCTTTTTCATACCTATTATATAAAACCATAAATGATGCATGTTGTAGCACAACATGCATCATTTATGGTTTTATATAATAGGTATGCCTAAAAATAATTTAAAATTTAAGAAATTATTTAAATGTATTGTGTAAGCAATTCTTGGCTAACCTAAATAAATAAATAAATAAAAAAAAACTTTAAAAGGTATTTCGATATTTTGTCCGAAAACCCCTTAAAATTCTTATAAGTTCGGTTCTTTAAATCCAAAACCACCTAGTCAACATAATGACACACATTACATTCATTCTGCTCATCCTCGCATTTAACAAACCGTAAAGATACCACAAAAGGTATCTGATAAATTATAACACACATTGCATGTCGTCTGCACATAAGAACCACTGTCTTATTATGTCCTAGACTTTCACAGTCTAATGATTAGATAGTAATGAGAGTTAGATTCCAGGTCATCTAAATAACAGTGTAATTTTAAGCTAGTTATGTTATGACTCATAGTTAGTGACGTAACTAGACTATTATAAGTGGCGAAATGGTTAGCGCTTGGTTGATTGCACGTAAAGTTGTAGGTTCGATTATCCGTAAGGACGAAAACTTCTACCTTTTTAGGTAGGTCTGTGATTTAAGATTTAAGTAGGTAAGTAATCTCAGTATTTATCATTTTTGTTAAAACTTTCTTAATTTTTTCTTTTCGGTAAAATGTATGACTGCTGTATATCCCGATGAACCCTCTTCCCCCACCCCTCTTATTAATTGCCGAGACCTTTACTTGCATGAGTATCACAGAACAAAAAAAGAATAAGATGCAAAAATATGATTATTGTAATTTATCCCGTAAGGGCAAACAAACAAATATTAGCACGCTTACGTGCTAATATTTGTTTGCTTCTAGCAAAAAAAAGTATAAAAATCGTACAGTCGAAATGCGTTCTCTAAACTCAGTCCATTCACAATAAACAGCACAAAAAAACAAAGACTACAACAAAAACAAAACAAAAGAACCGCTTGATAAAAATCTCACGACGACTTTCATACTATCTTCAGACCAAATCGTACAGCAAAGGAAAAAAATCAACCTATCAGTGAAAGCATAGGAGTGATACATAATATAGAATAGGTACATACAATGTAAAAAAAAAAAAAAACATACTAATAATATAAATGCGAAAGTAACTCTGTCTGTCTGTTGCCTTTTTACACCTTAACAGCTGAACGGATTTCGATGAAATGTGCCTCAAGGATAGACCACACCCAAGTTAGGATATAGGATACTTTTTATCCTGGTAGTAGGTACGATGTCGTGTCTGTTGGTTACCTTTTCTTATAAACCACTGAATCCATCGATATGAAGGCCGGACAAGTAGCCTGGGACCTGGAGAAGGACATAGGGTATCTTCTATCACAGGAGTACATTCTATCCGGGATAATTCCTGACCTTCACTAGAATAAACCGCGAGAACAGGTAGAATCTATTGAATAAAAACCGGCCAAGTGTGTGTCACCACGCACAATGAAGGGTTCCGTAGTAGGTATGAATTTATCCCAAGAACAAACTTAACATTGTAGTTGAAAAATATGTTCTTCCATACGGAATGTATGGGAGAACATGTTTTTTAACTGTAAATGTAAGTTGGTCGACTATAACTCGGTAACTTGTGAAGCCTATTTAGCTGTGATAGTTTTCCTTTTAACTTCGTTATATATACTACTACTGTGAATTGTTTTACATAACCAAATACAACTATTTAGCTGGCAGGGGGGGGGACACTTGACTCTAATAAAAATTAGCACTGTAAAGCTTAATATTACGCAAATGGATCCCTGAATCAAAAACTGGTTGCCACAAACTCACAATATTTTTGAACGGCCTATCCAACGATACCCCATACTATGGGATAGACGAAAAAAATACCATCCTTACTTTACGTGTAAGGGAGGTAGGCAAACCAAAAAAATATTTTTCAAGACTTTATTTTACCACATTGTCGGCGTGATTAATATGTATACCCATACCAAATTACAGCTTTCTAGCACTAAGAGTCTCTGAGCTAAATCGCGGACAGACAGACTGACATGGAGGAACTATAAGGGTTTCTTGTTTACTACGGAACCATAAAAAATAATTGCCGCATGTATGAAACATCATCACTTGAAAACGGCTCAACCGATTTGGCTGCTGTTTTTTGCTGTTATGTTCGTCAGGACAAGGTGTGTTGTCACACTGCAGACAATGACCTCCCTTTCTTTTTTCCACTCAACTCGATCCTAAGCCAATATGGACCACTCCCGCCTATAAGCGTCAAGTTCGTCCCGCCATCTACGTCTGAGTCTTCCGCGATGCCGTTGGACGTTTTCAGGAACCCATGCTGTGGTGGTCTTAGGCCACAATGCATCCGACATGCGGCAAACGTGTCCGGCCCAGTCCCATTTAGCTTGGCAGCTTTTTAGGGTTCCGCAGTCAACAAGGAACCCTTATAGTTTCGCTCTGTCTGTCTGTCTGTCTGTCCGCGGTTTAGCTCAAAAACTATTGGTACTAGAAAGTTGTAATTTGGCATGAGTATACACGTTAATGACGCCAAAAAAGTGGTAAATAAAATTTTAAAAAAACAATAATTTAGGGTACCTCCCCTACATGTAAAGTGGGGATGATAATAAATTTTTTCGTCCTTCCCATAGTGTGGGATATGTAGGTCTTTCAAAAATATTAGGGGTTTGGGAAGACCGTTTTTTGATTAAGTAAACCGTTCGTGACTTATCAAGCTTTAAAGTACCAATTTTCATTAGAGTCAAGTGTCCCCCCCGTCTACCAACTAAACGGTTGTAGTTAGAAATTCAAATGTCACGGCAGTGGTACCTATATATATATCGAAGTTAAAATGAAAACTATCACAGCTAAGTAGGCTTTACAATTTACCGAGTAATTGGCGACCAACTTACATTTATAAATTAAAAAAAATGTTCTCCCATACATTCTGTATAGGAAAACATGTTTTTCAACTACATGATCAGTTTGTTCTTGGGATAAATTCATCCCAACTACGGAACCCTTCATTTTGCGTGGTCCGACACGCACTTGGCCGGTTTTTATATTTTTTTGGAAAATCCACCGGGAGATTCGGAAATTTGGATAGAACTTAAATGAAATTCAACCGGACGACGCGACGCCGGGCACAAACAGCTTGTATACCTAATATAAAAATAAACAAAAAAGTGCAGTATGTAAGTTAGGTAACGCTCGCCTCTTACCGGAACTTTGAGTACAATCGCAGCGCGCATGTAATACTAGATAATGTAGGTTTGCGAGGAAGTGTGTGTGCATATCTTGCGGGCAATAATACCATGATATAATTTACTTACTGTTATTAGGACAGAGTGGCTGTTGAACGCGGCTTTATTCGTTTATAAACTTCAGTTTTTAACATTGTTTTGGTGAAATCTTGACTCTTGTCTTAGTACCTGCACTGTACCAACTAAGTATAAGGTAATTACGTAATTGGGTACCTAACTATTGCATTCGATATAGCTCCATTGATTATTTTTCAGATTGTCAGTTTTATTCTGCAGGTCAATTTTCTTTTTACCACGCGTTAAAAACAAACATTGCTCATGTCAGTTTCAACGTTTTCATTCATTGCCATCATGAAATGATGTATATTTTAACTATTTAAGATCTGTGAAATCATTGAAATTGTCATGAAAATACGCGTATGTAACTAGTATATTATGTGCCACAGCTGCAAGTATCTTTTCACTTCTCATGCTCTAAAAGTTCGTCTTTATGTCGTGCGTAGGCGACATAAAGTCGCTTTTTATGCTCTAGAGCATAAAGTAAAATCTTCGTCGAAGACCAAGGCAATCGGTCCAACAGCCACACGAACAACTTCAACTTCATAGAATTACCTCTTTATTTTAATTCGTTTCGTTAGTATTCTAAGAACAAGGCAAAGATACCAACAGCCAAAGTACACAATAAAACTTCATGAAATAGACTTATATTTTTTATTTCGTCCATTTATTATTTTTTAAATTAGTTTTTTTTTATATTAGTTAATCAACATATTTAAACGTTATCTAAGTTATCATAGATATAAAAAAAAAATGTTTTTATAACTGAGCAGTATGTAAAGACCTATGTCAGGTGTTATGTCAAATCCCTACAGAAAAGAAAAAAAAAAAAAAAGTTAATTGGCGGGAACATAATTATTTTTCAATTTTAATTAAATTTGCAATATTTACATGTTGCTGTTTCATTTCCCGCAATCGAAGTGGAAAAGTAGAATGTACAACTCGTCCATAAAACCCATTTTACACTCTACTTTAAAATAAAATGGTGCGTTTTATGCACTTAATGTACAATCTACTATTTGGTGCTCTAATGACGTTGACAGGTATAATAAAGTAAGCAGTAGGTATTACGTCTTCATACAAAAAGACCGAAACGCCACGATTCCAAATCCTGGTGTACACCAGTACTCAAGTCTCGAGTGCACTGCAGCTCACTTTTACGCACGGACGCGGACGGTGCGAGGCGCTCCCGAATATTTATTTACGTGAAATATGGCACGAAGTTATCGGGGAAATTATCCCCGGGACCGTACCTAATACCCGGATAAAAAGTATCCACGTTCAACCGAGGTAATGGTCTACCCGTATGCGAAATTTCATACAAATGCGTTCAGACGTTTGAAAAGCTAACAGACAGACCGACAGAGTTACTTTCGCATTATGCGAAGAATTATAATATATTTTAATTTTAGTTATGGGTAGGGTAGATTGTGTAGATAAATATATACACGATGTAGGAGCTGGTGATGGCTAAGTAATAACAGCCGCACAGATCGATCTATCAGGTCAGGCTACAGGGTTGGTCCGTGGATGTGTGACCGTCTTTACATACCAAGACCCCTCCATGCCTCGGAAAGCACGTTATGCCGTTGGTTCCGGCTGTCATTCGTGGATCTTTGACAGTCGTTACGGGTCGTCAGAAGCCCGAAAGTCTGACAACCAGTTTGGAGGTCAGATAGGCCGTCACTCCATGTAAAATACTGGTATTCAGCTGCATTCGGTCAGACTGGAAGCCGATCTTAACGTGGTTGGGAAAAGGCTAGGCAGATTTATTGATTGTGTATATAAATAACATATAAGGTGTACCTATTCATACACGAAATATTTTAAGACAAACATCTAAAGGTGGTAAAAAAGCCAATAGCAGCGATTTTTTTTTTAATCTAAGTGTTTTCTATTTGAGACATTTTGCAAAAAAAACCTTTACCTACTTACTTTTTTTTTTAATTCTATGAATGACTCGCCCGGACGCGCCAACGGTGGCGGAACGAGCGCGGTGCCTTTTGATAATTGATCATCATCTCATGTAATTTTTTTTTAAATAATATACTCCGATTTAAAAAAAAATCGGTTCCATGGCTTCTTTACCACCTATAGGTGTATCTCTTAAAATATTTCGTGTTTGAATAATACACCCTATATAAGCAATACTTAGATGGATTGATAAATCTTATGGTGCACAAATTGTACCTTATTATCTTTAGCTGAACGGATAGTAAAAGTGAATGGGAATTTCTGTTCGTGCCTCTGCCATGTAATCTGTGATTCAAAGATTACATCGACACTTTATCATTAGCCGGTCGTGTACTATTGTATATTAATTCGTATATTCATCATTGGCCTGTTAGTGGTGCCGATTCTCTTGTCACAAAATTCTCTAAACTAGACTAAAAATCACCAAAATTTAGTTTATTCCTGTCAAACGACCATTTCCTATTCTAAAATTGACTAAAGTGACACAACTTAACTACCTATATTTTAGTTTGACAGCTCTAAGATGGTACTGAGTTTTTAAATTTAGTGAAAATGGCAATTTTGCTATTCTGAATTTGACGTTTTTAAACTAAAATTTAGATTTTCTAACTAAATCTGACTATTTTTAATCGCGATTAAAAAGGTGTGGAATACGAGAAATTAGTTTTCATGAACTAAAATTCACACCAATCACATCGACTTCTGGTGCAAAACCAGTACTGTATATAAGGTGTATCTATTCATACACGAAATATTTTAAGAGAAACATCTTTATGTCGTAAAAAAAGCGAAAAAATCCTTTATTTACTTATTCTATGAATGACCCGCCTCGACGCGGTGACGCCGAACGGTGCGGTGGGTTGGCGGCACGAGCGCGGTGAATTTTGATAATTAATCATCATATCAAGTAATTTTAAATTACTATTTTTTTTAAATAATATACTCAGAATAAAAAAGAAAATCATTTCCATGGCTTCTTTACCACCTATAGGTGTATCACTTAAAATGTTTCGTGTTTATCCCTATATATTTTTTTTCTTTTCTTTTGCTTATATCTCCAAAATGGTGCGTCCTATCGCAAAAATAATGAAAATTTCGACCCCCTTTTAGAAGGCCTTAAACCACTATTACTCTACATGTAGGTTACCTTTTTTTTATTTTACCATACCAAAAGTGAAAAATTCCATTAAAAAAAACACGTCGCGGCTGCCCCGCATGCGCGCCACCGGCTCTAAAAAAAATCATAGGCAAACAAGTACAACGTTGCGAAGCCAAAAAAAAAAATACCGCGTAAAAATTTTTTGATTAATTTGACAGGACTGAACTAAAATGTATCTTCTGTCCTTTTCTTAATGAAATAGAAAGAAAAAAATGCACTGAACTTAAATTTAGTTTAGTTTGTGATCAAGGGAATCGGCACCATTGGTTATTTTTATAAATTACTAGCTTCTGCTCGCGACTTCGTCCGCGTGAATTTTCTTGTTTTGGGGAAAAACCCTCGCTGGCGTCCTCAGAACAACCTTCCAAAGTTTCATCACAATCTGATCAATGGTTTAGAAATGCATAGAGGACTAACACACAAACATTTATTTTTATTTATATAGATTTTAATTTCATCTTCCACACTTCATGTATCAAAGGACCGAGCAACACACATTTAGGCCTTATAGGACCAAAATAAATATATACTAATCAGCCTGTATTGTCCCATCTACCTTTTCGTTTTTCCACTCAATTCGATCCTGAGCCCATATGAACCAATCCCTGCTATAAGGGTCAAGTTCGTCCCATCTACGTTTGGGTCTTCCGCGATGCCGTCGGACGTTTTCAAGAACCCATGCTGTGGTGGTCATAGCCCACAATGCATCCGACATGCGACAAACGTGTCCGGCCCAGTCCCATTATGGCTTGGCAGCTTTTTGCTTGACATCTGCGTTTTGTTGATCAGTATCGTGTTCTTAAATAATCTAAGAAAAATAAGAAAAAAAATATATAAGAACTAAAATAAATAAAATAATCTAAATATAAAAACACTAATATGTTACGAGTGACTGTACCTCTTCGGTGCAGTTAATAGCTCTTTTGTTTTAGCTCCATTATATTTAAGACAATGACTTCAATCAGTATCTAGTGTGTCTAGTTGCTTCATTTCCGTGTACACTCGTTTTTATGACGTAATGTAATTCAAGTAGTTTTTTGTTTATTTGTTATATTACCTATAAAAATGTTTTGTGCATTGGTTTAGCTTTAGATTGTGCTGTAATCATTTACATTTTCAAATATCTTTATTTACCAACAGAACAATTAACAAAATGCACTTATCCTAAGCTACATTAACTCAGTATAATTGAGGCTAACTCATAGTCATAAGGCTAGTGATTTACCTTTTATAAACGTAGAACTCAGTAATCATGGATGCATGATAGATAATCGGGCCGATTCCCTTGTTCACAAACTACTTAAACTAAATTTAAGTTCAGTGCATCCTTTTCTTTCTATTTCATTAAGATAAGGACAGTAGACAAATTTTAGTTTAGTCCTGTCAAATTAATCAGCGCTTGACGTAAATTGACGTAATTTTAGTCGGCAAGTTTTCAATCACGTCTAAACTTGTATGGAGTAGAGACAGGCGCTGATTAATTTGACAGGACTAAACTAAAATTTATATTCTGTCCTTTTCTTAATGAAATAGAAAGAAAAAGATGCACTGAACTTAAATTAGTTTAGTTTGTGAACAAGGGAATCGGCACCATTAATTACGCAAAATTATTTAGTTAGTTATAAGTTTGCATGTATGTATAACAAAAAGAATATTTAAATAATTTGCTGATCACGCAGTGTACTTATATAAATAATAGCACCGTGCTGTGTGCTGTAGTGGATTGTAGGGGTATTGGATTCGGTTTCTTCACGTGATAGAAATTATGATTTAACATAAGAAACTGTATTCTGCAGGAGGTAGGTACTAGCGAAATGCAAATTTACTATCCTCCTCGTAGTTGCATTTCGTTAGTTATGTTATATCCCATGTTATAGAGGGCGAGCCTACTGTTAGTAACGGTTCGCCTTTATGATCATGCTCACTAGAAATCAAAACGTTTATGCCAAGTATTGCCTAAACCTTATATTGACTAGGAAGCACAATGCCTTCCTTGCAGTATGTCTATAGTCTATACACTATTTGACCTAAACTTTATTCTGACTTTGAACCAAAATGCTTACCGTGCAATATGTCTATTATTTTAGGAGAAGAAAGGGAGTACTGTTTCTGGCACTCGCCAGCCCCTACCGCGGCATGCTCTCGCTACGCTCGCTCGGCTCGTAGTTGTGTGGTCACAGTTCTAACCTAACCTAAGTTACATTTCAGAGGCCCTAGTGTGAGTTTATTTTAACCATCTCGACTACTTAGAAATTATTGAATTTTAATCATTTTGCTTGTTAAACATTTTGATCTCTAGGCGATTTACAGCTTAGGCAATTTGCTGTGTAGACATTAATTTTAGGCATTTTGCTTCGTAGACGAATTGAAAGTTGGACACTGATCATATACCACGGTTCGTTGCCAAACTGGGGACAGTTCGAAACTTGCTGCTACTGATATTTTTTTGACAGAAGAACTCAGTAACCGCTAACCGACTTGGAAATCAAACCCAGCACGTTCCGAATACTCCTGATCACAGCTGTCGGAGAAAAAAGTCAAATAAAATAATGGTCTTACAAAACTCAAATACTTTTTTATTCCTTATAGTATGTACATCGTAAACTAGTTGTTTTATCGTAGTAATAACTAATTATCATTAATTATATCTAAACTAGAAGTGAGCAGTCAGTCTGTCTATCTCGTACAAGTCAGACATTATTTCTTCCACCTTTGTGCCGATTTTCTTGGCAATCTGTAAAAAAGAAATAATATAAGTATAATTCATTAACCGACTACAAAAAGGCGGAGTTCGAAAACATCCATCGGTTTCTTAAAGAACTTTAGCCGACGACCCTGGATACTTATCTCCATTGCATACTGTACGTTACAAATATAAATCGCACATTACAACGAGAGTGTCACAACATAATAGTTTTTGGGAAATCACATTTTTTATAACCTTAAATTCCATTTAATTTTTAATCATCTTGAGATGATTGTATAATATTAAAATATTAAATAAGTAGACTATTTAATGCCCTAGAATATTTATGGAAATGTGGCGAGTAAGCAAGTTCACTCGCACGACTCAACGCAGCACAGGATCATACGATTTTACGTCAGAGCGTGCCGTGTGCAAAACGAGTTGCAAAGCTCCGCCTACTTTATGACGTCAGTCGGACTTAGCCCCGCCTTCCAGTACATGGCGCACGCGCATCTTTTGTTCGAGCACTAACGAGGCAAGATGGCGGCGGACTCGTCTATTGTCTTCGTTAACGAGAGGGCGTTGACTCCTGCGCAAGAAACGGTCAAGCGTGAACCGTTAGTATTATTATTAAGTTTTATTCATTAGTATAAATACCAGTACAATTTGTATGTAGATTCATTACTGCTTATAACTTTGTTCTGCAATATATCTCTGTCGCTTCTCGCTAAGGAATTTTATTGATATACCTATTGCCTAATTGCTTCAGTAGCTGCCGCTATATTTATATAATACTGCAAGTAGTATACAAGCGTATAAACGGAGTACTATACTACTTCACTGGTGACCACCGACATTCGTTCCGGATTGGGGGTTTAGCAACCTGAAGCCTGATGAGCACGCCTGCTGGAAACCTGGGGGAAGAGGACAAAGATTTCTTCATGACGTACCGAGTGGGGGTGAAGACTCCAACTTTCAATGCCGATGACCCACTATTATGGTTCGCGCAGCTTGAGGGCCAGTTCGTTCTCTCCAACATCACCACGGACAACACGAAGTTTTACTACGTGCTGGCGCAGCTAGAACCACAGCACTCAGCGGAAGTACGTGACCTCATAGTGAATCCCCCCACCACCGGCAAATACGAAAAACTGAAGACAGAGCTGATCAAGCGGTTGTCCGCCTCACAAGAACGCAAGATCAAACAGCAGCTCATGCATGAGGAGTTGGGAGACAGGAAGCCTACGCAATTTCTCCGCCACCTGCAGCAACTGGCCGGTCCCACCGTCCCGACTGATTTCATCAGGTCCATCTGGTCTAGTAGGCTACCGGCGAACCTCCAAACTATAGTGGCAATGCAAGCAAACTCCAGCTTAGAAGAAGTAGCAGAATTGGTGGACCGCATAAACGACATCGTTCCAGTAACCACGCAAGTTGCTGCTACTAGCATGCCAGTGCCTGGGCAAGTGGCTAGCTCACAGTCTACAACGAATCAACAAGGCAGCGCTGTTGAAGCATTGACCCAGACAGTGGCAGAGCTGACAAGGAAGCTGGAGGTAATGAGTGCGCAGTTACGTCACAGATCGTCACGTTCCCGGTCGAGAGGAAGGTACAACCAGGGTCGCTACCGATCGCAATCCCGCTCCAGAGACAACCGGTACTGCTTCTTCCATCACCGTTTTGGTGACAACGCCCGCAGATGCACACAACCATGTGCCTACGCAAAGAAGCCGGTAAACCACCAAGGCAGCCAGTAAGGGCGGAATATGACTGCCATGCAATATCAAGCCGCTTGTTCATTACGGATCGCAACACGAAGATACAATATCTTATAGATACGGGTTCGGACCTGTGTGTCTTTCCACGATCCGCTGTTCGGGAGCCGCGCATAAAGACAAAGTACGAGTTGTTTGCGGCAAACGGGTCAGTCATCAACACATACGGATTTCATCCTCTCACACTGGATTTTGGACTTCGTCGCGCATTCACGTGGAGATTCATCATTGCTGATGTCACCAAGCCTATAATCGGAGTCGACTTTTTAGCTTACTACAATCTGATTGTCGACTGCCGAAATCAGCGCCTAGTAGATAACCTCACGACGCTTACAGTCCAGGCACCACAGTTCAAATCTGCCGAAGTTATTTCATCGGTCCGAACCATAGCTGAAGATAGCAGCTACCATCGCATTTTGAAAGAGTATCCTGACCTCACTCGTCCCGCTGGTAAACCAGGTGTAACAAAGCACAATACGGTGCACCATATACGCACCACGCCTGGCCCACCAGTGTCTTGCCGTCCCCGTCGTTTGGACCCACAACGCCTCAAGATAGCGAAACATGAGTTTGAAGAGATGCTGCAAAATGGAACAGCGCGCCCATCAGAAAGCGCCTGGTCCGCGCCGCTGCACTTAGTGCCCAAGAAGAACGACGGATGGCGTCCATGTGGGGACTACCGATCTCTGAATGCTCGGACCATACCGGATGTTTACCCAATCAGGCACCTACAGGACTTCACTCACGAGTTGGCGGGCAGTACCATCTTCTCCACCATAGATTTGGTGAAGGCCTACAATCAAATACCGGTCTTTGGAGAAGACATACTCAAGACTGCGATAACAACACCATTTGGTTTGTACGAGTTCCCCTTCATGACCTTTGGACTTAGAAATGCTGCCCAGACTTTCCAGAGATTCATAGATGAAGTTCTGCGGGACCTAACCTTCTGCTATGGGTATCTTGACGATATTCTGGTCTTCAGCAAGGATATTCATCAGCACCAGCAGCATCTCAAACAACTGTTCGAAAAATTGACCAAATACGGCGTCCTGCTAAATACAAGCAAGTGTATTTTCGGTCAAACGGAAGTAAAGTTCTTGGGATTCAAAGTCTCTGCATCAGGCATTCAGCCTCTCGACTGCAAAGTCCAGGCCATTCAAGACTTCCCTGTACCTAAGACGGTCAAGGAACTGAGACGATTCCTCGGAATGCTCAATTTTTACCGCCGATTCATACCAGAAGCAGCGTACAAACAAGCACCTCTCAACAGTTTGCTCGCAGGTCCTAAAGTCAAGGGAGCGCATCCAGTCAACATGACACCAGAGCTGCTAGAAGCTTTCGAGAGCTGTAAACAGAGCCTTTCACAAGCCACACTCTTGGTACATCCAGACCCTTGCGCAGAGCTAAACATCTTGACGGACGCTTCAGACACAGCAATCGGAGCTGTGTTGCAACAACGGAGCAAGATGGAATGGCAGCCACTGGCATTCTTTTCAAGGAAGCTCAGCCCTTCGCAGAAGAAGTACAGCCCGTATGATCGAGAGTTATTGGCCATATACGAGGCAATCAGATACTTTCGCAATATGGTCGAGGCACGCGTATTTCACGTCACAACAGACCACAAGCCATTGACGTATGCGTTCGCAAGACCACCCTCAATCAGCCCTCCCCGTCAATTTAGGTACCTTGATTATATAGGCCAATTTACGACGGACATCAGGTTCATACCTGGTAAAGACAATGTGGTCGCAGACACCCTTTCGCGCATTAATGAGCTTCATCTGCCTATAGATTACCAGTCCCTGGCCAAGGAACAGCAAACCGACCCCGAACTGCAGAACTTGCTGAGAGATGGATCATCTTTGAAGCTGAGGAAGGTGAAGCTACCCGAATCTAGTGCTGAGATCTACTGCGATGTAACGGGTACTCCACGCCCATTTATAACAAGATCGTTCCGCAAGCAGGTATTCACTTCTCTGCATAACCTCAGCCACCCTGGGCGAAAGGCAAGTGTTCGGTTGGTCACGGACAGATTTGTTTGGCCAGGAGTTAGAAAAGACTGCAGACAGATGGCACAGGCATGTGAAGCATGTCAAAAGAGTAAGGTGACACGCCATACTTCAGCTCCATTACAAGAATTCAAACCACCATCAGCACGTTTTCGCCACATCCATCTTGATTTGATTGGTCCTTTACCATTGTCCTCTAACTACAGATACTGCCTCACGATTGTCGACCGCGCAACACGTTGGCCTGAGGCGTATCCACTGCAGGACATCACCGCAGAGAGCTGCGCCGCTGCCCTCACCACCGGGTGGATCGCCCGGTTCGGCTGTCCCGAGCATATCACAACGGACCGCGGGAGGCAGTTCGAATGCCGCACCTTCAAAAGCCTAGCCGCCCTCATAGGTGCCACTCATCATCTAACCACTTCATATCATCCTGCAGCTAATGGCCTCGTCGAAAGAATGCACCGCCAGCTGAAGGCCGCGATTATGTGCCACGCAAATTCAAGCTGGACAGAGTCTCTTCCATGGGTGCTGCTCGGCATCCGCAGCGCGTGGAAGGAAGACCTTGGCGCAACTACAGCTGAACTCGTCTACGGCGAGCCACTCCGCTTGCCTGGGCAGTTCCTCACGGAAGCCTCAAAGGATGTCGTGGACATGAGTGACCTGGTCGACAGGTTGCGCGCACACATGACCAAACTAACGCCACAACCTACGTCCTGGCATACGAGCTCCAGTCGTCTCTTCTACATCCCGAAAGACCTGAGCACGGCAACCCACGTCTTCCTACGCGAAGGTCCAGCTCGAAGATCACTGCAGGCCCCATATACAGGTCCACACAAAGTACTTGCTCGCGACCAGAAGACAGTGGACATCGAAGTGCATGGGAAGAGACAGAAGGTGACGATCGACCGTGTTAAACCAGCATACATGGCAAGAGAAGAGTTGGATCCAGGTCAAAGTCAGACCCAAACTCCAGATCCAGCGCCACCTAATAACACGGTCAGAAAGACAAGAAGCGGCAGGACAGTAAGATTCCCAGATTACTATCGCCCGTAGTCACGGTCTCACCGGGGGAGTAGTGTGGCGAGTAAGCAAGTTCACTCGCACGACTCAACGCAGCACAGGATCATACGATTTTACGTCAGAGCGTGCCGTGTGCAAAACGAGTTGCAAAGCTCCGCCTACTTTATGACGTCAGTCGGACTTAGCCCCGCCTTCCAGTACATGGCGCACGCGCATCTTTTGTTCGAGCACTAACGAGGCAAGATGGCGGCGGACTCGTCTATTGTCTTCGTTAACGAGAGGGCGTTGACTCCTGCGCAAGAAACGGTCAAGCGTGAACCGTTAGTATTATTATTAAGTTTTATTCATTAGTATAAATACCAGTACAATTTGTATGTAGATTCATTACTGCTTATAACTTTGTTCTGCAATATATCTCTGTCGCTTCTCGCTAAGGAATTTTATTGATATACCTATTGCCTAATTGCTTCAGTAGCTGCCGCTATATTTATATAATACTGCAAGTAGTATACAAGCGTATAAACGGAGTACTATACTACTTCAGAAATTAAATTCAAAAGCAATTTTTGAGTTCTAAAAACGTTCGCATTTTTGTGTTGTGCCTCTCTTGTTGCCAATCCACGGAATTTAAACAGCCGGGTATACGCACGTCCAGCTTGTCGGCGTTGGGCATGCTGCCGAACTGCGACACCAGGTCCCCGTCCAGCACGCCGCGCGCCGCGCCGCCGCCCACGGTGCGGCGCGCTGACTTGTACGTCCTGAGGAAAGATATCACACTTTATTCTGTGGTTCACCATCACTGTTACATTAGCCCATTGAATGCCGAAGTTAACCGTCAAATCACAATCAGTGGCCACCATACAAATGGCCTGCTACGTAACACTACGTAGTTCGCATCACGTAACCAATCTATAGGATGCCGTGGTACGTAGTATTGCGTAGGTAGGCACCACTAATATTTATTTTATGCAGCTTACCTACGCAATATTGCGTATACGCAAAATAACGTACCCCTGGCACCGCGATCAAACAAAACTTTTTATATCCAGTATCAAAACGTCGGTTCAAGGAGGCCGAATAACACAGATTAACATATAATCGGTAGGTAAGACCTACGTAATATTACGTAGTCGACATCTGCCATTCTTACCACATACGTAATATTGCGTAGTTGGCATTCAATGGGTTAAAAACTCAGTATAAAACCCACAGATATAGATACACTCAAGCAACTACTTCGCGTGCCAAAAATCGCACCAGCCTACACGTAAAATGGGGATGATATTTTTATTATTATTTAGTCTATCCCATTGTGTGGATATCGTAGGACAGGCCGTTCAAAAATATTGTAGGTTTGTGAAAACCATTTTTCGATTCAGGGATCCGTTTGCCGGTTTGCGTAATATTAAGCTTTTATAGCTTAATATTAGTGCTGATTTTTGTTAGTCAATCCCCCCCCCGCCCCCCCGCCATCCAACTACGGAACCCAGGAGGCCTGTGTCCCAACATTATAGGCTGACGATGCTTGTAACCTTTTGTTTAGTTTTACTAACCTGAAGGCCCTGGGGTTAAGTCCAGCTATATGGCAGCAGTAGTTGTTCATAACATTCTGCAACATCAACAGTCGACGGTACATCTTCTCTGTTATCGGCAGGACGTAGCCTACGCCGCCGTCTAGGGTCGCTGTAAAAGAATTAATTTATAATTAACAATAATTTAAAATAAAAACGTATCGTTGTTTTTTTTACAGTTTCTTTTATTCATAGTCTGGCAGTTTATTAGTACATTGTGATACAAGGTTGGGAAGTAGGTTATTGCAAACGAGCTGTCATTAACAAGCCCGAGCCGAAGGCGAAAGTTTTTAATGACACGAGTTTGCAATAACCTACACACCCGTGTATCACACGACGTTTTTCAATACAGTTGTGGGAAATAGTAAAAAATAAATCAAAGAATTAGGTAAATATGAAAAATTCAAATTTTCTGAAAATGGCGCGTTTTTGCAACTGGACCTTCTTTTTTTATAACGACAACAGCCTATACATATTAATTAAATTAAAACTGATAAATAAATATATTAAACAACCATTTAAAAGACTTTTGAGAATTCAATGCTAAGACGTCCGGACTCATTCATTTTTCCTCGTATAAAATCTATCGCATTTTATTCTATGTATGAAAACTCCTTGCTACTAAACTTTTTAAATTGTCTTATAAATTTAAAACTAAACTGCAAAACAAAATGATCGAGCTCGTAAACAAAAGTCATGACCGCGTAACAGAAAGATGCCTATGCAAAAGATTCAATTTTCGAATCATAATTATAGCCTCTGAAAGTACGCCATGTTTAACAACTGTATTTTTTTATTTTTTTTATCTTTATTTATTTAAGGGATTTTTGTACACATATGCGACGATGTCAATCCCATCGTGCTTTTACAAATACTAACTTACTTCTAAACTTAATTAACAAATCTAAGTCACACAAAACTTAATCTAATTTCTTATTTAAAAAAGTATATAATATTTTTGCTGCTTCAGAAGTAGGCTTGACTAAAATACCATGGAACATTCCAACATCCATTACCGACAATTTCATTGAGTTGATAAGTGCGTTTCTTTTGTTTGTATATCTGACACATTCCACCAACACATGTTGGGCATCCTCAATTTTACCACACACATCACAGTTAGGAGAGTCCGATTTTCGCATGAGATAAGCAAAGTTGTTTAGTGGAATATGTCCTGACCTCAAACGATGTGCAGCAACAATTTGACAGCGACTCAAACAACTGTATTGAAAAATAATTTATGCGGCCAACCCTAATGTCCTTTCTTTGGTATTGTTGGTCGATCCGTTGAGCTCCTCAAGTTCTGTTGAGCTGTACGATTACTGACAAATGCGTTCACTGACTGGACAGGTCCACTCAATCTGTGACATGGTCTTCACATGTGATCTAACAAAGATTATGTCTGGACTTTAAATGAAACTGTGACCTCTGAGCTGTCTCAAACTTGTTTATTTATTTTTACAGAGCGTAGTCAGATAGAAAACGCCGACCTCATCTAGTTTTTAAAATAAATTATGACTATGAGCTGTACTTGAAATTAAGATTATAATTTTTATTTTATAGTGTAAATATATCGATACCATCACCATGTCTGCGGAGTTTCGCTAGCTAATTTAATTTGACCTTGTATTATAATGATAGAAATAACTCACTGAACATAGTAACGTGTCGTTTATGCGAGGTAGTGGGCACGGGCCGCGCGTTGATGCGGAACATCGCGTTCACTTGCTGGCCGAGGTGGTAGTCACTCTTACGAATGAGGCGTTGACCTGGAATATAGAGACAAGGTTATGGATATTTTCGTAATGTTTTCTTAAAACACAGGAGGTATCACTTATTATACCTCCTGTCGCTAACCGCTCAAAGAGATTGAGGTTTCTCTTAAACCTTAATCTCTTTGAGCGGTTAGCAACTCGTTAAAAAAGCCTAATGCTTTGTAAATAACTTTTTAAAGGATTTTCAAACAGGTGCGGATTACGACACCTAACTAACTAAATAAATAATCTGACAGCCTACCAAGGGGTATCGTGTTACCCAGTTACTGGGTTGTAGAGGTCAGATAGGCAGTCGCTCCATGTAAAATACTGGTAATTAGCTGCATCCGGTTAAACTGGAAGCCGACCCCAACATAGTTGGGAAAAGGCTAGGCAGATTGATTGTATATCTTACGACTTCCACGCGAACGAAGTCGCGGGCAGAAGCTAGTCTATTATAAATTGGTTAATCGTTAAACGATGATCACATGTTTTGAATGGACCGGTCCTTTGAATTTGGTTAAAAACATTCTACATTAACTGGTATCTTTACATATACGTGATATTATTAACAAAACTGAAACCCTGACAGCAAATAACTTTCTTTTTTTTAATCATTTATTTCAAATAGACACATAAAAGTCACCTAAGTACGTCAAAAATTACAAAAATAGTTAACTGATTCTAATTGCCCCTTCCAAAATGTATTATTATTATTATTTATTAATTTAACATGGTAAGTACCTAACTTATAAACTTAGCCCCACAAAACCATTGCAATAGTTTGGCTGTGGGGTCAGTGAGTCTCTAGACAATAATACTTAATCACACATATCCAAATAATATTTTTTTAACTCATCAACTTACGTAGGAAGAAGAATGGGCAAGAAACGTTGCGTTCTTTAAGTTGTAAATCTATATATATAAAAATCAATTGCTGTTCGTTTGTCTCGCTAAAACTCGAGTACGGCCGGGCCGATTTATCTGAATTTCGTTTTGAAATGTTTGTCGTAGTCCAGGGAAGGTTTAAACGGTGAGAAAACATAAACAAAAAAAAAAAAAAAAACGACAACAATTTCTGAACGGCTGGATCTATTGCGCTATTTTGTTTTTTTTTTTTTTGTTTTGTTTGTTAGTGTCAGCAGAAGGTTCTTATGTAAGAAAAAAATAAGAAAGTTAAAAAAATAAAAAGAAAATTTAAGAAAACTACCATATTTTCTTTTCTAATGTATGGAGTTTTGACATAACGTGTCAGTCATCATTTGGTAGGTCTGAGAATAGGTTTTCTTTTTTTGTGAAGGTTTTAGGTAGGCAGGGTAGGGTAGGGTAGGTACGGTAGGGTAGAGTAGTGGAGTTTATATTTCCTTTGAGCGTAGACAAAACGCCACAGTCAAATAGCTTTTGACAGAACGAAGTCTGTCGGGTCAGCTAGTTCTATAAATATTTACCTCCATAGCTCTCTCTAGCTTGCGGCTGGTACATGAAAAGCGCGAGGTTTCCTTCAGACTCGCTCACCAAGAAGCCTAGCGTTGTGTTATCGACCATGAATTCCATGTCTAATATCTGTAACAATTAAAGATTTTTTTCTATTTTTTTTTATTTTTTTTATTTCGAGTAAGTATGTCCGACTAGTTTAGAACTCGATTAAGGCATGAATAGGGATAATGATAATAGTGTAAAAGCTTAAAAAAATGCCATTTATGAACATTTTAAAATAACTGTTAGACAAAGACGGCACGACGACGAAGACGTCCTAAACCAAAATATTTCCTCGTCTAGTTTCTACCGTCACATACCTGAGCGCTTCTCAGATCCCTAGATACAAGCGACAGTGTCCTGAGCTGGGTGTTGATAGCGCAACACAGGGATATATGTACACAGTCTGGATGTTTGTATATACAGGGTCAAATTAAATTAGCTAGCGAAACTCCGCAGACGTGATGAATGAAAACAATAGATTTGATGGCATTTTTTCGGGGTCAGTGACCATTGGTAGTATAATTACTTGAAGTATGAGCTGAGAAAAACGGTTTTTTTTTAATCATTTTTAGATACCAAAAACCTTCTGCGAAGTATACAAACATTAAAAAATATATAAACTGATATTCCAAGTAACTACATTACCTTCGGTCGTTGACCCAAAAATATTATTTCATCAAATCATTTCTTTTTATACACATCTGCGGAGTTTCGCTAACTAATTTAATTTGATCCTGAATAGTTACAATAAAAATAATGATAAAATTGGTGCAATGATCTCCACAAATTACATTCTTATACTTACTAGTTATACATATGAAGTTGACAGCAAATTTTTGTAATTTGTGGGAGATCTGGAGTCTAAACTGAGCGTAGGCCTGTGTTTTAGGACTCCAGTTATAGTAAGTATAATCACATACCTGAGCGCTCCTCAGATCCCTGGACACGAGCGACAATGTTCGATGCTGGTGCTGGTAGCGCAACAACGAGATGGACTTGTACACGTCCGCTACCAACACCAGGTTCTTCACGGACAGCATTTTGTGTACGTAGATCTGCGTGTCTATGAACGCGACGCCGACTAGGTCGTTGTCTTTGAGTTGCCAGATGTAGATCTGTGGACGGAATAATACATGGTTTAAGTAACTTTAAATTTTGGGTATGATTTTAGATGGCTATAAGAGTAGGGAGGATCTAAGAAACGATCGAATACACTGTATTAAATGATGATATAGGTAGAATGGGAGTGACTACTGAGATGACGACGAATAGAGAAGTATAGAAGGAAAAGACATGTTGTGCCGACCACAAATAAATTTGGATAAGGGCAGGAGAATGATGATGATTGCGTTGCCTGTGTTTAAAAGACTCGTGAAGGAACATTACTTGTAGTTGTGATTTTGTTCTCGTTGTTAGCTGTGATAATCTATACACTTCATTTATTTTCTTTGCTTATATAGTTATATAGTTAGTATGTATGTATCTATTATATAGCATATATGTATCTGTATATCTATTATAGGATATTGTACTGTTATACTTTTTATTTGCACCAATGACAACCCCATTTTATGTCCAGAAATTCACTATCCATGCCAAGGTTGCCTGGAAGAGATCGCAGTATGCGATAAGGCCGCCCATTGTATATTTTATAGTGTATAAGTTTTCTTTTTCTTTTGTAATGTGTAATCTGATGTATAAATAAATGATGATGACTATGATAAGTAACTTTAGTTCAAGATTTTCAGCTAAAAATATAAACGTAAAATAAGTGATTAGGAACTTTAGAGGTATGAGGAACAGGTACACACTGACTTTGCGCAAACTTAATAACATTAACTAATAGGGGAGGTGGTTTAAAAAAATAAAAAAATAAATAAATTTGGTAATGAAGCTTTAGGTACAAAATTTGCAATAATAATATAATAGTTTTTTTTTCTATGTGACAGGTTTGCAAAATCTAGAAACCCATCTTATAGAGAGTGGTAACCTTCCTATAGATAACTGTAACATCCAGGGGTTTGTGATGAGAGCCAGAGTGGCCTAAAAACTGATCTAAACTTACCTCGGAAGCAGTTTTTGAAGAAGAAAAAACAGAATTGAAAAATGACAGTTAGGCCACTCTGGCTCTCATGGCCTCATATATGTTACCTATATTAGGTAGATACCATAGAGGTATGAGGAACTGCACCCTGTACCTCATAGATAGAAAGTTCACTCATCCCCTATAGTAAAAGGAGGATCCTCCGACCGGAAGGGTGTTGTGTCTGGTGGGCAACTGCCCGACGGTTGATGTCGGGATGTTTTATACATGCTAATCGCGCAGTAGTAAACTTTGATTGCGCGATGCAGGATTTGTGTAGAACCCTTATAGTTTCGCCATGTCCGTCTGTCTGTCTGTCCGCGGCTTAGCTCAGACACTCTTAGTACTAGAAAGCTGTAATTTAGTATAGGTATACATATTAATTACGCCGACAAAGTGGTAAAATACAATCTAGAAAAAAATGCCTCTGGTGGGGGGCATCGTTGGATAGGCCGTTTTAATATTGCGGGTTTTTAAAAACCATTTTTCGATTCAGGGATCCGTTTGTGTAATAATAAGCTTTAAAGTACAAATTTTTGTTAGTGTCCGTCCCCCCCCCCCCCGCCAGCTAAATGCTTGTATTTGGATATGTGAAAAAATTCACAGCAGTAGTAAATGATAAATGATTTTATTTCTGTAAGTAGGTTTTTACAAACACTTTTTCACGTCAATCATATTTTAAAACTAGATGAGGTCGGCGTTTCGTATCTGACTACTCTGAGAAGAAAGACCGAAACAAACTCAGAGATCACAGTCTCTTTTAAAGTCCAGACATAATCTTGGTCAAATCATGTGAAGACCATGTAGATTGGTGTCTGAAATGGTCTTTTGAAGAAAGAACCACACAGATTGAGTGGACCTATCCATTCAGTGCACGCGTTTGTCAGTAATCGTGCAGCTCAACTCAGAACATAAGGAGCTCAACGATTCGACGAACAATACCAAAGAAAGGACATATAGCGAAGTATATATAGTATATATAAGTTAAAAGGAATACTATTACAGCTAAGTAGGCTTTACAAGTCTTACATTTGCAGTTTAAAAAATGTTTTTCAACTACAAAAAACAAGAAAACTACAAATGACTAATACTACTACTACTTACTATGATTTGATTTGATTTTAATGTTAAGTTTCCTTCTAGAGATAAATCCATCCCAACTACGGAACCCTTCATTGTGCGTGGTCCAACACGCAGTTAGCCGGTTTTTATTATTTGCCATGCCCATATTACTCATGTGTTTAAAAAACCGAGATAACGACTAATACACAAGTATAAAAGAAAACTACATGTTGCGCTGACCACAAATAAATTTGCATAAGTTCTGACGATGTATCTCATGTCGCTCGTACCTTCTGTCCGACAGCAGATATGAGATAGCCGAGCACTTGCGTGAGCGCGGTGACAGGGCCTTTCTGTTCCTTCGCGTACAACTCCTTGAAGCGGTTCTTAGTGAGCGGCTGGCCGGGCTCCGGAACCACGTCTATTATGTCGTAGATTATTATCTGGAAATAAGAGTAAATAGGTTTAAAAAAAACCATGGATAAACCAAGAAATGAAGCGTGTTTTTGAGCTACTTTTTAAAGCAAGGATTTTTGTCATCCTTGTAATAATAATAATAATGAAAACTTACTCTTCCCCTTGAAGTGATATCTTCACTATAGTTGTAGTTTGTTCCTATAGCTATGTAACCTCTCAGTCCAGATCTGAAATAGAGATAAAACGCATATTAGAAAGTGCACAGGCTTCGGGATGCTTTCCCAGTCCTTCCTTTTCCCTCCTAGTTTTAAATGTGCCGCCACTTGCACTCGCCATTGCTGTAAGTGCGACAAGGACAACGCATCGCTCCCGCCATCTGACGGCGGGAAGAAGAAAAGTTAGTTCGAACTCAACGCCATCAATAATCCCGCGTGTGCGGAGAAAAAATACCAAAATTTAGTGAAATGTGACTGCTAGTGATACTGTGTGGTGATCTCCTGGCTCCCAGCGTCCCGTGAGTACCTGACCTCTTTCAATTTACCATCCTTTAGCCTGTTTCTGAGTAGGAAACTTCAATAGCGTCCTTGGCTATACGCGATACTCAATCAGAAAGAAAAGAAAGAAAAAACGTTTATTTGCGGTAAACATGACGCAAAATAAAGCACATAAACACAAAAAAAATATATAAGTACCGTATACAGGGTCTAAGGGACAGCCATCCGCAAACTAACAGGGTACATTCAGCTCCTTAATTTGAATCATATTCCACCGGAAATTTGCTAAGGAAAATGTTAATTTTTTTATCGATTTTTCCTTTACTTTTCTGTATTTCAATGTAAAATTACATTTTATGCACGCAGCAATACTATGTATGCTGAAATACTCTAACGAACAACGCGCGAAATCAGCTGTTCACTTTCTGCCTAGCTACAGAGTTCATTGAACTCACTCGCTGCGCTGCCGTTCGCTACGTGCATTTTGCCACGGTAACGATACATTGCGTGTGAAGTAATAAAACAAATCAGGTTTATTGGATTCCCATAATTAGTATCCTTAGTATGATATAGTGAATTCACCCCATCAGTGTGCAGAGGGCTGTGCCTTACACCCTATATAATATACTTAGTAAAAAGCTGTTTATTTTGACATTACAAACAGATATTTCAATTTTATTTAATTCTATAGTTTCTTCACCATCATTAGTTATTCATTCACTGTCACTGTGATCCCATTCTTTTCATCGCTTTGAATTAAGGGTAATCCACAGGAAATTCTTTTTAAGAAATGCAAGGGGATCAAATAAATTTATTTTCTCTCACTTATGCTTTATTTCTTCTAAGTACACTTACCTTGTCCCCTCATAAGACAGCGAGACGTTCTTCAGGCACGTGACATGTTCCCATTCGTCGAGCTCTATCCGCGTGTTGGGGATGATCTCCCAGGAGACAGGCGAGAACAGGGTCACGAAGAACTTGTCTTGAAGAGGGTAGGGGAATCTAAAACACAAATACATTTAAATAAATTACTCTATCAATGATATTACAAGAATAAAAACATAACTTGTCTGGACAAGTATACGAGTACAGTCAGTTACCACAATTAGCTGACCCCCCTTTGCTCAAATGGTTGAGGTTTTTTTACGAACAAATCGTACGATTTTTTTTTTTTTTTTTCTAGTTTTGGGTAGATTTCGTATAGGTATTTAAATTAAATTAAGAATTATAAAATTCTATCGATCCGTATTCTAAAAAATCTCAACCATTTATGCAAGGGGTCAGCCAATTGTGGTAACTGACTGTACTATGAATTGCCAACACTCTAAAAGCCTCATTCTATGAATGACTAATTCTCTAAAAGCTTAATTGTCTGAATGGCCAATACTCTAAAAGTCTAATTCTCTGAATGGCCAATACTCTAAAAGCCTAATTCTCTGAATGGCCAATACTCTGCTGTTTTCCTTTTCCTCGCTGTTAAACTTGTAGTAGGAGGTAGGAACCTTCCGGTTACGGAGATATTGCTCCGTAACCAAAGATATGATCTCAGATATGATCCAGGACAAAAAAGTGATTACTATGACAAGGAGTACAAGTGACTCTCGGCTTCTTGCACTCGTTGTTGAGGCATTATTTTTATTTATAATAAGCACACCAACAGTACAGTCACTTACAATTCAAATAAAAATAACATCTTAAATTGTCGTTTTAGTAACCATGCAAATAACAGGTATGCATGACATTAGTATATGAATATTAGAGACAAAAAAGAACAGTAAAAAGGGTTTATATTAGACCTAAATCTAGAATCTAGAACACTACAAACCAAAACAATTTGAGCTACAAAGAAGTGCGCTCGTCGCACTATTTATATAGGAAGCGTCTGTATGAAGCGAAACTCATGGAGAAAATATCAATAGGGTAATCTGTCAAGTTGGACCTTTCATTATATTGCCTGGCTATACGTGTTAAGGGGCTATTATATGTGGAATTTAAGGTGGATGTAGGCAATTCAAAAATACGTTGATGACGCTTACTACGTTGGCAAGACCTAAAGTTAAAATAGTTAATCAATTGTGTATCTATGAACCGTTTATAATCTTATGAAGTATCAGTAAGTCAGAATGGTTACGTCTTTCCTTTAAGGTAATCAATTTAAAGTGCCTCAACCTCTCATTGTAATCAGGTATAGCTTTACGGATCCCATTATAGATACATAAATACCTAACAAAACGGATTACATGTAGATGACACCGAGTGATAGTAAAACGGACATAAAGCCCTTACCTGTCGCCCTTGTTGTCGCTGCTCTTCTCCTTGTCTTCCCCGTTGAACTTGTAGTAGGAGGTGGTGGGCGTGTGCGTGGAGGCGACGAGGCAGTAGGTCTTGGACTCCAGGTGGAACGTGACGAAGTGCGGCGTGACGCGCAGCGGCACCTTGCGCACCGGCCACGCCGCGTCGTACGACAGGTGCGTGGGCAGCGCGCTGATGCGCAGCGACGACTGGGGATACGCGTAAATTCAATAAACACATACTCAATATGTGTTTGGGCAGGAAAAATTCAAAATATAGCCTCGCGCTGTAAAATGCATATCGCTCCCCCGGTGCAACACTGACACTTATGAAAAAAGTAACATTTCAGGAAAAGTATTTTTAACTTTCGTATCCTATCCTATATATAGTTGATGACACTTCTTGATTTAGGGAAGATGGATAGGTAATATCCTGACGTATTCTTTTAAGTTTATATCAAAATAAATTAAACCAAATAATTAATATTAATACACTTCTCCTGAAGCATACGTATTTTATAGTTTGCCTAAGTGACAGTGTTGCACCGGGGGTGCGATATGTATTCTGAAGAACAAAGAAGCATATTAAATGTAGGTAGACTTAAACCTAATTCACCATTTTTAAAAAAACGGGGCAATAAAGTCTTTGGGGACTGCCCATAGAAGTGAATACTAAATAACTTGTGAATTGTATCGTCGGACTTGTATATTATTAATTTCGAGCGTTCGATGACGATGACGCGAGTTCCATGATTTTTGTTCACTCAAAAAGCTGTCATTCGTGGATCTTTGACTGTCGTTACGGGTCGTCAAACGCCCAAAAATGTCTGACAGCCAGTCTTACCAAGGGGTATCGTATTACCCAATAACTGGGTCGTGGAGGTCAGATAGGCAGTCGCTCCATGTAAAATACTGGTATTCAGCTGCATCCGGTTAGACTGGAAGCGGACCCTGACATAGTTGGGAAAGGATAGACATGATGAAGACACATCTATTAGTCGTCATCTCGGTAGTCACTCCCCTTCTATCCATATCATCTTTCACACAGTCCATCCAGATTCCTTAGTATTCCCCTACTCTTATAGCCACCCACATTCATACTCCTCCTCCTCACCGTTACTGATACACTTACCTTACTCTTATAGCCATCCACATTCATACTTCTCCTCGCCATTACTGATACACTTACCTTACTCTTATAGCCATCCACATTCATGCTCCTCCTCCTCACCGTTACTGCCACACTTACCTTCCTCTTATAGTCATCCACATTCATACTCCTCCTCCTCACTGTTACTGCCACACTTACCTTACTCTTATAGCCATCCACATTCATACTCCTCCTCCTCACCGTTACTGATACACTTACCTTACTCTTATAGTTATCCCCATTCAAACTCCTCCTCCTCACCGTTACTGCCACACATACCTTGGCATTGAAATAAAGGAATCCCTGCGGACAGTTAGTGTTGTTGAAGGGCGCGAAGGTGGCGACGGGCGCCTCCTCCGTGCAAAGCGCATGCAGGCGCAGCTCGCCGCGTGCCGACAGGAACAGGAAGTACGGCGACACGCCGCAGATAAACACTCCGTTGTAGCCGCCCACGTTACCTAGACACGCGGGGAAAATTGTTTAAATAAAACTTATTAAAAAAAAAAAAACACTAAGAAAATATATAAGTGTAAAATGGCTTTAATTTTGAAAATTTCGGTGTCTTTGATTTTGTATTTTCGTTTTTTGCCACGGACAAATTTTTCACGTGATAGTTTTTTTTTTTTTTTTTTTAAGTGACTTGTTTTAATTTGTTGGTTCTACCCTCACAAATTCTTATACCACTACTTGCCACATAAACAACAGTGACAAACTTATACATCATCAACATACACAAAATGGATTAAATACTTATTATTGACTTTTATTGAAGTCGGTAAAAATAAAAGGAGGACCGGACAAAATGGTCTGCATGACCAATAACAACCACACACATGTCAATAGAACCACACACAACATACACTAGCTGACCCGACACGTACCTACTGTCAAAAATTTCAATTATGAATACAAAATTAATGCCTTGTGGCATTAAGTCCAACTATGTACCACTATTGTACATGAAGTTTAAATAAATAAATAAAATTCCCATATAAAAAACCACTTTCGGTTTTTCCCGAATTTGAAAACGTTTCCTGAATTTTTTTCAAATTTTTCGCTTCATAAGAACCTTCCTCGAACTTTGTTGTAAAACCTACTTGTTAAGACACTTTTTGTTAGGTTTTAAATGTCATTTGTAATTTCGATAAAAAAATGTTCGAAGTTTTAAATTCTGTATTCTCAGCTAGAAGTTTGAATAGCAACCATCTTACAATGCTTACTGAGTTTTTCATTTCCCTTTTTCACTCTATTTAGTTGAGGAACGTGATTCTAGAGAAAAAAAAAATTGCATAATTGGTCCAGCCGTTCTCGAGTTTTGTGCTTAGCAACACATTTAGCGATTAATTAATTTTTATTTATACAAATATAGATATTCCGGAATAAATTCTAGACATTGTGATGTAAACCGCATCAAAATTCGATGCATCGTTTTGAAAAACAGCACTTTCACACAGACACGATATGCGACTTTGTTTTATAATATGTATAGAATAATTAAACCCCATTTCTACTATCGCGATAAAATATCGAAAAGCTAGTGAATGATAAATAACTTACTGAAATATCGGCACTGTCGCACATTCTCCTTCAACAGTGCGGTCTCGTAGGAGTCCTCAGGCGTCGTCAAAGGCGCTGCACTGTATCCGAATGGAAAAGCTGCGCGCGATCGACTGAAGCGGAGTTTCAAGTTGCCTCGGGGATATTTGTAAGCCTAGGAATGTTTAAATAAAATGTTATAAGTAGAGATCGGATAATCGGATCCATATTTACCTAACTGTGCGACACATGCGCGTGCACAACTTGAGGACTGACTGTAGTGAAGTAAGTATAGAGAAGAAGTAGAATATTTGTGTGAAAATAGGGGAAAAATTCAAAATCAAAAGTTATTTTTTAGCTATGAAAGTATGGAAGCGGCTTCTTAAAATATTTTTATTGTAAAAAAAAAACCGTGATGCCAGGAACAACAGGAATGGGTAACTAGTCGAATGTGTAGTATGGAAGCAAATAAAAAAAAACCGTGTTTCTTGGATTGCATAACTATTATAATGCATATTTATTTAAAATTGGGATTTTACCAACATTTTAAAGTAAGTGAATATACCAGAAACATATATCAGAAACCTAAATTCTAACCTAACCTAAATTCTAATCTAACCTCTGTTAATCTCCTTCGTTTGTTTCGCGGTTAATCTCCGAAACGGCTGGATCGATTTTGACGGGACTTTCACTGGCAGTCAGCAAGCAGCAATACAGCTGCTTTAGTTAGAATTGCCCTCGAATGTCATGATTTCATGAAATAGTCATTCACTGCTCGATACGCTCCCACAACCCAGGCGATGAAGCAGTAAATTTATGATTAGTGTTTGCATGAACTTTTTTTAGTTTGGTTATTGTTGGCTTGCTGCACGCTTTGGTGTTTACTGTTGTAGCAAGCAATTGTTATATAAATAAATAGTGTAATTGTTACGGTCGCGATTCATATTTTGATCAATATACAACCCGCTAATATATAATACTGACCCGCAAATTGCAAAAAACATAAGAATATTTGAATTTCGCAGGCTACCATTGCGCTTTCGCCCTGACATAAGCTAGTGTATTTCGATGGTGTATGGGTATCGTCATAAAAAGACTTAGTTCGGTGTTATACCTTATTAAAGTCAGTTTTACTTCTACCAACGAACGAAAACACAAAAACCAAATAGTTATCAATGTAAGGGATCCTCATTCTTGTATCATAGAGGACGATCTAGTAGAGTGTAGATTTGTTGGCACTTTTCAATTTTGTAAAGTACTTGGCAATTGTTGAAAGGCCTACACTGTCCTCTCATACTTATTAACAATGTTATTTGATAATATTGTAAAGCCAATTATTTTTGAAAGAGTAACCGTGGAGTTTCTTGCCGGCTCTTCTCCATAGGAAACGACTAATTGGAACCGTGCACCTAGCTTCTGACATTTCATAAGTGCCCATGTAGGTTTATGTGAAATAAAATATTTTGATTTTGATGACTTGACAGTGTATGAACCTCAACTATAAATGGGGGAAAAAGGGATTGTGGGAAACAGTCAGGGAACACTGAAACCAACCAGGGTATCCTAGTACAGGATCCAGTGTCATACTTAAATATTGTAACACTTGTTTATGAATCAATAATAGTACATTACTTACCAAGGTCTGTAAAAGAAAGAAAGCCCGAAATCGCAGGTATTTGTAACCCGAGCCGCAGTCGAGGGTTGTAAATATGCGATAGAGGATTTTCTTTTTCACTGCCCGTGGTGAGTACACAATTTTACGTCTTCACCTGGCCATAATGCGAGTTTTACCGTACGCGTAGTGTGCGGTAAAACTCACATTATGGCCAGGTGTGACGTAAAATATTTACAATTTTAGTTTTCGACAAAAAAAAATTGAAACCTTGACCCCACCTTGACCTTGACTTGATATCTCCGTAAATAAAAAGTTCCCAGGTATGGTTCAATACAAAAAAACTTCGTTCGGCTTCGTTAAGTGACTTTTTAAACCCGTTATATGGCCTTCTTACCTGGTATATCATGAGCTGGTCTTCACACCTCATGAGCAACAGGACCCTGGTTCCTTTGTGACCTACTCCTACGACCAGCAGTTCCCTGCACTTATCAGCATCAGTGTTCTGTCCACCACTGCTCAGTTCTTCATCTTCGACGCCACTGCTGGGAATGGGGACCGATTCAAGACTGTCGGCTAGAATCTGTGGAAAAAAAGAAGTTCTGAGGACCTGACAAAGTGTTCTGTGTGACTATGCTCTGTTCCAAATATATCTGATTATAATGTAAGCAAATCCATCAGAAAACCTCTTGATGCCAATTTGTAGTACCATTTACAAATTGAGTACTTTGATTTGATTATCTGAATACTTGAACCCAAAATTGTAATTTAAAATCAACATAAAGTTGTTTTTCATTTGACAATAATTGAGGTTTATTTTATAACCTAAATTTATGATATTTCAATTACAATTCAATCATTTTATTCAAACAATGATTGTTTTTTTTTTTTTGAAGTGTCATTACAATTTTAAATTACAAACAAAATTATTTGAAAAGTAATAAATGTACAAGTAGGTATATAAAAAAAGGAGGGGAAAGAAGCAAAGTGTTTAGTGTTTCGACCCCAAACGGCTCAAACATATAGCTCCCAATAAGGTTACAATATTTGCGCCGTTTGAGGTTTCCAATTATTGTTGGAAAAAATGTGGGATATAAAGTTGAAACTTTCTAAATACAGATGACTGTGTTGGGATGTAATGACCAACATCGAAAATGTTATGTAATTTTAATAAATAAATCGTTAATATATACAAAAATGTACACAAAAACTTAACAAATTATATACTAAAACCTTCCTCGAGAACCACGCTATCCATTGGTGAAAACAGCATGAAAATCGGTGTAGAAGTTTTTGAGTTTATCGCGAACAGACAGACAGACAGACAGACAGACGCGGCCGCGGACTTTGTTTTATAATATGTAGTTAATATGTTATCGCACAGATGTCGCCACAAGTAGCTTTGCGACTCAATATGATTCTTATGTTCTCTGTATTTCTTTGGTAGATTTTCTTATTGCACATTAGAATATGTTTCTCTATGGTATTGACTCACCCTATTCCCGGCACAGGCGTCTCTGACGAGGAAGCTCAGCCTCATCTCGGGAAGCGAGTAAATCTCGAGGTTGCCGTTCAGTCGCAGTACGAACAGCCAGTACGTGGGCTTCACTTCCAGTAGGTGTTTTTTCCACCAGCGGGAGATACGACGAGGTACGCCCGGGTTCTTTGATTGTTCCGCTAACATTATCTATGAAAGGTAAGTTTTTTTTAAGAACCTAAACAAATAAAAAGATCAGGGACATATAGAAGAAAAGATCAGGGAGTCGGCTCACCGGGCTGACATGATATTCGTCAAGTAATAAGATAAAATATAATGTTACGAGCTTGCGGTTCGTGACAATAAAAACTGCCGATTTAAAAACCAAAAATGACACTTTAATTAAATAACACTGATAACAACTCGAAACACTAATTATAAAACGAAAATGCACTACTGATCACTCTAAAGTCGCACTCGAAGATCGCTTGTATCGCTTGTTGTTCGACTGTGTCGGGTCGGGGTCAATACCGGCCTTATATAGTCCTTAGAAAGTTCCAGAACCTTCTACTGCAGAAACATCTAGAATGTTCGAGTACATACCGGCCCCGACTGACCAGATGTCGAAAGTTCTAGAAAGTTCTAGCATCGAATTTTCTAGAAGAATCTCGAGTCTACTAGTTCTGCTACTCGATACTAGATGGCGCTAGTGGTCACTAATTCTGCTATTTGATACTAGATGGCGCTAGTGGTAGGTACTTGAACTTGTCTCGATGTGCCAGGCATTAATTGTGGCGCGTAACAATAATAATGTAAAAATATTCAAAGATCCAAATAATTATCCCAGTTGTACTACAAACAGGCGTTAGCTCGTACAGAGCTGATAGTACAGTCAGTTACTGCAATTAGCTGACCTTTGCTCAAATGGATGAGGTTTTTTTTACTAACAAATCGTATTATTTTCATATCGTATTAGTTTTAGGTAGATTTCGTGTAGTTATTTAAATAAAATTAAAAATTATAAAATTCTATCGATTTGTATTCTGAAAAATCGCAGCCATTTATGCAAGATCAGCTAATTGCAGTAACCGACTGTACCATATAATTTCGACTGTTCTGTGCTCATGTTAATTGAAGTTTTTTTTTTTCACTCGATTTAGCTAAAAAAAAAACATCTTTCTTGTATGCACGTGTATCTGTGACAAATTAACCAATTTTTCTTTATTTCTTTCTTTCATTCTTTTTTTTCTAATGAACAAGAGTACTCACGCTAGCCATGGAGGCAGGCGTCTGGTCTCCGCCATACAACAACTCGTCTTCATCGTTGAGCTCGTAGATAGCGCCCGGCTTGAACCCCTCAGCTTTCACATTCTTCTTGCCTTTCATTTTACCGCTGAATTCGCCTTTCACCTGTAGGTATAAATACAGGATATAAAAAGGCCCATCACATAGCATTTATCTGCGCATTCTGTACAAGAAACTAAAATGCAATGAGCAAGATTTTTGCTGGAAAAGGTTTTTTGAAAAAAAAAAACGCTCTTTACGGCAGCGCGCATGTAACGCCCGCTAAATATTGTGCTTTCGGGTGCATGCAACGATACAGGCGTCCCACAACTCCTGTGTTCAAAGTAAAAACATTTAAAACAAGTTTTCGGAAAAAAAAAAGAACTTTGACATTCACTGGTTCCGATTCCCTTGTTCACAAACTGAACTAAATTTAAGTTCAGTGCATATTTTTCTTTCTATTTCATTATGAAAAGGACAGAAAATAGATTTTAGTTTAATCCTGTCAAATTAATCAGCGCCTGTCACTACTCCATACAAGTTTAGACGTGATTAAAAACATGCCTACTAAAATTACCTCAATTTACGTCAAGCGCTGATTAATTTGAGAAAAAAGTGAGATTTCTTCATAACATCACGTCTGTATTCTTTCAAAGGGTTGGGCAGGGGGGTATACTGTGGTTACTGATTAGTAAACCTACAATTCGCCATTTATGTTCAAGTTGAAAGTGTGCCACGACATTTTATTTGATTTCGTATGAACTTGTTTTTTTGTATACCTTTAATTTATTATCTTAAATCATTAAAACGGACACACTTACACCTGTGTCTATTATTCTAGCGTATGACACTCGTGAGTTGCAGCTGAAAATCAGCGTCAGGTGGTACACCTTGTCTGTCATGTAATCATATGACATTATGCTGATCTGAGGCCCTTTTGGCATTATAATCATTGTTTTTTTGTTTTTATAGTTTTTTTTGCTGTAATGTCAATAAGATTACTAACTGTTGATGCTTCATTAGGTATCAACAGTTAGTGTCGTTGTTTTTAGATTGTACCCTTTTTTTTTCTTATTATTATTATTTATTATTTAATACTTTAAGCACACAAAATTTTCGAGGGCGAGTTTTCGAGGGCGCTAACAAAGTAAATGGGGTCAAAATAAAAATTCAAGATAGCACCAACGAAAATAGGCAAATTTTTCATCATGGGGTGTCATTTTCATGGTTTTCAAGGGCGCTGTCAAAGAAAATGGGGTCAAATTATGTTTAAGTCCCATGTAATAGGATCCTATTTTTTTATTACTTTTCAAAGAAGACAAAATCATATAAACATAATGTAGTAGTAACAGCTTCATCTGACGGTGGTCGGATGAAGCTTATTGCCCTCTGCTGGAACAATTTCCAATTAATTATTTTGATTTTGTACAAAAATATGTTGTATTTATTCAATTTAATTTGATTTTATTAAATTGATTTTATTTACTTTGATTACATTGAATTCGTTTTTATTTGATTTCTGTTAATTGGTGTTTGGGTGTGAATACCTGGGGCCTTACTCCCGACAACGATTCGAGTTTGATTTTGATTCCGATTCGATTACGTTTCAGATCCGAACTCGATTTAAAACTTAAAACTGACTGAAGTTAGTTTCGCTTCGAACCCCCGCACGATCGTGCGCTAGTGTTGGATTCAAGAGTATGGATCGGCATTTAATTCGAACCCAATTCGAGAGATTCAGAACTCGATGCTGTCGGGAGTAAGGCCCCAGAAGCGAGTTCGAATCGGAATCAAAATCAAACTCGAACCGTTTTCGGGAGTGAGGCCCCTGAAATAAATGAATGCATTATAATGTAGAAGTCACCTGCGCGTTGTCGGCGTCGGGCGGCGCGAACAGGCCGCTGAGGTCGCGGTACACGGTCGCGCGCAGCAGCGGAGGCCGGTGCGGCACGGCCTGGCGCGTCGGGGCCAGGCGCCCGGACGACTGCGGAGCACCGAGGGCTACTTACACTCATCGGCTATGCAAAGCAAGCTCATTCAACATTCTAAATAACAGCTTTGAACTAAATGCATACAAAAAAATTTATGGCACATAATAAAAAAAAATTTTTTTTACTGTTTTTACGACTAAGCTCCAAAACGGCTGGACCTATTTCGACGGGACTTTCGCTGGCAGATAGCTGATGTTATAAGGAGTATTTTAGGATACTTTTAACTTAGAAAAGTCACGCGGGCGTAGCCGCAAGCAGCAGCTAGTAATTAATTTAAGTCTGAAATTGCCAATCCGTCTTGAGCAAACGTGGTGATCAATTAGTTGACTCACTTAACATCTTAATAATATCATGTTTGGGCTTTAAAAGAGACCTCTAAATTTGCTTCAGCATTTTATTGTATTTTTTATCTATTTATAAGGTAGCTTCACAGCTGACAGTAAGTATAACATAATTATTATTCTAAACATTACGCCAATTACGAAGTACACAGAAAAGTAAAAAATACAGAGAGTGACATAGTAATAAGTGTGTGCGGGTGTGTATCTGTGCGGTTTAGGTGCTATAAATGTGTGTGTATGTCTATGTATGTATGACTAAACTGACATTACTTAGTAAGCTGAGTATCTGGCGTTTGCTGGCGTTTGTTTTTTTCTTCTCAGAGATCAGGCAGCTAGAAAATGCTAGCGCCATCTCGTTTCAAAATATGACCAAAAAATTTACGTGTGAATCTTAAACGATCTACTGACTTAAATAAATATTATTACATAGGACACGATGAGAGGGCGTCGTCGACATCGACACGCAAACGGATATTTGGCAAAAGCTAGTAGTCAATACGCACGACGACGGTACGGTTATTTATTTATTTACTAGTTTTTGTCCAAGGCTCCACCCGCGTGGATGTCGGTTATCGCGTAAAAAAGTAGCCTATGTCCTTTTCAATATCCCAGGCTATATCCCTGCCAAATTTCATGACGATCGGTACAGCGGTTTAGGCGTGAAAACGTAACATACAGACAGAGTTACTTTCACATTTATAATATTAGGTTGGGGAAAAAGTCTTTTCGCATTATCGTATGTATGAACTTGTAATAAAATCTCTTTGGCTATACTATTTATATCTGGCTGGCTTTGGTATCATTGAAAGTTTCGGATACCAAAGCCAGCCAGAGGCTTCACAGACTGTGGCGAAACCCGGGTTAACTCGCAACAAGGTCATGCTGTGTGTGTGGTGGGATTGGAAGGGCATTATTCATTATGAGCTGTTACCACCAGGCAGGACCATCGATTCTAAAATCTACTGCGAACAACTGATGAGATCAAAGCAAGAAGTTGAGAGAAAGCGGCCGGAATTAATCAACAGAAAGGGTGTGTTTTTCATCATGATAACGCTAGACCTCACACATCTTTAGCCACTCAGCAAAAATTAAGAGTTTGGCTGGGAGGTGTTAATGCATCCGCCGTATAGTCCTGACCTTGAACCTTCAGATTTCCACCTGTTTTGGTCTCTTGAGAATTCTTTAGGCAGTGTCAGGTTAACATCACGAGAGGACTGCCAAAACCACTTGTCGCGGTATTTTGATCAGAAGTCCCAAAATTTCTATAGCAATGGGATCATGTCCCTACCTACAAGATGGCAAAAAGTTATCGAACAAAATGGTACCTACATACTATAGTTAAATGTAAATAAACTATATTAAAAAATGTTTCGAATTTTCTTAAAAAATGCGGAGAAACTTTTTCCCCAACCTATTATTAGTATGGATTTAACACTTTCTCACAGAAATGTACAGAGGCGGACTTAATGCCATAGGCATTTTCTACCAGTCAACCTTTGGGTGGTGCAGAGACAAACAGTGGTAGGTGCAATTATGAAAATTCGCAGTGGTTCGATTCCCGCACGGAACAAATATTTGTTTGACCTACAAGTAGTTGTTCCGGGTCTGGCTGTTTGTGTATGTGAGTTTAAATGTTTGTAAACGCACCCACAATATAGAAATTCCTAGTGCGGAGCAAACTTTAAAATAAAAAATACTCACCGCACCATCCTTCCCTCGGAACTCTCTGAGAGCTAAGACTAGTACTCGTCCGCACATAGACATCACGCACAGATACGGGTCGGCTGTGGCCGCGTATTGTGCTGTCCATTCTAACTGGATCGACTGCAGGTTTACGCCGTCTGTGGAAGGCAAAAGGCGAATTTAATGAGGTTAGAGATTCTTTATTTATTCTACTCATAAACAGCGACCCGCGCCCCTGCTTCTCTCGGTTTGTTCGACTTAACAGAAAATTGTATACGGGGTGTGACGTAAATTTTAATCCAACGTTGTGTGGTCGATACACCGTATCACATACCACAATTTAAACTGTTTTTTTCCATAGGTCTCAGAATAAAATATTTTTATTCGTTTTTGTAAAAATTACATATCCATAAATTTCGTCACACCTTAAGGTCAACAAAGTGCCACATCATTTAAAAAGGAGGGGCACGAGTCATAAGCTTCTTGTGGTCACATGTGGAAAGTATAGCTTTTGCCCGCGGCTCCGCCCGCTTGAATGTCAGTTATCGCGTAAAAAAGTAGCCTATGTTATTCTCCATATCCCAGGCTATATCTCTGCCAAATTTCATGACGATCGGTTCAGCAGTTCAAGCTTGAAAACGTAACATACAGACAGACAGTTACTTTCACATTTATAATATTAGTATGGATAAATCAAAACTTTTTTTTTTTCACTTCATTTCAAATATCAGTGTAGCCTTGGCTCTTGTACAGTCTCCAGTGCATCTGGTTACCACAAACTGTCGGATTTTCTCATTCGATTTTGAATTTAACCATCAACATTGTAAGGTTTAAAATCGGTTGGAGAAATTTTACAGCTTCGTGTAGTCTGACGTGCTGGCGATTGTACGGTGTTCCTGTACCACAAGAGCAAAAAAAAAACAACTGTATATATATATTTTATTTATATTACCTACCCTACACATAACATAACATCTCGTCTATAATCTCAAAAGAATAAAGCAGAGGTGCTCTATAATTAATATCATAACGTTTAATTTAAAATTGCAAAATATGTGACGTCACACCAGGAGATTATTTGTCACCTAATGCCTTGATTACACGTACCGAGCAAACGGGAGAGACAGTGCTCTCGGTGCGTATAAACATAGCGCCGAGTGCTCGGCCGAACGAAGCGGCGAGACACTCGGCAGGTCTGAACGTGCACTGTCTCGCCACTCCGTCGCCACGCGCGACATTTTATGAGATAATTTTTGTTTAAAACAACTTAAAATCAAATAAAATACACCATGTCTTCTAATATCAAATAGGACGGCCAAACAACTATTATATTTATACAGTTACTAGCTTTTGCCCGCGGCTTCGCCCGCGTGGATGTCGGTTATCGCAATAAAAAGTACCCTATGTCCATATCCCAGGCTATAAGAGTATCTCAAAATTTAATAATATTAATTTTAATGTGATTCACTACGTGAATAGAAACCGAAACAAATGATTTAATATAATAAAAGTACTTACGTTCTGAACGTGAATGAGTCTTTACGTAAAGATAACAAACACAAAATCAAAATACGAAATTTCACTCAAATTCTTAAAGCAATCAATTGTACCAAATTACAACACGAAATAAAAGTGCGACACAAATAATAATTTTAAAATAATTCACGTAAGTACCAACAATCTGAAAACAAAACGAAATCCTCCAAAATGTCGCATGATACACCATTTGTGCTGATAAAACGCTTGAAATATCTAATGAACATCATTGGTGCATAACTTTTCTCAGGGTCACGTTCGTAATTGGACGAAATATTTGACATTTATTTTGTACTTGCAACACGATCTGGCTGTAGAATTCGATTAATCGACTAATACTTGACCGGTTGACATTTTAGCGGGAACACCACCAAACGAACGAAAAAAAAAAGAAAACAAAATACGTCTGTACTCTGTGGTCGTGTGGCGGTGTGGCGCGGTGCTTAATATAAACATTCATCAAGGTTATACTTGCGTAAAGTAATGGATTCAATGAGAAAACGGTTTAATCTTAGAAGAATCTTATACAGAATTACTGAGAAATAAGTGTAGATTTCGTATTGAGTGTTAGTTTATCGAAAAGAGATAAATATGTCAGTGAAAAAGTAACGAAAGTTTTGGAATGCACAAATTTTGATCATAAGGCCGCCGTGTTTAGTAATGTTTTTATGATAAATATTCTTGTACACTGTTTGAAATACATATAAGTGGCTAGCTTATTTATCTACGAACATAATTTGGCTAATAGCTACTGATATTATAGCGTATTGTTATCGTAATCGTATTTCCAAGAGTAAAATTCGGCAAACAAATACCTACAAAAAGACAATAAAATGGATATAGTAGGTTATCCTTAAGAGATAGACATATGCCATCGCGGACTTTTTTGAAGACCTTTTTATGATACACAATTCCACCATACATTATTTTGTTATATCTCAAAGGGTTTAGACAGCGTTTTCGTTGAAAGCTCCCAGACGGCTTATTTTTTTCCGACACCTCCAACAAATATCGTTAATTCATACAAAAATGCATACAAAAACATAACAAATTATATACTAAAACCTTCCTCGAGAACCAACCTATCCATTGGTGAAAACAGCATGAGAATCGGTGCAGTAGTATTTGAGTTTATCGCGAACAGACAGACAGACAGACAGACAGACAGACAGACAGACGCGGCGGAGGACTTTGTTTTATAATATGTAGTGATATAAACAATAACAAAATAAAAAAACTTTAAAATGTGTAATAATCTTTTTACGATCCATCGTGTCCGTATAGAACTGAACTGACTGTCTTAATTTCAAAACATGTGTGAACAGTTACTCGGCCGGCTCACTGTCTCGGCCGAGAATCATTTTACTGTCTCGCCCGTTTGCTCGGTACGTGTGACCAAGACAGTCCTTAAAACCTACTTACTCTTAATAAGTCTTATGCCCGTTGTAGTAACTTGCACCATAAACTTGTTGTTGCCCAGGTTGCCTGCGAAGATGGTTGGAGAACCTGTCATGAAGCCAGAGTTGTCAACCTCGTTGATTTCTTGACCTGTTGAATAGAAGGTCAAGATAAATACATGTATGGGGATCTGCAGAAACTACAGAACACCACTTGCTACTCTCCTTGCATACTTCTTTTTGCTTCATTTACATTCATACATCTGGTCACACACACACGCCGGTTGCGAGTACTACGCACGTTTAGGTGCGTAGTACTGGTGTTTCTGAAGACCAACAGCAATAAGGTCACTATATTTTATACCCAAAGTCTAATTCAGACCATGCATGTAAACAAAGTAATGTCAAGAAATGTCATTTACAAAATGACAAGACAGTGGTACAAAACATTTTAACATATTTTTTTTTTTTGTTGTGAATAGTTATCGCTAAAATTAAATTGAATTAATTATAAGAACTATGCAAACAAAATACCGTTGCCAAACAATGATTTGTGTAGTATGGCGGAGACACGGCATGTGATCGTCATAATCAGCCCTTTTAAGTCCAGTGCTAGACGTAGGCCTCCCAAAATCGATTTCCAATCGAAACAGTTTACAGCCGTTTTCATCCAAAATGTGGCTAGAAATGCTACTTACAATATTAATCTATGAATGAGAGTTATAATATTAGTGTTGAAGAAGATGTAAAAAATTTGAAAATGTTTGGATCTCCTTCATTGTTACCAGTATCATAAAATATTTTATACCAGAAAATCTCCTTTTTTTAATAACTTTGTTTAACACCGAAAATTTTATAAAAATAATTACGGTATGATTATTTTTTAATTATTATTTCTTAAAATCAGTACTTAAAAGAAAATGAAACCTCTTCTTTTTCGCCATTTTATGTGAATTACCATTACGAAGATATTTTTTTGTTATGTTATCCCCTTTGTTTACATAAATTATCTAAATTTGAGACTTGGGGTATAGTATACAGAAAAGGGCTTTCGAAACCGGCCAAGTGCGTGTCGGGTGTCGGACCACACACAATGAAAGTTCCGTAGTTGGGATGAATTTTTCCCAAGAACACTTGACTCTAACAAAAATTAGTACTTTAAAGCTTAATATTTCGCAAACGGATCCCTGAATCGAAAGTTGTTTTCAGAAACCCGCAATATTTTTGAACGGCCTATCCAACGATACCCCACACCATGGGTAAGAAAAATATCATCTCCACTTTACGTGTAGGGACTAGCGAGACACCCAAAAAAAAAAAAAAATCAAGACCGTTTTACCACTTTGTCGGCATGATTAATATACCCACCCACAACCACCCAAACCAAACCCACCCAAACCAAACCAACCCACCAAACCCATACCAAACCCAGCCATGCCAAATTTCAGCTTTCAATACTTTCCCGCCTTCTTTATGTTTCTTTTCTGTGGCATTCTACCAGCCAGTATTTTTTATCATTGATGATGGTAAATATTTAGCTCAAGTCTATGTAAATTACATAATAATTTAGCGAAAAGTAAATTATAAGTAATGAATTCATGTTACAAAATTGTTGATAATATTTTTAATCACAATTTTAATCGCGATTTAACAGAGTGGCGGTATAAAAAGTTGTGACATGGCTTCCATAGTTTTAATTTTTTTTGACAGCAGCGAAAATTGTTCCCAGGTACGAAAAGTACTGTTTTCATCCCTCTGATCAGGTAACTTCAAACGTACATCCCAAGTATAAAGAATAAAAACTAACTTACCGGTCTGTAGCACCATGCTGCCGTCTTCCTGAGTGAGGATGAGGTACGCGTGTGAGCCCTCCGATTCTCTAGCGCCGTCGGTACCCTCGCCCAGTACCGACCACATGTCTATACAGCCTGTGGGGAGAAATAGGATAAAGCATTTAAAAGATGTTACCAATACGCAAACTGTGTCTTGGTAATAAATACAGGATGTAAAACGACATAGCCGTTATGTACGCATTCTTTACATCAAAAATTATGTGGGTGTGTTTTGTGTGTGGGTGTATTTCTCGATGGTCAGAAGTAGCCAAGAAGAAGAAGAAGCCAAGTCAGAGTTTTCCTCCGACTTGGCTTTATATGCCCAGGTTAGGCTCTAAACCCCAGAAAAAGAAAGCCAGAAATATGTGTGTAATATGTTTCTTTTTGTATATTTCATCTTGTATTTTCTTCATATTCATGTAATTTGTTATCATTTAACTGTGCTTTTCTAAGTTGTACTATTTCTTTTGTGTGCGCGAAATAAATGATTTATTTATCTATCAAACTTAGTAACATTGAACAAAAATTATTGCTGGGAAATTACTTTAATTTTTAGTCGCTGCTTACGGCAGCGCGCAATTGTTTTTTGTTTTAAAAGAGTGTCCATGGAGTTTCTTGTCCGTTCTTCTCCATAGGAACCTACTACGCTTTGGAATGGGCAACTAGCTTCATCTTTCTGACTGACCGACCCCTTGACAATTCAAAAGTGCCTGTAATTGGTTTATTTGAAATAAATGCTTTGAGTTTGAGTTTGAGTTTGTGCCGCACGCAAAACAAACACGATTCAAAGAAACAACGCATTTATGAAACGCTAATTAGCATAAATACAGTATTTTAGAAAATTAATCCTTAATAGAGGCAAATGATAATAATAAATAATACATTTATTTACTGAAAACACATGTAAAAGGTTCAGTAAAACCAATTTTCAAGTAATAAATGAACATTACAGAAAAAAGTGTGTCGTAGGTCCCTGTACTACTACTACTAAAAAATCATTATATCACAGCGTATAAATAGGGCATGAAAGTTTGTTCAAAAGGTCTTCAATAATAAAATATTTATTAATTACATTTAACGCATAAAAATTATAATTCTGACTTTTTGTTTAAATTTGTTTAGCGCTAATAAAAATAAACTGTAAACTCACCAGGTAAATTAAAAGCCGTAATAAGCTGCGGCCTAACAGTCCTCTGTAGTACAGTCAGCGCGCCATTCTTGCCTCTACCACTGCAGGCGACCAGCTCAATGACCGGGTTGTCTTGCTGCCGACTGTACTCTTCTGATAGTAGTTGAGGCTCGCCCATTGATATGTCACCGATTGGGCAGATGTTTAGGAGGGAGTCACAAACCTGGGGGATAAGAAAGGTGTCAATATTTAATTGATCCTCTAAAAACTAATTGCCGTTTTTCGAATCTGTAAAAATTAGTGATGGGCCGAATACGGGTTTACCGAATACGAATAATCGGCCGAACGTTCGGTTAACAGTCTACCGAACCAAATATTCGGCATGATTTGACACGCTTTAGGCCCCTCGCCCACGGTGACTTTTTGTAGCGATGCTGTCGCGCGTTTACGAAATGCGCGACTGCATCGCTAGTGACGCGCGTTAGTCGCATTTGCAACGCACTACAGAAGCGATGCCAACGCGCTACTAATGCGCTACAGTATTGCGACTGTATCGATGCAAACGCGCGACCGTGTCGGATGACATCGGGGAGATAACGGAGGGAGGGTGGCGCGTGAGTGAAGAACCGAGCATCAGTGCAACAGTATCGCGTTTGCATCGCGACTGAGAATCGTGGTGTGGGCGAGGGCAAACAAATAGTGGCCGCATCGCGGCTGTATCGATGCGAACGCGCGACAGCATCGCTACAAAAACTGGCCGTGGGCGAGGGGCCTTATCTTGTATTCCAAAACTTCAAGTCTGTGCTTGTCGTGCTACGCATCTGACCTTTCTGAAGAACATCACCAATTAGGTCACTATATGTCCTCCTAGGGCGATCCCTCCCGGTGTTTCCACTCAAACTTGCCTTGTAAATAGCTTTTATTAGTCGCGTTTCATTCCTCCTCTCAACATGATCAAACCATCTAAGCATACTCTTTTCAATTTTTATCACTACATCTTCTTTCCGTTGCCTTATCAGATAATTTTTCAGCCTATCATCCGTAGTCACGCCACGCAATTCCACAGCATCCTATTCATATATTAACTAAATAAATAAAATGTGGTACCTACCTCAAAAACATAGCTAGTAAGTTGCGTCGAGGTCCTGATATCAGATCCATACACTTCTAGTTCGTCCTTATCACTGATCTCTATCACATTGGTGGCTACACAGTCGCTGATTGTGTCCAAACGTCGCTTCTTCGCTAAGGGATCTGATTGGTCCTTCTGTTGTTGTTCTCTATTGAGTTGTTGTTCTGTTTGGGCAAATAATATAACGTTATAATCTACAGTGTGGCAGGAACATCGACGCGAAGCCTGTTACCATTGATGCAGTCCATGATTCTAGAAATTTCAACGCAGGGGGGCGTTGAAATTTTTCATCGGTAATTTAAAAAAAATTGCTGTCCCATACATTAAGCCGCGTAGGTATTGCACTTTTGTATGAAATTGCTTTTTTTTTATAACCGACAAAAATATTTAACGCAGAGAAGTCTAAAATCATGTACTAAATCCATGGTAACCGGTTTAGCGTCGATGGGGATATAGAATTCGTTACTATTTTGTTTTACAGGGTGGAAGGGATTTCCCCCTGTACAACAATATTTTGTTACCAGGGGGGAACGAAGTCAAAACTGTAAACCTAATAAATTTTTTTTTTTTAAATGCTTCGAGCTGTGGGAACGAGTTTGATGCCAAAAATATATTTTTTAGAATTTTTTTCCGCTTGTCTGTTTGCGAAAAACAAAATCAGCTGTTTTCGAAATTTTGTCGAATTATGTGAACATGAGCAGCTTTTTTTGCGAATTCACGGTAAAATAATAACTTTTTTAAACATGATTGCATAGTTTTTCAACGCCCTTCACCAATTCTTGGATTCTAATATTATTATTATTTTAGTCTGGTGTTTGCAAAGAGAATTTGGTGTCTAAATTCTCCCACAAATAGATTGAACACATGTCAAAGGAAAAACCTAACTGTGATACAATTCTTTTTTTATTTTTTTATCTACGATTCTTACCACTTTTGGACACAGTGAGGTTAACAGAAGCTTTTAACAGCTTGTCTACTGAGAACAGCATTCTGGTCACTCTCAGCAGGAGAGTTGCCGAGAGCCCAGGAATAAGAAGTCTTCTTCTGTTAGCAACTATAAGATGGTAATTACCACTCTCAGACACAGTGAGGTCCACAGTATCTTCTAAAGGTTTGTCTACTGAGAACAACATTCTGGCCTCTCTCTCTCTCTCAGTCACTCTCAGCAGGGCAGTTGCCCAGTCAAGAGCCCAGGAATAAGAAGTCTTCTTCTGTTAACAACTATAAGATGGCACTTACCACTCTCAGACACAGTGAGGTCCACAGTAGCTTCTAACGGCTTGTCTACTGAAAAGAGCATTCTGTTCTCTCTCTCAGTCACTCTAAGTAGGAGAGAGTTGCCCAGTCGAGAGCCCAGGAATAGGAAATCTTCTTCAATTACGCACATCTGTGGATAAAACATTAGTTTTAGCTTATTTTAAAACTCCACGATTGAAGTTTGGACTTAACAAAAGCCGACAAACTTATTCACTCACAAACTCATTAGCACACGAACGTATTAACTCACAAACCCATTAACTCGCAAACCATTAACTCACTCTCCCATTACAATATATTATTTTGTATAAGGTTCCAAAAACGCTAATTAACAGTGCCGTCTAAAGGCGGGTTGTTTCACGCCCACTTGACACACGCGTATACGTCATAAATGGCGCTAACTATCGTCAAACCAAAAAAAACAATTCGAATTAGATAAACCCATTAACTTACACAGGTAGTAAGCACGGAGGCGGCGGCCCTGTCCAGGTGGAAGCTCCGCACAGTTCGCACGGAGTCCGCCAGTAGCGTCAGCACGTACAGTTGTCCTCCTCGCAACGATAGCGCCAGTCGACCCTCCCCTAAAGGGGCTACACATGACCCGTCTAGCGTTATGCACACGCCTTCTTGAATTCCTGTTGAATGAGACAAGTATTGAAGTATAAACAAGTGCAACAAAATAGTAGAATGTATTATAAGGGAGCAAAATAATATTTTTACGGCGAGGGCGCTTTATTGAATCCAGAGCGAAGTGAGGGATTCTTTAGTAGAATCCTGAACGTAGCGAGGGATTTAAAGTAGAATCCTGAACATAGCGAGGATTTCAAAGTACGTCGCCAGAGCCAAAAATATATTTTGCGCCCGAGTGATACACTCTACTTTTCATCACCCACTATGAGAAAATAAAAGGCGCCTCATATATTATTCACTGTCACTTGAAGAACTCATTTTTCAAAACAAAACCATGAATTTCTAACAATCCGTGACGAATTCGCGGGCTGATCGCGCGTTTTTAATTTGTTTTTTTTTTTTTTTATTCAGTCGTCTGCGCTACTATGGGCCGTCGTCGTACCAGCCAGTCTTTACTCAAACAATATTTGCGTTCGATTTCTTTGGCGCTGAACATTAAGATGTACCAAATTCAAAAAGTGCGCAGCAAAGATAATTGAAGCGCACTTATAAAGAGGATTAAAAACTCATTAGGTACTGCCCGCTAAAAGTTTCTTATAGAAAACACCACCTTTGGATGCACTTAAAGGCGAACCAAGTCGTCCTTTTCCAATAGATGGGATGAAAAATACATTGAAATTATGAAAATCTTTGTTCGATGTTTTCTGGACCAGTCGTTGTGACGGTACTTTTGAGAGGCCTGTGTTCAGGAATTTACGTCACTTGGCTAATTATGATGAAAAGGGTTTTGATACATACGGGCACTGATCACGGTCAAGTTGGGACTTTAGAGATACATCCAAAATCATTTTTTTTATATCAGACTCCATAATTTTTTTAACCACAATGGTGAAGCTGTGGCCTTCATCTCACCTAATTACAAGTAATGATCAGACCGAAGGTGGAAGCGTGCTTCTCCCGGAATCCTCAACCACAGAGGAACTGGCTGTCTAACCTCTAACTGCCGAAACACAACAATGCTGTTAACATTGTTGTTGGCGACAGACTTAGATAAGATGGTGGTAGCTAGCCAGGCGGACTTAGACCAAGCCCTACCACCAACCAAACCAAGCAGAAAATTATGTCCCCGCTTGGAATCGAACCCGGGACCTCTCCATTCCTACAATGCCGCTACTTAAGGCTGCGCTTTTTCATAAGCTGGATAGTTAAATAGAAAGCAATTTAAAAGTTATGAGCCTCGAAAGATCCGTATTTCAACACAAATTTAACGCAACTTTGGACGTCAATAAATAACAGAAGGAGTTTGAAATCTCCAAATAAAATACGTACAGACTTAGTTTTTTTTTTTTTTAAGGACTTAATTGTGAATGAATTCATACAGTGGTTTTTGAAATAACCTCACTCTCCAAGGTTTGTTCATTAAGTTTTTCGGTGTAAATCTTCGTGCTCTCTTACTCACACGACTTTGACCGAAACAGTATGCGTTTTAGCCACGCACACGAACGAGTTCGAGCCGTCGACTAAAGCTGCTTTCAGACTACGCTATAATATAATAGCATATAGTATATAGCTCATAGCACAACAATATCGCGCACCATACATTCCAATAATATAGTACAGTAGTGTGAACGTGTCCATAAAAATGTATGGTGCGCGATATTGTTGTGCTATGAGCTATATACTTTAAGCTATTATATTATAGCGTAGTCTGAAAGCAGCTTAACACAGCGTTAAGTTATTAAGTTATTTATTATAGCTACGCTTATTTTACCCTATGTATTTTAATAGAATACTTACTGAGTGGAAAATTAGTAGTATGTGTGGCTACGCTATTCAACGATACGCCGTACGGTGGTACCGACTGATTCAGGTATATTAGAGAGTTCACAGCCATTATCAGACAACCACCTGTGAACAAAAACAATATCAGTTAATTTGGTATCCAAAAAAATAAGTATAGGTAATTTGGCAACACTGGTCTTCTTTAACTAGCACCAGACTAGCAGTCTCAGCTAAACTTTTTCGTTGTTTTTTCGGGGGTTTTCTAGGGCAGTTCGCCGTCCGGTAAGGACCAGGCCTGGGTGAACGGCGCGTTGTGTTCCACGCGAGCCTCAAAGAGATGTCAGCACGCACTGACGGGGTCCGCTAGGACCGGTGCCTGCCAGGGTTGCGGGAGAAGTTATTTGATAATTTCCCACCCAAAAAAAAAAGTAAGCTTTTTGTGAGCTGTTCATTGTCAAATTGAGACATTAGAGTGATGTTACACACACAATATAATTACAGATCGGATAATCGGATGCATATTTACCTAAAGTTCAGGTGTTGGCTATTATGGAACGCACTTTTGTATCGATAGTAAAAATCTTGCGATTCCGGAATTAATAAATTTAATACTATTGAAGAAGTCGTTTCCATACCATGTAACTGATTAGTTGTGCATTCCCGGATTTTCTGGAATCCCGGGAATTATATTAACAAAAAAATGTTTAAGGAGCCGATACCATAATTTCATAGCCAAAAATTAGCTTTTGGTAAATATGCATCCGTACACCCGATCTCTAAACATAATACATGCTTCACTAAACTAGCCTGTAAACCGACATATTATGTCTTTCTGCTCAATCGTACTCCGACCCCAAGATACAAGCCCTGCTTAGTTTGGGGGTCAATGGCCAAACCAAAATATTCTGGTGTACAAACTTAATTGTGTTTATGTTAAATCATTCGTCTGTCATCGCCTTTTCTTTTTGTTAATAAAACTTTTTGTATTTTATTGTATTAAAAAAAAAAAAACAGAGTAATTGAAAACCTCTTCCTTTTTTAAGAAGCCGATTGAAGAACTGCAGATCTTTAACTGAAACTTCTTGAAATTCGTGATTGAATATTAATTGGTTTACGTTTTCAGAAAAAAGTATTTGTTTTGTGAATGTTAATGGTACTCAAAAAACATAGGCTTCTGTATCCCGTCTGGCATTATACCAATTTAATGGTGTATCCACTGCCGGCGGCTTGACCAAGCAAAGCCGGTAACTGCCGCCGGCGCAAGCGCGGCTGTGAATCGATATTCCCAGTTGTCTTGTGACTGTCGGTCAAGTAAGAGATGTACGCAGATACTGTAGACAAAAATGGACGATAACATTGCAATTGCTGCTGCACATTTGGTATATACAATATCCTATCAAAAGGAAAAATAGCAAAAGAAGATTTTGGGTGAGACCAAGTCTACGAAATAGGCGTGATGTTCCCAGAATGTTTCAAGAGTTTAGAATGGATGATATAAACCGAAGAACTGTTCGTTCGAAGTTTTAATGTTTTCTGAGAGTTTCTAGTGAAATATTTTGAAACAAGAAAGCCGTAATCGAAATCGAACTGTTTCCCCGTTGTCGGTGTCGGGTGCGGCGGCCTCGCCGGCTGCACGCTGTGTGAATCCACTATAAGAACTTAAGAACATTCCTACTAACTTAGAAATTTTAATTACATGTAGTTTTTTAGGTTTAGCAAAACTAAGTAATTACTTATCATTATCACTTACCAAGTGGCTTCTGCACAGGTACAGCTCTGAGACAATCAAAGGGCAGATGCGCTGTGGCCCAAATAACCGGATGCACACGAGCGCTCATGTTGAGACTCACGCCGCACATCGCGCATGTGTCGTTACGGACTGCTGTGCGACTGGAAATTGATTATAATTATGGAATTGAGTGTTTCTGCAAGCCTATTCAGTGCAATAAAAGAACTCTTACAAGTGGCAGTGCTAAGCATTCACCCAGTTACACGCTGGGCTTTCAGTCGCGCTACGAACCTACTGACTGGCTGAACTTTTTGCCACAGCATGATATATGATTTTACATCACACCTGGGCATAATGTGAGTTTTACCGCACGCTCCGCGCACAGTAAAACTCGCATTATAGCCTGGTGAAGACATATAATTGTGTACTCACCACGGGCAGTAAAAAAGAAAGTTCTCTATCGCATATTTACAACCCTCATCTGCGGCTCGGGTCACAAATGCCTGTGATTTCGGGCTTTCTTTCTTTTACAGCCCTTGGTAAGTAATGTACTATTATTTCCGTGTTGTTGTACAAACACTTTTAAATGTCAATCATATTTTTCAAACGAGAGGATGTCGGCGTTTCCTTTTCAGCTACTCCGAGAAGAAAAGCCGAAACAAACTCAGAAGTCACAGTCTCTTTTAAAGCCCAGAGATGATCTTGATCAGATCACGTGAAGACCATGTAGATTGGTGTCTGAAATGGTCTTTTGAGGAAAGAACCACACAGATGGAGTGGAGCTGTCCAGTCACTGCACGCATTTGTCAATAATAGTGCAGCTCACCTCAGAACTTAAGGAGCTCAACGATTCGACGAACAATACCAAAGAAAGGACGTTTGAGTACGCCGCATGAATAACTCAAACTGTCAGACCAAGATTAAAACTAACAGAGACAAAATCAAAAAGGAATGACCCACACAGCCCTCACATTCACAATAATTAAAATAATATAATACTTTACAAAGTAAATATTCATGTCATTGTATGTACCTATAAAATTTATCAAAGTCAATGTGTATACAGGATGGATTTTTGTGAAGAAGCACTAAGGGTAGGTACCTTATTCGTTGTAGTTATTGAAAAACGGTTTCAGGAGACTGTCCATAATTTTTTGAGAAATTGTGACCCCATTCACAGATTTTGGAAAAAAAAAAATACAGTTAGCAAGAAAATGGGCCATTTTCACAAAAACTTTTTTTGATGCTAATCGATCCTGTTTCTTATAAAGATCAAAAAATTATATCGGACCAACTAAGGTTTGAGTACTAGAAAGTCAGAAATCGCAAAAAACTATTCCCCTACATTTCTTAGGAAATAAAGACTCCCAACTTACTTTTTAATAATGGAGACTGACAGTCAGCAAGAAAATGGGCCATTTTCACAAAAACTTTTTTTGATGCTAATCGATCCTGTTCCTTATAAAGACCAAAAAATTATATTGGAAAGAACTACTAGTACTAGAAAGACAGAAATCGCAAAAAAACTTTTCCCCTACATTTCTTAGGAGATAAAGACTTCAACTTACTTTTTAATAATGGATAGACTGGCCACGGTGAAAAAGGCTCATTTTCTTGCTGACTTTACATTTTTTTCAATATTTGTAAATGTGGATCAAAATTTCTCTACAAAATAAGGACAGTCTCCTAACAATGGTTAATGTACCTGCCCCTACTGCCCCATCTCAAAAATCCACCCTGTATAAAATCAAGAAAGAACAAAGTTCAATTGAACTTTGTTCTCTCTGTAGCTGTAGTTTTTTCTTTGACTATTCACAACAATAGGGATGAAGCCTGGGTAAAAAAAAAGAAATCTGTTTAGTCCGGCAATCAGATAATAATAAAATATTAGACACGTATTTTATGCTTTATCATATTAATAAAAAATGACTTAGATAAAACACATTACGCTCGTTACGTCACAGCTCAGTATAAAATCTACTGAGAAGTGACGTCATGCCACATTTGAACTCAATGTATCGCCGTAATGTTTTGATTACGCAAAAAAAGAAAAAATACGTATCAAATATTTTTTTATAATCTATATGACGGACAAAATTTTTTTTTTTTGTCTTCATCCTTATTCACTTAAGAATTCAAAGCATATTTATTGAATTAATGACAGAATTTCAGAATAGGGGTTACTGGAACTCAGATACATTTTGTGAGGACTTAGCCGTAGAAATATGTCATTTTATTTATTTATTTATTTAGTACATGGAGGACTTACAGCTAATAAAAACAAACAAAATAGGAAACCATAGTCACCAGAGAGCCAATTCCTGTCTAAAACTGCAAGAAAACTTTTGAAGTCATCTGGAAGTTCTGCAACCCAGTGACCAAGCAAAGTGATTTTTCTCTGTATGAAAAATCACATACCCCTAATACATAACACAACTCACCCAGCAAAAGTCCTGATGGGCTCGTAAAGTATCAACAGCGTAGGTTCATAGTAACCATGAAGGAACTGTATATCTAGAATATTGTCTATTTTTTCATCTAGATCTTTTAGCACTATGACGTAAGAAGCTAGGGTGGGCGCTCGGGTTATTGGTTGTGTAGGTTGCTGTAACAAAAAGAAAAATATTTGTCAAGATAGGCTTTACCAATATTTTATTCTGTAGGTAGTTTCAGGAGCTGATCTCCAATTTTTTTCTCAATCCCAAATCTCTTCAGTTGTTTCACGACATTTTTAAGTATGTTAAAATAAGTGTTTTTTTATTTATTTTTTAAAATGTTGCCCCACACTAGGAATTTCTCCTGTATCGTGGAACAAACACAATAAAACAACGCGTACAAACATTTAAACTCACATACACAAACAGCCAGACCTACTACTTGTAGATCATACAAATATTTGTTCCGTGCGGGAATCGAACCCGCGACACGCAGCCAGTCAATCGCTTAACCACTGCGCCACTAAAAAAAAAACAAAAAAAAAAACAAAAAAATACGAAAAGAAAACTAACAGAAAGAAATACTAGCTGCTCCCCGAGGCTTCGCCCGCGTGGCTTTTCTATATAAATAAATAAAATTGAATTGTCGGTTTAATGTCAAAATATAAGCTTTTTACTAAATGCATATGAAAGATATACAGTACTTAACAAAAAAAACTTTATATTTTTTATTTTGTCTGTCTTTCTGTTCCGGCTAATCTCCAAAACGTCTGGTCCAATTTTGACGGGACTTTCAGTGGCAGATAGCTGATGTTTTAAGGAGTAACTTAAGTTACTTTTATTTTATAATAAGCCACGCGTGCGAAACCGCGGGTACCAGCTATTTAAAAATAGATTAGAAGACCCAAGTATCTAAAGATATTTTCCAAAATAAGGAAATATGTATTACACCTATTTTTTCCTTATCAGATCTTGAATGGATCTAGATACTATGCACTGATGCCTTGCAAGACATGTATAAATAATAAATAAATAAATAAACAGTCTTTTATTTCCAGTTTTACAGATTGACATAATGTTGTATCTACCTTAAACTTAGTTAAAAAAGGATGAGTAAAATAGAGAAATTAATATCTATGTAACTCATTTAGAAGCTTATAAATAAAATGGTAGTTTGGATTCAGAGATTTGTAATTAGTTTATTGGCGGGCTATACAGAGTATAGACCACATTTCTTCAGTACCTATATCAGCAGATTATACAGCAATATTCGTTGAATTTCCTAAATGTATAATTTAATTTATATCTATACTAACCACAAAGCTGAAGTTTTTTTTTTGTTTTTTGCTTGAACGCGCTAATCTCTGGAACTACCAGTTTTTTTTTTTTGCATTTGGTAACCTTATTCTTGAGGAAGGTTATAGGCTATTTAACATCACGCTATGACCTGTAGGAGCTGTGCAACAAGTCAGAAAGAACGCTAAGTGAAAACGAAGTAATAGCGCGGGCGGGCGATGTGATGCGGCGCGGTGGGTCGAAGTCCCGGGCATTAGCTAATTATTTCATACTCACAGATTTCTTGCTGTCAAGCGGCTTAGCCTCCAAGGGATCTCCATCCTCATTTGTAATATCTTTTCTAAATGGTAACACAGCCAGCTTCTTCCCATACAGTAACATTACTGCACATCGGCCCTCAGGGTCTACTCGGATCCATGGAATGTGGGGGTGGGTTGTCCAGCCATTCTGAAAATGTTAGTGGAATTCATAAATGGTGTGTGTCAATGCTTTGTTAGATAGAAAAACAGATAGAATACTCTTTATTATGTACACCAACATGTACATGTATGTGTGTGTGTGTGTGTTTATTTATGTGTTGTTTTTATTGTGTCTTTGTTTGTTCAGAATGTGCTATTTAAATAACTGTATGTCATCATCATCTGCTGTAAGCTAAATTCAACATAGTCTGGAAAAGGCTCCCAACTACAACTCGACGAAGCTAAGTTTGCACCTTGCGTCGATTACGTCACACTGACGCTTAGGTACGGTCTGCAAAAAAGGATTCGCTATGACTCGTATGACGCGTGTCGACGACAAATGCTAACCGTACTGACGCGACAGGGCGATCGTGGGTAGGTAAGCGGCGAAGAGGGCGGGGCGCCGCATTTCAGCGAGGTGCAAACTTAGCTTGGTGGAGTTGTATGTTGAATTCAGCTTATAGTCTAATTGGATGCAGATCATTAGCATAATCAGCCTATAATGTTCCCACTGCTGGGACACAGACCTCCTCTCTTCGAGCTGGGGTGGGCTGTAATCTAGCGCGCGTGTTCAATGTGGGTTGATAGATGTCACATATCCTATTTTTTTTGGTTCTAGGACATGTCGGTTTCCTCACGATGTTTTCCTTCACCGTTTTGAGAGCAGTGGTGATTAAATTATTTACACAAAGCAAAGCGCCTGTCTGGGTTCGAACCCACGACTTACAACTCGTAAGTTGGGGCCGTAACCACTGGGCCACCACTGCTCTGCAGCTGATTGCTGTAAGTATATCTAAATATTATATTTTCATTTACTTCTCTATTTCTCACAATCATAAATTCAATTCAATCTGCAGCAGCATTTATATAGCAAAGCAAAAAGCTTTTTAGCATTATTATTATATTGCATTTAGTATTATTTTTTCAAATAATACTAAATGCAATATTTATTACACAACAAAATAAAGTCAACCAGTATAATAATTTTAAGTGCACAAATTAATTTCACTCTATATTTTCTGTGATATCTAACTATTCTGCTGACTGTACACACGGCTAGAAATCAAGCTATATATCGACGGTGAAGTGCCAATACCTCCTAACTTACATTTTTCTAGAATTCACTTGTTTATTATTTTGAATTTAAAGGGGTTATTCGCATGTTTTAGTTAAATCTCTTAAGTGTATTTTTTGTTGGTAAACTATATGTGGAAATACCTCCAACTAAACCAACGTGCCTATTTTATGGCATTACCGCCATGCATGCCTCCTCATTTAATTGGTGTACATTTTTGACTTTATCAGTTAGGTGTTATTGGCACTTCACCGTCGATATGTATATCCAGTATAAACTGATCTCGCATTGTATAGGATTTCCGTACAATAAAGGCCAGCTTATACTGGAAATTTATAGCTGAATTTGTACACAAAGTATGTAGAATGTTTAAAATCTTACCTTCATATCATCCTCCTCAAAATAATGCATGCTCAATGTAATAAGGTTATCCGTCTGCGGATCATACTGCAGTACGGACAGCTTAGCTTCCCTGAACGATACAAGCAACAGATCTCTCCCAGTACTGGGGCAGCGGACAGATGCCAGTGACATTATGTTACCCCATAGTGTATATGTCGCTAGACATTCTAGCTTCATCTTTGGAGGGATTGGCTGGCCAGCTAAAACAATTTGGAAAATATATTTTTTGTTAATTTTTATAGCAGTTTACAACATGTACAATAAATTTCTTGTCCCAGAGTGAAGGCTAGTTACCCCTTTAAAATCTATGCATAGTTGTGAAAGATGACCCAAAAGCCTCTTCAATTTAATCCATTACTTTGTCTAAAATACTTAACTCATATCAAATGTTTTGATTATCTTTGGTCAACAATCGGATTCAGCAGATTGACCAAACTTTTAGAAACCAGTGATTACACTAGGTTAGTCTGCATTTTCATAATGATATTTTAAAAGTGACCATAAATTAACCCTCCAGGACTTGATAAAGATTGTTCTGGATTTAATAAATAACATTTAAAACTTAAGTATTGTGTTTTCAAGAAAGGAAAACATAGGTATGAATCGTAAATGACTTTAGGCTCACGTCAGACATAAATTAAGGCATTATTGAAGTATATCGATCAGTAAAAAGCAATGAAAGAGAGATGCAAGAAGTGCCAAAAAGTATTGAGATATATTGTATTGATATTTAAAAAAAATATTAATGCTAATTGTGATATATCGAAAAAAAATATTGATTTATTAAAGTCAGTGAAAAAAAAAAAAAAAATTACTTTATGAATATAAATTGTTTTTTTATTCTTATAAATACCAAACTAGGGACATTATTTCTGATGTACAATCATAAATGAATAAAACATTGATAAAAATAAGTCTACTTTTTTACTGCTCTGAATTCCAGCAGTTTTAGTCAGTAGCGACAAGTGTTGCTGTTGGAAATACATCATAATTGATACATTTTCGATACTTGATATTTTATATAAATATATCGAACAAAAAATATCGGTGTATCGATACATCAATATTGTTCCTACAAGCCTACATTGAAAGAATTTAAAAAAAAATTAAAAACCAAGGTTTTGCAAAGATGCATTCCGGTGATGCATTACAAAAACTCTGCCCCTAAGGCGACCCACTGACCTAAAATTGAAAGAAACAATAAATTGCAACCTGTAGAAAAGATCGTTGATATAACTTACCGGCGTTAACCTCCTTCGTTTGGCCTTCAGGTAACAACCTGAAAACCTTGAGGATATTGGCTCCTGCGGTAATGAGACACGTATCATCATTGTTGAAGAAACAGCAGCTCACAGCATGCTCAATACACGTAGCAGGATGTGTTTGCCGGCAGATCGAAAACATTTTTCAATCGCGTCGGTTTCTAGGTTATGTTTTAAAAATCACTTAAACTTGAAACTATAGATACTTCAGCACTTTCATTCAATATTTTCACATATTTAATGGAATTTTTAATGCATTCTATTGAGAATTTATCGTCTTTTACAATTGTTTATTTGTGATGCCGTTGCGTCGCTTGACACTTCAACAAAATAGTGAGCGTTCCGAAATCTGAACCGAGCAGACTTGAGTTTTTTTTTTCTATAAGCACAAATCTCTAAATATGGGTTGTTATTATTTGCATATTAAATTGTAATAAATATTAAATGCAATATTTACATACAACTACAAAAATATTAGTTTTACCGAAGTGTCCGAAGCCAAGTATAAATTAGTCTATTTGTTTCGAACGCAAATCGGGAAATCAGCCCACAGATAAAATAGGTAATTATTTTTTCCAAAAAAATTAAGGCCGGCCACTCCACCTTCGTTTACATTTTTTTTACACATACTTAAGTACATTTTACTGTCCTGTTTCAACCGTTCTACATTTTCTCAAAAACCAAATTAGAGGCTATCCAGCGGCTGCAGCAACGGCTTAACCTCTCGTAATTACAGAAACAACAAAAGCCATTGTCTCGCGTGAATCTACGAAGGGTTAAGGCACCTATCCCCGCGCTGATGATTAACGAGAATCGGAGTAGAACAACTAAAAACGAGCAACGAGCAGCGATTACTCGCTGGTATGCGTATGTACCAAGCGTAATTCTCTCAGCGAGTATTCTTCCCGCCAAGTGAGCGTCGCTGAGCGACTATTGCTCTGATAACCCTTGTACCCTTGTCGTGTCGGCGGCGCGGCGGTGGGCCGAGTGCCTGATGCAGAGACTGGGTACTCCTGGATATGGCACATGGTAGGTCGAGATAGGCACCGAAAATATTATTTTGCGTAAAAAAAAAAATACTAATCGAATCGGTAAACATCTTTATTGAGACCCTTATCTACCAACAAAAAAGGTGAGCAAATTATTTCTACGATTTATAAACTAAAATATTAAATCATTCATTAAAACATTTCAGATTTTTCATGCAAATTCTAATAACTAAACAGAATCAGTAGTTTGTACCAAATATAGGAATATAAAATTAAAAACATAAGTTTAAATTAATAATTAATAAGTTTATGTGTATTATTGTAATATAATTCTCTATTTACAATTAATCATGGGAAAAAGGAACTCTAAAACTCATTACAAAACATTTCATAACTCGTAAGTCTGTGCTAATAGGGGTCAGCAGAGATATTGGCGAAATAACGATTACCTAATTTAATCCAATTTAATCAAGTGAGCATAAATGGATGTACGCACAGATTGCATGGCATTTGTTTCTAACCAGAAATGTATTTATAGTATTCATCATTCATCAATATCAGACAAATTGTATTTCGTATGAGTAAGGGTCGTTTTCGTTGCCCATATTCAAGTGTTACTATCATCGATCACTAAGTAATATTAGTGATCGATGGTTACTATAGTGCGATTGAACGCACAATAGTAGCTAGGGGCAAAATTCAAGACTGCACTTTACTGTGCTAAGCAATGTATTTAAGCGTGTTAAGTTAATGTTCATGTTCTTATGAAAATCTTACTCACATTTGCCTAAAGCTTAATGCATTTGCGAATATGAACATAATTGACATGAAAATAAGATTCATATTTGTATGAATCGCTTACTTAGCAAAGCAAAATCAAAGTATGGTCTGTGAATCTTGCGATAGAAGCCAGTAAATTATAATGCAACTGCGTTACTTATTTGTGTCAAACTGAACTGAACAGGCCTTCATTTCACTTGATAGGAGAGCTTTGAGTTACTCAAAGCGAGAGTTAAAGAAAATGCAAGTGGCCTTAGATATATCTCTGCTTTACCCCATATAAAATCAAACACTATTTGACAAATTTCATAAATAAGGCGCATGCAGCCCTGGGGCTGTTTTTCCATAACCAAGTCTTCATCTTCAAAGTGTTTTGACAGACTTGCTAGAGAAAAGGAGTATCTCTATATTTTAACCCCAATGTCTTAAGCACATACAACGGCGCCTAGAGTCGGGTTTTTAACTGCCAATGTAGATTAATCAATTAATATACTACTCTCCAACGAGAGGGATTAATGCAGCTCTCTTGCCCGTTTTCACAAAAACTAGGCGACAACTAAATGTAAGCGCGCTGTTGTATTTTCAACTTTCGGTGCCGAGCCGAGTGTTGAAAATCAAACAGCGCGCTTTTATTTAGGCATTCAGTTAGGTGTCATCTAGTGTAAGTGAAAACGGGCATCAAACGTCCCACGCATGCAAACGGCTTTTCTTTTAGTCAGTCATAAAGCCGAATTCTCAAACGTAATTCATTTCAGTGCTCGTCATGTCTCATGCTGTCACTAATTGCCGTTTGAGAATTCGAGGGAAAGTTGTCTACTAAATATAAGCGCACTTATGATTAAAGTGACCTTGTAGGGCAATTAAAACTACGTATAAGGTAAAATTAAAAATAAGTGGAAATCGAGGCAAACTAAAATATATAATTAAGTAAATAAATATATACAAAAAAATAGTGTTGAGCAGCATCTCTGCATATTTGGAACCATACACCGAATCAAAATTTAAATTAACGAAAATTGACAAAAGAGTAGTGATAATTTCATAAGAACATGTCTATACATTACAATTAAATAACGGAGAGCAGTGCAATACATACTATAGGTTTATATTTATACATTACAAGACATTGAAGGCATCTTAATTATTATTTGAATTATTATTTCATGCGTCTATTTAATAAAATACTATTGTTTACACAGACATTGAACAATGCAGAATTGTCTCTACGTAAAAACAAAAATTAGTCCAGCTTTTATTATCCACAACATAGATAAACACTTTGTAGTAAAGTTCATTACGATCAAATCATTCACAGTTCATTTGTCAATCATCCCATACCTTATATGCAAAAACTATAAAATCATCCAGATAAATCAGTCTTCAACCTTTTAATTTGCCACAAAATATGGTAGATCAACCCACTCCTTAGAACGCTGGACCATAAACTTCGCCGAAATCTTTACGAAAAAGGTGAAATGGAACAATCTCGACCTAATGCAAAATAAGTTGCAACAGTAGCCGCTTTATCTGTAATTGGACATAAGCCTCGTATAGTGCGCTTTTATGAAGCAGGTTTTCTTTACCAATTTTGTGGACATTCTTTGTTCCCTCAATTCCCGCTCCATTCAGCCGATCTACACATATCAGCCAGCAACTCATCAAATTCCAGAACAGAGTTCTCATACAACACAAGGTCCTTTGACAAATCCTCACTGGCCAGTTCCATCTCTCTCATTGATTCGGGACTCCTCAAGTTTGATCGGACAAGATCGTCGGCCAACTTCAAATGCGGAGCGTTGAAAAAGTCCTTGTAAAACTCTGCGAGTTCTCTTATAGGATGGTGGTCGGCGAAAGGAAAATGAAGTAGTTTTAATGGCGGTTCATTCTCATTTCGGAACCCTGTGAATTTTTTCGGTGGCATCTCCAAGGAGGTTGGACTTTTGGACAATGTTGTAATATCCAACTCTTGAGTACTTTTGAGGTCTATAGGACTTGTTCTTAGTGGAGTTTTAGGCCGCTTCCTACATTTAGGGATAGGAATTTTAGTAAAGAAGTCGTCGAATGCTTGCTTGATGACGTTTTCGTCGACAAAGGCAGCTAATCGTAAGGGTCTGTTCAAGTCAACAGGACCAAAAGGTTTTGGTTCCTTTTTCTGGTCCTTCTTTTTCTTTGACTCAAATATCACGTGTTTTGGACTCAGTTCGAAATGGTCACTCTTTAGTAATAGTAATTTATTTTTCTCCGTTCTATTCGGGGAAATGGAAAAGTTCGTTCTGTATGAAACTGAGAAGCATATAGCTCCTAAAGGTGTCTTTAACATGCCAGCTTGTATTTTCTTAACAGATTCGCCTAAGGCTTTCATTTTTGGTTCTCCATTGTAGACTCGATAGAATATGGTGAAAGATTCCGTCCTCTGCTTCCTTGAAAGATGATATGCTGGAGTTATTCTCGTTACTGTAATAAGAGACTTCAATAAGATCCCCATTCGAAAGTATACTGTGTTCATTGCTTTCAACGAAGTATCGAACTGAGTCTCATCTAGTTCTAAGGTCCATAATTCGAGTACCATTTCGTCACCATCCTCAGTTTGTACTGAAATTTCGACGTGTAGTTGAGACCTGATGGTTTCAAGGACTCTGTCAGATGGTAGAGCACTCTTGGTTGCTTGGTTGACTTCGGGAGTATCAGGTATTTGAAGGTTGAACCAATCAGTATCCGACGATTGTGGTTTACTATACGGTTCTATTTTAACACCTTTCCTAGATTCTACTATTACTTGTACGCCTTTATACGCTAAGAATTTTGTGAACTTTGTGAATTCGTTTTTGTCGCTTATGTTTGAGAAAGCGGCGTCTGGCGCCATTGTTGTAGGAGTTTATTCTTCGTCAGCGATGCAGTTTTCTACGAGATTCCTCAAGTTCGGATTCTCCATAGCGGCTGCAATCCTTTCTTTGTCGTTGATTTGTTTGTTGACTGTAACAAGAGAAATGAAACAATTATTAATCAAAATGGAAACAACAGGTACAAATAAGGTGTCCCAATAAAACAATGGTATTATTGATGACGCCAGCACCGATGCTAGCTTACTTAGAACAAAAATGCAGTATATGATTTGTGCTCCTCTAGAGATTAAGGGCCTTACAAATAAACGCGGAATAAAATTATCCTAGGAATAACTTCGGTATAACCATACATTTTTTGGCGTTTATACCAAGCAAAACTTTATTCCGTGTTTATTTGTATTAGGGTAAGTATATACCCGAATATACTAAAATTATATAATTTTGGATTATCGACAAAGAAAGTTTAATAACAATATGCTCAACCTTTCAACCAAGCATGCATAACTAGCCTATAATCTTCCCACTCCTGGAACACAAGCCTCCTTTCTGTAAGAGGGAGCGGGCAATTATACACCACGCGTGCCCAGTGCGTGTTGGTGGAACCTTTCTACCAAACAGGAAGGAAAAATTCTAAAATCGGTGCAGCGTTTTAAATGCCTATGACATAATTAAACTGCAAGCCGTAAGGCCTAAAGCCACGCTAGCATGACCGTCACTGTTTATAAATGCAACGATCCTGAAAGACGTCTAGACCGGTTTAAACACAGATGTTTATCAAACCAGTCCTACCTAGATCTTAAATAAGCCTTAGATAAAACAAACAACAAACAAACTTCTTGTGAACACTTTTTCTTGCAAATACAGATGCTAGTCATCCTACGTAATTATTGATGACTTGCCGAAATTAACACGGGTGTAAAATTAATTATTATCGAAATAAATGTTAGTACAAAGAGATCCGACCTTGCCCGAAATATTGGGAGGTCACAGAATCATAATAATAGCTATATAATATAATACTAATAGCCACTGATAGCTTTGTTTTTCATTTCTGATGTGGTAAACACGGCTTGCATTCTAAGTTTATGGTTGAGTGGCGAAAACAGGCGGCCGATTTGATGGTAAGTGGTTAATAGGGATTATGCAAGTAATTCAAAACTTATTCATTATTAAAATATATATTTTATAGGAGTCAAGAAACAAATTCCCATATTATTTTACATTTTTAATGCATTACTTGTTTAACAATTCATTATTTTATGCAGCGTTTTATTGGTGGTATGGAACGCAAAATCAAAAGGCGTCGTCTTCGACAATGCTGGAAGTGAAGTAAAAAACCATGTGAATAAAAATCTATTATTTGCAAAATGCTTGAATAAAGCACAAAAAATAATTAAATATGATTTGGGGCTAACAAAACAAAATTTATTGTGGGAGTTACGTTTTTGTTTTGAGCAACAAGCAGTAGTTGAATTTAACTTTTAATAGTTTTCTTGCGTTTATATTACTGACTTTTATTGATATAGTGAAAAAAAAATTACATGCATATTCCCCTATTATCAGACCCAAGCAACAAGAACATCTAGAAATTCTCGATAGATGCAAATAAACAAGTCGTTATCTGCTTATCAGGCAAGTACGGTATAAACACAATAATATTATCGTTTTAATCACTTGTTTGGACAGAAGCTTGATTTAAATATAAAGCCTTATATCCAGCTGAACTAAGCCAGGTTGTGACGTCTATAACAACCTTCATTACTGACAAATTTTTTTCTCATTGAAGTATGGGAGGAATGCGGTAAAGAATATTGCTACTGGTTTATAACTCATTACAAGCAGCTTAAGATGTATGGATAGAGTGAGCGATAATTTTATTCTCTTTTAACCCGAGAGTGTTAGAGAAGAGAGTAAACGATGACATGAAGATTGATAGAATCGATAGAGATTCATGGGAGAAAGACATGACCGTTGTTATCGCAACAGTAAAGTCATTAACTGCATCCCTATTCACTTATGCTCGGTTCCTATAAACAAAACAGAATCGTTTGCTTACCAATGGTAGCATTTTTTATTGCCTAACTGGGCATATAAATAGATTCGTAAGCTTTTACCTGTGATAGCTCCTTCCATATGGGAGGGTCTACTATGTAATGCAAATCTATACTAATATATAAAGCTGAAGAGTTTGTTTGTTTGTTTGTTTGTTTGTTTGTTTGTTTGAACGCGCTAATCTCAGGAACTACTGGTTGGAATTGAAAAATATTTTTTGTGTTGGATAGTCCATTTATTGAGGAAGGTTATAGGCTATATAACATCACGCTACAACTAAAAGGAGCGGAGCATAAATGAACAATGTTGCTAAAACGGGAAAAATTATTCCTTTTTGAGAGCTTCCGTTGCGTGCGCTGCGTAAACGGTTTAAGTTACGCAAATATCATGTATGATGGAATTGTTCCTCTTTAAATTTTCTAAAAAAAAGTCCGCGACAGCATATGTCTATCTTTTAAGATTGACTCACTATAACCATTTTTTATGGTAATCAAATTTGTTCGAAATTAATGCATTATTTGCGAAGGAGTTTTCATAAACATGGTATTAATCCTTATCCAAATAAATACGTTCATCATCATCATTTAATTTCAATGAGTATCTTAGGAGATATAACTGTTTTATAATAACTCCGCAGCAAAATAATGATCAACTCTGCGAGGTAGTCTATTCTAAAGCTGAAGAGTTAGTTTTTAGGGTTCCGTACCCAAAGGGTAAAATGGGACCCTATTACCAAAACTACGCTGTCCGTCTGTCTGTCTGTCTGTCTGTCCGTCTGTCACCAGGCTGTATCTCATGAACCGTGATATTTAAAAAGTTGAAATTTTCACATATGATGTATTTCTACTAGAACACCATTTTTTTTAAATGAAAGTTTATGCGAAAACGAAGTAAAAGCACGGGCAGGCAATGTGTTGCGACGGGGTGGGTCGGGGGAACAAGAAATTTAACGCGGACGAAGTCGCGGGCAGAAGCTAGTCTATGATATCTTGCATTATTGGTAAAGATACAAGTCTTAATTTACTAACCATTAACGGTCCGTAAATTACAGAAATAGTCCATTAATAATGTCCACCAATCAGATGGACTAAAGCTGGAGAAGTTAAAAGGTGAAGCATGGTTACAAAAGACGAAGTCAGCAGGCCGGTGTAGTAAGTTGTCATTCCACCTGATGCTAGGGCTTGACACTTTTGACTGCTCACTTAACCTGAGTTTTCACGGTGAGATTTTTACAAAATACATCGGCAGATCCAGATCAAAATGTCGTTTTGAAACATGGGAGAAGTCTATGACGACCGGCGGACTGACTAACATAAATTTTATTAAATCTTAAATTTACGAGAGAAAACTAAACAATTAGCCTCTGATGCCCTGTTGGGCGCCATATTTTAAGTCAATCTTACGGGTTATTCCACTAATCTCCATTATGAGCGCTATGAGACTATTTTATTATTATTGCTATTTTATTGCTATTTTATTTTTAATCCGATGGGGATTTGTGAACTTTTTATCCACAAATCCCCATTAACCTCTCATAGCGCTCATAATGGGGATTTGTGAACAAAAAGTTTAAAAATCTCCATTGATGGGGATTTTCAATGGGGATTAGTGGAATATCCCCAATCTTACAAGCAAAAAAAATTCAAACGATCACATTATCTACTATATAAAAATAAGTCGGGTTTTCCTTCCTGACGCTATAACTCCAGAACGCACGAACCGATTTCCACGATTTTGCATTCGTTGGAAAGGTCTCGGGCTCCGTGAGGTTTATAGCAAAGTTTTTATTTTTTTTTATGGTTTTTACGAAAAATTAGGGTAGGGTAGGTAGGTAGGTAGATAGGGTAGGGTAGGGTAGGGTAGGGTAGGTAGGTAGGTAGGGTAGGGTAGAGTAGGGTAGGGTAGGTTAGAGTAGTGGAGTTTATACTATAGCTTTTGACAGAACGAATTCTGTCGGGTCAGCTAGTTGTAAGATATTTCTTAGTATTCATCGTTTCTACAAGAACCTCCTTCTCCTTTACGTCGACTAATGAAAAGTTACAACGATGATTTTGCTTATCTATATACTAATAATTATATAAAGCTGAAGAGTTTGTTTGTTTGTTTGTTTGAACGCGCTAATCTCAGGAACTACTGGTTGGAATTGAAAAATTCTTTTTGTGTTAGATAGTCCATTTATTGAGGAATATTATAGGTTATATAACATCACGCTACAACCAAAAGGAGCGGAGCATAAATGAAAAATGTTGCAAAAACGGGAAAAATGATTCCTTTTTGAGAGCTTCCGTTGCGTGCGCTGCGTAAACGGTTTAAGTTACGCAAATATCATGTATGATGGAATTGTTCCTCTTTAAATTAAAAAAAAAAGTCCACGGCAGCATATGTCTATCTTTTAAGATTGACTCACTATAACCTTTTTTATGGTAATCAAATTTGTTCGAAATTAATGCATTATTTGCGAAGGAGTTTTCATAAACATGGTATTAATCCTTATCCAAATAAATAAGTTATTCATTACAAGTATTTAATTTTGAACAAAGTTGCCCTTACTTCATTTAATTTCAATGAATATCTTAGGAGATATAACTGTTTTATAATAACTCCGCAGCAAAATAATGATCAACTCTGCGAGGTAGTCTATTCTAAAGCTGAAGAGTTAGTTTTTAGGGTGCCGTACCCAAAGGGTAAAATGGGACCTTATTACTAAAACTTCGCTGTCCGTCTGTCTGTCTGTCTGTCCGTCTGTCACCAGGCTGTATCTCATGAACCGTGATAGGTAAACAGTTGAAATTTTCACATATGATGTATTTCTGTTGCCGCTATAACAACAAATACTAAAAAACAGAAAAAAAAATATTTAAGGGGGGCTCCCATACAACGGACATGATTTTTTTGCCGTTTTTTTTTGCTCCGCCCGCGTGGATGTCGGTTATCGTGTAAAAAAGTAGCCTATGTCCTTCTCTATATCCCAGGTCGATCGATTCAGCGGTTTAGGCGTGAAAACGTAACATACAGACAGACAGACAGAGCTAATTTCACATTTATAATATTAGTATGGATAGCTTTTGCCCGCGGCTCCGCCCGCGTGGATGTAGGTTATCGCGTAAAAAAGTAGCCTATGTCCTTCTCCATATCCCAGGCTATATCTTTGCCAAATTTCATGACGATCGGTTCAGCGGTTTAGGCGTGAAAACGTAACATACAGACAGACAAATAGACAGACGACAGAGTTACTTTCACATTTATAATATTAGTAAGGATAAGGATTTGTATGGATGGTACGGAACCCTTCGTGCGCGAGTCCGACTCGCACTTGGGCGGTTTTTTGTTTTTTTAACGTGCTAATCTCTGGAACTGCGAGTTGGATTTGAAAAAATCTTTTTGCATTTTACAGCCCAATTCTTGAGGAAGAATTACGTTCCTATTAACTAGAACACCATTTTTTTTAATAAAAGTTTACGGGGTGGGTCGCGAGAACAAGAAATTTAACGCGGACGAAGTCGCGGGCAGAAGCTAGTATTGATATATTTGCATTGTCACTTGCACAGTTTAAAAATAGTATTCATAAAAAACCTTTTAAATTCCGCATAGTTTTTAGTTGTTATAAACACACATCTAGTTTGTCACACGGTTTTTCACAATACACAATAGTTGATCTATGATAGACAATTGTTTGCTAAGTTTGCTTGTAAGTTGCTCAAACTATTTTTACAGTTGGATTAATTTGTGGATAACTATGCTGGTTGCGTGATTACATAGGTGTTTTATTAAATATCTGTACCTACCTAAATGTTAAGAGGTACGCAATTGTTTGTTATCCTGAAGAAATAAAAATAAAATAAAATAACCTTGAACCAAGATAATTATAGCACCGCACTATAAATATTTGTACAGTGGCAGTGATGTCTACTATCTGGCACTTAGATAATTTCAATAACAAGTTATTACGAAAACAAACTGTTAGCGACTTTATCGATGTTTTTTTCCGAAGTATTCTGTAATATTCATCTCACTAGGCTAAGCTGCAAGCTATGTCGGTAACTCCAGTTAATTTCAGGATCTGTTCATTGACGGGATTCTGATCCTGTTCCTGGTCCGATCCTGAAAATAACTGGAGTTCGAATGTGATAAGAAAAAACGGAGAACAAGCTGTTGTTACGCCTAATTCCAGCAGTAGACTGCGATGAATTGAATGAAATGATAACAATGTGAGAGCCATTATAAAAGGGACTCGTCTTTAATTATTGCAATTGGTCTAAGACTGTTATATGTACTTGGCAAATAAATGAATTGGTCTAATGGAACTATACCTACCTATAAGAAAGATTGTCCAAGAATCTTAAAATTCTTGGTTCAATTTTAGGTTGAGAAAATCATTCATACGAAGGATCGCTTCGTCCCAAAAGCACTGTTAGCATCCACAATGGTCAAATCAAATAATTTATTTTTTTGCAAACATGGGTATAGTAGGTACATAGGCGTTTTTAATAGTGTGCTATAGTTTGACCGATACCGCTCTACCGAGCCGAGGCGGGGGGCGAGACGCCGCGCCGTGAGCGATAACGATTGAGCGGCCTGCACTGCTCCCGTCTTGGCACGCACATACCTAAGGCGCGGTGGTACAACGGTATCGGTCAAACTATAGTACAGGCTCCTCCCCGACCCTTGCTTTCAAACAAAGCGCCAGCACGCGTTTTAGCTGAGCAGCATTTAGTCCAACCTCCCCATGATAATAATCAAAACACTGATTTTATCCAGCCACCGACGGTCCCTTGCCACCCTCCCCCCTCCTCCGACTCTGCCCTAAGCCGTGGTCCGTACCCCGCAGGGGGTGCCCTTAGCGAGCAGACGGAATTTAGCTTATAAGTATGCCCTGGCTGGAGGCCTTAAAATCCGTTAGGAGCTTAAGGCACCACAGGATAGTCCGGTTAAAGAGTCCGAGCCCCTCGTGGCTACACTCAGAGATGCCATTAAAAAAAAAAAAAAAAAAAGTACAGTAGGCCGCACGTCAGTGGTAATGGGGTCCCTAACGGTAAAAGTAAAAAAAAAAAAGTTGGTTAAGCAAAATTTTTTCTTAGCACGTGAATTTGTCGTACTTGTCAAGCAATTTTGACCGTATAAAACAAAGCTTGATGTGCTTGGCAAGCAAACTACGTGCATGATAATGCTTAAGAGGCTACCGAGCGCACAGTGGCGCCCTCATCGTTATTTCGGTGATTTCTTTTATTTTAGAATGAAAACGCCGTTTTAATGATTACAATAAAACATAACAATTTAAAACTACTGTTTGTAGTAATAATAACGTATAGTCTTGTGAAGCACAACTTGACGAGCTTATTTTCTGCATTTTCATTCTAAAATAAAAGAAATCACCGAAATAACGATGAGGGCGCCACTGTGCGCTCGGTGCAGTCTTAATGAAAAATTTGATTTTTGCTATGCTTATCAAGCATGTTTGGTCGTTTCTATGCAATCTTGTCAAGCAACAAATTTAGTGCGCGTAGTCCCGCAGGAACGTCATGGCATGGCAACTAAAATGAAAATGAGTGCGGATGCCAGACAAACATGCGTAAACATAATCTTGAACTGGCCTAGCGAAGTACGGAGTTTCAATAGAATAAGAGACCAGCTAATACTGGTTACCATTGACGTGTCACCTGCTGTACCTACAGTTATGTATTGAAATGAATGTTGGGTCCTAAAATAGTCACGGTCGTGTCCTAGTGTAATAATGTTTTTCCAAGAGTTAAGTACCTACCTATTTTGGTCTGTTACATCAAGTGTAAAATCTAGAACAAAGTTGTTTATTATAATTTTTGAGAACACGTACTTTTCCATGTTGCTGCCTGTGCAGACTAAACAAACAATATGACGAAATAATATTGTATAGAGTCCACATTGCATTATTTACTAGGTAGGTACTAACTTAACCAAATCTGCCTAGCATTTTCCCAACGTTGGGGTCGGCTTCCTGTCTAACCAGATGCAGATAAATACCAGTATTTTACATGGACCTACTGCCTATCTGACCTCCACAACCCAGTAATTGGGTAATACGATACTCCTTGGTAAGACTGGTTGTCAGACTTTCGGGGTTCTGAAGACCCGTAACCACTGTCAATTATCCACGAATGACAGCCGGGACCAACAGCTTAACGTGCTTTCCGAGGCACGGAGGAGTCCCGGTATGATAAAGATGGTCACACATCCACGGACCAACCCCGGCAAGCGTAGCTTAACCTGATGGATCGACCCGTACGGTTGTTATTACTTAGCCACGAGCTCTTCTATAATTTAACCATTAATACATTATGTTTATCGATCGGCAAATGTAGTGTGGAACGCCCACCCCGGCTAGAATCTAGATCAGGGGTTCACAACCTTTTCTTGGTCAGGGACCACTTTGATATTATTCTTGTTAGCAGGGACCACTATGTAGTTATATTATAAATAAACTGTAATAATCAAACTGAAACTTTAATTAACAAATCAATAGGAAATCACATAACATGAAATAATAATATTTTTAGGATAAACTTCTGTAATTTTGTATTAATGTGATTTCTGAGCTTGCATCTTCTTCACGAGTTCGGCTATCCTAGGACTAATATTGTTACTCAAAGCTACGCGCAAATCATCACTTACTTTCAAACGATCCCTCGCCTTGCTAGGGCCGTAGCCAAATGGCAAAAAACGGAACCCTTATGGATTCATCATGTCTGTCTGTCTGTCCGTCCGTATGTCACAGCCACTTTTTTCCGAAACTATAAGAACTATACTGTTGAAACTTGGTAAGTAAATGTATTCTGTGAACCGCATTAAGATTTTCACACAAAAGTAGAAAAAAAAAACAATACCTAAGTATGGGGAACCCCCAAAATTTATTGTTTTTTATGTTTAATTTTATCTACAGAAAAAATACAAAATAAACCTAAATTTATTATTTTTAATGGAATTTTTATTTCAAAATTTCTCAATAAGACGCCCCCTTATTGCGAAATTTTACAATTATTGTAAAAAATGATGAAAAATAAAACAGATTTGTGCTAAAAAAAACATGTTTCTTTTCAATAGTAGGGTAGTTTTTTCCCCAATTTTTGGACGCCTAATTACTTCCAATCGATATGGAGTTTGTTTCATCGTGATAGATCATTTAGTTTAAAAGTAACACCGTTTTGTTTAGCACCAGGAACAATTTTTTTTTAATTCCATGAAAAATAAAATAAAATATTTAGATTTTTTTTATATTTTTGCCGTAGATAAAATTAAGCATAGATTCCCTCATTTCGATATGTGCACATTATAAAGACTCGCACTGTATAACGACAGAACCTAATTATTTAGGTACTGTCGTGTTTTCTATTAATAATAACAATTGTTGATCAAATATGTATTTTGACGGCACGGTTGGCGCAGTGGTTAAGCGATTGCGTGTCGCGGGTTCGATTCCCGCACGGAACAAATATTTGTATGATCTACAAGTAGTTGTTCCGGGTCTGGCTGTTTGTGTATGTGAGTTTAAATGTTTGTCAACGCACCCACGATACAGGAGAAATCCTAGTGTGGGGCAACGTTTAAAAAAAAAAAAAAAAATGTATAAGTTTTGTTGCATAAACAGTTACTAACTGATAATAACATAACATAACATCATCACACCGTGTTTCCTTGAAGGGTTGAGCAGAGGTGTACCTATAGTACCAGTCAGTTATGTTTAAGTCCCATGTAATGGGGGGAAACCTATGGCCATCAACCGGGCACAAATCCAGACTCCTGGCTACTACTGAGAAATTCCAGATAAAAACCAAATAACACTTTGCCTGACTCGGGAATCGAACCCAGGACCTCATGCTCAGCAGTAGCGCTACTAAACCTAACTAACTGATAATAAAGTTCAATAAAGTCATGTGAACGTAAGTATTATCAAATAAAAGAGACATAATATTTACCCTAGTAGCTAAGTAATCAAATGAAAAACAAAGTTATAAAATGAATAACAATTATTCTCTTTTAGCATTGCATTGTGAATATAGTAAACTAGCTTTTGCCCGCGTGGATGTCGGTTATCGCGTAAAAAAAGTAGCCTATATCCTTCTCCATATCCCGGGCTATATCTCTGCCAAATTTCATGACGATCGGTTCAGCGGTTTAGGTGTGAAAATGTAACATACAGACAGACAGACAGATAGACAGACAGACAGAGTTACTTTCACATTTATAATATTAGTATGGATTAAGTCCATTGACCGAGTTTGTTTAAAATTTATTAGGTATTTAATTTAGAATAATTACCTACACCTTTAACCCAGTTTTTTTAGTAATCGGATTGTCAGTTTTTTTTTTTTTTTGTATTTGTTTTTAGGGCCCACTGCAACCTTCACCAAAAAGGTCCGTAGCAAGAATCCTCTGTATAAAGAACGCAGGACTGGTAGTTGTAGCAATGCTTGGGGGAGGCTTATGACTAGCAACAACATTATTTCAAAATGACTACACTGCAGGCACAAGCCTCTTTTTCCGTCCATCAATATCTACAGCAGAAGGGTATTTTTTTAATTCATTATTTAAAAAAAACTAAGATTATAAAATGTTATAAATATGGTTTTCAAAATAGTTTTTACAGACTTCAAAAAAGGAGGAGGTTCTATGTTTGATTGTAAACATCTTCCAACTGCAAATGCAAGTTTGTACACACAATATTGAGAGATTTTCCATGTTATTTTAAGACAATGAACTTTTAATAAGTTTTCCTATAATCTATCCATTCATACTATTACTCAGCCCCGGGCCTAGGGGGGGAGGGGGGGGGGGGGGGTGGGGGGGCAAACCGGGGCCCGAGCCCCGGGCGCCAACTTTAGGGGGCGGCAAATTAAAGCGTGGCAGACAAGTGCAGACCCCAGGACACCGCAACCTTGCAATAAATGACGCGCAGCACTTATCTGCGGGTAACGAAATCACTGATTAGCGTAGGCATAGGTTGTCAGACGGTGTGAGCGGGTTGAATTCTGCCAGAAACTCGAGAGCACCTCTGTGGTTAAAAATTTAATGAAAAATCCTTTATTTTTTAAGTTTAACTTCGCGTAGCATGGCGTCGGGTGACCTGCCCGTCCCATGTTCAAGTCAATCGAAAGTAAAAGGCACTAAGAGGTAATTCTGATATGCTATAATCTCACGACTGCTGAAACGGAAACAACGCTTTCAAACCCTATCCTGTCATACCCTAATTCAAATAAATATCCGACATGTCCATGTATAATACAAAAAAAAAATAGGCTTCATATCGGGGGCGACAGACAGCAGTTTTTGCCCTGCCTCGATCAAATTCTAGATCCGGGGCTGCTATCCACACTATAATACTATCCATACTAATATTATAAATGTGAAAGTAACTCTGTCTGTCTGTCTGTATGTTAAGTTTTCACGCCTAAACCGCTGAACCGATCGTCATGAAATTTGGCAGAGATATAGCCTGGGATATGGAGAAGGACATAAGCTCCTTTTTTACGCGATAACCGACATATACGCGGGCGGAGCCGCGGGCAAAAGCTAGTAATATTATAAATGTGAAAGTAACTCTGTCTGTCTGTCTATCTGTCTGTCTGTCTGTATGTTACGTTTTCACGCCTAAACCGCTGAACCGATCGTCATGAAATTTGGCAGAGATATAGCCTGGAATATGGAGAAGGACATAGGCTACTTTTTTACGCTATAACCGACATGCACGCGGGCAGAGCCGCGGGCAAAAGCTAGTTACTAATATTATAAATGTGAAAGAACTCTGTCTGTGTGTTAGATTTTCACGCCTATACCGTTGTACCGCCTGCCAAATTTCATGACGATCGGCATGAAATTTGGCAGAGATATAGCCTGGGATATGGAGAAGGACATAGGCTACTTTTTTACACGATAACCGACATCCACGCGGGGGAGCCGCGGGCAAAAGCTAGTATGTATATTAAATTGGCTAATTTGCTGTGCAAGTCCTGTAAGGGTTCCGTTTTTCCATTTGAGGTACAAAACCCTAAAAAATATTGGGAAAGCTATAAAGTAAATTTAGGAACAATATTAGAATAAGCATTAGAAATTATTCATTTAGAAAGGTGAGTTTCTTTCTTAATCAATACTACTTAGTCTGTGACCTAGTGAATATTACATAAGTGAATAGAACATTCTAAATGCATGTCTATTTTACTAAATTTCATAAAGAAAAAAATATCTGTTTATACTAATCCATACTTCCATACTAATATTATAAATGTGAAAGTAACTCTGTCTGTCTGTCTGTATATCTGTCTGTCTGTCTGTCTATCTATATGTTACGTTTTCACGCCTAAACCGCTGAACCGATCGTCATGAAATTTGGCAGAGATATAGCCTGGGATATGGAGAAGGACAAAGGCTACTTTTTTTACGCGATAACCGACATTCACGCGGTCAGAGCCGCGGGAAAGAGCTAGTTATTGAATAAAACTGTTTATTGAATAAGTTTATCTCAAGAACACTCATAATATTTTAATGTTGTCACAGACAGCTGATGAACAAATATTATACAAACAAGGTCATACAAAAGGAAAACATATTGCAGTAACTTGTATTTCTACAAAATACCTACCCAACAGGAGTGCAATAGTGTACTGAGAAAACCAGATATCATCTGTGGGCTATTGTTAATCTCATTATCTCAGGAAACTTTTTTTTAATCTTGGTTTGACAACAATGGGTAACAGTGTCGTATTTGTGACGTAGAATCGAATGAATTTTGAATAGTATTATGTAAATATTGGGTAAATTTATCATGTAATGGGTCCAATACTTTATTTCTACACAAAACATGATAGCTTCACGCTGAAATGAGACCTATTGCGAGATTTTTACGTGGGAAGTTAAATAAAACTACTTACTTTCATCTTCGGTAGTATGTGCGCCTTTCTTGATATAAATATCCAATTTAACTGGATGGTGTATCGATCGCTGTATCTTGATCCGTATGCACAGTCCAATAAGCGTCGCCAGCGAACAATGAGGCACTGTAGGATTATACTCCACCCGTAACACGGGAATATTATCAGCAGTAGGCTCCTTCACAAAAATTCCTTCCTCGTAAATCACCTTCAAATCCTCGAGCGTACTCGGCTTTTCCGGATCCCGAATCGTCCGCAAAAAGTCTAGAACACCACAACACACGTTAAAGCCACAAACAACCAGCCCAACAAGTCCAAAACAACACGAAAACTGATCAAAACAAACCGTAAATCGTCTCTTTCAGGTCGTTCTCATCTCTATACCCTAACTCCTGTAGTGTCGCACTTTTGTCCATATAAGCTGGCTTCGCGAGCTCCACTGGTGGTTTTTGTGAGTTATTTAAAGAGAGTTTCGAGAAGAACGATATCATATCGTTGGTGGTAATAAATTGTGTTCCACTAATTTCTAGTCACAAGTCGGACATGTTTGTTTTGTTGGAGCTTGTTATTTTCCCGTAGTTTGTCTATGGAGTTACAGATGCGTTCGTACCATAGACTTAGAAAAATATAGACCACTGCTTGGCGTGTCGCTGTAAGGGACAGAAAATCAAGGCAAACTTGCAACTTTAGGGTTACCCACTTTAAAGTGATTTTACCCCGAATGTTCTTCAATGTTCAGATGTTTTTCAATCTCTATTATCTACTTTGTACAAACGCACAGGGTTTATAAATAGAAACAAAACATCTATACCCAAAGTCTGAAATTCAAATCATTTATGTAAACAAAAGGGATAACATATCAAAAAAAATATCTTCGTAATGGTTATTCATATAAAATGGCGAAAAAAAAAGGTGCCATTTTCTTTTAAGTACTGATTTTAAGAAATAATAACTATAAAATAATCATACCGTATTATTTTTATAAATTTTTTAACATAGTTATTAAAAAAAGGAGATTTTCTGGTATAAAATATTTTATGGTACTGGTAACAATGCAGGAGATCCAAACAATTTAATTTTTTTTACATCTTCAACAACACTAATAATTACAACTCTCATTCATAGATTCATATCGTAAGTAGCATATCTTGCCACATTTTGGGTGAAAACTGTTTTGAGTGGAAATCGATTTTGGGAGGCCTGCGTCTAGCAGTGGACTTAAAAGGGCTGATTATGGTGCTGATTCCCTTGTTCACAAACTAAACTAAATTTAAGTTCAGTGCATCTTTTTCTTTCTATTTCTTTAAGAAAAGGACAGAAGATAAATTTTAGTTTAGTCCTGTCAAATTAATCAGCGCTTGACGTAAATTTACGTAATTTTAGCCGGCAAGTTTTTAATCACGTCTAAACTTGTATGAAGTAGTGACAGGCGCTGATTAATTTGACAGGACTTAACTAAAATTTATCTTCTGTCCTTTTCTTAATGAAATAGAAAGAAAAAGATGCACTGAACTTAAATTTAGTTTAGTTTGTGAACAAGGGAATCGGCACATATGACGATCATAATGCCGTGTCTCCGACAAACTACACAAAACATTGTTTGGCAATGGTATTTTTTTTGCATAGTTCCAAAAATTATTTCATTTTAATTTTATAGATGATTATTTACAAAAAAAAAAGATAAAATGCTTTGCACCACCGTCCTGTCATTTTGGTAGTGACATTACTTTGTTTACATAAATTATCTGAATTAGAGACTTTGGGTATAAGTCAAAATAGTTTATTAGGATAGGAGTTCATTCACCTGCGGGAAAATGAACAGAAAAAAATATTTTATCTCCACTTTCATTCATAATCCCCGTGATTTTGGTTTGGCGGGAAATCTGAAAGTTTTTAACACTTTAATACCTACTACAAATACAATATTTTAAACTATAAATAGATACTAAAAGGTTAAGATGTAATATTACGTCCAGTGAAAAGTGGAACAAATTTGCTGCCAGCGCTATACATACACTCTAATAAAGCATTCATCTGAATTGATTGATGAAGGTAATTTATTTTATTGGCGTACAATTTTCCCCTGAAATGGGGAAGTATTCGAGTAAAAAGTAGGCAGCACTGAGCTTGGAGGTTATGTGAAGAATAATAAATAATAAAAACATAATTCAGCTCTCATTTTATCTTGAAACAGCTGTATATTTATTTTAAGAGTTGAAAAACCATATTAGTTGAAAACTTTCACTGTCTTTCACCGAATAAACTAAAATATTTAGCTACTTACAAATGAAAGGACAATCCGGCAATTTTCTTCTCACTATCGCTTTTGCAACCAAAAACACTGCACCTTACCATTTTGCAGCAATAGCTAAAGTCAATCCTCAACAAAAAACACAAAATAATTAGTATTTTTCGAAATAACAAATTAAATAACTTAAAATTTCGTCGCAACCACTTTTCGAACGCGTATCAAACGTCAAACTTTGTTTAGCAACTGAAGTGCTGTCCTTGAAAAACGCGACACGCGATAAGGGACAGAAAATGTTAGGCTCTGTCTCTTTTCTTTACAAGCATCTTGTATATATTTTTCTTTTTCTTGTGTAAGTAAGATAGAAGACGACCAGCGATCTATTGTTTTCTCTATCTACGGTTCGTACAATCACGATTTAAAAAAGTTTTATTTCTTGTACCCAAAGTCTCTAATTCAGATAATTTATGTAAACAAAGTAATGTCAAGAAATGTCACCGTCAAAATGACAGGACAGTGGTGCAAAACATTTTATCATTAAATGTTTTCGTAAATAATCATCGATAAAATTAAAGTGAATTAATTATAAGAACTAAGCAAACAAAATACCGTTCCCAAACAATGTTTTGTGTAGTGTGTCGGAGACACGGTATATGATCGTTATAATCAGCCCTTTTAAGCCCAGTGCTAGACGTAGGCGTCCCAAAATTGATTTCCAATCGCAACAGTTTACAGCCGTTTTCATTCAAAATGTGGCTAGATATGCTACTTACAATATGAATCTATTTATAAGAGTTGTAATATTTAGTATTGTTGAAGATGTTAAAAATTTGAAAATATTTGGATCTCCTGCATTGTTACCAGTATCATAAAATATTTTATACCAGAAAATCTCCTTTTATTAATAACTTTGTTTAAAACCGAAAATATAAAAAAATTATTACGGTATGATTATTTTTTAATTATTATTTCTTAAAATCAGTACTTAAAAGAAAATAGATCCTCTTTTTTCGCAATTTTATGTGAATTATCGTTACGAAGATATTTTTTGTTATGTTATCCCCTTTGTTTACATAAATTATCTGAATTCGTGACTTTGGGTAATTACAAGAACAGGCTTATTCCTTTTACAGTAGACTGCCAAGTGGCATGATACGTGATGAATTGATGATACTTCCAGTTTAAAAAATTATGCTATGTGAGTACTAGAATAGAAAATAATGATTTTTATTTGCATTAAAACATGGTAAAATTATCTTCATACGTGCGTGCGTATAAAACATAATAGGTACCGCAGAATTACACGCTCGTCATTTTGGAATTGAACGGTAATTTTTTAACAAGGGACTAATTTATTAATTATTGTTGAAAACTAGCTGTTGCTAGTATGCAGTGGACTGCGGTTTCACTGCAATCTAAAGAAACTTTTTCATGTATTTACCCGAATGAAAATTATCGCCTTTCATCCATGATTAATTGTATAGAGGTATGAGGAACAGAGCGTAAAGCTCACTGATACTATATAGAAAAGGGAGGATCCTCCGACCAGACGGATGTTGTGTCTGGTGTGCGACTGCCCGACGGTTGATGGCGGGATGTTGTATTATATTATGCTAGTCGCGCGGTAAACTCTGCGCGATGCAGGATTTGTAAAGTTAGGTCTTTGATGCGTAGTTGCCATGTGGCGTTGTAGATGCCTCCACAATTGTAATAAAAGAGTTGCAATGCGCGTAGAAAAACTGAATTTAAAATCTGGCGCTTCTTTAACCCAATTCTTATTTTATTTGCCAGCCACGGTCGAGTAAGTCATGAACGCATTTCATAGACAATTGACAAGACAAATCTGTCATCTTTAAGTTTCTACGGGAAAATAAAGTATACTAAGAAATTCTTCAACTAGATGGTGTTGTTCTCAACTTACTTTTATTACCCCATGACGTTGGTCACGTAGCAAAAGCTCGTGGTGGTGATGGTGGGATAAAACTTCGATTTAAAATAATTTCATTGAGAAGTTAACTGAATAAATAATAATTTCGCTGTTTACTGATAGTTTAAGTACCTCCTTCGCTAACTATTCAAGAAGAAACAAAAATGTCCATAACATCAAAGTACGTCACTATTTTTGCCCATCTGATTAGGATGTACCTACTGTTTTTGGCTCATGGCTAGATCTCAGCAGCTGCATCGTTATTAATATACATACATAAACTCACACCTTATTCTCATGGGGGTAGGTAGAACTCCGCTAAGGAGTAGTGTTCTGTGAGGTAGAAACTATAGAATGCTCTTGCGAGGGTACTTTATGTACGTATACTACCTATCCCCCTATTCATATCGTACAATCGTAGGTAGGGCAGCGTCCTTACCTCCTTGGGGTAATTTACAAGGTAAAACATCAACAAAAACACAAGAATACTTATAACATAAGTTTATTAGAACTTCTTGAAGGATTTTTTGGAGCCCTTGCCCTTCGTGACTTTGAGTACGTTGAAACGGATTGTCTTGGAGAGCGGCCGGCACTCGCCGATGGTCACAATGTCTCCTAGTTCCACGTCCCTGGAAATATAAAGATGCGAGTGTTTTAGAGAAATATTCTTTACATGTCAGTTGAGATTGTAGATGGGATAAAATCAGAGTTTGGGTTAACAAACACGTCTTTCGTCAATAGGTTGTTCGGAAGACCGTCGTGTGTGTATCATCATTTAAATCCTCAGGAGCATTTTTATGCAATACGACTTTCAAATCAATTTTTTTTTTACCTAACCTGTTTTAGATTAGATGAATTTATGTTTACAAAAACTTTAAGTATATATATATATATATTTTTTAATCAATTATTGCCTGTTTGATGTGTTTCTAATTCCCAGACAAAGGAATGTTTTTCTTTCAATAGAAACTTAATTATTTATGTATAATGCAAGTTTTTAGACGAAACATTTTTCAAATGCCTGGATCTTACAGCTAGGCCTCTAGATATTGGAGCACAAACATGGACCAATGAAGACTTGTATTAAATTTTATTTTTAGTATTTTCGTACACTAGAATGCACCAGATAACCTAGATTTTTACAAAAAAACAATAAATGAATCCTTACCTAAAGCACGGCGATAAGTGTACAGACATATTCCTGTGACGCTTCTCGAATCTGTTGTACTTAGGCAGGTAGTGCAGATAATCGCGGCGGATGACGATAGTCCTCTGCATCTTCATCTTCTGGACCACTCCGGTGAGGATACGACCACGGATCGACACGTTGCCGGTGAACGGACACTTCTTGTCGATGTATGTGCCTTCGATCGCCTGTTTTGGAAAAGTGAGTGTAAGTATTTTGAAAATGGCTGTTGGAAATGTTAGTGTTGTTCTGTGGAGCAGTTTAGAATTCCTTCGCCCGATTGTATGGTTTGATGCTTGGCCCTTGCTATGGATGATTTGTTTTAGAAAGGAATGTAGCAGTGAAGCTAGTCGAACATGTGAAACAAAATTTTGTATAAACCATACAAAGTTACGTTTGGATATACGTTGTATTGGCTAAATACGTCAAGTGAAGTGCTAGTAGCATTACTAAAGTACTTATTGACATTTCAGAAAATTCTAGCTTCACTGCTACATCTTTTACCAAAGCGGGTGGCATTATGAAACTCTACCAGTGATAAGAATTTAGGACTTCGGCCGAAAGCGTCAGTGTAGCCATCGAAATTCAAATTTTCTTACGTTTTTTTGCATTTTGCAGATCCGTATCAGATGGTATGTTGATCTAAATAGGTATGATTCGCGGCCGATCAAATATTTATTTATAGAACTATGATCATGCAAATCATCAATACAACTCTCTAGGTTCATATTAGTCTATTGAAATGACTATTTCATGAAATCATGACATGTGAGGCCAATTCTAACTTATGGGAATTGTATTGCTGATTCCGATGCTTATAATTCTGTTCTATTCTATTCTTAAATGCAAATTGCAGAAAGCGTAAGGAAATTTGAATTTCGGGGGCTAATTTAGCGCATCCCCCTTATTATGGAAGATCACTTGTTCAACTGTAATCAGATTTTGGGTTAGAACACGTTCTTCGTCACTTGGTTGTCAGAAGACCGTCGTGTGGGTATCATCATGTTAGCAGTGTTTACAAGTGTTTTAAACTTCCAATAAAACACAAGCAATAAATTATCGCTATAGGTTTTACATATTTCTGAACCATGGGGTCCCAGTCCTTTGCAAGGCGTACGAGGGTCCGAAGCCAACTCGCTGAGGCCCTTTAGACAATTTTAAATGGAATGAGGCACCGTCCGAATCACTATTATTGTTGCAATTCCTCCACTATAATGTTAGGCAAGTACCCATAGTCAATTTTACTGTTATTCTAGCCCAATATTTAAAATCCAAAAGTAGCATACTTGTACAATGTTTTTGTTAACTTTTTTGCTTGAGTATAGTTTTCATTGTATTTGTTGGTTGGCGTGTGCTAGCTGACTTATGGCAAATAATTTAATTTAATGTTCGTTGTAACGTTAATTACTTTGCATACCTACTATTGTATAGAATTAAGTTTTTCTAACTGAAGAGACAGCTTTACTGCTGGGGAGTTTGTTGCGCTACTTCTTCTTCCCAGCTAAAGCACTAGGAAGTGGTGAAGGGCAGACGTTTTGGGGGACTGTCTTATGTAATTTTGACGTTTAAAAAGGGCTGATTATCAGCCTAATTTGAATAAAAGACTTGATTTGATTATTACCACTGTGAAAATTGCAACTCAATTCTGGATTTGTTGCGACATAAAACTTCTAATAGTTGACTTGCTGTGTTGCATGCAGCAAGTCAGTTTGCAAAGGGCTGAAGCATTTACTTCCGCAGTTCAATTTAATTCAGCCTGGGCCTCAAGTCTGCTATTACAATAGTGTCAGAATGGTCTCTTCATTGTGAGTTTTTGACAGATTTGCCATACAAACACTGTCAAATACTCACAATGGCGAGACCATTCTGACACTATTGTAATAGCAGACTTGAGGCCCTGATTTCTAACACAGCTCTAGCCGAAATTTGAATCATAATGAATACCGTTACTTTTTAGAACTTAAACAATGAGCTTTGAAAACGAAAGGGAAAAGTTCATATTACGGATTAATTTCTCCCCATTGAAAAATAATAATTATGAAATTTCATGATATTTTATTCCTAGATGCAAATGGATACAGAAGGGATAACGAGGGCCATTTTTCATAATCCCTTGTGTATAAATTCACCTCATATTAAAAATAATTAGTAATGAACTTACATCTAAATATTAACATTGTTACATTGAGAGCAGCATGCATACAATATACCTTCCTCCAAGTGCACTGATAGCACATAGCCTGATTGGTTAACACAATGCTGACCATAACCTGATGTCATTAGAGCAGATAATTTTGGTACTTGTCATGCAGAAGAGAAGGTTCATTTTGAATTATAAGTTGGTATTTTAAGTCCATTGGTGAATTATTATTTAATTAACTATTGTTTTATTTGGGCAATATAATTTGACAAATTTCTAAAACTGTTTTAAAGATTTTAACAGGGGGTTAGTTTATCAATTAAGCCCCATGATAATCAAAGTATAAATTATACCTGCAGAACTGATTTCAACTTTTATACCAACATTGTTAGAGACTTGTGTTGTTGCCGATCATGTCCATGCATAATGTGACTTAGATTCAAATTGCAATAACTGACTGCATTCATCACAACTACTATCGAGTTCACATTTTAGAGTATCAAGATGATCTGCTCCAATGTTAGTTGAATCCAATGGACGACTCCAGCCATGCACATGTTAAAGCAAGCTCCTCCTCTGAACAATATGGAAAAGTTTCATGTACAATGGACTATTTAGAATTTTGGAACACCACTTCCAGGTCACACTTTGAAACTATCTTGTCTTTCAGATAGGACCTGTTTCAAGTTTTTAGAATCCAATTGTTGTTTTAGAATCCAAATCTTTTACGAAATATATATATATGTATATATATATTTTTTTTTTTTAACTAGAAAGAAAAGTTATGTTCTATCTTTTTCTTATCTTTGCAACAATAATTATTTTTACACCAAACAGGTTTTAATAATCCATTAGGATTAAATAGATACGAGCTTTTGTGGTTTTGAAAAACAAATGTGTAAATACAGTCCACTGCACATAAACAAAACAACGTAGTAGCCACCACCGTTGCAAGCCTGGATCCCATCGACCATAACTAAAAGTACCACACCTCACGCGGAGTCTTGAAACCAAGACCAACATTCTTAGAATGTCTCATGTCTTTCCTCTTCATCACCCCCTTCCGGTTGAGGAACACCGTCGCCTGCTTCTGAAACGCTTTCTCTGTCTACGGAAAAATAAACACGTTAGTTTCCACACATCATGCGTTACCTCGCGAGGAGTTTTGAAACCGAGTCCCACATCTTTGTGGTACCTCAGTGGTTTCCTGCTACGCTTCACACCAATACCCTTTTTACGGTTCAAGAAAACCGTTGGTTGCTTTTGGAATGAACGTTCCGTCTGTAATTTTATCAATGCATTAGTTTAATTATTGATAAAAGATTAAGTTTTTCTAACTACGGAAAGTGTGAAGGTAAAAGAAAAGTGGGAAGAGGATAGAAAAGAAAACTAATTAACTTATTTGAAAGCAAAACTACAAACAAATTACAGCTGAAAAATAAATGCACACTAAGAATTAAACATTAAAGCTTTGAAAACAATAATGGCTTCAATAACCTAAAATTTTATACATTTAGAACTATTGGGCTGGCCACAAATTAATATTTCATCATTTATGATTTAATAATTTAAGATGCGGTACTGTAATTTGATATCAATGTTATTATTTTGATAATTATTTTCATTACTTTCAGGGTATTATTGAATTTTAAATATGTACTATTGAAGATCACTTGTTTGACCGTAATCAGAGTTTGGGTTAGAACACGTTCTTCGTCACTTGGTTGTCAGAAGACCGTCGTGTGGGTATCATCATTTTAAAGTCTTTGCAAGTGTCCTCAATCACTCATATAAAATATTTTTGTAGGTTGAATCTTTTTTAAATTTTATATTATATTCGGATCTGCAACACAACTTTGTCTTCATTTTATTGTGGGATCTAGTAATATTTGTGTGTTTTAAGACTAGTTCAGTCAGTCTTTCAAATTAGTGCCAGCTATTAAGTTGTCGCAGATTTTAGAGCAAAGGTGTGCTGGGCTTTGTGGTCATTCTTTACAGAACATTTAATTTTTATAGATTTGTTCTTAGAATTTAAAAATAAAAACTACCTAGTTTCTTGTTATCGCATGTGGATTATTTTTTTTAAATAGGGCTTAATAGCCGCTGAATGTGCTACAGCTTAGATGTAAACATAACCTATTATCTCAAGGCTAATCAATCATTTATCGTTTTAACTGAATAGATCTCTAGCAAAATTAGCTATTTTAGGGGTAAATGACAATGCTTGGAGATTTTGAGCACGGTTTTGACCAAACTGAACGCATTTTTACAACGTAACTAACCTATCGATCGAACACATTTCCATGATGAATTAGATCGAAATTTAACTTGATGATTTACAGACACAAATTGTACTGAAGTTAATTCATTTTAAAGCACCATTCAGTTAAAAAAACTGGGTCTACGTTACAATTTAGAACACATTTTGACAGATTTTTTATCGGGATAGCCGATTCCCACGTGCACCAACTTCGGAACCACATTTTCACAATAACACTTGTTTTACACTTAGAAAATATTAGTCTGATGAATCTTTAATTATTGATTGTCACTTTTGGAACAAATTCATAATGATTTCGCCAAAACTTTAATTATTTTAGCCAGAAAACCAACACGTACCTGATCCGCCATCTTGCTTGACAACGAAAAGAAGGTGGTGTTACAAATTTATAACGACTGAAATCTCCTACAAAGTAAAAAAAGAATGTTGCCAAATAATATGTATTTAATTTTTCGAAATGTATTATTTATTTATATAATTAAGCACACAAAATGTACAGAGGCGGACTTAATACCATAGGCATTTTCTACCAGTCAACCTCTTCACATTATTTTCTCTCTCTTCACATTTTTTTGTGTTTAAGATTTCTGCTGGTATTGAATGCCAAAAGGCGCTCCCTCACCAGCAGCCTTCACCTGTAATGTAACAGTCCAGATTTGAGCATTACATCAGTGAGCGAGGAGAACCGATTATTAGGTACAGTGGCCAGCACATCAAGTTACCACAAACTGTCAAATTTTCTCGTTCAATTTTAAACTTAACCAGACAGGCTGCCTCATGAATGATAAAATTTTAATTAAAAAACTCATGGGTCTCGATGGTATGTACAGACGCCAGCAGGTCAAGCTACCCGAAACTGTCAAATTTTCGCAATCAACCTTGCACCTTAAACTGTAGTGATAAAGTTGGAAATCTATTAAAGAAAGGAGATGTTTCAAAACGGGCCCAGTATACGTACAGTAGAAAAATCCGTGGAATTTGGGAAAAATACAGATAAATTGCATAAAAACATATTTTTCTTGTAATAATTTGATATTTATCAATTATTTTTATCAACTTTAAATATGGCCTCTCGCCAATTTTGTGCTCTGTGGTTAAAAACAATGACAGTAAACCATAGATCTTTTCTTTTATGGCATCTCGCAGGTCAACCTATTAGGTTGTCGTCGGCTTAACTGGACTATACTTTATATACAAACTACAACTAGATCTAAAATAATATTACAAATGACTAAAACTACGAATAACGTAAGATTCTCTTTGAAAATGTAATAAGACAGAAATAAACATGTCAAACGTCAATAATCAATCAACATGACAGCTTACCGCCATGACGGGTTTTTGTTGTGTGTTGCAATTCCAAGTGTACATACATTCTTGTGCTTTACTACCAAACAAAGCCAATTTAAAGTAATTGGATGATTGAAAACTGTTTTAATTGTGTTTCCCCATTTTTTTGTATGGTGTACAAAGACCTGGCCAGGGCTCCATACATTTTGAAACGTCTCCTTTGACAGATTGTAGTAGCTTGATGTGCTGGCGTCTGTACATTAGTCAGCACATCAAGCTACACCAAATGTAAAATTCCTCCAAACGATTTTAAACTTTAAAATATTGATAATTAAAGTGCATAATAAGCATTAATGAGGGCTGCTGCGATTCTAGTTACTCATTGCATTCGTCGCTGTTTTGTTGAAATTAGTGTTATTAGCACTATCAGTGCTTAAGTGACTTCGTTACGTTGTTTGGATGTCGGAATATGTGCAACATAACCGCATGGTGTACCAGCTAGCTATCTCTTTTTGACCACAGGAAACTCTTTATTCGACGCTTGCAATGCTGCCGCTTTGTACACACTGTGGCGCTTAAAGGTGATAATTTTGAGCGAAACTAATTGTAAATTTTGGGGTTTATTTATAAACGCTGCTTAAAGATAAGTAATGATTAGCGACTGTTTAACCATACATTTTTGACGTTTGAACGTCACTTAACTTTATGCAACTTTTATGAATAAACCCCTTTATTTCTAGGTACGGTGGCCAGCACATCAAGTTACCACTAAATGTCAAATTTTCTCTTTCGATTTTGAACTTAATTGTTAACGTTTTAAAGTTTATAATCGTTTGGAGAAATTTGACAGTTTCGTGTAGCATAATGTGCTGGCCACTGTACACACGGCCACAAATCAAGCTATACATTTCCGGTATAAGCTGACTTCTCATTGTACGGAAATCCTATAAAATGCGAGATCAGCCTAAACTGGAAATGTATAGCTTGATTTGTGGCCGTGTGCACCATGTATACTATCAGGTTCACTGTCCACAGACCACATACGGTCTGTAGGGAGACTTCCTTATCAGTCCACAGACCGTATGTGGTCTGTTCGCCGGTACAATTTCTATGCCATCTGACACTGTGGACGTAAGAAGAAAGTCTCGTATTTAATACGGACTTGGCAGGACACATCATAGAGATTATAAAAAGTGATGGGACACAGGGAAATACTCGATATATTTTTTTATACAGGGTATGAAATAAAAGTTTTTTTTTTTTGTGATAATTTTTTCATTACTTAAAATTAGCTAAACAATGGGTAAGTAAGTAACAAAAATACGTCAAATGAATAGAAAATTTACTATACAGAACAAAAATTATACATGAGCTTTTTGAAAACATTGCAAACAATAAGATTTTGTGCAAATATGTGCGAAACTCTTTTCGCCTTATTAGTGGCCGCCTGTGCTATCTCGCCTGTCAATCTACATTTATGTCGTTCGTAGCAACCTGCACACCTTCGTCTTTGTAGTTTACCATTTTTCTTATTGGAAGAAAATGTTGTGCTGGAGATGGCAAAAAATCTAGATCCACCACACTATCGTCCTCATACAAATTTTCCACACTATCCGATGAATTGGACTGAGTTTCTTCTTCATAATCACTTTCTTCCAATATTTTCCTCAACTGCTCGTCGGTATATGCTTGTTTACGGCTCATTTTACGACAGCAAAACTTTTACTAGAAGACAAAAGTGTAACAACAGAACTAATCGAGATGAGTGAAATGATTTGAACTTCATCATCTGAAATGTCCATAACATCATGTCAAATGTTACAATCTGTCAATGTCACTTGATATTTTTTGTTATCAAACGGTAAAAAATGAAATAAAAAGGAAAGTATGTGCATACCACATAAGATCTGTGGACTCACGAGGTGACTTTTACCGCCCTGGAAGCGCTATGAGTCCACAGACCATATGTGGTCTGTGTTTATAAAAAAGTAAATAAAAGGCTATATATATTTTAAAACACTTATGTATACATTTTAACCACAAATATACCGACTTTTAATAAAAACATAACTGGACTTATGGAGCATTCCCACTCTGGAGCCTGGACAGTGAACCTGCTATCGCACATACATATCAGTTTTTTTAATCGAGGCCGTTTTTTTTTTTTTGGCATTTTTGATGATGTAAGGAATACTACAGGCAAATGCTCGTCAGTCAGTGAGGCAGTATTGTAACGTTAACCGCTAACACTACGCGCGAGCGAAACGTCAACATCTGGCAAGCCGTGCCGCATACAGATGACTTAAGCTCAAAATTGAATCTTGGTTTTTCATGTTTTAGAGGGAAAAGTAAACATTATATATTATTTTCAAACTGAATATTGCGCATCAAAAACGAAGTAATAGATTTTACTTTTATGATAATAAATAATAAAAATTCTTATTGCAATTGCAACTCAGTTCGTTTAATTAACAGAACTGGTAACATTTGTAAACGAAACTGTCAGAATGCGAGTTGTTATGAAAATATTCGCTAAATTGTTTTTCGCATTTGCGCCAGTTATCATTAAACTCTTGAATTTTGATTCATTGCACTTTTTACTATAAATTTATAACATTTCGCTTTCAAAGTGCATTCAGATGTTCACAAAGTGACTAGTATCCGCGAGTGATGTATCGAGTTTTTCCTTTTTGTTTTGTCCAGAAAGTTAACATTTCTGGTTGATTTGCCATGGAGGAAGTGAGGCAGCTGGTGCAAGAAGAAGGCCGGGAGGCGCGGAACCTCGTTGCATTCCATGTGGCCGTCGACACACCAAGTAAATGCGTTTTATTTATTTATATACATATGTATGCAAGTCGAAATCTCTCACCCGTGGGCGGTAATATTTATTTCGGTAAGGGTCTGTGGAGGAGTGCCCGCAGGTACTAAAGCGCGCTAAGCGTAAACATTGTTAAAACATTGTACTGAATGTCGTCTTTGTGTGTTCATTTAGAATACTATGCTAAATAAGTGCAGACCTTTGTGTGATGGCTATTTGTATGAGATGTTTGATTTTTATTTATGTTAAAGGTACTTATTTTTATGAATAGTTTATGTTAGACCACAGAACTTTATTTTGATTTACATGTAAACAATGGTCAGTGGAGAGTTAGATGGCGAACAACTGTTAAGTTTTGTGAAACCTTCATCATTATTTAATTGTATAATTTCTGATTATTCTGTAAGATTTCCAGAATATACATAACAATAACATAACACAGTCTGCTCACTTGTTCAATATTCTAGCCGGGCATTATTATACCCAATACAGTGTACCAATAAACATAAGCTCCTCCTATTGCATATTACTATATCATTTCAGCCGAAAGACGTCCACTGCTGGACATAGGCCTCCCCCAATGGGGGGGGGGGGGGGGGGGGTTACCATAATCGCCACGCTTGGCAGGGCGGGTTGGCGATCGCAGTATGGTGTTAAAAATGCATAGAGAACGCTGCTGTCCATTTTCTAGTAAGTCCCATAGTCGCCTTTTACGACACTTATGGGAGGAAATGGAGTGGTGCTATTCTTTACGTCCGGCTCCACATTGTATATCACTTACCTTGATCATTCTCCAACTATAAGGTTGGTGTAGTAGTTGAAAATCTACAAAACAAATTAAAAAGCACTAACCTTTTTACATACATAAATAAACTCACACTTTTTTCCCATGGGGATAGTACAGAATTCCACCTGCTATGATTGTTACATACTCCTTTTGCTTCGATTATGCTCATACATCTGGTCGCTCAATCATGCCAGTTGCAAGTATTATGCACATGACCTTAACCATTTTATACCCCTATATTGCATTCATTTGATCACTTGCTACATAATCGAAAATATCACAAATAATCTACAATACCTGTTGCATTTACAGTAAGAATCCATACTTCCATACTATCCATACTAATATTATAAATGTGACAGTAACTCTGGGCCTCAAGTCTGCTATTACAATAGTGTCAGAATGGTCTCTTCATTGTGAGTTTTTGACAGATTTGCCATACAAACACTGTCAAATACTCACAATGGCGAGACCATTCTGACACTATTGTAATAGCAGACTTGAGGCCCTGTTTGTCTGTCTGTCTGTCTGTATGTATGTTACCTTTTCACGCCTAAACCGCTGAACCGATCGTCATGAAATTTGGCAGAGATATAGTCTGGGATATGGAGATGGACATAGACTACTTTTTTATGTGATAACTGATAACCGACATCTACGCGGGCGGAGCCGCGGGCAAAAGCTAGTTTATTGATATATTAACTGTAAATTGAGATCCTGTTATAAATGCCTCTGAAATTCGTATAAAAAAAATTGAAAGCTTTCAGTTGCATAGTCTTTTTAGTAAGACTCAGTTAACAACTGTGTAATATTTGATCAAACTAGGTACCTACACATTCAAACTGTTGGTCCCTCAACTGACCCTATTGCAGTCCAATGCTTTGCTAGTTGGACTTATGCCTTTCCTAAGTTGCATCAGTTACCTAAACTTGGGAGGTACTTTATTACCCACAAAAACTGTTTACTAAAGATTCATGTACTTACTGTTAAACAATGCAATTATTATTCTTTCTTTCCGGCCTGGTTAGCCTGCTATCTAAGGATGGCATAGACTCCTTGAACTGTCTGCAGCTCCGTGTCGAGGTCCACCAGCTCTCTGCCTGTGTGTGGGTGAACTCCTGTAGCTACCTGCGTAGCTGGTTGAAGGGGATGGATACGATAGATTCAGGTCCACAGACTGACGTGCTGGATTCCCCATACAACACCTATTTATACTCACATATTTAACTAAAATCAGTAGACTACAAATATGGCATTATGGACATTTGCATACTAATTCTTGGAATAATGTTGACTAATGGGACGAATTTAGACAGCTGTGCCTTTTATTTGTTATCAGCTCGGTTGATTAGTCATCTGTCTGAAATAAAAGTTACTACTAACTCCATATTTCTTCATTATAAGTGTTCACGATATGATGTGAACTTTTTATACAATATTTATCTTTGGTTTTTTATTGTCTATTTTTGATACGTGGTTGTTTTTTTGCACTATCTTTCAATATACTTCGAATTCTATACCGAATGGCTGTGTTTTTCTTACATATTAATTAAATAAGAAATCTATCCTGCAGCCATAGCAGTCGGTAATAATAAGTTTAACAGATAGATATTTTGATTTCAGTAACATGTACTTGTTTTTGAAGTACTTATTGCAAAATACTGGCGACAGAAAATGGGAAGGGGAGATTTTATCTAGAACACTTTAGAAAATGTTTTATTCATTTTAGGTGTTCTGAAGTTTTACATACTGTCCTCTGAGAAGCATATTTAATGAAAATAATCTCTGCAGTTTCAAGTTAGTTTGGTAATGTTGTTAGCAAATAATTATGTCATTTAAGTCAATAACTTTATATTTATTACATCTTAGCCATTCTCATTTATGATCACACAATTGACTATCATTTCTTAGGTTTTTAATTGTTTCAAAAAGAATTGATGGTCTTCGATGAAATGAAATAATTCATCTATTAAAATTGTCTATACATACCTATTCCCTTAGTTTCCAGAAAACATGTTATGCGCAACGCATGTTTTGTAACGTTGTAGCATCATGATACAGAACACGTTGCGCAGCTTGATACAGAAAAACAATCAACTTTTGTTTTGGAACATTGCCTGTTCAAAACAAAGTGATAGCGCGTCATGTTACGCTCAGCTGGAAATTACGTTGCGCTGTTGCCAGGTCGCTGAACACGACAAATGTCACGAGTTGAGCGTCAGAGGCATTAAAGAATGCCTTTGACAGGCGACAAAATAGCGTACTGTGTTTCTGTAGCTTGTGCAACGTTGTTAGTCCATGCTGCATTCCTCGACATTGTTTGTGAGTGAAGGGGGTGCCGGATCGCGTGGCTCGTGGCGCGAACTCGTGAGTTCACCCTTTTATTGCGAGGGAGAGTTGGGGTGTTTGTTGTTTCTTTGTCAATACCTTAACCTAGCTTCATTTCAAGATTTTATTTAGGTTTATGAATCACTGCAAGCTATTTTATTCTTAAATCTATTTTAAGCGGGCTGGGGAAAATTTACTTTCTCATACATTTTGTACAGAACGGCTTTTTCGATGATATCTCGAGAACGAATTGGGGAACGGGGAACAAGAAATTTCACGCGGACGAAGTTGCGGGCAGAAGCTAGTATACAGTGTGAGTCTTTATAATGTGCACATATTGAAATGAGGGAATCTATGCTTAATTTTATCTACGGAAAAAATACAAAAAAAAAAAACTGAATTTATTATTTTATTTTTTATTGAATTTTTATTTCAAAATTTCTCAATAAGACGCCCCCTTAATGAGAAATTTTACAATTATTGTAAAAAATGATGAAAAAAAAACTGTTTTTTTGCAAAAAAAACATGTTTCTTTCCCATTGAGGGTAGTTTTTTCTCCAATTTTTGGACGCCTAATTACTTCCAATCATTATGGAGTTTGTTTCATCGTGTTAGATCATTTAGTTTAAAAGTTACACCGTTTTGTTTACACTGGGAACAATTTTTTTTAAATTTCCATAAGAAATAAAATAAAATATTTAGATTTTTTTAAAATATTTTTGCCGTATATAAAATTAAGCATATAGAGTCCCTCATTTCGATATGTACACATTATAAAGACTCACACTGTATGTTCGGGCATAAGATAATTGTTTATGAACCGATTTTTATATTTATACGTTTTCACCTATAATTATTAATTAATGTATACAAACTAGTGTTAACATTTTAAAAGAGTAAGTATGGAGTTTCTTGCCCATTCTTCTCCATACATAACTACCTTTTGGAAGGCGCAACTAGAATCAATTAACTATTCATGTAATTTTTGACGTTCAAAAGTGCATCTTCGTGCCTATTTGAAATAAATGATTTGACTTTGACTTTATTTCATTTGGTAGATGAAGTTTGCGCGGTGGACCCGATTCAATTGTATGTCCTTTTCAAGGGGAGTTTTTGAGTTAGCTTCAATAATAAGTATTTAATCCACTCCGTTTATGTTGATGATTTTATAAAACTGCCTGTCACTGTTGTTTACATGGCAAGTAGTGGTATACGAATTGTTGTGGGGTAGGTACCACAACTAAAAATGAACAATTAAAAAAAAAATATATTTATCTACTAGCTGCTGACCGCGGCTTCGCCCGCGTGGCTTTTTCTAAAATAAAAGTAGCCTAAGTTATTCCTTGGGATAGCCCAAGGAATAACTTAGGCTACTTTTATTTGCTTGGAGTTTTCCTACGTGATCGAATCAGAAATGAAGAGATCCGCAGGAGAACCAAGGTAACCGAATTAGCTCGAAGAATTGCCAAACCTAACCTGGCAATGGGCAGGGCACATTGCTCGCAGAACAAATGGCCGATGGAGCCGAAAAGTTCTGGGGGGCGACCGCGTGACGGAAGACGTAGCGTTGGAAGCCTCCCATAAGGTGGACCGATGACCTTGTGAAGGCCGCAGGAATCTGCTGGATGCGGGAAGCACAGAAGCGGCGGAACTTGCGGGAGGCCTATGTCCAGCAGTGGACGTCTTTCGGTTGAAATGATGATGATGAAGTTACTCCTTATAACATCAGCTATCTGCCAGTGAAAGTCCCGTTAAAATTGGTCCAGCCGTTTCGGAGATTAGCCGGGACAAACAGACAAACAAAAATGTTAAAAAAAAAATTTGTTATAAGTACCTTACCGTACCTTTGAAATTACAAACAGCCAATTCAATTTTATTTATTTGTAATACACTGCCGGTCAAAAGTTTGAGACCACTATAAAAATATTAAGAAAACAAATAAAAGTCAACATATTTAAAACTTTATGAAAAACAGGTTTTATTTTCATGTTACACAAGATTTAAAATTAACAAAATTACATGAAGTCTTGACGAATACAATATTCTAAAGAAAATACACACAAGAGAGTTTATACAGATTTTTCATCAAAATATCCTCCTTTGCATTTTATGACCTGTTTTACCAATCTTGGCATGCGGGCAATTAATTTATTTATAGTCTCTTGCGAGATATTCCTCCAGCTTTCTTCTAAAGTATTCCACATGGCCTGCTGTGAAGAAGGACATTGTTCCCGAACGTTTCGGTCAAGCTCTTCCCACAAAAGCTCTATAGGGTTAAGATCGGGGCTTTGGGGTGGCCATGTCATGTTTTCCAACACTTTTTCCGACTGTTTCTCGTCTAAATAGCCCCTACATAATTTTGAACTGTGCTTTGGATCATTATCTTGTTGGAAAATAAATCCTTGGCCGATTAACTTTAGTCCGGAGGGAATAGCATTTTTCTCCAAAATTACTTTATACTGCTTCTTTTTCATAATTCCTTTAATTTGGACCAGATTTCCAGTCCCATAGCCTGAGAAACAACCCCAGACCATAACAGATCCGCCACCATGCTTGACAGTCGGGACTACACACTGTGGCATCAACTTTTCTTCGGCGGAACGTCGAACGAAAATTCTTTTTGAACCGAATATTTCAAATTTAGATTACTAGATTCTAGATACTTTTTTAAATCTTCTTCGGTCCAGTCTCGATGGGTTAGGGCCCATTGCAACCGTTTTTTCTTATTCTGCGGTTTTAGAAGAGGTTTTCGAACAGCAACGCGACCAAACAACTTGGCTTCTCGCAATCGTCTTTTCACTGTAGACACTGACACACGTTTTTCCCGAGATTTGTTGACTTCAACACGTATTTCTGGGGCTGTTAAGCGTCTATTTCGCTTGCTGGTTACCACAATAAATTTGTCTTCACTAGAAGTCGTAGCTCTTGGTCTCCAGGAGCGCGGACGATCTTGATTACAGCCAGTTTGTTTGTACCGCACAATAGTGCGATGAACACAAGTCTTCGATAACTTGAGTTGACATGCAATCTCACGTTCAGATTTGCCTTCATTATGGAGAACAACGATGGCAGATCGTGTTTCAATACTAATTTCGCAAACTTTTCCCATTTTAGAGACGTCTTGACTGTAGGAATCACAAAATCAGACTAACTGCGGATATTCGTAGATAACCATGAAAATATCGGGTTAGAATAAACTTTGAAACTATTTTAAGAATTTAGAACAATTGCATTGTAAGTTGATGTAAATTATAAGAAGTGTCAGCTGCGGTAATGAGGTAATAACAATTTTACAATCGATTATCGGACTCGAATCTTCCTCGGTTCACATTGAAGTATGGAAACAATGCTTGTTTATTGCCCTTTCCTTGGCTAATATATCTATATACTAATCTATATACTAATATATAAAGCTGAAGAGTTTGTTTGTTTGTTTGTTTGTTTGAACGCGCTAATCTCAGGAACTACTGGTTGAAATTGAAAAGTTCTTTTTGTGTTGGATAGTCCATTTATTGAGGAATATTATAGGCTATACCCAAAACACGCTACAACCAAAAGGAGTGGAGCATAAATGAAAAATGTTGCAAAAAGGGAAAAATTATTCCTTTTTGAGAGCTTCCGTTGCGTGCGCTGCGTAAACGGTTTAAGTTACGCAAATATCATGTATGATAGAATTGTTCCTCTTTAAATTTTCAAAAAAAAAGTCCGCGACTGCATATGTCTATCTTTTAAGACTCACTATAACCTTTTTTATGGTAATCAAATTTGTTCGAAATTAATGCATTATTTGCGAAGGAGTTTTCATAAACATGGTATTAATCCTTATCCAAATAAATACGTTATTCATCACAAGTATTTAATTTTGAACAAAGTTGCCCGTACATCATTTAATTTCAATGAATATCTTAGGAGATATAACTGTTTTATAATAACTCCGCAGCAAAATAATGATCAACTTTGCGAGGTAGTCTATTCTAAAGCTGAAGAGTAAGTTTTAGGGTTCCGTACCCAAAGGGTAAAATGGGACCCTATTGCTAAAACTCCGCTGTCCGTCTGTCTGTCCGTCTGTCACCAGGCTGTATCTCATGAACCGTGATAGTTAAACGGTTGAAATTTTCACATATGATGTATTTCTGTTGCCGCTATAACAACAAATACAAAAAAACATTAAAAAAAATATTTAAGGGGGGTCCCATCTATCGGACATGATTTTTTTGCCGTTTTTATTGCTCCGCCCGCGTGGATGTTGGTTATCGCGTAAAAAAGTAGCCTATGTCCTTCTCTATATCCCAGGTCGATCGGTTCAGCGGTTTAGGCGTGAAAACGTAACATACAGACAGACAAACAGATAGACATACAGACAGAGCTACTTTCACTTTTATAATATTAGTATGGATAGCTTTTGCCCGCGGCTCCGCCCGCGTGGATGTCGATTATCGCGTAAAAAAGTAGCCTAAGTCCTTCTCCATATCCCAGGCTATATCTTTGCCAAATTTCATGACGATCGGTTCAGCGGTTTAGGCGTCAAAACGTAACATACAGACAGACAAATAGACAGACAGACAGAGTTACTTTCACATTTATAATATTAGTAAGGATAAGGATTTGTATGGATGGTACGGAACCCTTCGTGCGCGAGTCCGACTCGCACTTGGCCGGTCTTTTGTTTTTTGAACGCGCTAATCTCTGGAGCTGCGAGTTGGAATTGAAAAAATCTTTTTGCATTTTACAGCCCAATTCTTGAGGAAGAATTATATTCCTATTAACTAGAACACCATTTTTTTTTTTAATGAAAATTTATGCGAAAACGAATTAAAAGCACGGGCAGGCAATGTGTTGCGACGGGGTGGGTCGGGGGAACCAGAAATTTAACGCGGACGAAGTCGCGGGCAGAAGCTAGTAAAAGAATAAGCTTTTAGGCAGTCTTTATAAACAATAGAATATGCAGGTGTGCAGATTACTTTTTATCACCAATATTTTAAAAATATGTACTAATAACAAAAGTTTTTTATTAGTGGTCTCAAACTTTTGACCGGCAGTGTATATAAATAGTGACAAATGTACCTACACCACAGGCTTTTAATAATAATTACAATAACCAGTTTTTTCTTCTTTAACTTACAACAAACGAGATTACCTACTTGATGCTGGAGCCAAGATCTTTTCAGCACGAGGGAACTCTTTAACGGCGAATGGTATCACCTTGACGTTTATTATACATCAACAAATACACGTGCAGATTGAATCTGTTAGAACAGAATCTTTTTATTTTACGTAGAAAAGATAATCCCAATCCAAGCCAATCGCAATTTTAGAGAGCTCTATCCATTTGGTTCGACGGGTATCGTACGTAACGCATCGAGGCTCATCGAGACGCATCGCCAGCCATTGGGACGGTATTTTATGGGTGCTTACTTACCGTTTCAAATAAAGAAAAGTGAATGATTTTAAATACTTTAGGCGTAGTATGTTAGTAGGTCACATAATTGAAACTGGCCCCAAAATTGATCTCCTATTTAAAATAATTACTGTGGCGGCATCAACAACGCCACATGCGAACTACGCATCAAAAACCTGACGTCACAAATCCTGCATCGCGCAATCAGAGTTTACCGCGTGACTAGCATTACATAAAACATCCCGGCATCAACCGTCGGGCAGTTGCCCATCAGACACAATAACCGTCTGGTTGGAGGATCCTCCCTTTTCTAGATATTAAGAGTGAGCTTTACACCCTGTTCCTCATACCTCTATATTGGTGACCCCGACGTGATCTGAACACGCAACCTTCTGATGTTTCATTATCATCAATTCAGCCGAAAGACGTCCACTGCTGGACATAAGCCTCCCCCAAGCACCGCCACTTCGACCGGTTCTGTGCTTCCCGCATCCAGCGGATTCCTGCAGCTTTCATAAGGTCATCGGTGCACCTTGTGGGAGGCCTTCCAACGCTACGTCTTCCGGTACGCGGTCGCCACTCCAGAACCTTCGACCCCAACGGCCATCTGTTCTGTATAACCTTCTGATGTTTATATGTTTAAATACCTACCAAATGCGCGAGGCAATAACTCGCGACTTCGCGAGTCTACTTCAGTCGGCTCAATTACGCTCACAGGGGTTGCGTTTCCCGCCCACATTTCATCAAAGGCTTCTGTTGTACCATTGTCATCATCTGCTTCGCCTTTTCCCAACTACGTCGGGGTCGGCTTCCAGTCTAACCAGATGCAGATGAATACCAGCACTGTCAAAGATCCACGAATAACAGCCGGCATGGAGGAGTCTCGGTATGTAAAGATAGTCACCCTTCAAAAGGACCAACCAACGGCAAGCATAGCTTAACCTGATGGATCGCCCCTTGTGGCTGTTATTACTTAGCCAAAAGCCCCCACCAGTCAGCGTCACGATGTGGGTACCCCCCTTGAAAGCAAATTTTAATACTAATGGGGTACCCAATTGAGGCAGCCCACTGTACTATCGAGGAAAAATTGCGTAGTTATAACTTTCCTCGATAGTATATATATTATGTATGGTATGCAATTTGTGTTTGAAAAACAAGGCTTTCATGGACTGCTGCGATGATTTCGACGGTCCCTACGTACATAAAGACATGTCAAAACCGAGGTTTACAGGAAAGCGTTATTTATGTTCAAACTGCTCTAGAAATAATTGTATGTACAATTTGTAAATAACGTTAAATACGTAATATTAAAAAAATATAACTATACAGGTATGTGCATATGGAAAATCTAAACCCAATTGTGCAATTAAATAAAATAAATTTTTGACATGTCTTTATGTACGTAGGGACCGTCGATTTATTAAGCACCTGTATAGCGACAGGTGGTTAGTAAATTACTATTAGATACCTTCGGTCTAAGAAGATACCTTTGTTACTTTGCAAAGTGATCTTTGAATTTGGATGTTCTAGGCCGCTATTTCATTCAGATATTTTTAGGGTTCCGTACTCAAAGGGTAAAACGGGGCCCTATTACTAAGACTCCGCTGTCCGTCCGTCCGTCTGTCACCAGGCTGTATCTCACGAACCGTGATAGTTAGACAGTTAAAATTTTCACAGATGATGTGTTTCTGTTGCCGCTATAGCAACAAATACCGGCTCTATACCGACTGAAAAATTTGTTACCATCAAGTACCAAGACAATGCTTGTGCAGTCCTTAATTTTCCCTATCATCGATTATGGTGATGTGTGCTACTATGACCTGAATGCAGATCTCCTCGACAAACTCGACCGTCTTCTCAATAACTGCATTCGATTCGTTTTCAATTTGCGTAAATATGATCATGTCTCTGCGCATCGGTCGCTTCTAAAGTGGTTGCCCATACGCCAGCGTAAAGAGCAAAGGGCGCTGACCACTTTGTTTTCATTTCTTGACTCTCCCTCTTCCCCTAGTTATCTAGCTCCCCATTTTCAGTACATTTGCGCCAACCACAATAGAAATCTACGTTCATCACACAATCGTCTTCTTCAATGTCCTACTCACCGCACTGACTTCATTCACTCTTCTTTCTTCATTCAATCTATCTCTCTGTGGAATGCGCTCCCCCAGGAAATCAGGATGGTAACCAACCGATTATCCTTTAAGGTTAAAGTTCGCGAGCACATTCGTAAGAAGCTGGCAGTATCATAACAACGGAAATGTTATCCCATTGTTTGTTTAATTAGTTTTAGTATATTTGTGTATTTATATGTATTTATTTGTTCTTATATTTATATATAATTAGGTATATTTATCTTATTTATAGTTATGGTATAGGTATATCTAAGGATATTCCTATATGTATATAATTATTCCTCCAATTTCATAATTGCACCTACCTCTGTTTGTCTCTGCTCCACCCAAAGGTTGACTGGTATAAAATGCCTATGGCATTAAGTCCGCCTCTGTACATTTTTTTTTGTGCTAAAGTATTAAATAAATAAATAAATAACAAATAAAACAGAATATAATTTAAAAAAAAAATGTTTTTTTTTATATGATTTTTGGAAAGTGTTATGACACTTTCGAAAATCATGGTCATATTAATCACTAGCCTAGAAAAGGCTACGCGGGCGAAGCCGCAGACAGCAGCTAGTAATTACTTTTGGTCATAAAAAAAAAAGAAATAAAAAGTGGCTTCTGTGGAAGAGTCTTAACAAGTATGACAAACAAGTCGAGGAGTCTGTTCAGTAAAAAGATGTTGAGCAGATGAATCGGTTGACGAAAATCCGTTGAAGTTTACATTTGACCCGTTCTTTCAAAGCGAGCTTCCAAAATAAGAACGGTTTGAATGCGGGCCTTAAAACAACACAGAGCAGAATGATTGCGAATATTCACAAAGTAAAGGTGATAGTTGATGTAAACACTACATAACCTATCTAGGTCACACGATAGCACCTATAAACCTACCTAGTGCGGGGCGGAAGCGAGCTACCTCGCCATCCGGGCTCATCCTTTATTATCCCCGGGATACGAGGCTAGGTTTTGAAGCAAGGATAGTAAGCTAGTGACAAAGCTAGTAAGCTAGCGTCTCAAGCCACGATAGTTTAATAGGTTGGGGTTCTATTTTTGAGCTAGTATAGCGCCCGATTGGTTATTATCTTCGCCGGCCAAATGAGGATAGTACACAAGCCAACATAGTAAAATCAGTGGTGGGGGTGCTACTAGCTCAAAAAATAGAACCCCATCCTATTAAACTATACTGGATTGAGACGCTTGCTTACTAGCTTTCTCACTAGCTCAATATATTCCGTCCACCGAGAGAATGCTTTTTTGACACCTGTCAGTTGGAAGATTTGGAACTAATAAAGTTTAAATTCGTAAAACACATATTTTTTCGTTTGTATGAAACTGACAGGTGTCAAAAAGCATTCTCTCGGTGAACGGATAAAAGCCTAACGTTGTACGCTCAAATTGCGAATGATTAAAAACTTTCTTTTTTTACCTTTACTTTGAATGTTAATGTTGTGAATTTGAAAACTTCGCGAATGTTAAAATAACACTTTTTAGAAAATGATTACCTGCAATACAAATATACTATACAGTAAAATAAAAACAAGGGCAATTTTTTAGTACGACATCCTTACAACCCTGAAATTAACAATGTTAAAACTTGAGTCCATAAACCTTATGATTGGCTCTCTAAACATCAAAATCAAAAGTGATTTATTCAAATTACGCTGAGAAGCAGCACTTTGAACGTCAATATTACATTAGACAGTCCCAAAAACGCCCGCCTTCACCACTTCCTATTGTTTTAGCTGGGAAACAGTGGCGTAACAAACTTCCCAGCAGCACATCCTGTCTGGGGGCCAAGTCTACTAATGTACAAACGTTGCAATGGTCTCTTCATTGTGAGTTTTTGACAGATTTGCCATACAAACACTGTCAAATACTCACAATCGCGAGACCATTGCATCGTTTGTAAATTGGTAGACTTAGGCCCCTGGATTCTAAACAATAGTACCAGTATGCAAAAAAACATAAAACTTCAGCGCTGAATGCAAGTTTTTTTTCGACTCCTTGCCAGATATTTTGCAGCCGAAACATCGTTTGTCGGATCCATCCATGACCTTTTAATTCAAGGGTCGAATTGAAATCCATTTTTTTTTTTTCTTTTAGCCGAAAAATGTATTCAAACTTGTATAACCCAAGCAAGTATAACGTTTACAGGGTGGTGATTTAGTCACCTGCATCCGTCAAGGGGGTGATTCTACCCGTCATACTAAACAACCTTCGCTGAAACATATCTTCACTATGAGACAGGTGCAGGTGATTAAATCGCCACCCTGTATAGAACAATATTCATCCTGCATCTAACTACACAATTTCCGGTGTGTAACACATTACGACCACGAGCGGCGAACACAAAAGGAAGACATAGTAATTTGATCAGTAGCAACATGCGTACCGTGTGGTGCGGGACGTAAAGAATAGCACCACCCCATTTCCTTCCGTGGGTGTTGTAAAAGGCGACTAAGGGACTTACTAGAGAATGGGCAGCAGCGTTCTCTATGCATTTTTAACACCATACTGCAATCGCCAACCCGCCTGCCAAGCGTGGCGATTATGGCAAACCCCCCAACTGGGGGAGGCTTATGTCCAGCAGTGGATGTATTTCGGCTGAAATGATGAACATGCGTAAGTTTATAAAGTCAGAGTACGTAACAAACATACAGCTTTACCCACGTGAAAATACTGCTTTTGGACTAAACATGAACTCTGCAAGAGCTGAACTAACGTGGCATCCAGAACACACAAATCAATTTTTTATCATTTTAACGTATACCCCGTTCACGCCTCCACAGATCGCATCTCCCGCAAGCCGCCTCGGCCCGGAGCCCCGCCGCCCCGTCGCGCTGCGCCCCGCGGCCCCACGCGCCTCAGATCAGCTTCGGCCGGCAGAGACAAGCGGTCTGAACTACGTGCGAGATACTGGGCCTTGCTGTTCGGAGATCTGCAGCGAGCTGTGAGTATAACTATGTCATCATCCTTCCACTCTGCCAGATACGGGCTTTGGTGTTCGGAGATCTGCAGCGAACTGTGAGTATGTCATCATCCTTCCGCCCTGCTAGATACTGGGTCTTGCTGTTTGGAGATCTGCAGCGAGCTGTGGGTATAATCATCATAATCCGCCGCCACACACGCATCAGATCCGCTTCAGCCGGCAGAGACAAACGCTTAGAACTGCAGTGTGCTACTGGTCCTTGCTGATCGGAGATCTGCAGCGAATTGTGAGTATATCTTTGTCATCATCATCCTTATTCTTCTGATCGTGTCCCACGTGACAACCTGATACTGACCTGAAAATTGCAAAAAACTAAAGAAAATTTGAATTTGACCCTGACGCTTCCCACTTAAAGCCTCAAGTGCGTCTAAAGAAAATAAAGAAAAACAAATCAGAAAATATCATGCGAAACAGCTTTTGCGCGGCATCTTGCAATGAAAAAATACTTCTTTTTAACGTGTCCCCGGATATATGATGCTGCTATTATTTGCATATTTCAAGCATGGTTTAGAAGACAACGCAGTCGGTAAGCGACTTGTGACCTAAAAATTTAATTGTATCTCTACAGCATTCAAAAGCATCTACCTACCCTAATCGGTGCACCTCTGTGCCGGTACGCGAATACCTACTTATGTCTGCTTATTTATGCAAAGGGGTAGTCATGAGTAGTTAAGACGGGATTTAGTGACAGGTGAATTTTTATTATGCTCTTCTGCCTGAACTACGTAAAATATATAACCCCCATTTTTTGAAATCTTTATAAAATCTACTGAAAAAACTCTTTCTGTGATTAAATAAATAAATTTCCGTGATTGGTGACAAAAAATCAAATTAATAGCGACCAATTTTGATTGCCGATAAAACTGAATGCTTTTGGAAACTGGAACTTAAGGCTGCAGTCTTGCAAAATTCACTCGCGGTGAGAATAACATGAAATAGCTAGATTTTTTTTTTAGTACATCGAGGTGGATTATCTTAGGTAAATCAAGCGTTGAATACAGCTCTTTCTGCCCAACAACATTTCGAGGTATGTTTGTGCTCCTACTTTAGGGTAATTAAGAATTATTTTTATTTACCCTAAAGATTATTAGATGATCATTCTCGTCTTCAAAATGCGCTTATTAGTTTTTTTCCTAAATATCTTTCATTTTCTTATTTTGGAGGTCACAAAGTCATCAAAATTCTTTGTTTTTATTTCTTAATAAACGGTTATGTCAGGATAAACGGTAAATTCAGGATTAATGATGTAACCAATATTTTGTAACAATATAATTTACAAGAGTGTCCATTGAGTTTTTTGTCTGTCTTCTCCATAGAATCATACTACGCTTTGAAATGGGCAACTACCAACTAGCTTCATCTTTGTGACTCATTGTAAAAAAAAAGCCTGTGAATGATTTAATTTAAATAAATGCTTTGAGTTTGAGTAAAATAACATCCGAAAGGTAATTCTCGCTGCCGCGCTCGTGTTTTTATACTGCTCCTGCAACTGACACCTGTATCGATCGAGTTCTATTCTAGATTATATCTAGGTTCCAAATTATCTCTATCGTGTCATGGCTATTATACAGGTTGAAATTGAAAACATGCGACAAACCGAAATGGGAGATTGTACTTATCATTATGAACAACTTTTACTATGTGACCAAAGCTGCCATCGCGAAAAAAATATCAGCTGTTCCCTACATTTTGACGAGTTATGCGAACATAAATGTAGGGTACAGCTGATTATTTTTTCGCGATTACAGCTTTGGTCCCTTAATAAAATATGTTCATAATGATGAGTACAATCTCCCATTTCGGTTTGTCGCATGTTTTAAATTTCAACCTGTATATCGATTTGCTATTGAACTTGCGAGTGCTACTACAATAGTAAATAGGTATTTAATAATTTATGTGTTTTAACTCGTCACGACATAGTCTACAAAGTTTAATAGCTTGTGCAAGTACAGCGTATGTTTTGGTAGAAAATCGTGGCTTTACAAACATGTTTGTCTGCCAAAAGTGTTAGTGGAATTTTTGGTTCTAGGACATGTCAGTTACCTCACCATGTTTTCCTTCATGGTTTTGATAGCAGTGGTGATGAAATAAATCACACAAAGTAAATTGTCTGCCTGGGTCCGAACCCACGACACGTAAGCCCTGACTTACGTGTCGTGGTGTCGTGGGGTGTCGTTACTACTGGGCCACCACAAATATTTTCTTCCTTCTGTTAACACAATTTATGCATGTAAAAACTATAATGTGACCTTAAAAACACCGTATAATTTTAACATAGTTACTGCAATATGGTTTTCACTTCTCATGCTCTAAAAGTTCGTCTTTATGTCGTGCGTAGTCGACATAAAGTCGCTTTTTATGCTCTAGAGCATAAAGTAAAATCTTCGTCGAAGACCCAGGCAATCGGTCCAACAGCCACACGAACAACTTCAACTTCATAGAATAACTTCTTTATTTTAATTCGTTTCGTTAGTATTCTAAGAACAAGGCAAAGATACCAACAGCCAAAGTACACAATAAAACTTCAAAATTATATTTTTTATTTCGTCCATTTATTATTTTACATGTTGCTATTTCATTTCCTCGCAATCGAAGTGAAAATTAGAGTGTACAACTCGTCCATAAAACCCATTTTACACTCTATATCCCTCCTCGCTCGCAAGCTCGCTCTGATGGATAAACGTCTCGCGTAAAATGGTGCATTGCACATTCATAGTATTTCTGTTTACATCTCAATGAATCTGCCTAGCCTTTTGTCAACTATGTTGGGGTCAGCTTTCAGTGTAACCGGATGCAGCTGAATACCAGTATTTTACATGGAGCGACTGCCTATTTAACCTCCACAACCCAGTTACTGTAACACGACGCTCCTAGATAAGACTGGTTGTCAGACTTTTTGGGCTTTTGACTACCCGTAACAACTGTCAAAGATCTACGAATCTTGTCCTGCCCTGATTACTAAGTGTGGGGAGTGTCTAAGGAGTGTCCGGGAAAAAAACTCAATTTCGTCTAAATGTCCGGGGGTTTGTAAGTTTTTGTCCAGCGTCGGCAATTTAGGTGATGGTACATATACATGGTTCTCCTTCAAGTAACTCAATAAATTCCAGGACACTTTCGTTGCTCCAGTCCATCTTGCGACTTAACAAAGCGACCGTTTCACTAAGTGGTTTACGAGCAACTAAACTTTGTGCAAGTGTAACAGGCTACGCACACATTTGAACTTTGAACGTTTTGATGTGCGCTCGAAAAACCGACACTGAATGGAAAAGTGTGTATATATAAGTGATCAAACTTTGAACAAATACCCAAATACCCGTGACTCACAAGTGTTCAAACAAGTGTTGTTGCTGTGTCTGGCTTTAGTAAAAATGGGTATAAGAGTAGGAAATTCAACAGTGCAATCATATTTACGCATTACATTTTTAAGTATACCTATGGTTACTGAAAACGGGCATAAATCCAAATCAGTTCACTAAAACGTAGCAAAAAGATTCCATATCCCGTTTAAAACACACTTATCAACCTCCATCATAAATTATTCAAACGATATCTCTCGAAAACTCTCGAAGCAATGCAACACATAGGTAGATAGCACAGGCGGGCTGACCTCAGCTTCATTCTAGGAATAACATCCCTTTGCGAGACAAAATCAATAATGCCCTGGCCCAGAACCACAAAATAGATAGGTAACAGAAGGCTGGCTGCATGCAACGAGCGGTAGCAGGTGAACGCACACATAGACGCGTACGTAATACGTAATGTAAGTCGCGAGTGCGCTCGCACTTGCTGCAAATGAGTAAAGAAACTGAACAGAGGCTTCATACAACCGCGCTATAATAGGTATACTATTACAAGCATGAGGCGCGTCTGCGTACCACTGGCGGCTTCGACACGTACAAAGAGAAACCGGCTTATACCGGCTCGGTCAGTTGAATCGCTCATATGCGTATACGCGTCGCGCGTCGTGTTTACGTTTCACTTTTAATTTAATAATAAGTGTAATACTAATAACACATGAGTTAAGAATAATGGTGTTTTAATACATATCAAAAACTGTAAATATGGTTTACTGTACAGTGTGTATGAACAATAGTAGAAAGAATAAAAACATATAACTTAGCAAGCACAAAGTAAAGTAATGGAATAGAGGCTATCTGTTCAGTTTCTTTACTCTGTGCCTGCTGTACGTAGACGCGTGTCTGCAGGGTGTAAAAATATCCATCACATAGCCGTTATCTACGCATTCTGTACATCAAACTAATTAACACTTAGCAAAAATGATTGTTATTTTATGTCTGAAAAATCACTGTTTACCGCAGCATTGTGATTTGGGTGCATGCAACGGTACAGGAGTTGAGTGGATGTTTGAAGTCAAGTTAAAACATTTGCCCACCTTCTGTATCTCTATCTATTCTGTGCCAGTCACTGTCGAGCTTCACGCTTCAATTTGTGAATTCAATATGATGGCGTTGCATCGTATGTATGTATAGGTATACCTGTGATTAAATTGGCTACCTCGACTCTTTGAAGTATTATTTGTACATATATCGTGGTTTGCGAGCAATTTTAGTAATTTTACTGCGTTTTTGTAAGGGATGTAATTTAAATGTTGATGCAATAAATGCGTAGTTGAAATTTGCCGATGTTAGTCGAAGTTTTACGAAGTGCTATTGATTACTACTGTTATGTGACGTCATGAAATACTTGTAAAGCCTTCTTGATAGTGATGAACTGATGAATGTAGCGGTAGTGATCAAATTTTTATGTATTTGTGAAGATAAGTTATGTAGTCAATATCGGTTTTTAGTTCTGAGTACTGACTACTACCCGTCTTAAAGCGAATTTGCTTCCTTCTTCCAAATTACGCGTAATCTTCACGATGAAATTCGCCTATTACCTAGTATCGTTTTAATCTATAAATACAATAAACTTATTTGTCCACAGATCGGCGAAATCTACAACACAGTTGAGGCTCACGAGAATCTAAACGAGTGCCAAGAAGTCATTCTAGTGTTAGAGAACTACACTCGCGATTTCAAAGCTCTCGGCGAATGGTTCCGACTGAAGTGGGAATACGACAACACGCCACCACCTCAAAGACCGCAAAGTCTGGCATGGGAGATCAGAAAGACTGACTTTGTACGCCCAGAATCTCGAAAAGGGTATTCCGTCAAGAGTTCTCCGTCAGTTTCAGGCAAAAACAGCCCTTTGCTATCAGGATATAACACCCCAAGTGGCAAGAACAGTCCGAATCTAACTGGCAAAGCCAGTCCTGGAAGTGGAAAAGTCAGTCCAAGAGTTACAGGACATAATAGTCCAAAAGCTAACATTGAGTTTTTCAGCAACAAAATCGCTTCGAAAATCACTACTAAGCCTGAACCGAAATCTGCTAAAGAGTTGTCGAGACTCTCTGATATAAAGGAGAAGGATGTTAAGGATACAGCAGAAGAAAATGTGATTACGCCACCAGTTGGTGAAAAAGAAGAAAAACCAGTGAATGATGTGATACCACCAGCTGTCGAGAAAGATAAACCAATCAAAGCACCTGTTGTCGAAATAGGTAAAGCAAAAGAATGCCCCAACACGAGCCCAAAAATGGTTGTTATTAAATCCCCTAAACGCACAGTATTACAAGATGGCGCTAAGACAGTACCCAATGGAGATATTTCCAGCCAAGCTAAGGCAACCATTGCCAAACTGGATGCTATGGAAAACGAATTCTTAGAGAAACAACTGACTGAAAATGCAGCTAAGAACGAGAATCAACTAAATCTTGAGAAGGAAACCGAAAGTGCAGTAAAAGATGCTGATACAAATGATTATGCAGTAAAAATTGTAGAGCAAATTAAAGCTATCGCTGAGAAAATTAAAACGATCAACGAAAATACCGCTGTAGATGAAAAACAAAGCGTATCACCAGAGTCCCCTGTTAAATCTGAGGACAACTTTGGTGATGTATCCAATGAGAGCTCCAGCAAGTCGAACGATGAAAAACCTACACAAAGTGAAGAAAAATTTGAGTTTGTTGCTACAAAAAACGTTAAAGAAGCGGTTTTTTCATCGGAAATTATTAAAAATGAGATCAAAGGTCAAGAAGTGAGTCCTAAAAATCAAGAACTCACACAGGAGATAAAAAACGACCAACCATTAAATTGTATAAAAGACTCTGAAGGCACTAAAGCTGATGACAAAACAGACAAAGAAACTCCACTCAGTGAAGTAAAAGAAGCAAAAAAAGATCACGATTCAAAGAAGATTGATCTCAAAACTGCAGCTGAAAAGCCGAACTTAAGACCGGCTTACTCCCAGGCAGCGGCTAAGCCAAAACCTGTGACTACAACGAAAACTGAAGTTAAAACTCCAACCAGGTTGATAGCTCGAAGCAAAACTGTTGTTGAAATGCGTCCTAACTCCGCTAATAAACCCCAAAGGGCGTTCCCTAAACGAAATCAAACAAGTAAATGCAGCTATCCTTTCAACCTTACAACAGGCAGAACTAGTCTTTTCGATGCTCCTGCCAATAAAGCAGTAACTAAGAAACCTCCAAATCCCAATCGAGCCCAAATGGGTTCAGGAGATAATAAGATAGTACTTAAAGTTGATCTAAAGAAACGTCCTCCCAGACCAGCTACTCTGAAAATCAATGAAAAAGGAGATAAAACAGAGAAAATCAATCCGTCATTTGATAAGAAAGATGGCGAGGAATACAGCAGCTCTGATACTATTGTCACTCAAATTGATATGTCCCGTATCGAATCCAGCGAAAGTTTAAAGACTTTAGTACCAGAAGAGGGTGATTTCGCTAACTCTGTCGAAGTACTTAACGTTGATAACGCTAAGACCGATAACGATGGCTGGCTTACTGTGAAATCTCGACGTTTGAGCCGCGAATCGAAGAAGCAATCTAAGTCACACTGGGCTAACAGATTCCACCAACCGTCAGCAACTACAAGCCTACCAACTCTAAACATGATTGAATCTCCCAAACAAGAAGTCAAAGAGATAGTGTCCGCCTCAAAGCTAGATCGCGCTAAATCAGAACAGCCGCAAAATACACCCGAAAAACCTAAAGTTGTGAAACCAAAGCCTCAAATCAAAGAGGTAAAGAAAGACTTGTCAATTATAAGACAGAAATCAGATGTGACAGGTTTGAAAACCCGTACGTCTAGAAGTAAGGCTTTGAAACGGGAGAAAAACAAAAATACACCTAAAGACGACGGCTCAGAATTGACTAAAAACCGTCTACATTCATCCTTAGAAAGTTTAACAACAGGGCTAGCTAGATCTCAAGAAAAAACCGAAGAAACTTTCGACTTCGACAAGTGGAAGTCCGAATTCATGACGACTTTCAAGTTTTTGGAAGACGATGATCAAATGAATGATCATAATGAAATACTCAAATCAGCTGATCCGTCAGAAATGTCAGAAATAGCGGAGATGACGTCACAGATTGAGGAGAATGAAAGGAAGATCAGCTGGGCGTTGGATTTCCAATCGGAAGTGGATCAAAGGAAGCTGTGTGAGGAAGAGGATTTATTGAACAGGCAGATCATGGAGCTGCAACAAGTTTCTGATATTGATTTGGATACGGAGACGGATGATACTGAGGTAAGCCCTTTCATCTGGATAACGTCATTAGATCAAGGAACAATCTAAACTACAAATAAATAAAATTGAAGTGTCTGTTTGTGATCAAAATAACAGCTTTTTACTAAATGCATATGAAAGTATATGGTACGTACATATATGATACCGTTACCGACGTACCCATAAGATATATGGTATCAATAACAAAAAAAAAAAAAAACTATTTTTAATATTTTTGTCTATCAGTCTGTTTGTTTGTTCGGGCTAATCTCCGAAATGGCTGGACCGATTTAGATGATACTTTTACTGGTTTTGTTTTTTTTTTTAAATGTTGCGCCACATTAGGAATTTCTCCTGTATTGTGCGTGCGTTTACAAACATTTAAACTCACATATACAAACAGTCAAACCATGGTATATGATTGCTGACGGCGAGGCCGCGGGCGGCAGCTAGTATTTATAATAAAATATTAACGTCAATTCATGTTATTACAAATTTCTTCCTTACTTAATTTTGCATAAAAAGCTTCAAATAAGATTCTCGTGGTTCTCGTAATATATGGCGAAAATAGAGTTAAATGTATGTAGTGATTTGTGGTGCTTATTGTTTGTGTTGTGTCAATATAAATTTCCCTGAACAGACTGACGCGGAAATTCTCTGCGAGGACACATCGGCGGGCGCTTCCTGCCAATCCACGGAGAACCTATCTTTGGCTGCAAGTCTTGAAGACCAGTACGAGACGGCTTTAGCCGGCATGTCCTGGGCAGAACGAGTGGATACCCTGGGTGCTTTGGAAGCGTTGGTGGCTAGGGATCCGGGTAATAGTCTTGTTCCAATTTATAGATAATCTCATCTGCCCAGTCTTTTTCCAATTTGGGGTTGGCTTCCAGTTTTACCGGATGCAGCTGAATACCAGTATTTGAATTAAATTAAAATGAAATTAAGTACGGTAAAACTCGCATTATGGCCAGGTGAAAACGTAAAATTGTGTACTCACCACGGGCAGTAAAAAAGAAAGCCCTCTATCGCATATTTACAATCCTCGCCTGCGGCTTGGGTCATAAATACCTGCGATTTCGGTCTTTCTTTCTTTTACAGCCCTTGGTACGAGTAATGTACTATTATCCATGAATTCTTTCAAACTATAGAAATTACACTCATTTAACCACTTAAACAATTTAATTTTTAATAACCTTTTTAACATTTTGAAAGGGCTTGGTATCTTATTATAAGAGCTCGGAATAGGTGAGTTTATTTACCTAAACTTCGAGGAAGGATTTAACATAGAGTGGATAATACCTCCTCTAAAATCCCGGAATAATTATAATGATGTCCCAGGATTTAAAAACCATGAATTATTTATGGGACTTTATTTATAGTTACAATTTATTGATTTGAAGAATCATATAATAGTTTATTTAGGGTTACGTACAAAAACTGCTGAAAAAGCTCTTTAATTTAGTTTTAGTACGGAACCCTAAAAAATGTTATAATGATTTTCAAATCAATAATTTGTCCAATAAATAATTCGTGGCTTCTAAATCCGGGGATTTAAACGTCATTATAATTATTTCGGGATGTTAGAGGAGGTATTATCCACTCTGTATTACTTCCTTTCTCGAAGTTTAGGTAAAATAACACATCGCTATTTACGACTAAACTTCTCATTGTACATTTTTTTAATCTTTTTAATGTCTCTCGGACTTGTTATAGAATAAAGAGTTATATATGTGTCTATATCAAAATTTTAAACAATCAGTCCTTCATTAGGTCGCGCCCAACAGCTGCACGCCAAACTCTCTCAAGGCATAAAACGTCGCGGCAGCTTACAAGATGCGTTACGACGACTTCAACTAAAGCAAGTACGCGCTGAACGTCAGAGGATCGAGTACCAGACCGAACGCGCCAGGAAGATACATCAGCTGTTGGCGAGAGTCGAAGAAGTTAAGGTAGGGAGCTTAAACATCTGACGACAGAGCTGTCAAAGGCATCTGGTTAACCGACTAAATGTAAAACCTGCCACTTCAGTGGTCAAGCAATGTCACAGTTGTACTCTTCAATTCAGCAACATTATGATTCGTTGAGGTTTAGAGAACCTGTCTTTTTGGGTTGTTTACAATAGACGGATAACAAAATATTATATTATTACTAGCTGCTGTACCGTGTGGTGCCGGACGTAAAGAATAGCACTACTCCATTTTCTCCCGTGGGTGTCGTAAAAAGCGACTAAGGGACTTACTAGAGAATGGGCAGCAGCGTTCTCTATGCACTTTTAACACCATACTGCGATCGCCAACCCGCCTGCCAAGCGTGGCGATTATGGCAAACCCCCCCCCAATTGGGGGAGGCTTATGTCCAGCAGTGGACGTCTTTCGGCTGAAATGATGATGACTAGCTGCTTTGGGCTTCGCCCGCGTAGCTTTTTCTACAATAAAAGTATATTAAGTTACTCCTTACCAGCTTCTCTTTTTCTCCAGTTCAGTTTCCAGTTTCTTCTTTTTTCTCTTCGCTTTTTCTTTCTTTCTTTCTTTTCTTTTTTTCTTTCTTTTCTTTGTTTGCCAGTGAAAGTCCCGCCAAAATCGGTCCAATGGTGGCCCAGTGGTATCGGCCACGACTTACGAGTTGTAGGATGTGAGTTCGAACTCAGGCAGGCTTTACTTTGTGTATTTAGTTTCATCACCATTGCTCTCAAAACGGAGAAGAAACCGGCATGTCCTAGAACCAAAAAATTCCAAGACATGCGACATCTACCACCCTGTACTGGGCCCTCGTGGTGGATTATGGCCCACTCCATCTCACAGAGAGGAGCCCTGTGTCCTAGCAGTGAGAATATTATAGGCTGATTATGTTAGTTAGACAGCGTAAACACGGCTCTAAGGCCGCGTTGACGTCATATAGTTTCGTAATTTTCGATACCGCAAAGGAAGCATATTTACAAAGCGTCTTATGTGGCGTGTAAAATACACGATATTCGGTTTAAAGATATTTATTCTCATAAAGAAATACAAATAATTCACTTAAAATATGAGATTATAAATAGATCATAACTTATACTATTACATCATGACTCCGTGAGTCGAAAATACGTAAACTGAGAGCGATAACAAAATATATATACAGGGTTCTTGAGAAATTAAGTACAATGGTTAGTTACTAAATAGTTATATAAGTTTTTTTTTTTTTTAAAGATATTTGTACTTTTTACGTTAATCATATCATCTGGTAGTTTATTGTATAAAACTGCCCCCTCATATAAAATGGATTTCCTCCCATATTGACTGAAAATTCTTGTTTTTTTTGCTTGTTTATACCAAAGGTTGCTAAAAATGAGCTGATTGAAGAGAAACGACTCCGAATGGAGAGGCGGCTTCAGAAGGCAGCTGAAAACAGAGACCAACATCTCAAGGTATGGAGTCTATTTAATTCAAGTTAAAATGACTCATAGACAATATTCATACAACTAACAATACATTAACATTACAATACAATACATAGTAAAAACCACCGTACTTAAAACGCTTAACACTGACATTCATGGCCGACGATTGTTATAGGTGATGTGCAAGTCACTGCAATATTATCTACCCATATTATGGAGTATTTAAAGATCGTAGCAGGGAAGAAGGAAGGAAAGAAAGAAAGTTTCTTTCTTTCTTTCTTTCCTTCTTCCCATGGGGGTAGGCAGAAACTACAGAAAGCCACTTGCAACGATCCTTAAATAGAAAAGAAAATAAAAGAAAGTTTCTTTCTTTCTTCTCATGGGACTAGGCAGAAACTATAGAACGCCACTTGCTACGATCCTTAATTAAAAAAGAAAAGAAAAGTTTCTTTCTTTCTTTTCCTTCTTTCCATGGGGGTAGGCAGAAACTACAGAACGCCACTTGCTACGATCCTTAAATAGAAAAGAAAAGAAAGTTTATTTGTTTCTTTCTTTCTTTCTTTCCTTCTTCCCATGGGGGTAGGCAGAAACTACAGAACGCCACTTGCTATGAACCTTAAATAAAAAAGAAAAGAAAGAAAGTTTATTTCTTTCTTTTTTTCTTTCTTCCCATGGGGGTAGGCAGAAACTACAGAACGCCACCTGCTACGATTTTTAAATACTCCATAATATGGTTATGTTTTATTTGCATATAGTAAGCACTCAATTAGTTTGTTCCTGTAAAATCTCGTGTCTGACCATGTGACGTAATAACCGTACTTGTGGCGCCCCTGGGCAATCAAATTCTTTGTCAATCGACTTGATCTATTTTTCATCATGTTAGCTTAAGGCGAAAACGTCAATAGCCCGCGAAATTCAAATTTTCTTACGTTTTTGCTCTTTGCTGGTCAGGATCAGGTTGTATGTTGATCTACATTATGATTCGCGGCCGTATTAAATATTTATTGATACAATTATAATCATAAAAATCATCAATACTCTATAAGTTCATATACACATCAATAGGGTATTGAATGACTATTTCATGAAATCATGACATTTGAGGTCAATTCTAAGGATCTTAAGAGCCGACTAGTCGCGGGCTCGAACTCACTGGTGGGCGTAGCCAAAAAGCACGCTGTCTCACCTATCATCGTGTCCGTAATCGTGTGTTGAGTGAAATGCACGATAATTCATAGTAAACTGCGCGCGTGAAAAATTACGAAAAGTCCTTTGGAAGGTTGAGCTTTATAAAAAAACTACTGGATAAATCAATTTAAAATAAAGTTTATTGTAATCCTTTAGGTCTTTGTTTTGGAGATTTTACACTTCTTTTATTACTTATTTACCCCCAAAGTTGCGTTAAAATTAGCAGGAAAAACGAATCTTTGTTGGCTCATAACTTTTTAATGGCTTTTTATTTTAATATTCTGCTTCCGTACAGACAAAATTAATAATAAGACAAAACGATATCATGTTTAACTTTGGATGTACAATGTCAAACACCCGAAATTTGTATGAAAAAGTATCAACTAGTTTCATCTTAAGGATTATAATTATGTAAAGCCATATTTTTTATACGGTCGCGATTCATATTTTATTCAATATACAAACTGACATTGACTGAAAATTTTAATCTCGCGGGCTACCTTAGCATATCCCCCTGAAAGGAAATTAGCATATTACCTGATGTTTTTACTACGGTAAAAGCCACAGTAGGTAACTTAAGATTTATTAGCTCATTAACCAATCATCTTAGCAAATCTTTTTCATCTTTTGTTAATCGATTATTATTCTTTTCACAGGACATAGTTCGCAAAGCACACGATGAAGAAGAAAAACTCCGTGAGATCGCGTTCATCAAACAGTTGGAAGCCGAGAACCGTCGGCACGAGTTCTTGGAGCAATGTCGCTCGCACACCACGCGGCTGAGGCAGATGAGACGGGATCGCCTGTCTAAACTGGTCAATATGAGCTTTATCCATACTAATATTATAAAAGTGAAAGTAACTCTGTCTGTATGTTACGTTTTCACGCCTAAACCGCTGAACTGATCGTCATGAAATTTGGCAGAGATATAGCCTGGGATATGGAGAAGGACATAGGCTACTTTTTTACGCGATAACCGACATCCACGCGGGCGGAGCCGCGGGCAAAAGCTAGTTTAGTTATAAACAAGTACGATTTTAATAGAAGAAGACTGTCGGACGCCAAACTGGGGTAATAAAACAGTCATCGATGGTCTAGAATAAAGAAAATATGTATCTGAAATCCTGTTTCTTACAATAAGCCCTTTCATTTGATATGTCACACGGTACAGTTTGCGAAACTTCTTCTTTGAATTTTTTAATTTACTCCCCAAAAGTGACCGCCATATTCAAAATTCATTAATTTTCGTTACACGTCCGTGTTTGGGTCACAGAGGTTCATATGTGCACCAAATTTCAACTTAATCGGCCCAGTAGATTCGGAGCAAATTGGCTTTGACAGACGGACAGACAGACAGACACACGAGTGATCCTATAATTTATAAGGGTTCCGTTTTGTTCCTTTAGAGGTACGGAACAATCAATTATATATTGTTTTTACAAAATGCAAATGGTTGTTGACTGTTTGAACGATTTTAATTCCGTTTGTATCACCCTAACTCATTCAATATATAAAATTGTAACCTCTCTTTCTAGGAACAAAAAGCAGCTCGCGAGGCAGCCGTGGGCGCGCGCAGACAAGCTCTAGAGGCAGCCAGGAAGTTGCACGTGGAGACTCTGCTCGAGAAGAGGAAGGAGAGAGATGCGAGAGTCGAGGAGCTGAAGGAGTTGAAGAAACAAGAGAGAGATGACGCGGCTAGAGAAAAGGTGAGTTTAAGCAGAAGATAGTTACCAATTAGAACTAACGCTAAAAAGCTAGGCACTCAAACTATTCCGCCGTGCTAAACGCAAAAGCGGTATCTCAGGGAAAGCTAGTTTCAGAAAGAAAATTTTAGTTTTGTATACTATTATAATATTGCTTATTAAATGGAATTGATATATTATATTGGGTAAATTTTTTGTCATTTGGTTAAAATATCAAAAATGCATATGTATATACCTTTTTCATGAGATACTGCCATCCCGCTAGGTGTTTATAGAATTAGGAATTGAGTTTCCGCTTCGTTACCCTTCCTTGGCAGTCGGGTGAACATGATATAGGGAATACTTTTTTAAGGGTTATTTAATATTATTATTAACATAAGCGGGATATTTACCATGTTTATTCATTGTTATGAGTTCCCGATATTTCGGCGCTGTTGCAAGCACCATGATCACGGATAAACTGAAGTCACTGCGGGTGGGTGTTTATGAGCAGACAAAACGGTCTACCCTCTTTCTTGTTCGTTTTTTGCACTCAGTACCGCTACCACTGTCACTCGCAACTCGATTCTGCCGAAATATCGGGAACTCATAACAATGAATAAACATGGTAAATATCCCGCTTATGTTAATAATAATATTAGAGACCATGACAGTTATTTAATATGTTTTAAATAAGATACCGCTATTTGGCTTAGTTCATTAGATGCGTATTTCTATAAGCTATGCGATGCAATAAAAAACTTTTTTTTTCTTTTGAGATACCGCTTTTGAGCTTAGTACGGCAGTATTGAACCTACATAATTGAGTAATACTAGGTATATATATGAAGTGATGTAGGTACAGTAATTCTGGGTAAAATTGGACCGGCGATATAACGTTGGACCACACCCTGAACAAACACTTTTCATTATTTGTATTCGAACATGCTTTAGTAAAATGCATGTATGTATCTGTATGTAACAAGGTCAAATGTTACCCAGAATGTATAAAAATGCGATAAAATGGGTTTTTAAGGTGAGAAAAAAATGTTGGTCCAATGTTAACCCAAAATCAATATAACTTTGGACGACGACAATTTGTCTCTATCTCAGGATTCACGCATAATTTGTAAACTTTTTAATGTAAATTGGTATTCAAAACATCAAAAGATCACATAAATCACAATCACTGAGTAGTAATTCTATGCATTTTATTGACTAACTATCGGAAATTGTCTCCTAAGTGGTCCAAAGTTACCCGGAATGACTGTAAGTACGTATGTTACTTATAATTCTTTGGTTCATTTCAATCTACATCGCATCGTGGCATTCAGAATTGTACCTCATAGTTCATCTTTCTCGTTGCAGTCCCATCACAAAAACTCAACCAGTACAAATGAAAACATGCTTTATCTCGACAGGCGGAAGGCGTAAAATCCCGTCTGTCAGCCCTCGCAGCCGCCGCTGAGCTAGAAGCCGACGCGTTGCGCTCACGCATCAGAGACAAACAAGACGCCAGCCAACAGCGACTCGAGTCTCATCTACAAGCTATACGGGAGAAGGCTACAGGACCCAGACAAGCGGTGAGTAATAACGTAACATCAAGCCAGTATTTCCAGAAGGGGTAGGCGGAGGCGTACGAGATGTAATTTAAATAACTGAAAAAGACCAGCTACCCATCATAAAGCCAGCACACTAATATTATAAAGGCGAAAGTTTGTGAGTGTGTGTGTATGTTTATCTCTTCATCACGCTCAAACGGCTGGACCAAATTTGGTGTGGACGTAGCTGACACCCTGGATTTACACATAGGCTACTTCTTATCACAAAAAAAAAACATGCCATACCATGTTTAAAGGTGAAACAAGCTTGGCTAATAAATACACATTTTCTACAGACAACCTCCGAAAGCCAAGACCAGACAGCTAAAGAAGAGAAGGAGATACAAGATGAAGCGGAACGACTCGAACAAGAGAGGAAAGAGAGAGAGAAACTGAAAGCTGTAAAGAAGAAGGCGAGGAAAGTTAAACAGAAGCTTCTGAGCACGTGAGTATTATGGAAACATATGTATTGATAAAAGAGAGTGAGTGATATAGACTGCATGTGAGTGAATGATAGGGAGTATTTATGTTCCTCTTCGTAAAGGCTATGAGAGCATTCTTGTAGAATATTACCGTCTGGTTCGAGTCCTTGCTAATCCAGGGCTATTAAAAAAAACCGGACATTTGTGAGTTGAACTCGCATGATGAGGGTTCCGCACGATGAATATGTTATCTAACATCTTTTTTATACCAAGAACAAACTTAACATTGTAGTTGAAAAACATGTTCTCCTATACATTCCAACTGCAAATGTAAGTTTGTACGCACAATATTGAAAGATTTGCCATATTATTTTAAGACCATAGACTTCTTATAGGTTTTCCTATAATCTATAAGTAAAGAACAATTCTCAATTATTATTTTTTTACATTTTTGGCTCAATTTTTCTGAGGTAAAGGGAATGGTAAATTTTCATCTGTTTTCTCAAGCAACTTTAAAAGTTAGAAAAAGAAAGTCATACGGTACAGTTTGCAAAACTTAAATTTTTAAGGGATCCCCATATTCAAAATTAATTTATTTACGATACACGTTCGTTTTTGAGTGACAGAAATTTATTTATGTACCAAATTTCAACTTATTTGGTCCAGTAGACTCTGAGCAAATTGACTGTGAAGGACAGACAGACAGACAGACACACGAGTGATCCTCGTTTTTTCATTCGCACGTACGGAAACCTAAAAACAAAAAAATTGCTATTTATTTCGTTATCTCCTGAAAATAATTGAGCTCATGACCTCAATTGACATGTGCCAGTCTCAGTCGCATTTTGCTATGAAGTCCAATCTCAAAAATTCACTCCATAGCAATCTACCATAGATGCAATTAAACCTTAATATTTATTTTACAGAGCCAACGAAACAATAGTAATGGACGAAAACAACTATGTAATAGATGCCCTTTCTCCAGCTGCCGCTAAAACTTGCAAAGTGATCCACAATATATCACACATGATGACGCCATTCCTGGAACATCCCATCGGCATGGGCTCCTGGGACGTCGCACACAAAACGTTCGAAATCAGCGGATTCAACGACGATCTAGACAAGAAAAATAACAGAAAGAAAAATAAGATCATCATCAATGGAGGTTTGGAAAGACAACCAAGCAAGGAAAAAGTGGAAGATAAAACAGAAAATAATAATAATAATGAGAAGAATGGAGAAGTAGAAACTACTCCGGTAACTACTTCTACAAATAATAAGAGAAAGAAGAAAAAGAATGGAGATAAAGATAAACCGAAGCTAAGTAAGACTAATTCGGTTTGTTCGTCGTTAAGTGATATGAGTTTCGGTTCGGGCAAGCTCGAGAAGTCTCGGAGTGTTATCGATATACAGGCTTTCGAGAAGCAGCTGAATGAATTGCATCGGATGGTTGAGAAGACGGTAAGTTTTGTTAATGATCTTCATTCGTGAGAAAATTTAGTTAGTTGTGTAGTGTATTACAGGAGCCAGACTTCCTTTAAATGATGAGTTCCACCAAACGGCTCACATCGCATCGGATCGGAACGGATACTCAATATCTTTATTGCTTTACCATAATGTGTACTTAGGTGGTAACTATATAATTTAGATGATTATGGACCCTGTAGGGCACAGCAAAAGGGTAGGAGAGAGGAAGCCCTGTTTTAGGAGATTATTTAGTTGGTATTGTGGGACCAAGTTTTAACTTACATAATTATAATCAAAGTCAGGAGATCGTGAATAAGATACTAAACATTACTTTTTACACAGGATTTTACAATCGTTAAACGATATTAAATCATGTACACAGTATTTAAAGTCTATATTACCAAGCCGCGCACAGCAGCTTGACCGCGGGCGTCTTCCGCGACACGCGATCGTAGCCGAAAGAATGCAGCTGCGACGCGCGATCGGCTCCGTTTGCCTGTCGTCGTATCCGATCGGATCCTTTCGGCTGTCGTTTTTACCATAAATCATCAATCCTCTCAGTCAACTTTTCTCCACATCCGTTCGTATCCTTTCCGATCCGATGCGATGCCAGCCGTTTGGTGGAAATCATCCTTTAAAAGTTACTAAAGTGGCCGCCACATAAATCTGGAATAAAGTTCATTGACCCGCATACATTTATTCAAATACGTAATTCCGAAAACAGAAATAATGACATAAACTTGTCCCGAAACGACCTATATCGTGATCCTTGACTGTTATAGTAATAAAAAAGCGGCCAAGTGTGAGTCGGAATCGCCCATGAAGGGTTCCGTAGCAGCAAGTAACATAATATAAAAGTTCCGCCCCGCGCGAATTATAATTATTATTTACTTAGGCACCTATAACAGATTTATTATTAGAAAATAATGGTTCACGGTTTATGCATAAGGTTTATGTTTATGAAATTAAATGTTTTTTTTTATTTTATATTTGAGTTGATTGAATGAAAGGTAAATTGCGGTTTACAATTTATGACGTATTAAAAAATAAATACTTACTAGATCTCGTTCAAACCAATTTTCGGTGGAAGTTTACATGGTAATGTACATCATATATATTTTTTTGTTTCATCATTCTCTTATTTTAGAAGTTACAGGAGGGGGACACACATTTTACCACTTTGGAAGTGTCTCTTGCGCAAACTATTCAGTTTAGAAAAAAGATGATATTAGAAATCTGAATATAATTTTTGAAGACCTATCCATAGATACCCCACACGTATGGGTTTGATGAAAAAATAATTTTGAGTTTCAGTTCTAAGTATGGGGAACCCCCAAAATTTATTGTTATTTTTCTTTTTTGTGTGAAAATCTTAATGAGGTTCACAGAATACATCTACTTACAAAGTTTCAACAGTATAGTTCTTATAGTTTCGGAAAAAAGTGGCTGTGACATACGGACGGACAGACAGACAGACAGACAGACAGACATGACGAATCCATAAGGGTTCCGTTTTTTTTTCCATTTGGCTACGGAACCCTAAAAACGATTCATAGTGTATTGTCGGGGTACCTACGCAGAGAAATGAAGGAAAGAGCAATGAACTTTATTCCAGTTTTATGTGGCGGCCACCATAGCGATCCGCTTCTGATTCGCACGGTTTTTACGACTTGACCTCAAAATTATGGTGAAAACCACATTAAAGTCCATTGGGTAGTTTAGAAGAACTAAGCGGGCAAACAGACCGACACAAACTTGCTTTATACTATGTATTTTAATGGCATAGTTGAGCTCGAGCACTAGTAGTGTAAACTGTATTACAGAAATCAGTCTTACTATTTATACTTTTGTTTTTGTGTTTTTATCTTTGTTTTTCTTTTTGGTTTCTAAACATCGAATTGCCGAAGCGCATACATATTTTGGTACTATTGTACTTTGGTGCGATGCACCAAAGTATAAAAACTTTTAAATGCGTTTACGTAAACACAGTCTTTTTTATTTTTATTTTTTGTTTTAATCTTCGTATGTAGTGCGGAACCCAACAGCGAGCCAAACTCGGCGGTTTGGGCCGTGTATTCGCTCCCGGGTTCGGACTACGTCAGAAAACTGCGGTAAGATAAAGTGATACAATACTTGACTAACTCGACGAATACTACAAAAATTTAACATCTTCCTCAGCATTTTCTTCAGCTTTCTTACATCAATCTATACTAGCTGATACTAGCTTTTGCCCGCGGCTCCGCCCGCGTGGATGTCGGTTATCGCGTAAAAAAGTAGCCTATATCCTTCCCCATATCCCAGGCTATATCTCTGCCAAATTTCATGACGATCGGTTCAGCGGTTTAGGCGTGAAAACGTAACATACAGACAGACAGAGATACTTTCACATTTATAATATTAGTATGGATATGATATAATGCACAAAGGTTTTGCGAGAAATCTAAACTCTAACCTTTGTGATACTCAATTTTACTTTAGATAAAACAAGCCACCTGAAATAAACATCTTTTAAACCATTCCTTCAAACTATTTCAGCTCATTTTGATTCATCACTAAAAACAACACAAATTGGACGAAGTACCTACTACACTAGACCTATATACGTGTGCGACTGTGCTTGCGTAGATTTGTAATGCGACCACAACTTTCTTCCACAATCAGTATAACTAATGTAATTAATTAACAATGTGTTACACATTATAGTAAACATTCAGTGTATGTATTATGATTAGAACATAATATTCTAAGTTTTTAAACTGTCATGGTCACTAACATTATTATTAACATAAGCGGGATATTTACCATGTTTATTCATTGAGTTTATCCGTGATCATGGTGCTTGCAACAGCGCCGAAATATCGGGAACTCAGAACAATGAATAAACATGGTAAATATCCCGCTTATGTTAATAATAATAATATTCTAATTGAGGTGTTTGGTGGTGTGAGTATTAATACCCTTTTTATCGCAATATAATATATACAATAACCAGCCAAATTTTCAAGAAGTTATTTGCCTATAATATGTAAAACAAACCTCTTTAATTTAATAGTTTTATTACGAACCCCTAAAAAATGTTATATAAGATTCTTCAGATCAATAATTTGTAACTATTAATAAAGTCCAATTAATAATTCGTAGTTTTTAAATCCCGGGATTTAAACGTCATTATAATTATTCCGAGATTTAAACGTCATTATAATTAACAACACTCTGTACCTATATTTTCTAAATCTAAATCTCGGAATAATTATAATGACGTTTAAATCCCGGGATTTAAACGTCATTATAATTATTCCGGGATTTTGGAGGAGGTATTATCCACTCTGTACCTATATTTTCTAAATCTAAATCTCGGAATAATTATAATGACGTTTAAATCCCGGGATTTAAACGTCATTATAATTATTCCGGGATTTTGGAGGAGGTATTATCCACTCTGTACCTATATTTTCTAAATCTAAATCTCGGAATAATTATAATGACGTTTAAATCCCGGGATTTAAACGTCATTATAATTATTCCGAGATTTAAACGTCATTATAATTATTCCGGGATTTAAACGTCATTATAATTATTCCGGGATTTTGGAGGAGGTATTATCCACTCTGTACCTATATTTTCCTCGAAGTTTAGGTAAATAAACTCTACCTGATCATGGTATGGCAGTTTGAGTAATTTATGCGGCCTGCCCAAATGTCCTTTCTTTGGTATTGTTCGTCGAATCGTTGAGCTCCTTATGTTCTGAGTTGAGCTGCACGATTACTGACAAATGCGTGCACTGAATGGACAGGTCCACTCAATCTGTGTGGTTCTTTCTTCAAAAGACCATTTCAGACACCAGTCTACATGGTCTTCACATGATTTGACCAAGATTATGTCTGGACTTTAAAAGAGACTGTGACCTCTGAGTTTGTTTCGGTCTTTCTTCTCAGAGTAGTCAGATACGAAATGCCGACCTCATCTAGTTTTAAAATATGATTGACGTGTAAAAGTGTTTGTAAAAACCTACTTACAGAAATAAAATCATTTATCATTTACCTATTCCGATCTCTGGTCATAATGTGCATTAATTCAGTTACACATTGTAGATATCTCCTCCTCCAATTTTTTACTCACTCCATTGCACTTTTGTATACGAAGCACGCCAGAGTACTTTGTACTCTTTGTACAGATGTTTTTATTCAATAGATGATTATTTAAATTTTAAACAGACATGATGTATAACTTTATTTTATGATCACCTTATTTAAATTATAATTATTGACATTATTTATAAATCTAATCAATAAATTGATGAACTGTCTTGACTATGAGCTAAAATCTATTATACTAGTTTAATGTTTTTTATAATGTTAATGTGCCTAATTAATTAATTAATAACGCAAGACTGTAAATTGTATTATGATTATGGTGTGTGTGACTAATGACTAATGATAATTGTATTGATGTAATTTCAAAATACTGCATGTACCTATTAAAAACATTTGCACGAATGATAAGTCGAATATAGTGAGATAAAATTATTCTACCATCGTTATTATGTATGTACCTATATTCTGGCAAATAAATAAATTTCATTTCATTTCTGGCGTGCTTCGTATCAAATGATCCACTTATTATGTTGTCTTTGTTACAGGCACCTTATGAGAAGACGTCCATACACAAAATTCACATGATCAAAGTAATAGGAGAGCTGCTAGCCATCGCTTGTGACCGCGATGATCTCTCATCGCAGTTCACTACCAAGTAAGTATACAGCGGCAGTGGTATACTCCATTTGAAATAAGATTAGATATTTAAATAAACCTTTTTTACAGTCCGTTCAACCGATTTTGACTTCTATTCCGTAGGCTTAAGGATGGCATTAAAAGTACTTGCAACCTGTGTGCGTGTATGACCAGATGTATGGACGTAAACGAAGCAAAAGGAGTATGTGAGGAGCTTAGCAGGTGGCGTTCTATAGGTTCTGTCTATTCCCATGAGAAGAAGGCGTGAGTTTATGTATGTATGTATTGAAACTAATTTTTGCCATGATTTTCTTCTCCCAGGGCCCTCTACACATCAGTGATGATTCTTTCCCGCACAATATCTACGTGCACAATGAGTGCGTCATACTTCATGAGCACCTGCACGTGTGTATACGTCGTCAAACTGCTTAGTATTCAGTTGGTAAGTGTTTTTATTTATGTACAAGCCATGTGTCCGATGGAATTACCATCCGGCAACTTCTCAGCCTTCGTGGCTAAAAACTAACAGCCGCACAGGGGGCCAAGTGTACTAATGTACAAACGTTGCAATGGTCGCTTCATTGTGAGTTTTTGACAGATTTGCCATACAAACACTGTCAAATACTCACAATGGCGAGACCATTCTGACACTATTGTAATAGCAGACTTGAGGCCCTGGTCGATTAATCAGGTTAAGCTACGGTGCCGCGATTGGTCCGTGGATGGGTGACCATATTTACATACTAAGACTCCTCCGTGCCGCAGATTGATTTTCTCAGGAGCCTTAGAGGATGAGTTTACTAAAAGCGATGATACAACAAACTTTTACATGTAAACAGAAGTCTCAGTACCAACTTCCACGTTTTCAACTAAGAAAATGTCGATGTTGTTAAAAACTTCAATTTACGTTACTCGTAAAGGCCGTATCTCATTAGTCACCGGGACGCCGCGATGGTGACGCCACCAGGTCGTGCTGCCAACTAAATGTATACAGCTGTAAAGGACAACATTAAATTAGCAAACTCCGCAGAGATTACAGCTATTGATATCTACAAATGACAAAATGAAAAAATAAAAAAGATTTGAATAAATAAAAAATTGGGTCAATGGCCACGGGTATTGTTATTTGAAGTATGAGTTTAGGAAATTATATTTTTTTGGTTATAGTATTTAGATGTTATTAATATCCATCACGGAAGTCAAGTAAAAAAAAAAAAAAAACTAATATACCTGCGGTCGTCGACCCCAAAAAGAAATTCATCAAATCTTATTTTATTTTTCATGTTCATGTTTACCCTTTTTGACCCTGTATAGTGGGTAACTTACCTGGCATCTGCTTAGTTACGCAGCCAACCATACATTTTATTGGCAATACGACCTGACTTCGCCGCCACAGGTATGGCTCTAAAACTTACCCATTACTACCTACCTCACATAGTCGTAAAGATACGAAAACGTAGACAAAACTCTTACTTAAATACACGCCATCTATGAATCATAGTATGAACTACAAACTGGAACAAGAATTTCATGCAGCGCCACCTAATACAATACTGCGCTGCCAGTGATGTTGTACTGTTTACAAGTGTTCAACACTAGATGGCGGTACAGGTATCACTTGATGCAATAAAATATCGACGGTGAAGTGCCAATACCTCCTAACTTAAATTTTTCTAGAATTCACTTTTTTATCATTTTGAATTTAAAGACGTTTTCGCATGTTTTACTGAAATCTCCTAAGTGTATTTTTAGTTGTTAAACTAATATGTGGAAATATCTCTAACTAAACCAACGTGCCTATTTTATGGCATTGCCTCCATGCATGCATCCTCATTCAGTTTGTGTACATTTTTGACTTTATCAGTTAGGTGTTACTGGTACTTCACCGTCGATATTTGACTTTATTGCCTGTCTGCATCTGAAAAATTATTTGTTCACAACAGTACAGTTGAGCAAACGTAGTTTCTAAGGCCCGTATTACAGAACGTCACTCAATACTCAAGCATTAATTAAAACTAGATTCAAGCCATTTGATTGGTTGAAACTAGTTTTAAGTAATGCTTGAGTTTTGAGTGACGTTCTGTAGTCAAGAAACATTGGTGTCTTTTAATTTGAAAGGCTCATCAGACTTTTCAACTATGTCTTTGGGTGATAGATAAGTGCGACGACACAGGGCAAATTGTAATAGCAATTAGGTAAGAGTAGAGCGATTATCTGTATCAAAATAAATATTGAAAAAAAAAAATACCGGCCAAGTGCGTGTCGCACCACGCACAATGAAGGGTTCCGTAATTGGGAAGAATTTATCCCAAGGACGAACTTTACATTGTAGTTGAAAAACATGTTCTCCCATACATTTCTACTGTTGGTCGACTATTACTCGTTAACTTGTAAGCCTAGCAATCTCGCAGTTCAACCTAGGAGGTTTTCGTCTGCTTAACCGGACTTGCCTGTGGGTGCATCAATAAATTAAGGCCTCCAGCCAGGGTAAAAAACTTAAAACTAAGCGACTACACGCTAAGGGCCTCGGACCTCGGCTTAGGGCGTCGCTGGGGGAGGACGACAAGGGACGGACTGGATCGGATTGTTGTGATAGTTTTCCTTTTAAGAGGGCTGTCTCGGGTCCACTAGCGCCACTCCTTAAGGCTTTGACTGCCAGACAACAGACACAATAGAAAAACTATTGTTAGCGGTCACCGGTGACCGCGGTGGCAGTCAATGTGTTAAAAAAATATATTATCTCGTGACTGAGAAGGAATTATGAAAAACGGCTCAATCAGCTGCCTCGGTAAGTGTGTCTAGAATTTTCTAATACCTTTCATAAAGTTGCATATTAACACGAAGCAACAAAATACGATCTAGAGGAATGTGGCCGTTCTTCTTTAGATCGAATTATGTTGCTTCTGCCGTGAATTTTTTCACATATCCAAAAACAACCATTTGACTGGCAGAGACAAACACACACTTGACTCTGACAAAAAATTGCACTTTGAAGCTTAATATAGTACCTATTACGCAAACAGATCCCTGAATCGAAAAATAATTCACAGACCCGCAATATTTTTGAACGGCCTACACCATGCCTCAACAACAATACCTCACACCGTGGGAAAGACGAGCAAAAAAATCATCCCCACTTTACGTGCAAGGGAGATACGCTAGATTTTTTTTTGCAATGTTTTTTTTACCGTTTTGTCGGCGTGATTAATATGATACCCATGCCAAATAACAGCGTTTTAGTACTAATACTCTCTGAGCTAAGCCGCTGACAGACAGACGGACATGGCGAAACTATAAGGGTTTCTTTCTGACTAATCAATCTGCCTAGCCTTTTCCCAACTATGTTGGGGTCGGCTTCCAGTCTAACCGGATGCAGCTGAATACCAGTATTTTACATGGAGCGACTGCCTATCTGACCTCCACAACCCAGTAACTGGGTAACACGATACCCCTTGGTAAGACTGGCTGTCAGACTTTTGGGCTTCTGACGACCCGTAACGACTGTCAAAGATCCACGAATGATAGCCGGGACCAACGGCTTAACGTGCTTTCCGAGGCACGGAGGAGTCTCGGTATGTAAAGATGGTCACCCATCCACGGACCAACCCCGGCAAGCATAGCTTAACCTGACGGATCGACCCGTGCAGCTGTTATTACTTAGCCACGAGCTCCTCGAGGTTTCTTTCTGACTACGGAACCCTAAAAAAGAACACAATTAATTTGAATTTATCTGCCACATTAAATTTATACATGGAAATGATTTGGAGGCAATGAAACAGGCCATCATCATCTTCATCATCTTCCTGCCCTTGTCCCATGTTACTTGGGGTCGGCACAACACGTTTTCTTTTTCTATCATTCACTCCCTTCTCTTTCATATTATCATTCTTCAATCCATCCATCTTTGTTTTGGCCTTCCTCTCCATCCATCCACATTTATATTCATCACTCTCCTCGTCACATGCGTTTCCTCCCTCCTCATCACATGCCCATACCATGCCAAACGACGTCCTTTCAACTTTTCTGTCACCGGCGCCACTTTCAAACTTCCCCTTATATACTCATTTCTGACTTTATCCATTCTCGTCACTCACATCCATCTCAACATTCTCATCTCCGCTACATGCAATCTTTTTTCATCCGTCCTCTTCACGGCCCAGCATTCTGATCCATACAATACGACAGGCCTTATCACAGTCTTGTAGATTTTCCCTTTTAACTTAAGGGGCATCCGTTGATCGCAAGTTGTTCCTGTGAACTGTAGCCATTTCATCCATCCCGAGTTGATCTGGTGCGTTACGTCGCGGTCTACTTCACCATCCCCTTGGACAAGCGACCCTAAGCCAATAGTCACCAAAAAAGGTTTTTCCTACTAAATGAAATATTTCGATATGTGGGTGTACTATAGGAGTACACCTCTGCTAAACCCTTCGGGAAACAAGGCGTGTTATGTGTTGAAGTATTCTAAGAATCTCTTCCTTGTACTTTTTGACAAAAAACCATCAGTACCCCTTCAAATCTAAGTAAAAAGTTACAAGAAAAAAACTTCAGTCCCAAAACGTTTACTACCAAACTTAATCAAGACCGGTACGTAGATTGAAACACATCAAAATTAACTAGGCAGAAAATGTTACCCTTTCACTTACTCGGTGACATCGCAAGGGTTGGTATTTTATGTGTATGTCCGAACTTTTTGTTGTAATCTCCGAAAGTGCTCGGCTGATTTCGGTTTATTGGTAGTTTTTTATGGAAAATTGTTATGAATTTGGATTATATAAGGGATGTTCTAGGATCCTCCCTTATTGGATGGTTTTATGGTCGGTTTTGTTAGTGAAGTATTAGAAGTGTTTTTGTTGTTATTGAAGTGAAGGGGTCGTACCTACTCTTCTTACAAAACAGGAATAGGAATAGTAGGATTTGGTGCCGTAAATGTTTTAGGCTGTGTCGTGTTTCATCATTCTCCTGCCTTTAAACCAATTTATTTGTGTTCGGCGCAACATGTATTTTCTTTCCATAGTTCTCTATTTTTCTTATTATTTATTTATTACTAGCTTTTGCCCGCGGCTCCGCCCGCGTGGATGTCGGTTATCGCGTAAAAAAGTTGCCTATGTCCTTCTTCATATCCCAGGCTATATATCTGCCAAATTTCATGACGATCGGTTTAGCGGTTTAGGCGTGAAAACGTAACATACAGACAGACAGACAGACAGAGTTACTTTCACATTTTTAATATTAGTATGGATTTATTTATTTTATTATTTATGTATAAACAGTTAAATACATAGAGATACGACATAAATATAGTTTCAGTACAAAGGTACTGCTTATTTCTTAAGAAATTTCATCCAGCAGACCTGCGAAAGGAGAAATGAAAGAGAAATGTAGACAATAGTGTGTGAGAACATGAAGAGAATAATATGAATATGCGAAGTCTTAAACTAAAATATTAAATATAACATATACTTAAATACTTACTTACTTATTTTTTCTTTTTTTTTCTTTATTAGGTTGTTTTTTTAGGATAAGACCGCCCATTGTGACACCCTATATAACAGTTCTACATTTATATCTGTAAATTTTAAGAGTATTCTATCTATCTATCTATCTATATATTAGTCATCATCTCGGTAGTCACTCCCTTTCTAGCTATATCATCTTTCATATAGTCCATCCATCGTGTCTATGGTTTTGAGTATGAATGGGGATGGCTATAAGAGCCCTACTCTTATATCCATTCACATTCATATGAAAACTTTCCTCACGACAGACTGTGTCGTGTTTGCCGAACCCTTATGTAAATGTAAAGAATTTCCAGAAAAGCGGTACCTACCATTCTTATAACCTTCAGAAACCTAGCTAACTTTCAAAGAAAAGAAAAAAGAAAAGAAAGAAAGTAACTCGCACTAAGCGTTTTCAAACGTCTTTTATAATGCGCGCAGCAAAGGAGTGGAACTCTCTGCCTGCGTCTGTGTTTCCGAACGCATACAACCCTAATCTATTCAAAGTGAGAGTGAACAGGCTTCTTCTGGGTAAGCTCACTCCATCGTAGACTTTGTCTCTGTCATCCAGACCTAGACTAAAGTCAAGAGCAAACTCATAGTAGAATAAAAATAAATAAAAGAACATTTAAGTTGATTTTGGGAATCATAATTATTTAACGTTTAAACGTGGTCGCTCACAATGGGCCTTATTAGAAGGCTAAAAGTCACCTAAAGGGCAATGGAGAGGACTATGCTTAGAGTTTCCCTACGTGATCGAATCAGAAATGAAGAGATCCGCAGGAGAACCGAAGTAACCGACATATGTAGCTCGAAGAATTGTCAAACTTAGTGGCAATGGGCAGGGCACATTGCGCGCAGAACGGATGGCCGTTGAGGCCGAAAGGTTCTGGAGTGGCGACCACGTACTGGAAGACGTAGCGTTGGAAGCCCTCTCACAAGGTGGACCGATAACCTTATGAAAGCCGCAGGAATCCGCTGGATGCGGGAAGCACCGAACCGGTCGAAGTGGCGGTGCTTGGGGGAGGCCTATGTCCAGCAGTGGACGTCTTTCGGCTGAAATGATGATGATGATGAATCATTTATTTGCAATAAATATTGTTCCGGTGTTGGTATTGAAATCAGTAATTAAGTTCCTAATACATAGTCAGACATTTGCCATGCAAAGTTACAAAACATTACAATGTATTTAATGCTAAAGTATTATGTCCAATGACATGCTTTAAATGCTAGTTTCTATTATTTATTCATTTTTCAATACATTCAATATTAACTGTCGTGACATTAATTTAAAACAGATTTTTTATTTTTTATAAATTCATTTATCGAGACAAATCGTTTTTCCAGCAGCCATAATTTTAACTATATGAAATTATAAGGTAACTCTTTAAAGTTCTTGGGTATTTTGTTATAATCCTTCTTAGGTTCGAAACACACTTATGCATCTATACATCTGTCTATACAAATAAATAAAATTGAAGTGTCTGTTTGTAATGTCAAAATAACAGCTTTTTACTAAATGCATATGAAACTTACTAACAAAAATAACAATTTTTTAAATTTGTCTGTCTGTTTGTTCCGGTTAATCTCCGAAACGGCTGGACCGATTTTGACGAGACTTGTACTGACTGCAGATAGATGATGATATAAGGAGTAACTTAGGCTTACTTTTATTTATGAAAAATTCACACGGGCGAAGTCGCGGACAGCAGCTATTTAGTTAAAAGATCTGACTGAGGACTGCGATTATTGGCGTCAGCCATTTCACAAAAAAAAAAAATATATATATGTCAGCCTATGCCAGCCTAAAATAGATCCCATTATAATGGTTTGGCCTTGCACGATGCAAGGCCAAACCATTATACTCCTTACTGATCTAAAAACAGTCAAACTCACGACTTTCATCCACTACCTTCCCGTTAGTTCAAACACGCTGTAACTCAGCTCGCTCCTTACAGGGAGAGGTCGTGACGTTTCTATACGTTTCTATTTTATGTACGTACAGTCACGAACATAAATATATTACTATGAACAGCTCGGCAATAATATCTGATTGCATGATTCATCCATTAATATGTATATAATTATTATGAAAGCAAATATACATGAATGTTTCGAGTTTTCTTCTATATCGCACTCAGTGCCGCTCATATTCCAAAAATATGTGACATCCCATTGGAAGCATAAATATCTGACAGTCACGTTTGAAAGCAGTAATGTCAATAATAAGTTTTTTCATTTTGAAAACTTAGTGGATATCCACTATTCTGCCAGTATCAATTACCCAACATAAAGTACATGAGTATTAATTTTAAAATATACTGTTAGGTTTTTATGCTGCCAAAGTGATGTCAGATATTTTCGATCACAGCTAGGTACCACATTCTTCTGAATGTCACTGAGTTGGCAGATATTTATGACGCAAGACATGTCCGTTAATATTGCATTGCCACATATTTTTGAAGCCGATGCAGCATCATATATTTCGCTTGTCTCGCCAGATACTTTTGGTGTTCCTTCGATGTCACATATTAGTGCTGCCACTTGTATTTGCCTTCCATAATAATGTCTGAATCATGCAATCAGATATTATTGCCGAGCTGTTCATAGTAATATATTTACGCTTGTGAATGTACGTATGTGTATAGTGTAGGTAGGTATGTATCAGACGCCGCTATGCGCAACGCCATGAGACGTATGACGAACGTGGTTTTAAGGGGTGTCACGTGATAGAATATGTGAAATTTTGTGATCTTCGGCAGTACTGTTTATTTTATTTTGTTACCTATTTATGTACGGTGGCTAGCTCATCAAGTTACATTACATTACAAAATTTCAATGTATCGCCGTAATGTTTTGATTACGTAAAAAAAGAAAAAATACTTGTCCAATATTTTTTAATAATCTACACGACGGACAAAACAATTTTTTTTTATTCGTCATCCCTATTATCTTTTTGTATGCACGTTTTTCTGTGATAAATAAACCTATTTTTCTTTATTTCTTTCTTTCTAACTTATATGTAAGAAGACCCTGGTAAAAACCGATATAAATACCACCAGGCAGAAGCGAAACGTACGCACTTGGCCGGTTTTTGTACTTCTTCTTCGTCTTTTCGGTTATGTCAAGAGTTTTTATGCCGCCCATGGGCCTTGCTTGGACTTGGCTTCACATGCCGTCGAGAAATATCTCGCAGGCATGCTCACGTTAGTTCGTCTTCCGGTAAGCACCAGGCCCACGTATACAAACTATTGTTAACATTTTAAAAGAGTAAGTATGGAGTTTCTTGCCCATTCTTCTCCATACATAACTACATTTTGGAAGGCGCAACTAGAATCAATTAACTATTCATGTAATTTTTGACGTTCAAAAGTGCATCTTCGTGCCTATTTGAAATAAATGATTTGACTTTGACTTTGCCCGGGTCGACGGCGCGTTGTGTTCCACGCGCGCCTCAAAGAGATGTCAGCACGAACTGACGGGGTCCGCTAGGACCGGTGCCTGCCAGGGTTGCGGGTTTGTCCGAAAGGGATACCGTGTCCCTGGCACACAGGCAACTGAAGGAACACGGGTGGGTTTTAGTCAGTAAAAGTCTGACACGCCCTTCCGCTCCGCCCAGAGCGGGAGAAGTTATTTGATAATTTCCCACCCAGAAAAAAGGCATGCTCCCGTTCCTCAGGTTTCCAAAAAAAAAAGGTTCGTAAAAATCCGATTTTTATAATAAATATCAAAAATACGATTTTTTAATATATATCGGATATAATATCCAGGTCAAGAAAAAGAAGCAAATTCATTCTGTAAGGGGATTAAATACTTAAATTTGTGAAAGGAATTTGTAAAATAATATGTGTCAAATTACCACATATTTTATTTTAAAAAAGTAACTAAAGAATTAGTGTTTATTTGAGAAAGAATTTTTTAATGAACACTTATAAAAACAAGTACCTATTATTATAATAATCTTCATTTGTTTGTGAGATAAATCAACTAATTTTAATAATAATTTGTAATCATAAAAAGTAAATTATTCTGAGTTGTAGTTTTTCGCTACGTGTTGCCAGGGTAAACATTAATCTCCAAAAAATTTAGTTCAGAAGACAGGAAAAAATCAATTGATATATATCGTGTTAAATATCTTTATATCCGCTGATATATATCGGCGAACTCTGATTATAAACCTTTGCTGCTCCACCAGGGCAACAGGTTCACAGCTTCGCTTCCTTTTTTCTGTTTTCCGGTCTACTGCTATTTTGGGCCGATCCTTTAAATATCTAATTGTAATAAATAAACTTTCACCCCTCGTGCCAGCCCTATGCTCTACCGCCAGTAGCCGTTGAGTGGGTGGGCGCCCTAAAAGCGCCGCTAATGCATCTCACGCGACCGTTCACGTTGTCCTTTATAACTTGCCTAGCTAGTGGCTACTTGCGCTAGTAGCTATAATTATTATTAATGTTTAGTAGTAGATAGTAAGTGTGACTGAGGAAATTTGAAGAGATATAGGTACATAAAAGATCTTTGGGTATTATTAGTAGTGGAAAAGTTCATAATTTTATTTGCGGTTAACTATAATCATAACATACATCTCATCTGACCATTGTGTGTTCAGCGATGATGCGGTCGACGCTTTTCTCTATCTAACTAAAGTATGTAGGTAGTGGAGTAAGGAAATTGTCATGTCAATCATTTATTCACACTGTAACCTGTAACATATCTTGTACTATTATTTATCATAAAGCTAATTTGAGTTAATAACTTAGAAGGTAATACGTAGAAAAAAAAAGTCGTACAGAATATTTTTATTATCTCCAATGTTTCCGGTGCGTTTACACCGCCATAGAACTCGGCTAAATACTTGCTCGAGTAGCTTGCTTCATGTCTGCAGCTGCCGAAAAATGAACATTATTTCTGTTTATTTAACTTTTTATTAAAACAGGTACAGGAAATAAACGCAAATCTTACGTCCAAAATACACAAAATTCGTGTTTATTACCTGTACCTCCTTTCACACCAATAAATTAAATTCGACTGTCATAAAATAATTTTAAACCTTTGAGAAGTGCACTCAATATTCTCTATTAAAACTTTAAGGAACCACAGACAATGACACACACAATACAATCTCCGCAAAACTATAAAGATTTTATCTGAATTCGCTACCGTGTACAGAAATAAAAATCCCGGAATATTCTTACCGTAAGCTTTTACAGTTTGATATAAAATAAAATAAAACTCCGACCTCTAATTAGGCAGTTACCGACTCTTTGATACAAATTCTGTAGTCGTTATATAAATAAAAAGGTTTTTTTTTTTTCGCTTTGTATCTTCGGTTATCTTTAGGGACGGGTCTAAGATGTTGAGGGAACATGGCCGTATAAATTTGAGGTTTTAGATGATTGGGAATGTGTTTGTATTAGAGTTATTTTGGTATTCAAGAGTGTTGTCAATCCATCACTATTTTTTAACAGCAATTCGACTTATCGTAATGTTACTATGCAATTGGTGTGTGTAATGAAAACTGCAAAATCTTCTTCTTCTTCAAGTCATAAAAACCTATCTTTTGATTTGCTGAGTGGTAATTGTTAAAGGACTATAAATATCAATCCGCCTAGCCTTTTCCCAACTATGTATGTTGGGGTCGGCTTTCAGTCTAACCGGAGGCAGCTGAATAGTAGTATATTTTCAATGGAGCGACTGCCTTTCTGACCTCCACAACCCAGTAACTGGGTAATAAAAACTATACCCCTTGGTAAGACTGGTTGTCACACTCGGTCTTCTGACGACCCGTAACGACTGTCAATGGTCCATGAATGACAGCCGGGACTAACGGTTTAACGTGCTTTCCGAGACACGGAGGAGTGGTATGTAAAGATGGTCACCCATCCACGGACCAACCCCGGCAAGCGTAGATTAACCTGGTGAATCGATCGCTGCAGCTGTTATTACTTAGCCACGAGCTCCTCATTATTTTTAAAGGACTAAAGGCATTTCAATGGGGTCTCCCAAATTGCAATTCCTAGATGTGTTTATAAAGCTATATAGTAGCCTATATTCAGCTTATAATGTTCCCACTGCTGGGACCTCTTCTCTTAGAGAGGGAGTGGGCTGTATGTAATCTGCCACGTGGGCCCAGTGCGGGTTGGTAGATGTCACATGTCTTCGAATTTTTAGTTCTAGGACATGCCGGTTTCCACACGATATTTTTCTTCACCACCGTTTTGAGAGCAGTGGTGATAAGATTTGTTACACAAAGTAAAGTGCCTGCTTGGGTTCGAACTCAGGACTTACACCACGTCGGTCGGAGCCACTGGGCCACCACTGCTCTAACTGGGCCGCCACTGCTCTAACTGGGCCTCCACTGCTCTAAAGTTATATTAAACTAAAATATGAATGGCATAATAATTTGGAAATGAGAATGGATTTTGACACAGAGGCTGATGTAATTCTTTCTTAAGTGTCTGTATTTGAGATATGTATTCTCTAACAGAATCACACTAGTGCCCTTGCTTTCAAATGATATAAAACACTAATTATTACTTCGCATTGTTTCACAAAAGCGTATTAACGGATTAATTTTTAATGTCCATCCTTACGACTTCCCACCGCATGTACAATCTCGCGCTATAAAAAATGTTATTATAAAAACTCGCCAAAAAGTATAATAATTGTTGCATTTTTGTAATAAAAATAAAATTGGGAATTTTAATCTTATGCAGTTCCGTAACAGAATTGCTTTGCAGATAAAACGCGGCTCGGTCTACTGCGGAATGTTCTGGTTAATAAAATAAATAAGATACGAGTATTCTTTAATATTACACATTTTCTTTTGTCGCCAGGCTGAGTCAGTTTTTTGAGCGTGAATCGTGAAAGAAATGATGTAGTAGGATTTATGGTTTTGTGATGTGCCATCCAGCTGTTTGTTGGGTGTTTCAAGATGCGTCTAAAGACTGATTATGAACTGAAACCATTTATTACAATTAAACCAGTTTAGGCACTTTTGAATTGTCAAGGAGTACGTCAGTCAGATAAATTAAACTAGAAAAAAATACTTTCAGGTAACTTGCACTTTTTAGTACTTTCTAAGTAGTTGTTAGCTGTCGACAAAATAGAGACTGTCTAAACAACTGCCCGTACAACCAGATTTACTAAACCTGCGCCATTTACATAACTTACAGGATCCGAAAATATTTATTTTATTAGTCGCAATTAAAACCAGCTTATTGAATCGTACACTCGCGGCAATGTTAATTGGTCGTTATCGCTCACGCCATCTTGGATTTTTTCAAAATTCGAAGAGTATTCTTTGTTTTTTCTCGTAAATCTAGTTGTTTATTAGGGTCGATTGACATTGTGTTGATAACATCTTTGGCCGACATTACGGTTGCGATTTTTTTTTGTAACTGGTTATTTACGATATCTAAGGGGCACGGGCGTAAGTCCGGGATAGTAAGGCGCCTGTTGGGTTTATCGCATCGGTTAGAAGATGTATCCGGAACCCGAACTAAAGCTGGATCTTCATTTTTTTGATAGCCTACGTTGTTTTCCACTATTAGGCAAAGGCTTGCCCTTTGGCTCTTCAAACTCCTCTATTTTTCGTGATTTCTGGCCACGTATGCCCCGCATACATGGTTTTCATATAGTAGATGAAATTTAATGGTCTTACATCTCCTTATTGTTAAGTTACGTAAATGATTATTTCTTTTACCGAATAGTTTGCTTATGACAATAATAAAAATTGACCAACTAACTACTTTTTTACTCTCTACTGAGCATAGCTTGTACTGGAGCAAGCATACTCGCCCATTCAAACACTCATAGTAATGCCACAGTGTAACTCCATGCAGTCGGTCAACAGAGGCGTTGATGTATGTAGGCAGAGTAATCGGACTAGAATTATGAGGCTCTCGCTTAGCCACTGTTCTTCTAGTATGGCCGTAGTCTGCTTTACATCTGTACTTTAAGGATAATTAATAATAATAATAATAACCCCACCGCCGTATCTCTACGTTGACGTCGTGGTGGGGCTTGCGCGTTCCGAACTCTAGGTCTGTGCCGGTAGAGTTTACTTTGCCGGAACATGTCTAGGGTGAGGAGCCAGACCAAGAGAGATACAGAAACCCGCAGGGCAGCATGTGGCGAGCTGTTGGGCAGTTGCGACCCCACGGACCCTATCTCCCGGGAGAAGTCATGTTCCTCATCTCTGGCTTGCCTTTATTGGCCGGCTGGAGTGAACACTGACGAGGAACTGAGCTCCCACCTCATTCTTGCCTTTATTGGCCGGCTTGAGTGGAGATTCGCAAGAGCAAACGTGCTCGGAGGAAGGAAGTATTCCAGTAAGTGCTTGTAGGGATCTTGACCATCTTCCGGGCTCTGCGATTGTTCTGAGAGCCTTGGAATACCTCTCCACTCCTCGAGCACCTCAGGACATGTTGCCCCCTTGTTGCTACGTCACTATGTGCTAGCGACCGTTTTCGGGGGCCCATTATTGAGTGTGCAAGTCACCCCCTGCCATTTTATCCGTGTATAATAAAACATTGATCAGGCAGGGGCCATAGTCCTTCCATAGTTTTTGGTAGCCAGTCCATTTTAACCACCCAAACCCATAGTCCAATATCTTTGTTTTCCATATCCTGCAATAGTCCTACACCAACCGGGGGTTGTCCTTGGGTGCACTTCATAGTGCGTACAGGGATAATCGTCGGTTGGTGCCTCATTTAATTAAAAAGCTTCTAACGGGCCTCTGCGAGTTGGCTTCGGCCCCTCGTACGCCTTCCAAAGGTCCGGGACCCCAGGGTCCCGAGATATGTAGACATAAATAAAAATAATAATAATATCTCTTTATTTCTCCTCATAAAACAAGACCTAGTATACAAATAAATAAAGTGTAAGTGTCTGTATTGTCATACTAACAGCGTTTTACCAGAAAAAAAAAATTATACCGTTTTAAAAATTTATTTCCACCTACACAAATATAAATTTTATAACTGTAGCACTAATGATAAAGTCATACATTACTCAAATTGAACTGCGTCCCTTTAAAGTTATTTTTCATATTTGTTTATATCTACATCTACACTAATATTATAAAGAGGAAAGATTTGTACCTATTTTTGTATGTTTGTAATGAATAGGCTCAAAAAGTACTGGGCCGATTTAAAAAATTCTTTCACCAATAGAATGCTACATTCTTCCAATTTGACATAGGCTACATTTCATTTTGAAAAAAATTAGGGATCCTTGGTAAAATTTGAACAATGTAACCGAAGGTGTAGAAAAATGAGTCTTAAAATGTCTTTCGTCGAATGCGCTGCCGAAACTATTAGCGATAGAACAAAATAATGTACGACAATATTGAAGAACATCATAATGTCTACAAAAAACTACTACTACTACTACAAAAAACTCTACCCCGTGCGAAGCCGGGACGGACTGCTAGTCTAATATATTTGGAAACTAAGTTGCGAACGCAGATTAGTTGTATTCGTTTTTAATCCTTTGCCTTTCCATCAACAGGAAAAAGACATCCACACAGAACAACGCGACATGGACCTAGCGAGGCAGGCGAGCGACTGTCTGTCAGTAGCACTCGACTCCGTGCTGTGTTCCACACGCTTCTACGAAGACCACCAGGACATGAGCACCGACGAGGTGGAACTACTCACCGCTCTACGGAATAGAGCACACACGCTCATCAGGTGAGAGGGAGACAGATGATAGTATTTAGTACTCGTGATATAGAGGGATAGGTGATAGTATATATACAGCTTCTACGAAAACCACCACGATATGAGCGCCGACGAGGTGGAACTACTTACCGCTCTACGGAATAGAGCATACACGCTCATCAGTTGAGAGGGAGTCAGATGATAGTATCTAGTACTCGTGATATAGGGGGATAGGTGATAGTGTACCTACAGCTTCTACGAAAACCACCAGGATATGAGTACCGACGAGGTGGAACTACTCACCGCTCTACGGAATAGAGCACACACGCTAATCAGGTGAGAGGGAGACAGATGACAGTGCACCTCTCATTTAACGAGATAGATAGTGGTGCCGATTTCCTTGTTCACACACTAAACTAAATGTATGTTCAGTGCATCTTTTTCTTTCTATTTCATTAAGAAAAGGACAGAAGATAAATTTTAGTTTAGTCCTGTCAAATTAATCAGCGCCTGTCACTACTCCATACAAGTTTAGACGTGATTAAAAACTTGCCGACTAAAATTACGTCAATTTACGTCAACCGCTGATTAATTTGACAGGACTAAACAAAAATTTATCTTTTGTCATTTTCTTAATGAAATAGAAAGAAAAAGATGCACTGAACTTAAATTTTGTGTAGTTTGTGAACAAGAGAATCGGCACCAGTATTTTATGCAGTACGTCCTTTAAACGCCGAGATCTCTTGTATACTTCAGTTTTTTAGTGTCGGTTTGTGTCGTGGTATCCAAGTAACTGTAGCTTCACATCAGAAGTCTTTCTGGAATGTGAGATAGGTTTTGATCAAAAACAATGTGATATCAAGTTAAGAACGAACTTTCACTGATTCGAGCTTCAGTTAGTAAAGAAATTATATTTGTAGTAAAAAAATCCAGAATGTACAGAAAACTGCCCTCTTAAAGCCATCATATTAAACCATGAAAAACCTCAAATTCTTCTTGATAGGTGGTTGATGGTTCACTAGCATGTTTCATAAATTCTTTTTATTTTACAACACTATAAAAACAAAAACAAAAAATACAACATTTTCCCTGCATTTCCCATCACAAACACTCCAACTAGTTTATGCTTTCACATCAAAAATAATAAAAAACGTACCCACTCCGTAGTGCCCTCCACCAAATTACAGGGGAGGCGGGAACGCATTAGACAAATTAGATTATGCTCTAGTAAATGGATAGAGCGATCTTGAACTGTGTTCGTATGTTATAGAATGGTGATGTGTTATTTTAATGACGTTTTAGAAGGTTCAGCGAGTATGTTTTAAATTAAAAAATAAGCAAGAAATTGTGGAAGCAGTTATTTAATAATATAATTTACGTCACACCTGGCCATAATGTGAGTTTTACCGCACGCTACGCGTACAGTAAAACTCGCATTGTGGCCAGGTGAAGACGTAAAATTGTGTACTCACCACGGGCAGTAAAAAAGAAAGCCCTCTATTGCATGTTTACAACCCTCGCCTGCGGCTCGGGTCACAAATACCTGCGATTTCGGGCTTTCTTTCTTTTACAGCCCTTGGTAAGTAATGGACTATTATTTATTCAACAGACAACTAGATTCAATTACAATTCTAGATGTTAGTAACAGTTTAACTTATTTGCTATGTTAGTACTTAAATTCTATGACCGACAGGGTGGTTTTTATAAGGTGCCTCGTTATGGGGCTTTCATCAGGGCCATCAGCAATAGCTTTCGGGAGGCAGTTGCTACTGCCACGCAATCCTGTGAGAAGAGATGCATTCTTTTCCGCACTACAACTGAGAAGCTATCTACTCTGACTCGAGCAAACATTGCAAATGCACTGCAATAACGTGGCATTCGCAACAGCGACTTAAAAGCGTTGTTGTATTGAATACGCAACGCATTGGCGGTACGTTTACTGCTGATCCATAGAGCACTCGAGTACACGGATGTGCAGTTTGCTTTAAAAAGCGTGATTTTGACCGCATCTGTACATCGCGCGAACTATACATGCCTAGAATATTCGCCCGCACCATCAATCAAATCAAATCAAACTTTATTTGTGAACATAGGTACATAAAAGGTCTTAAAATATACATTTTAGCGTGATCTCTATGTTCTACCAATGCAATTTTATTGTACAAATAGTTTGTTATATCGACGCTTGAAAGGCAATATTGACCAAACGACATTTTGGCAACTTAACACTTAAAGTATTTTTTTCCGGAAAAAAAGAAAACTTTAAAATGGAGTATTTTATATTTTTACCTCCTTACTAATAAACGTTGTATAGCGTCTGTATAGTTACACACCGATTTCTCTCTTTCACTCGTCAGTAATTTGACTTTCGAAAGAAGAAGACAAAGCGTTGTGTAACTATACAGACGCTATACAACGTTTATTAGTAAGGAGGTTAGTGTATCCTCTAGTAGAATATACAATAAAAAAAGCATTTTAAAGGTATTTTTTTTTTTTGAATAAATATCTTTAAAATGCTCTAGTGTAAAGTTTCCAATCTGTCTATATCCTAACCCAATTGAAATGAAATGAAATCGTTTATTCTGTAAATAGGATATCGTAATCACTTTTACACGTCATATATATTTAAAAAAAAATAAGCTAGATGGAGTCGACTTTCCTATCTGACTACCCCTGAGAAGAAATGGCGAAACAAACTCAGGGGTCGAAATCTCTTTTAAAGTCCAGACATAATCTTGGTTAGACCATGTGAGGGCCATGTAGATCCGTGTCTGAAAAGGTCTCTGAAATTCCATATTTGTGTTACGATACCATCCATATGTATGTCTGTAATTAATTTATAATCTTCATCATCACCTTCTTAATTTAAAAAGCTACATTGAAATTACCACGTTTTAGAACTGCAATGCTTCTACCAAGCCACCTGTCACAAAACATTTGCCCAAACATTTTCACCCAACATTCACTGCCTGTCCAAAGTAATTCACAAAAAGCTTCAATAGGTTAAAAAGCCGACGCGTCACAGTAAGAACAATAAACCTACACTGACGTACTCTCTTGAATGTTGACGTCAACAGAAACCGGGGTGCGTTTGTTGTATGTTTAAATTAATTGCTATGACTTTTGAATTGGCTATAGTTGATTTTGGTGCATTTTATAGTCGTTCAGAAGTTATTTTTCACAACTTTCAAAATATTTGTTGGAAATGGCTAGTCTGTCATTGAAATGTATCTAACAACGCAACTGTAATTCCTATGTTATGGCAGATGTATATTGATAGGCATTGGTGCTGATTCCCTTGTTCACAAACTAAACTAAATTTAAGTTCAGTGCATCTTTTTCTTTCTATTTCATTAAGAAAAGGACAGAAGATAAATTTTAGTTTAGTCCTGTCAAATTAACCAGCGCGTGACGTAAATTGACGTAATTTTAGTAGGCAAGTTTTTAATCACGTCTAAACTTGTATGGAGTAGTGACATGCGCTGATTAATTTGACAGGACTAAGCTAAAAAATTTCTTCTGTCCTTTTCTTAATGAAATAGAAAGAAAAAGATGCACTGAACTTAAATTTAGTTTAGTTTGTGAATAAGGGAATCGGCACCATTGTTCACCACCTACAATTCCGTCTAATAGTTTGCCATACTATTTCCGTTTGTAAGCGTTCTGCGGTGTGTGCAAAGATAGAACTGCTTACTTGTAGCAGAATCCCTTTTATAGTTTCTCAGCATAGTTTTGCTCAGATTATAATGGGCTGATGCATCGCTACTGGATAACTGGACTGGAGTTCGCCGTTGTTCAATTGGTTACTTAAGAACGTCGTGCAGGAACGTTGACTTCATTCAAGTTGTTCACTTCTTCTCTCCTAGATGCGTTATATACAACGTGGAGATAATACCACAATAAATGAAAACACTGGCAATACTAATGTATAAGAGTATTTTGGAATTATCAAATAAATCCTAACATCGAAATTAAAAAAAGTGATTTATTTAAAACAAACTAAATAGTAGTGATGGGCCGACTACGGATATTGCCAATAGAGATGAAGAATAAAAAAAAAAATTGTCGTTCATGTAGATTATTAAAAAATGTTGGACACATATTTTTCTTTTTTTACGTAATCAAAATATTACGGCGATACATTGAGTTCAAATGTGGCATGACGTCACTGCTCGCTAGATTTTATACGTAGCTGTGACCTAACGAGCCCGCACTCCCCAAGTTTAATGTGTTTTATCTAAGTCATTTTTTATTAATATGATAAAGCAAATAATACGTTTCTAATATTTTTTATTATCTGATTGACGGACTAAACAGATTTTCTTTTTTTTTACCCAGGAAACATCCCCATTCTTGACTACAGTGACTAAACTATTGGATATATTTGATTGAATTTTCGCACGCAGGCTGGGACCGGTTTATCAGATGTAGGTATATTGTTGTATTGTCTTCTCTAGGGCATGCAATATCGGAAGGCTCTCAATTCCGGAACTGAGTTCCAATACTGGAGATCTGATTCCGGAATTCCGGTAACTTTTAGAGTTTGTTTCAAATCAAACAAGATTTATACTTTATATCAGTCTTTTAATCATTTTTAGTACCTATTAAATTAAATGTCTTTCTCCCTTATCACTCTAATTAAACATTTTGAACCGTAAAACCAACAAGGCTTATTTATCACACAATAGAAGTCTTTTAATCATTTTTTGTAACAAATTAAACATCTTTCTCCCTTATTACTCTAATTAAACATTGGCCGTCTAGCGGCTTGTGGAAAGTTCCACAGACTAGTTTGGTTGCGTTTAGATAAAATAATAATCAAAATATCAAAACATTATGAATATCGGAATTCCGATATTACTCCTCTCAGTTCCGGAATTGAAATATCAGAAAAATTGTTACGGAATTCCGGAATTACGAAATTCCGGAATGCATGCCCTAGTCTTCTCCACCTTGTATAACACAAAAAATAAAATCCCGAGTGATGAAAAATTACTTAATTCATCTATACTTTAATTAAACACTACGTTATTTAATACACTTGACCTGTCTACATCACAACAGAACAGTGCAGTGCCTACCAACAATAGCGCATGGCACTCCATTGTGTCCATATGTGCCGCGAATTCACTTGCTTTCTCCGTATTAAGTATGGCGGCATAGACTAGGGAATGTGGTTGAGAATTTACAGATGGGGATGTTGGTTTTTTATACATACTTCTTTGGTATTTTGTTGGAGATGTCTAAACAATGTTCTTCTTGTTCTTTGTGTCAAAAATTTAAAAGTTATAAAAAAGTCAAAAGTTTATCGAGCAAAATTAAAACTTTTGTTTCAAACTATATCTATGTTAAGATCTTTTTGGCTTACCTTTACTGACATTCTACTCTTGATAGTCATGCTCTTTCATAGTGCATCCGTTTTGTAACGGGAATCTGTTGTGTTGATTAGTTTTTAACTTTATTTTGTTTATTTATTAATGGCACTCCAACTACTTATTCACTAATACATTTTTTGTGGTAGGTGCTGTAACAATTAAACCTAAAAGCTGGAGTGAATTTTTCACTTACAGATGTGCACAGTACTTACATATTTCAAATTGTATGGTATTACATAGAGTACATATAGCCTAAATGAAACTAAACTACATGAAAACAAAATAGGAAAGGTATGAAAATAAAAAATAAATAACTAAATCTATTTTATTGCATTAAAGAATAACATATTCAATGACGAATAATAATTAAGTAAGTATGTTTAATTTTAATAAATAAGATGAAATTATAGTGGTAACATAATCAGTTTACGCTTATGAAACTCAAAGGAAGACAGCAGCTGGTCCATACAGAAACTACCACAGATCATATCAGATCACCGACATAATTAAATTAAATTAAAATTACCGCCACGTGCACTCTGTCACGTCACCCTACTCTGTGGCGCAAGGGTGCGACATCGATACTCGGTAGATTACCGATTCAATCGGATACCGGCGGCACATTGATCGTGTTCGTTCAGGTTGCAGTAGAAGTAAATGCTGTTGTAATTTGGTGGAGATTCGGTCGAAAGATTGAGACTTGCAGTAGATACCTACCTGTGGTTGAATTTTATAGGAGCTGTCGGACTTAAAAAAAAAAGTAAAGTTGCTTGTATTTGTACACTACCAACGGGAAGACATCAGCTGGCCTAAAGAGAAATAACCAAAAATGATATCAGGCTGTCAGATCACCAAAATAATCAAATTAAACTTAAATTACTGCCACGTGCATTCTGTCACCGCACCCTACTCTGTGGCGCAAGGGTGCGACATCGATACTCGGTAGATTACAAACGATTATCGATTCCATCGGATATATTGATTGTGTTAAATCAGGATGCATTAGAATTAATGCGGTTGTAACTTGATGAAGATGTTGTCGAAGGATTTACCTACACTTTCAGTAACTATAGTTGAATTTTATTGGTATTGTCCGTCTTTCCAAAAAAATCTTAATGTTGCTGTATTTATATTACCAACGGGAAGTCATCATTTGGCCTTCAACAACCACAGATTAAATTATATTATCAGATCAACAAAATATTACAATTTAATTAAACTAAAATGACCGCCACGTGCACTCTGCCACGGCAGTCTACTCTGTGGCGCTAGGGTGCGACATCGATACTCGGTAGATTACAGACCATTATTGATTCAATCGGATACCGGCACTGTTAGGGTTGTAAGATGTAATAAATTAGCGGGGTATGTTGCCATATGTGAGGATTGATAACGTTTGGTTGGTGTATTGTTATCTTGTTGTGTGTTCTTTGGGATTAACTGTCTTTGTCAGTTAGGTGTATCAGGTTGGGTTTGAGGTCTATTAAAAGCAAATCAAAAAGACTTGCAAAAAGTATTTCTATTCATGTTTTCTCTGACGTTACTCTACATGGAGAAGATATTTAGTAACTTGACTTTAAAAAAATTGTGGGTATGTACATATTGTAGATGTAAGATTTGGACGATCATAGGAATAATCCTAGCATGGAGGAACGAAAAAAAAAAAGTTACTCTTTTGCCGTAGCACAAAATGTCAATTTTTTTGTGTATCTCACATCATACGTACTCTTAATTTATTTAACATAATTTAAAAAGCTAAGGGTCTTATAATAATAATAATAATAAAACATAACTCTTCCTTGGCAGTTGGGTAGATATGTATAAATATATTAAAAAGGAGGAGAAATTATCGTAGAGCATCAGAGTCCTCATCACTGTCAACAAGAAAAGTGCCCAAAAGGCTGGCAGCATTACTTCGTTGTATGGCAATACTGATTCTTTGGCCTTAAAGGTCACGTGAAGAGTCGACCAACCGTTTGGTGATGTCTAGAAAAACTAAGTGGGCACTTGAACCCCATGGCTCTAGTGTATCAACCACAAATGGTTCGAACATATAAGTCCCGATAAGGTTGAAGAAATGTTTTAAAGATTCATCTGGATGGCCATAATGCACGTTTACTTTACAACAATAAAGATTAGGAATTGAAAAAATACGACTGAACTGCTACTGCTGCTACAGAATGAATGAAGCGTTAGTTATCAAAACAGCTTAAAATAACACGAAATTTACACGATTTATAACTCAAGAACGCCTGGACCGATTTTTATGATCTTGGATTTTTTGGATTGTCTCCGCCCCGAATAGCAGAATAACTATTAAATAATTCGAAATATTCATGAAAAAAATATACTTATGTAGAAAATTCAATTTCTCATACATTTTGTACTCTCTAGAACTCTTATCTCGAGAACGGATTGGGGAACAAGAAATTTCACGCTGGGCAGAAGCTCGTTGGTAATACAATGAGCCGTACTTACGGGATATGCATATGTTGTCCTTGAACAACATGAAACATATTGATATTATTTTTGTCTAGCAATCTAGTTATGTATGTAGACTCACATTGTTTTACCTAATATAACAAACCCCCCTTTTACCATCGGGCTAAAGTAACTTACTTCAAAGGTACACTACCCCTAAACACCAATTTACCCTATACTTACACCTACCATTGCCAGCCCTAAATAAAAGGGTTTCCTCGTTCAGTCAAAGGGCTACTCGTTACGAGTATCGAGAACCATTGTAAGTGAACAGAATCGAATTAAACTCTTCAGAGCACTCGATAACGTTGTTATGTTCTTCATTGGAATGCTGAGATTTTGATTTGATGGTGATGGTGCCTTTTCGATTTTTAATGGATCGGTTGTTAGGGCGAAATTGGTACGCTTTTGGTATATTGATTTGTGTTTAGCTAAATTAGCCTATAAATAAAATAAAATAAAATAATAAAGCCTTTTATTTCCAGTAAATTTACGTTTCTTAAAATCTATGTATGTGTTAGTTTTGTTTAGTTTATTCTATGTTACTATATTTATCTCTTACGTAATATAATTTTGTGTATCATATGTATTATAATCGTAGTATTTATAGTTACTTTAATTTATATTTAATCTACCGGAACCCCATAATGGGTGAAGGCCTCCTCCAGTGATGCCCATTTGACTGTCTTCAGCTACTTGTCTCCAGTTTGGACCAGCTATTGCTTTAATATCGTCTTCCCATCTTGTAATAGGTCTACCTCTTGTTCTTTTGCCTAGTGGGCCGTTCCAGAATGTTACTTTTTTTGGTCCATCTATGATCTGTTAGCCGTGCAACATGTCCTGCCCACTAGGCAAAAAAAATTGCCTATAACGTCCAGCAATTATGTCAGCAATGCCGAAATAATAATTATTATGTATCTCAGCCTGTAGGAACATATTATGTAGGTACTAAAGGTTTTAAGTCCTGTGACTACCTTTTTTTTATTTCCTTCCCAGAACTCAATTTTGTTAGTATAAAAACAATAGAATTATAAATAACTCTTTATTTATACTTATAAAATTAAAGCAAAACGAAAGAAAATAATACTTTCTTAAAACAAAATGTATTATTTTCTTTCGTTTTCGCTCATTCCTAAAAGTACGGGATTTGTAGCGGAAAGTGTCGATATAATAATGTTCCCCTTGTTAGGACACAGGCCTCGTCTCTTCGAGAGGAAGTGGGCTGTACTACAGTACAGCCAACCTGCATTGGGTCCGCGTGGTACACCACGCTGGCCCAGAGCAGGTTGGTATTATGTCACATGTCTTCGAATTTTTGGTTCTAGGACACGCCGGTTTCCTCACGATGTTTTTCTTCCCCGTTTTTAGAGCAGTAAGTAGTGATGCAATTATAAAGTAAAGCGTCTGTCTGGGTTCGAACCCACGACCTGCAACTCGTAAGTCGGGGCCGTTACCACTGGGCCACCACTGCTCACTTTTCGTGTTTAAATATTATGAACTAGCTTTTGCCCGAGGCTCCGCCCGCGTGGATGTCGGTTATCGCGTAAAAAAGTAGAAAGTAGTGTCCTTGTCCATATCCCAGGCTATGTCTCTGCCAAATTAATTTCATGACGATCGGTTCATCAGTTTAGGCGTGAAAACGTAACAGATAGACAGAGTTTTTTAATGATACTATTCCAATTTAATTGTTTTTTTTTTTTTTTTCTTACTAATAAGCGCCTTCATCCTCTCTCCTATTAAAAACATACCAACTGTTATATGTACACATTATGGGATGCAATAAAGTATTGAGTATTGAGTTACTTTCACATTTATAATATTGGCACTTATGGATTTTGAGAGTTAAGGAAACGTAAGTAATCAACCAGTCCTCCAAAATCTGTTTCTAGTCTGTTCAAAGCAAAATTTTGGGTGAATTAAAAGATCGTTCGCGAGTGAGCCCCGCTATGAATTCCAACCAGCTAAATGTCTTGAACAGAGCATAAGACCAGTTATTTTTGTATATCTAGTGCCGAAACGAGACACTTTATATTCGTCAGATGTCATATTAGCAATAGTAAATTGTTGACGTCTCAGCTGGCCAATAATGTATCTATTAAAATTGAGAACCATCTCACGCATTTATTGGGAATTTCTAGTTCTAGTCAGAATAAACTCTATATTTCATCTAAAGATAAAATATTTAAAAGTATGGTTACTGTTGTCTTCAGTCTCACTCAATACTAATAACTCCCTTCAACTTATTAAAATTCAATTAACTAACGTTACGTATAAAGCCAAGGCTAAACCACTCATTATAATTACTCCCCAAATTAATTTGACGACAGTTTGCAAAGAGAACGCGCTTCAATCTGGCGATCTGCCAATAAGCTGCTTCGTAATTAGACAGCATGTCGCCTGCGACCAATCACTGAGCTCCGCCCACCAATTGGTATTAAAAAGTCGTCTTGTTAAGTAAATGAAAACAGCCCCGTACCCCGTGGTGGTAGATTGTGGGGGCAGTGACAGCGGGATCATGAGCGGAGCGGGAATCTGTTGTCATTAATCGTTCATTCCGTTAGTTTGTTTGCTTGCGTTCACTTCAGAACATGAATATCCTCGTTTATTTATTTATTACATGGATCACCAGCAGAGGCTACACAATTCCATATGCATGTTAACATAAACGGACAAATACAAGTGTGCGCCTCCAATTATAGGAGACCACATTATTCACTTAATATATAGGCAACAAGGTACAACTATAGGTACAACCAGTTTGACAAGAACGAAAACATTAAAATAAATCTAAATACAACCGTAAAAAAAAATATAAATAATAATAAAAAAATAATTTTAATTTAAAAAACCCTCACTCATTAGCCCTATATCTTTCCAACTCATAGTCAAAAATAGGTTAGCCTTTTCATAAATATTTGCTCCTCTATCCTCGGATACTGTTATTAATCACACGGCCATTTTCCACCACAATATTAAAAAGAAGTTAAAAGTACAACAATAAAAAAAAACTCCATATAGTTGAATTTTGCTTGTAAATAAATGGCTTTGAAGATAAAACCGAAATAGACTACTTTTCTATTTAGCTCTTCTATCTTCTATGCGTTCTGTTCAATATGTAAAAAAAAAAATGGATTTCAGTAAAATACAAATTGGCATTAGTTATATTTATCGCTCATAATTATCACAATATAAAATATCATAGATATTACTGTCGCTTGCAATAGAACCTTGCTCTATGTCGTATAATTTCACAGGGACATTTTTAATTTATTAAAACTGAGCCCGATGATTATTTGATATTCAAAGTCAATATTTATTTTTTATTAGCGTCCATTCTGTTTGCATCTGGACGTCGAGTGTTTGTCCTGGCTGATTGTTTTCGTGTAATATATGAGGTGCGTATGTACTCCTAGTATTGAAGAGTTGATTCGTTTTATACTAACTTTCCATATTCTACTTTATTTATTTTAATATGGCTTCTTTGACATAAAATAGACAAGGATGGATAGACAATATTTCTAGTTATAAAGTGTTTGTAAATTCTATATTTTAGGGGGTGAAGCATGCCAGGTAGCAAGCCTTATTAGTGTTACTAATATAATGCCGTCTCATTACATTTACATTGCATAATGCATAATCAGCCTATATAAGGCGTATCTATTCATGCACGAAATATTTTAAGAGAAACATCTATAGGTGGTAAAAAAGCCATAGCAGCGATTTTTTTTTTTTATCTATGTGTTATAATTTAAGCGTTGCTTGAGACATTTTGCAAAATACGCCAACCCCATCGTGCCTTTTAACATTGCATAACATTAACGCTTATATAATAACTTAAAGACATCCAACATATTATAACACTTAGTGACAAAGATGGAAGTCACCGATGAAGGACTGTTATTAAACGACACCTTTATGGTACCTTCTGACGTAGCTCGAAGAATTGCCAAACTTAAGTGGTAATGGGCAGGGCACATTGCTCGCAGAACGGATGGCTGTTGGGGCCGAAAGGTTCTGGAGTGGCGACCGCGTATCGGAAGACGTAGCGTAGGAAGGGAACTGATGACCTTGTGAAAGCCGAAAGGAATCCGCTGGATGCGGGAAGCAAGTAACCAGTCGAGGTGGCGGTGCTTGGGGGAAACCTATGTTCAGCAGTGGACGTCTTACGGCTGAAATGATGATGATGATGATGACCTTCTGACGTTACCTGGACCGATTTCGATGGGACTTTCACTGGCAGCTGAAGTTATAGGGAGTAACTTAGGCTACTTTTATTTTAGAAACAGTCACGCGGGCGAAGCCGCGGGCAGTAGCTAGTCCCTAATAAATTGAGACAAGTGCAGGAGAATGATGATACTAAGTATAATCTCCCTCAAAATCAAAATATTTTTTTCACATAAACCTACCTATACTCCATTTACTATAGCATTAGAAAAAAGAGGCTCGTAGAAGCAGGAGTGCGAAACATTTTATTCAAAGTTAAGTTTAATCAATTAAACTAAATATGTTTTAACATAACTTTGATAAATAGGTCGTAATAACATTTTAATCACACATTACTTACAACAAAACGAATGAATGAAACAACCGATTCCGTCATGATGATTTAAATTTAATTAAGATTAAAGGAAATAAAAGTCTTTTTTTTTACAATATTTTATTTAAAACAACAACTTTCGTGTAACTTCTTCGTCTTCATCATATAATTTAGTCACTATCATCAGAGAATAAAGATGAAGAAGTTTCACCGACGTTAGGTAATAATAAATCTTTCTACCACATCATCCATTATGCTTTAACTTTTCCTCTTCTTTAATTGCATGAGCAACGCAAGACTGCCATCGTTCCAGCGTAATACTATCCAGATCTTGTGGGAGTAATTGTTTTTCCTTGTCTAATTTGAACGTTTTGTTATGTTGAGCCACATACCCCATCATTTGAGCCCATATTAATTCTATAGGGTTGAACTCGCAGTGGTAGGGTGGGAGGCACAATACTGAAATACCCTTCTCTCTAGCCATCTCATCTACAACAAACTTTTGATATAAATGTCTTTGTATTTTTGCTTTTTCTAATAAAGTTGCCCTAAGATCTTTTTCCTCAAAAGGAATATTTTTGCTTTTAAACCATTCTTGTATATCTGCCTTTCGTGTAGCTGTGGTTGGCAGCTTCTCCAATGTCCTTGAGTGAACCAATTTTATGAAATTATGTTTAACTGTATAATTAATTATAATGTTATTGAATGCAAGAGGTCATATACTGCTTAGTGCATAAATAACTGAAGAAATTTATAAGCACTATACCTTCATTTAGCCAAGTGTCATCTAAATAATAATATATTTTCCTTCCTTTATTCCTTAGCCTTTTTATTTCATGAAGATATTTTAGTCTTCAAAGGACGATCTCCTGCTTGTCTATGACTTCTATGAGTGCACTTTTTCTGCTCCGTTTGATTTATGTGAACTTTAATGTTTCTTTAATTATTTTATACAGACTGCTTTTTTTAATCTGGCAGAGACTCGTCACTGTTAACTGCTTCCAGCATCTTGTCCAAGGTGGGCAACTCATTATTAAAGAAGAAGGAATGAATTTTCCTGCATATTCCACTAAATGTGATGTCATCAAAATCATCACGTTTCATGTGCTTCTGTTGGGGAGGGGGAGATTGCAGGCGACTTTTTCTCTTTGAGAATATTGGACAGAGTAGCCCGAGATACGCCTGTAAATAATAAATCATGTGCGGAGTTTCTAAAATATAATAAATTTTATCACAATGCATGTTACTTTCAAATATTTTTATAGTAATAATTTTATGAATCATCCTTACCGGCAACTTCTGCGATTTTGTTTATCATCTCAGTCTTATAATGAGGAGTATCTGCAGGTCAGGACTCCAATTGCTTAAAAATATTTATCACAGGTTGTTTTTCTACAGCACGCTGCATTCTCTTTTTTTTGGGAGACATTACGAGTATTATTTCGTCGGAGTCAACATTTGGACCACGTTTTTTTCGCCGTTGGCTTTGGTCAGGTTCAGCACTTATATGTTGTAAGCCACTCGGTCCCGCACCGGGATCAATCATAGCTCAAAAAAAAAGTAACGTTTTGTACAAACAACCCAATGACAACACTGATAACAATACAATAACAAATAAATAACTAAATATTATTTATTATTTTAATAAATAACAACAAAATCACGAAAATTAGACAATAACAAACAAAGTATTCACAAGTAAATGACATACATGACAATCTTAGAACATTGTCAAGTCAATTTCACAGAAGACATAAAACAGTAAAATTAGAAATCCCCGGCTGTCACAGCTTATGAAGGGATTAAGTAACATTTTAGATTTGGTAGGATTATAGTGAAACGAAAAGCGTTGCAGTATTGTTGACTCCTGCTTCTTTTAGGTTTTTAGCATAGGCACTGTAATTTTAAATTGGAATGAAATAATATATCTAAATGAAAGCCACTTAATTTCATATGGTTGTTTTTTTTAATGATTACAATTAAGTGTGATAGTTGATATATAAATTAATTTTAATCGATTTGGCGTCAATCGTAACTATAACAAGTTTATTGTACTTTTGTTATAAAGTGTGCATCAAAAATAACCTTTTTTAACTTCTGTCTAATGCTATTATAAATGGAGTATAGTTAGTCGTTTCCTATGGAGAAGAGCCGGCAAGAAACTCCATGGTTACTCTTTTAAAAATAATTGGCTTTACAATATTATTAAATAACAGTGATAATAGGTATGGGAGGACAGTGTAGGCCTTTCAACAATCAACTCTCTCAAGCTATCTCTAAAATCAAGTACAAAACATCTGCAAATGACCTGAACATCCAACTGTCACATCCTACAACTCAATACTGGGAACAATATTTATTCAATAACGCGAAGGGGTGCAGGGGTGCTCATACTGCTTAACGTTGGGGTCGCATTCAATTTGTGTGTTGTCAATGATGCGCGCTCGATTTAATGGCAGGTGACGTTTATAGTTTGTGTTTGTGCCCCCTGGTTTGTAATGTATGGGTAGTTGGTAGTAAGCGCATTGGGACTATAATCATGGATTTTGGTATTGATTTCTGATTTGGTTTTGTTTTTAGTCATTTTATTGGTTAAAACGGGAATGTTGTCTTTTATATGGTTTAAATAAAAGGCATATTTTTCTCCCTTTTTGTTCTTTCTGTCTTTCTCTTCTTTCGTTTCTCTCTTTTATTTCTTGTCTTTCTTTCTTTTTCCTGTCAATATTTTCTTTCTTTCTTTTCTTTTTCTCTGTTTACATCTGTAATCATTCTTAATTCTTCCTAATTTTTGAGTTTTATTTCTTTATCGCTTCACTATCAGTGTCAACTCGCCTACAGTAGCACTACATATGTACAACCGTTACATCTGTATCGCTCTATGTTTGTTCAACATTATTATCTGTCCATTGTTCGTATGTCACATAAAGATGTAGTAACTCAATAAATAATGGATTACCAAATCCACATGTATTCACTTTTAATTAGTTGACGTCTACACACTAGAATGACCGCGTACGAGTGGGGGCGTCTTCTGTGCGCCTTACATTCTAAAGTATTATCTTACATACTAGATAGGTACCTACATACTGTCGCTATGGGATCCCTACACTGTCTATTAGTGTAATAGTTCAATCACCGTTCCCTTGACAAGTAGCGTGGCCTAGTTACACTTTAAGCTTTTGTTATTGTTTGTGTCGACGCATGGTTTGAAAAAGATATATTTTAATTTGCTTTATTTTCTTCCTTTTTCATTTTCTTGACTTTATTTCTCTCTTAATTTTATTTTTGTCCTTTTCCTTATCTGAAATGTTCCCTAATTTCTAAATTGTCTTTCTGCAACTATTGTCTTTTAGGTATACGATAGCGCTTTAGCTCGCCCCACAGTAGCACAACATACAACCGTTACATCTGTATCGCTCCGTGTTTGTTCAACATTATTATCTGTGTCCATTGTCCGTATGTCACAAACTGTCTATTAAACTGTAATTCTGATGTGCTGAGGGCTGTTTTATATGTGCGCAGGTTTTGAATACGATTTGTAATTTTTTTGATGGATCGGATGTCTTTGCGAGGGAGCTATTTTGAATAACATATTTTATCGAATACAATATATAAATAGTGTCCGAAACATTTATTATGATAGGAATACCTGAATTTAGCCACTAAATTCGTTTAGTTTTAAAAAGAGGGCAAGAGGAAGTGACTTCTCTGACTTTATTTTATACAAAAAGATTACAGGGTGTTTTACATTGGCCCAAACTAGTCCTGTATCTTAGGTACCAAGACTAAGAACTATCGATACAATGGAAAAAAGGTTGACTGGTAGAAAATGCCTATGGCATTAAGTCCGCCTCTGTATATTTCTGTGTGCTTGAAGTATTAAATAAATAAAAAAAAGCTTTACTCTATAATATCCCATATAAATATCCCACCATTTATGGGTAATCCGTCACAAAAGACACTTCCTATTATCAATAACCATAGCTCTTCCCCACAAAATAATTACCGCAACATATCTCACATAACTTAATACAATTATACAAATTCACATAATTTTCTGACACGTGCCCGACCAATAACTAAAATTATTCGGTTACCATTTATAATTCACGTTTTCAAAGCAAAAGCACCCTTATGTATTTGAAGACAAGGGTGTTTTGAAATGAAAATGTTAAACTTGTCAAAATGTAACGACGCGGTTGTTTTGTTCACCAGAACACTGAAAAATCAACCTTTAGACGTAAACAATAAGGTTTTTGTAAAGTGCAAATATAAAATTGCTCAAAATGCATCGGCACGTGTTACGGTGACAATGTTTGCTCTAGAGATTAGACCGGGAATCGAACCTGTGACCCAAGAGGATAGACACGCGACTGATGTAGTGTGTGACTGTTATGCTAGTATGTCTTTATTATAAAGACTAGCTTTTGCCCGCGGCTCCGCCCGCGTAGATGTCGGTTATCGCGTAAAAAAGTAGCCTATGTCCGCCTCCATATCCCAGGCTATATCTCTGCCAAATTTCATGACGATCGGTTCAGCGGTTTAGGCGTGAAAAGGTAAAAGACAGACAGAGTTACTTTCACATTTTTAATATTAAGTATGGATGAAGGGAAGAGTTTTTGTAAATGTTCTGGGACTGACAGAAAAAGTTTAGTAACGGTTTTATCATGATTTATAACCATGACGAGGCTGTAACGGTTTTCAGATTGCATTTAAAACATTTTTACCATTCCAACAAGATAAAAGCTCTTTATGAAAGAGTTCATACCAGTATTTTACATGGAGCGACTGCTTATTTGACCTCCACAACCCAGTTACTAGGTAATACGATACCCCTTGGTAAGACTGGTCGTCAGATTTTCGGGCTTCTGACTAAACGTAATGACTGTCAAAGATCTACGAATGACAGCCGGGACCAACTGCTTCACGTGCTTTCCGAGGCATGGAGGAGTCTCGGTATGTTAGAGGCCTAGTATTAGAGTGTAGATTTGTTGGCACTTTTCTATTTTGTTAAGTACCTGGCGATTGTTAAAAGGGCTACACTGTCCTCCCATACCTATTAACACTGTTATTTGATAATATTGTAAAGCCAATTATTTTTAAAAGAGTAACCGTGGAGTTTCTTGCCGGCTCTTCTCCATAGGAAACGACAATTGGAACCGTGCACCTAGCTTCTGACGTTTCATAAGTGCCCATGTAGGTTTATGTGAAATAAAATATTTTGATTTTGATAAGATGGTCACCCGTCCACGGACCAACCCCGGCAAGCGTAGCTTAACCTGATGGCTCGACCCGTGCGGCTGTTATTATTTAGCCGCGAGCTCCTCTGGAAGCCGATCCCAACATAGTTGGAAAAAGGCTAGGCAGATAGAAAGAAAGAAAGAAAAAAGAAAATACGTTTATTTTCGGTAGGTAAACATTCGTAAAGAAAGAACACTAACACAAAAAAAAATACAAGTTGGGCGGAAATATGCGTCACATCCACACAAAACGGCCATCGCTCAGCATAATGCTGCGATCCTATGCGAGACAGAGCCCCAGCGCTGGTTTTCAGCGACAGCCGACGTTGACGTGATGACGAGATGATGATGATGATGATATGATATTTGTTTGTGCATAACCACAAGCGCAACAGAATTTTGGTTTATTCCACAAATCCCCTCTGAAAATTCCTCTTAGGAGGAAAAGTGGAATCTGAAAACAGTCTAGAATTCACCCCTGATAATCCCGCTAAGGGGGGAAAACTAGAATTGAAAAATAAAAAATAAAAAACTTATTCCGAGATCCCCTTGAAAGTGATTTTTTACATTAGGGTTCAGTTTTCCCCACTGAGGGGGATTCTCTCAGGGGGGATTAGTGGAATAAGCCAGAATTTTCAACTAAAATACTATATGCTCAAATGCAGGTGCAAATTTTTTATTATTGTCATCATCCATAGCCTTTGGTAACCCACTGCGGGACCTCAATTAGCTTCCCTTTATATGCTTGCTTTTTCAGGTCTATCCGACAAGTTAAGGTTAAGTCATCGACCTATGTTCTTTCTTTGGTACTATTCGTCGAATCGTTTAGCTACTTAAGTTCTGAGTTGAGCTGCACGATTACTGACAAATGAGTGCACTGACTGGACAGGTCCGCTCAATCTGTGTGGTTCTTTCATCAAAAGCCCATTTCAGACACTAATCTACATGGTCTTCACATGATCTGACCAAGTTGCTTGTTTCGGCCTTTCTTCTCAGAGTAGTCGGGTAGGAAACGCCGACCTCAGCTAGTTTTTAAAATATGATTGACGTGTAAAAGTGTTTGTCGAAACCTACTTACAGAAATAAAATCATCTAGCTTGCCTGGAAATAGTGCGCGTACAATAAAATCTAACATTCACCATATTCCAACATATTTTTAACACCCTCGTATAAAAACACCGACCACTTTCACTTGATTAAGCTTTTGATCCTAATAAAATAAATGTTCTTATGACGCCATATGCGCAAGCGTCGCCCGTGAAATTAAATCAAAACATCGGATGAAAGAAGTGCGTTCATTATTGTCGGTACATTGCGCTGCGCCCTTTAATTGGACTTGATGTTCATGGAGCTAGTTTTTATGCCATATTTGGGGTACACAGAACCAAAAACTAGTAAATTCTATCATCGGTGTGATGGTATACATACTCATATTTTATCATGGCAATGATTTGTAACTCGTAGTCAAAAGCTCGAAAGTCTGATAACTAGGCCTTGCCTATATTGTGTTATTCAGTAACTGGGTTGTGGAGGTCAAATAGGCAGTCGCTGTATGTAAAATACTGGCATTGAAAGAAAAAAAAAAAAAAAGGAAAGTAAGAAAATACGTTTTTTTGCGGTAAACTTGATACTAGAGAAGCCAATGCATTCCACTAGCTTTTATGACAAGTCTTTTACAGTTCAAGCAGTACGGTTATGGAATGCCTTGCCCATCTCGATAAGGCGTGCTCAATCTTTGTCCACTTTTAAAATTTTGGTTAAAAATCACTTCCTCTCTCCTTAAACATCATCATTACTTAAAGTTCCTTGTTCTTGTATCATGTTTATTATGTTTATATATTTATATGGATAAGTATCTATATGCTTTATGTATGTTGTATTTATTGTTTATGTAAATGGTACACCACTACCTGCAGTATTGTCTCTCCTTCTACTTTTTTATCCATCCAAAGGTTGTCTGTAAAAGATCGCTTTTAGCGGTAAGACCGCCCATTGTGACACCCTATGTAACAGTTCTACATTTATATCTGTAATTTTTATGGTGTACATAATAAAGAGTATTCTATCTATCTATCTAACATGACGCAAATAAAGAACAGAAACACAAAAAAGAACAAGTTGCATCCAGTTAGACTGGAAGACGATCCCAAAATAGTTTGAAAAGGCCAGGCAGATGAAAACTATAACTTTTATTATAATAGTTGTGATGTTAAAAATACTCACACTTTACGTAAAGTAACTTTTACAAAGATCTAGACCCAAAATAGAGCAAAACGTGTGGCGTCTCAACACATGCATGATAATGTATCAGAGGTTACAGTCTTGAAAAGGCTAATGAGAAGGAGGATCAAGCATTCAAGTGATCCTTAAATCTAACCATGGAATATATCCTTATAATGTCATCACGCCATATGCGTAGCCGTTGCCCGTGAAATTAAATCAAAACATCGGATAAAAGCAGTGCGTTCATTATTGTCGGTACATTGCGCTGCGCCCTTTAATTTGACTTGATGCTCAGCCAGTCAGGTTCTTTGTGATAGTAGTAAAGTGTTCAACATGGACATTTGTCATTATAATATTAGCCTATTATTATCCCACTTCAGAGCAAATGCCTCTTCTCAAACGGATCAGGAACCACCACCGAATACCACGCTTGTTCACTGAGTGCAAGCCATTTCAGAACATATAAGTTCTGGTTTTCTTTACCGTTCTTTGGGTTTCCAATATCGCAGAAAGTTCGTAGCAAGACATTAATAAGTCATTCGCCAGAACACAATAATCTAAAGCATTGCTTTAAGCAACGTCTACATAGCCGGCCGTCTGCGCGCCACCACCAACGGTCTCCTGAGCGTGTTCTCAGATTGGTGGGACTCACCTCTGCTGCGCCACTGGGTGAGAATCCATGCCAGTTTATATGCTTCATATTTGGAATATTATGTCCTTATTACTAACACTAGTTATTAAATTATTTTGTGATACTAACAGTATGGACTCATGTCTGAAATAAATAATTTGAATTTACATTAGATCACAGTGGAGACTTAAAAAAAAAAAAATAGTAAGCTCTCTTGTTTGTGACTTTCCATATTTTTGTGTGCAACTTCTAAAGTACTTTAATTTTAATGTGCAGTCTCTCATGTGCTCCTACAGTACACTAGGCAAAACAAACTAAACATTACACAAAAATTACAACTGCCATACGCATATAATCATAAAGCGTGCCACAAATGCGGTTTCTGTGTATGCTCATGGGAGTGAGTTGAAACTCGTGCCGTTGTTGCTCCCAAGTGAGAAGTCTGACAGTGACACCGTCCGAAGGGTCGTGTCACATGGTCCTAGTAGTAAATATATGCAAAATTGTAAAAATAGAAAGGTTATTAACAGATGGGGAATTTCTATATGGGAAAAAAAATCGCACGGTATTTTTAGTCTGTGTCCCAAAAAACAAAAGTTGCTATCTCTATGTTTACATTTTGATCTTGGTTGTTTGGAAGAAGCATTGTGTATATTCGCGCACAAAGATAGCCCGAGGGATTAAAATTTTATTACGTTTTTTTGCAAATTGCAGGTCAGTGTCTTGTTGTATCTTGATCAAAATATGATCTTGATCAAAATATGTATTTACAGAGTTAAAATTAATCATTAGAATCAATAATAAATCTTTGTAAATACATACATATTTTTTATGGTCACGAGTAATATTTTCAGATACAACCTGACACTGACCTGCAATTTTTTTTTTCATTTCGCGGGCTATCTTTACGAATCCATGTTAGGGCATCATGCAATGGAAATCCAGTAAGTGAAAGGGAGATAGAATATATTCTTTTGTCTTCTTTAACATCATTGCAATGGAAATGCGGTAAGTCAAAGAGACAAAATATGCTTCTTCGTATTTCCAGAAGAGTAGCACACTTACACTTATTTTTAAATGTCGCAGCATCATGCTGAGATAGGAGCCTTTTGGCCCCGTACAGGTTTTGTTTTCATTTTACTTTTGTTTTTATTTGTGTTACTATGAGTGTGTTTAGTTTAAAATGTGAACTTCCTGTATGAGTCCAATAAATACTTTTCTTTCATTCTTTCTTTTCTTTCATAGTAATAAATGGGTGTATGATCAAATATATTTTGTTTAAACAAATAGTAGAAGCTAGTTCTAGACTTTCCAATGACAAACTTGTATCGTTACTCACAATTGAGGAGTGTCTGACAGTGACACCGTCCGAAGGGTCGTGTCACATGACCCTTGTGTGTGTCCTTTTTAAATATATGCGCGATATTGTAAAAATAGAAAGGTTATTAACAGATGGGGTGTGGTTTGGGACTTTCCACATTATATGGGCTAAAAGAACCCGCACGTGCGGGCCGAGTTTGGTAGAAATCTGTGGAGATATCAGCTTTCCCTTTCTATTCATAGACTTTTGCACAGCTCTGTTCGAAAGCAAGCCTTATACATACTAATATAAATGTGAAAGTAACTCTGTCCGTCGGTCTGTCTGTCTGTCTGTCTGTCTGTCTGTTACGTTTTCACGCCTAAACCGCTGAACCGATCGTCATGAAATTTGGTAGAGATATAGCCTGGGATATGGAGAAGGACATAGGCTACTTTTTCACGCGATAACCGACATCCACGCGGGCGGAGCCGCGGGCAAAAGCTAGTAGTTTATAATTCTTATTGCAATAGGTACCTATGTATTGGAATGCTATAATTCGCCCGTAGATTTCATTTGCCGTGAACGAGGAACTGATTGAAATCTTTTCTTCTAGAAGCTGTTAGAATGAAATCGCATCCAGGTATCTTTCTTCCTTATATTTAAATGAAGAAACAAGTGGAGGTATGCTTGCTTGCCAAATCTGGTCAAGCTAACCCAATTTGAAAGATCGATAAGCCCGATACTAATACCGACTGCCCATACAATTTAAAAAATCATTCGCTATGACAGTGACTCCAAGTCCCCAATGACGTCTGTCAGTCACATGACACTGATACCGAGGGGCGTCACATGTTCGTTCTTACCAAATAATGCGCCAAAATTGTATAAATAGAAAGTTTATTAACATCTGGCCGGTTAGGTGAATTAAATTCTACTTTTTTTTATATAACGGTGTCATCCCATTCCCTATGGATTGGCCTGAAGAGTATCGGTCCATATTTGCTGACATTTTTTTTTTCAAATCTGACAGAACACTTGCTGCTGCCCTTGGCTTCGACCGCGTGGCCTTTTATTAAAAGTAGCCCAAGTTACTGCTTATAAAATCAGCTATCTGCGTTCAGTGAAAGTCCTGTCAAAATCGGTCCAGCCGTTTCGGAGATAGCCGGAACAAACAGACAGAAACAAACAGACGAACAAAAAAAAATTTTTTTTTTTTTTTTTAATTGTAAGTACCGTATATATTTAGTAAAAAGCTGCTATTTTGACATTACAAACAGACACTTCAATCTTATTTATTTGTATAGATTTTGCATGGCAGTGTGAGAGAAACTATAATTATTATTATTTCTGTCCTGAGTAGTCGTTTATTGTATTTTCTGCCGTGAAATCTTGCAAAAGACTTTCGAAGACCGTTGCAATGTTTGCCAAAAATGGCTCAAAAATCATCAAAAGTTTGAAAGTACATATTATTTATCAGTACCCCAAAGCTTAACTCCAGCCATTGGCAGTAGTTGAAACACCTACTATAAAAGAAAGAAAGAAAAAAAAAAGAAAGAAAGAAAAAAAGAAAGAAAGAAAGAAAGAATAACATTATTATTAGTATAACATTTTTTATTATTTCTGGCATTTCTGCTGAATGCTATTTGGCGTTGCCGTGAGACACACAATACTGTTAAAGTTTTTTCTGTTTTTGTGTACCTAACCTAACCTGGTACAAATAAATGTATTTTATTTGTTTCTTTTCCAATATGGATCCCATAGTTAAAATTCCTTTTCCATATAAGTTAATACCCATTAATTTTCCTCATTCTTCCAAATCTCTCAAATCCAACAAAGCGTAATCAACCAAAACACGCTAATAATACAATCGGCTAACATCTCAATTGACGCCCCGCGGCGTTGCCTGCTGTGCTGTTGTGCTTACGCCTACCGAACGCCTTTGATAGATCGCCCCGTGTGGCCGTGTTGGGGCAGCGAGTGTTCTGATCAATGGAGTTTTATTGTTGTAATATTTAAATATGGCGGTGAGTGGAGATGGAAATTGTTTTTTATATGTAAGAGTAGCTTAAGTACTGAAGAAATTAATCCATTATGAGCAAGTTTATTTTTCCTTTCCTATTCTTTTTGTCACTCTTACGTCTGAAGTCAAGGACTTATTAGTCGAAATAGAATCTGAAATTCTTATCCTAACTCAGTTACACACTTTTTCAATTTTTTTTTGTGTCGTCAAATTGTACGTCCTTTTTATATTCCTTTTATAAGATTGGTAGTTGTTCAATATGACAGTTAACAGTAGATTTATGATCATAGAATGGGCCAGAAAAAGGGCTTATTCCACAAATCCCCCTGAAAATACCCCTTAGGAGGAAAAGTGGAATCTATAAAAAACAGTCTAGAATTCACTCCTGATAATCCCGCTTAGGGGGGAAAACTAGAATTCAAAAAAAAAAAAACTTATTCCAAGACCCCCTGAAAGTGATTTTTTTTACATTAGGGTTCAGTTTTCCCCACTGGAGGGGGATTCTCTGGGGGATTAGTGAAATAAGCAGGGGTGAATTCTAGACTGGTTTTTATATATTCCACTTTTCCTCCTAAGGGGGATTTTTCAGGGGGGATTTATGGAATAAGCCAGAAAAAGCCGATGCAACGTCAAACAAATACTATTTGCTGTTTACAAATGCACTTTTTCACCATTTTCATTTGCATGGCAGATCCCTCTTGCTTTGCTTTCCTTCCATCTTGCATCAGCCCTATAGTTACAATTTTAATCAACCCTCCAAAATTCTTGGTCTCGGTCTTATCGACCGCGTTAAGTGCCGTGCGAATAGCCAGGTGTTTTTCTCGCCCCTTGTCTCACCCACGTGAGATATGTCACACTTGCGGGAGTAAATTGGGGGTAAAATGTGCACTGCTGTTTTGATTTTAAGATTATTTCTTTGGGGGTTGTGGGGTACAGTGGTCAGTGATTTTCAATTGTTATTTTGATTTTAGTTGATTAGGCATGTTTTGATTTGGATGTTCGTCGTAAAGTTGGGAGTGGAGTTAATAAATTAATAATCTTTTGTATTGTTTAATTTTGGTAGAGGTCATTTAATCTACTCAAATTCAAAGGAGATTATAGAGTAGGTACGCATTTGAACTAAAATTGTGATGCTTCGAAAGTTTTGAAGTTTCACACCTTCTAAGTAAAATTTGACTAGAAAACGAGAATTGTCGGAGTGAGCAAAAAAAGGTAGGTATACGAAATATTTCCTTACCCTTTCATTCCCACTTTCTGATTTTCAAAGTATCTTCAACAAATTAACTTTTGATTGCATTCAAAAATTCTTTGGATTGGCGATACTACAACCACTCACTCCTTTTTTTCGTGCCATCAAATATACAATTTTTAATTTCCATCACAAACTATAACAATCAAAGCACGCCTCTAGTTTCAAAACGAAGTTCCTGTTATCAAATCAACGTAACTCGACCCGTTGTTTTTTTAACCGAATAATCGAATCGGACGGGACAATCCAATACATCGAAACAAGCGATTATCGCTCCGCCATCGCTAAGTAGTTGCGACAGCCGCGAATGGGGTATATTTTTGACTGGGGCGTGTGAATGAGACGGAGATACTATTGACAGCGTGTGTGAAAGAGTTGGGAGATGTGCTTGAAGTGCATTCGCGTAACAGCGACAGATTGGCGCGCACATGTCGAGTTGCGATGTTCTTTTTGCAAAGTATGTTTTAGTGAGGGGTGGTGTGTCGATGGTTTGATTGATTTTTTTGTCGAAATTATTTAGTTGTTGGTGCTTATGAATAAATGATAAATGGTTGGATAAGGTCTTAAGCAATCTGTAAAAATATATTCACACCATTATTCACAGAAATATAAGTAAGTTAAGTTATTATTTGTTTGTAATGAGGCGCTTAGACTTAAGTTTGCAATGTACAAATTTTAAAGCAATAGTGTACTCATTGTTGAAGAGCCTAATGAATAAATAAATTATATTGTGTCAAATTTTATCACATTCTAAGCTTCCATACAATCACATAGAGTGACAGCAATGCTTTACTAAGTTTCATATATTTTTGTGCTATTCATAACTCACCAAAATAATATTTATCGATACTACATTTTCTTAATCTAACACATCCCTACGCAAGCTTTCAAGAGAACACATGAAAGGGGAGCGGCGGGTCGTACGGCAACGCTTGTTTGTGCGATTTAATTTCATTTATCAACGCATTACTTACCGGGAGGGAATTACTTATCCGGATTACCCTGATACCCCGCTCTCCCCTCGACACTTTTTCTATGTAAATAAGCAACGAGGTCTGAATTTTTGAGTAGTATATGATAAGGCGGTACATGGACTTCTGTTAACGTCGCCTACAGAGGAACTGAATTAGTTTTTTTTTTTTTTTGGTAATTCGCTACTTCTGTTAGAGAATGTAAGGAGGACTTATGTATTGGATAACCAAGAGCTTTGTGGTTGATGGTGATGGTTTATCTTTAGTTTTTCCAGATTTAAATACATATATGAGAGAACGGTATGTAGACGAAATCGATAGGTTTTGCCAATGTTCATACGTTTTTTTTGAGGACCTTGAAGGGCTGTAAGTAGACTGTAGATTTGTTGACCATTTTCTATTTTGTTAAGGTCTGTTACTAAAGGCCTACACTGTCCTCCCATAGGTACCTACCTATTAACACCGTTATTTGAAAATATTGTACAAGCCAATTATTTTTAAAAGATTAACCGTGGAGTTTCTTGCCGGCTCTTCTCCATAGGAAACGACCAATTGGAACCGTGTACTAGCTTCTGTCGTTTCTTAAACGCCCATGTAGGTTTATGCGAAACAAAATATTTTGATTTGCACTCTTTTATTACGTAACAAAAGTGTCGTGACGCTCAAAATGTTACACGTTTTCGGTCTAGCTCTCATTCGCCAGCACAGCGCTTCGTGTGCAGAGTATAACGTGGGATAAGGAACTTCGTTCCAAAATCCCAAAACAAAGACATGCATCACTCACAATTTGAACATTTGCCAAATTAGAATGCCATACCGTAACCAAAAATTCGTTAAAAGCATCATTGTATCAAAACCTAATTATTATTATCAATTAACGACTAATGAGTGAATTGACTCATTAGTCGTTAATTGATAATAATAATTAGGAATAGACGAATACATAGTTTTAATACCAGGTGAATAAATAAAGCGTGGGAGAAAGAATTTGATGGGTTTAGTGACCACTTTGACTTGGTATTTAATGGAAGTGGCTCGTTCTGCGTGTTTGGCATTTCATTGCTTGTTTTCTATGGGACGATGAGCAGTTAAATGTCTTAAGTGGTAGAGTAAACTTCTGATTGCATTATTCGGAATTCTTTTTGAGGATGCTCTTTCTTATCATCAGCTGAGGTTGTCTTTAGATAGTAGCTAGTTATTACTAGTATTGAAGGGGGGGGGGGGGGGGGGGCAGCTGAAAACTAGCGTCAGGCTTAGTGCCTGACGTTGTCTGGCATTTTTGCTGCACTTTCCTGCTAATTTCTTACATCGATCGCACTTTACACTTTTCATTTGTTTTTTTTTTATCTGCTGTATATTACATTGTGTCATGGTTGCCTTTTAGTCTGTGCTTAATAAATGTATCTCTTTTCTTTTCTTTCATGCCTTTCTTTTCTTTCTTTATTTTCTTTATTTTCTTTCTTTCTTTGTTCAGCAGTAGGACGGTCAGACTCAGTAATAAATGAATAATATTGCTACAAGTAGTGCCCTGCCACTCAGTTAGACACTGATGAATGAGGACGAAAGTGAAGTCCTTCTGGCGAAATACTGCGCTAACAATCATAGTGTAGTCAATAATACATACTTGCTGACAAGCGACGACTCAATACGATGAATTAAAAAGCATTAAGAAGGAGTCATTAAAACTTGAGTTACTCCATTTATTGTGAAACTATTCATCTTCTTAGCGTATCGATGTCAAATAAGGTTGTGAAAATTCTAATATTACGTTTAACCCAAAATTTTGCCACGCGAACTCCGTTCACTGACGCATTCATATGATCCTTAAATGCACAGGTGACAGGCAAAATGAAAGGTGGGCTATTGTCTGCGGAGAGACGTCGCATATATACTTGAGGTCCGAGTCGTTCATAAACCCCCATCTGTGAAGATTTTTGCTACGGCCGACTTGGGTTCGTAGTCTCTTCAGGGATTTCCAAGTCGGCCACGTTAACGCGTGCCCAGGTAGAAGGCTCTCAGAAAGCTCGATAAAATTGTCAAGGGGTCCCAACCCGAGATCACGTCTTACTGCAGAGGCGTTGGCATTAGCTGGACCCACGCGCCCGAAAATTTGTTTACGGCGCAATGCACAACAAACTGTATTGACATTCAGATATAATCCAGTATTTTGTTTCTAATAATGACAGTTGTCATGCTCTTTTGAGGGGTAAATAAAATGGCAATGATAATTACACTATGGAGTACTTAAGCCTCTCTCGACCTTATTTGTTCAATTGTGCGTGAGTGTAGGGTCAGGTGGCCCTGTGCAGCATTGTGACAAAGAGAGGATGATGGCAGATTATTATCATCACATTATGTTATTTTTAACCGAGTTTCATATAACACGAAGCGACAAAATACGATCTAGAGGGATGTGGCCGCTTTACTTTAGATCGAATCGATCGAAGTTTGTTGCTTCGTTACTCAATATGAAACGTTATAAATGGTATTAGAAAATTCTAGACACACTTACCGAGGTTCCTTATTGAGCCGTTTTTTTATCATTCCTTCTCAGTCACGAGATAATATTTTTGACGTGACTACGTCTAATAAATCGATGAGCGCCGGCTGCATGCACGAAAAAGGATGACTCATTGTCCCGTTACGCTCATTGTCCCGTTACGCTCATTGTTCCGTTACGCTCATTGTTACGTTACGCTAGTTTGTTCTATGTTTTGTTATGACGTTTTCACGTTAAACTATCGTCCGTAAACCAACTTTACAGGTAACCAATTTTTGACGTGACGACGTCTAATAAATCGATGAACGCCGGCTGCATGCACGAAAAAGCATGACTCATTGTCCCGTTACGCTCATTGCCCCGTTACGTTCATTGTCCCGTTATGCTCATTGTCCCGTTACGCTGGTTTGTTCTATGTTTTGTCATGACGTTTTCACGTTAAACTATCGTCCGTAAACCAACTTTACAGGTAACCAATTTTTGACGTGACGACGTCTAATAAATCGATGAACGCCGGCTGCATGCACGAAAAAGCATGACTCATTGTCCCGTTACGCTCATTGCCCCGTTACGTTCATTGTCCCGTTATGCTCATTGTCCCGTTACGCTCGTTTGTTCTATGTTTTGTTATGACGTTTTCACGTTAAACTATCGTCCGTAAACCAACTTTACAGGCAACCAATTTTTGACGTGACAACGTCTAATAAATCGATGAACGCCGGCTGCATGGACGAAAAAGCATGACTCATTGTCCCGTTACGCTCATTGTTCCGTTACGTTCATTGACCCGTTACGCTCATTGTTCCGTTACGCTCATTGTCCCGTTACGCTCGTTTGTTCGATGTTTTGTTATGACGTTTTCACGTTAAACTATCGTCCGTAAACCAACTTTACAGGTAACCAATTTTTGACGTGACAACATCTAATAAATCGATGAACGCCGGCTGCATGCACGGAAAAGGATGACTTGTTGTCCCGTTACGCTCATTGGACGCTTGCGCCGCATCAATGTTTTGTTATGACGTTGTCACGTTAAACTATCGTCAGTAAACCAACTTTACAGGCAACCAACTTTTTAGAGGAGTGGCGATCTTGGACCTTTGTACGCCCTCTTAATGGATTGAATCATTCATATTGTGATTGAAACTGTGTTACGTAATTTGGGTGCAGGTGATACACGTGCCTTTCACCCACTTGATTAGATTTACATACTTAATGACAGCCACTTACATCTTTTTGACACTTGTATCTATACATATTTCCTAACATCTGTAGTACGCACGGGTGATTTTTTTTTCAACGATCACGTGGATCACGTTCGCACGGACGTAAAAATATCGCATCGGGATTTTATCGCGCACTTTCTCTGTTGGATTCTCAATGCTCGGCTCTACACGGCGAGTTGAAAATCCGGTGCGCGATAAAATCCCGACGCGATATTTTTACGCCCATGCGAACGTGGTCCACGTGATCGTTTGCCCCTAATCAAATGTAAAGTAGTGTATAACTCACAGCCGATTAATGTCGAACTGATTATCACTCTAATTAGTAAAACACGTATCTTCAACTAATTGGCATATTACATTTAAATACTGACATTCTTATCTAAATTTTCGTTTAGTACTAGAATCTTGTCTAGACGTAAAAATTTGTTTAGCAATGTTAATGATGATTGCATTTTGTTCTTTCATTACAATTGTTATTTAGTTTAAGTTTTATTTGTCTTTTCTTTGCATGCAACCCCTGGTTGTACAGTTTTTAAATAACCCCTCGGCTTTCTAATAGTATAAATCCGTTCAATCCGATTGGAGCTCATCTCGAAAAAGAATGAAAGCTTCCTCCCTTCTGTGACATTTCTTGCATTGTCATAATCGTATTTGCTCTGATTTTCTTCTCTTATATCTGTCGGTTGTCTCATGATTCTCGATTTCTGTGATTTAGTCAACAGCTGCTTCCATTTCTACTATATCTTAATCTAGCTCTGTCTAAAAACTTATCTTTGTCCTAACCGGAGCAAAGCATGTACTCTACTCCTATTTATCAGGTATTACTATGGTCATATTTATTTTCAAATAAACTTTCGAGTTTTGTACCTACCGGTCCATCTAGTTTTAAAATATTGACAAAAAAATTGACGTGTAAAGTTGTAGTAAAAATCTACTTGTAGAAATAACACAATTTCGTCATCATTTCATTATACAAACTTCTAATATTAAACCTTTTCGGGCTATGGATTTAGTCGATAGCCTGAATCCATAGCCCGAAAAGGTTTGACCTGTAGCAGTCTTCAGATGGTCATAAGTCCAATGAGACTCCATTTTGTGGAGAGGATGGCCAGGTAAGAAACTTGTAAGTACCTTACTTGGTCATCTTCTGTTCAACTAATAATAACTATATTACTTACTAACACTAGCTATAAGGTACTACTAACATTATGGATCTTTGTTATCTAAATAAAGAAATTTTGATTGATTGATAAGCTAAGTTGCGTCACAGCACTCCAAAATAGGAGTTGTGCTAAATCAGTCCAAGGCTGACTTAATATTTTTATTAGCACGCAAACCCTTTCGACTATTAATATCCATTCAAGCCCCACATTTCATTTCTATTCACGCACAACTAAACCAATATTCGTTGGGGGCGCGAATTTGTTTAAACTCAATTTACATATTTATTTGCGTTTATTAAAATGAAATAAATTTGATGGCTCAATGTGCCCCCTTGTACGTCAAATGAAACCCATATGGATTTATGGGATTCTGGTTAATGTTAGCAACACCTGTTAGTGTTGTTATTAAAAATATGGAGTTATTTTAATTGAGAAAGAGGATTAACTAAGTGGATTTTAAATTCAATGAAGCAAGAAGTTTTAAATTATTTTGAAATTGGATTTAATAAAATTAGGGAGGAATTGGATTTGAATCATTAAAAGTGCATCAAACATTAAAATTGTTCTGATTTGCTCTTTAAATGAATATTCTTTCATCTTCTCAATCGCTCTCTCACTGCTGAGAATCGTTACTCCTTTTCAAATTGTCAACGGTCTTTCTCCATCTGTTACAGTTAAATAAAATAAAAATAAATGTCTTGGCTATGGTACGTATGTAAGTCGTAAAAATATTAATGAGCTAATAATCTGTAACGTTAAAGTTATGTCAGTCCAGATTATAATTATGTGAGCATTTCAATATTAGTATCTTCGTATCTTTTATTTGTTTTTGTTTTATCTGCTGTATATTATATTGTGTCATGTGTACCTGTGTATATTAATGTTAGACCAATTGCAAAGATTTTTTAATAAAAATAAATTATTACACAGTAAACAGTTCGGTTTTACAAGGGGTCGTTCAACTACTGATGCTGGTGTTGAACTTTTAGGACATATTTATAATGCATGGGAAGATAAATGTGATGCCTTGGGCATCTTTTGTGATTTGTCCAAGGCATTCGATTGTGTTCTTCATGAAACGTTAATCAGGAAACTCCGCCACTACGGGATCCGGAACACCGCTCTGGATCTTCTTGCTTCATACTTGAGTAATAGGTTTCAGAGCGTTGACGTTAATGGGAAAAGATCTCCCGGATCTTTAGTAACAATGGGAGTCCCACAGGGCTCAATTCTTGGTCCTTTCTTGTTTCTGATTTATATTAATGACTTGCCTTACCTCATAAAGGATAATCATGAAATAGTGTTGTTTGCGGATGACACTTCACTTTTGTTTAAACTTAAACGTCAGGAGCTGGTTACTGACGATGTAAATAGCGCGATCTCAAAAGTAGTTCATTGGTTCAATGTTAATAATTTACTACTTAATGAAAAAAAAACCAAGTGTATTAAGTTTACGCTGCCTCACGTGAGGCAGGTGAAAAATAATGTGTTGATAAAGGGCGAAGAATTGAATCCTGAAGATAGCACTGTATTCTTGGGCTTAACTTTGGATGCTAAGCTTCAGTGGGGCCCACATATAGATAAATTGTCTAAGAAGCTGAGCTCCGCAGCATACGCTGTTAGAAAAATTCGTAATTTAACTGACCTAGAGACAGCCCGTTTAGTGTACTTTAGTTATTTTCATAGTGTAATGTCGTACGGTATTCTGTTGTGGGGAAATGCCGCCGACATTCAGTCTATCTTTGTTTTGCAGAAAAGAGCTGTTCGATCAATTTATAAATTAAGTTCGAGACACTCTCTCAGAGAGAAATTTAAGGAAATTAATGTTATGACTGTGCCTTCTCAGTATATTTTCGAAAATCTTTTATATGCCCATAAAAACATAAAATTGTTTAAACAATACAGTGATATCCATAATATAAATACTAGGAACAAACACATGTATGTTGTACCTAAAACTCGGCTCAAGAAAATAGGTGGTTCGTTCAGATGTCAATGTATACGCTTTTATAATAAACTTCCAAGCCACGTTCAAGATCTAAGCATTAATAAATTCAAATCATTCATTAAACGTAAGTTGAACCAGAAAGCCTTTTATACCATTAAAGATTATATTGAGGACAAAAAGGCTTGGGATTGAGCTGCTCCAAATTTTACATATTGAAACTTTTTTTATTGTGATTGCTTTATACACATTGACATGAATATTTACTTGTGAAGTATAATATTATTATTTTAATTATTGTGAATGTGAAGACTATGTGGGTCTTTATTTTTATTTTTTTCTTCTCAGTTTTTTTTTTTTTTTTCTGATCATGGTATGGCAGTTTGAGTAATTTATGCGGCCTGCCCAAATGTCCTTTCTTTGGTATTGTTCGTCGAATCGTTGAGCTCCTTATGTTCTGAGTTGAGCTGCACGATTACTGACAAATGCGTGCACTGAATGGATAGGTCCACTCAATCTGTGTGGTTCTTTCTTCAAAAGACCATTTCAGACACCAATCTACATGGTCTTCACATGATTTGACCAAGATTATGTCTGGACTTTAAAAGAGACTGTGATCTCTGAGTTTGTTTCGGTCTTTCTTCTCAGAGTAGTCAGATACGAAACGCCGACCTCATCTAGTTTTAAAATATGATTGACGTGTAAAAGTGTTTGTAAAAACCTACTTACAGAAATAAAATCATTTATCATTTATCATTTACCTTTTAATCTGTGCTAAATAAATGTATTTTCTTTCTTTCTCGGATAAATTGTGTTATTTGGTCGAAAAACATTAGACTTCCAGAAGAATTCCACGAAACGCGGCATCAATTAACAAATTCTACCGAGATTAAAGCTCTTGAAAACTCATCCACATTATTTATCTCACGCAAAAGAATTATTACAAAATGTACTTAAAATCTTATCATTCGTACAATATATTAAAACAATAATTCACACATCAAAACCAATCATAAATCCAGCCAACCACTCGAACTGATAAAAAATAATTTTCATACAAAAAACCTCACAATAAAATCCACAAACATATTGATGCGGCTTACTGAAGCTTCCTTTCATTACCGACTTCCTTCAATTAAAATAAATCCACACACAAAATTAACATACCTCACACACTTAAAATGCCACAGCCATTTTAATGCGTGTCCAAAAATTCTAGACCTCCCCTGCCTCTTTCCTTCAAACAAAAATCACCAACAAATGAAGATGTTTGTCAAATCATAAGGGTCTTTTTAGAATGGACGTTTTAAGTCTCGAAGAATATCAAAGGCGACATAGTGTCCTTAATGGGTTTACGTATTTCACCTTGTAAAAGGCGCCGAAATGCGCCGGAGTCGTTTATCTAACTGAAATTAAGAACGAAAACATTTTAAACGAGCCATAAATTTTTCTTAGGTGAGTGCTTTCTTTTGTGTTGCCAGCTGTGGTGTTTAATTTGCGGGTTTATGTTGTGGTTGAAGTTGTTTGATTTGTTTTAAAATATGCTATATTCAAAAATATGTTATTGTTTGATGACCGCTGGAAAATGAGTAAAAAGGGGCCTACATGGCATTTTTTAAAATTTACGCCTAGGTAGAGTAAAAAGCTTGTATCAGGTACAAAGTGTGATCAACGTACAGTATTTCTCTATTTCATTTAATATTTGTACTTTTTATTCAAACTAACGTTCTCGGAAGACTAAAATAATTTGATTATGAAAATAACACATGCAATATTGCAGTATAAAAATAATACATTTTCCCTAAAACGAATAAATCCACCACCACCTGGCAACACTGATCCGGATAGATGCGCAGGCGCCTCTCGTATGCTCGCCTTCCATTAGCGCGTTTGAATTTAGAACGCACCGCGATTGGCCGGCGGAGGCAATGAATCATGGCGCCGGCGCTGAGACACTACACAGGATGCTGTGTTTAGATGTTAGATTAAACTTTAATGTTAAATATTTTAAATAAGAACTGTTTTGATCATTTGGTGGTTTTGTATTTTGAAAGATTAGTTTCTGAAAGCTGTGCAAAATTAAGCTGTAATGATATTGTAGCAATATTACACGAGCATTCTATCTTGTTGTAAAACAACTCTTGTGCCTAAACAGTTTATCATAATCTATTTTTATTATCACGCAGTATGAGCAGTCAAACCTTCAACACGATAGAAGAAGAAGCATAAGACAGTTGCCCAATTACCTAATAATTGTTATTTGAAAATCATTTAAGTCGAATAAAAGTAACGCAACATTATCGTACTTAAGTCTCCTACTCTCTTCTTCTTCTTCTTTGCTTCGCTCTTGAGCGGTCGTGGCACGATAAAGTGTGTCCAGCTGCAGGTGTAGGTATTCATAGCTCGCCAGACGATATCTCTCCATCTGGTTCTCTTAGTTGACTGACAGTCTGGTGCATTCGTTAACAGGGCTTCCAACCGTGGATTTAATTTGGTCCAACTCCTACTTTACATAGGTAGGTAATACTGACAGTTTCAAAAGTAAAACTCACTCGAAGCTTCCGGTCCAATAACCAAAACACCATGCTGTATACACCGTATGAAAATAACATGAAACTTTACGCGTGTACCGAGCAGTGACACGTCATTATATCATACTCGTTGAAATGTGACATCAATCATTCATAGAATACGGCGCTATTTGTTTCATACATCACGCGTTGGAGATGCAGCCAAAACTGGCCGTAAGTAGGTTGACATGGTGTGTTGACATTAATGTATTGGAGATCCGTTTTTTTTTTTTGTTATATTTTGGGTCAGTTTGGCTTAGCTTTAACGTAGCGAAATATGTCGAAGAAAACATTGTAACGATTTCACTAGGTTTGCAGAATATGTTTTTTCTGTGATCTACATCTTAAGCTTACTTTGACTGAACGCTTGGTGCGTTCAGACAAAGTAATTTACTTGCCAAAAAAGTCAAACTCAATTTTTTTTGTGGCTTGTCAAAAACAAGGAAAATATGAAGTGTTGTTCTTGCACTGAATCTTAAATAAGGCTGATTGAGACTGATGCATACGCTGATTAAAGACACAAAAGCAAGAAAAGGAAACAAAGGGCAATACCCATTTTCATCATCATCATCATCATTTCAGCCGAAAGACGTCCACTGCTGGACATAGGCCTCCCCCAAGCACCGCCACCTCGACCGGTTTTGTGCTTCCCGCATCCAGCGGATTCCTGCGGCTTTCATAAGGTCATCGGTCCACCTTGCGGGAGGCCTTCCAACGCTACGTCTTCCGGTACGCGGTCGCCACTCCAGAAACTTTCGGCTCCAACGGCCATCTGTTCTGCGCGCAAGGTGCTCTGCCCATTGCCACTTAAGTTTGGCAATTCTTCGAGCTATGTCGGTTACCTTGGTGCCCATTTTAGTACGGAGATAATCGCTTCTTTCAAAATCACTTCAAAATCACTGCCCACGTACAAAACCTTATAGCCTGATAGAGGGTCTTAATACAAGCAAAAGAGAAAGTGAAAACTATGCTCCAAAACGTAACCATTCGGAGATATACATAATAATAACATTTTGTGTTTTTTTTCTGTTTTATTCATAATCTGTTTTATTTTTGATATCAAAGCAATAGCCTAACTCGAAAAAAAGCAGTTTGTCCCATTGTTTACAATTCAGGTCAAAATTAAATGACATGATGTGATTGGCTGAGAAAATGAGTTACCAGTTATAACAAAAGAAGCGTTTATCTGATGAAAGCGCACCTGCACTGGCTACAATTATTAAAATATTGTTTTTTTATAGTGTCTTCCATGTAGCTTTGATATAAAAAAATTAAAATATTTCATAAAAAAGTCAACAAAATAGTAAAAAATCTCCAAATGTTATTGCAGATATCTCCGAATGGTTACATTTTGGTGAAGAGTTTTTAATAACCTTTGTTCGTGTTAAAACCCTCTATCGTCTGATAAGTTTTGTTTGTACGCAGTGATTTTGTAAAATTTTCAAAAAAGTGACCATTCCGTGCATTGGCATTTATTTGATGCAGGTTACATTTTATTAAAAGATCCTGGGATCACTGCACGTTTGTTTTTTTTTTTTATATTTGATTACTGTCGTGTTGTAACATTTTTTACGTCACACCTGGCCATAATGTGAGTTTTACCGCACGCGATTCGTACAGTAAAACTCGCATTGTGGCCAGGTGAAGACGTAAAATTGTGTACTCACCACGGGCAGTAAAAAAGAAAGCCCTCTATCGCATATTTACAACCCTCGGCTGCGGCTCGGGTCACAAATACCTACGATTTCGGGCTTTCTTTCTTTTACAGCCCTTGGTAAGTAATGTACTATTATGATTACTTTCTTTCATTTCAAGAAAAGAGTTGTTTGAAACTTCACGCGTGTACCGAACAGACACACGTCATTATAACATACTCGTTGAAATGTAACATCCATCGCTCATAGAATACGGCGCTATTTGTTTTGTATATCACACGTTGCAGATGCAGCCAACACTGCCTATACTTATAGGCAGTGTTGGCTGCATCTGCAACGCGTTTTAGGTTGACATGAAGGCGGATGATATTAATGTATTGGAGATTGTTTTCTTCGTTTTATTTTGAAACTCACCAAGATCTGGTACTTAGACCTTTTTGTTGGGTTTCCGGAATCTGTTATTTGCTGGTGGCTCTTCAAAAACAGATAGGTTAGGTGCAGCTTTTCATTAACGATGAAAGGATTTCGCACCCCCAGTGCGACAAAGCCGTTAGAAGAATATACTAACTTTACAGGAGAGCAAAAAAACTGTTTGGTCTGGTATATCTATTTAGCATTTGATCTTATGATCTTTTGTTATATACCATTAAACAGTAAAAAAATCAAGCTATTTTTCAACAATATTTTAGATACATACCTCAAATTATCGTGTATAAAGAATAATTAATATTTTAAGTTTTACACGACATGTTTATGGACCTTTTTATCTGAAAAAATGTAAAACGTATGTGACGCGACAAATGACTTTTTTTTTGGTATAATGGCTTAACTTTTCGTCAGATCTTAACGGACAAATTGAGCATTGTGTATCTTTATCTGTGCTAGGAGCCATTCAAGTATTACGTAAGCAGAATTTTAATAATTTTGAACCCCCACCTCCAGCGAAATCCATGTCAGCGAAAGTAAACAAAGCTCATACCCCCCCCCCCCCCTTTGCTTACGTAAACATTGGTATTTTTTAATCTGTTCAGGTTTCTTTACTGTGTTATTCATGAGTCTAGAAATAAGGAATTTATAGACTAAAAGTAATTGAATGCCCATTTAAGTAAATTCCCTACTTCGGTTTTTTCTAACCATATAAAATCGCGTGAGAGCGAAAAAGCAATATCAATTATTTTGGGGAATCTCTGAACATTGGGTTGCCACCTTTGTTCAAATCAAATTCAATTAAATTTTGCAATTGAATCTGAAAAGTAAATTAATAAATATTGCTGACGTAATCCTACCATCCAGACCCCCATCTCCCATGTCATCAAAAATAATCAAAGCAAAGACCCCGCCACCCCCCATTGGTACTTACGTAATAATTGAATGACCCCCTATACAAAACTGCAATAAAAAAAAAGTGACGTATTCTTACGCCTTTATCGCACTGGGGTTGCGAATTATTCTTATACTCATTTACTTATTTAACATACGCTTGACCAAATACTCTGCATAAGCATAGCATAATCAGCCTATAATGTTCCCACTGCTGGGACACAGCCAAACACAGGCCTCCTCAGGCCGTAACCCGCCCCGCAGGCCCAGTACGGGTTGGTAGATGTCACATGTCTTTGAATGTTTGGTTCTAGGACATGCCGCTTCCTCACGATGTTTTCTTTCACCGTTTTGAGAGCAGTGTTGATGAAATAATTCACACAAAGTAAAAGCGCCTGTCTGGGTTCGCACCTACGGCCAGGGCCTCAAGTCTGCTATTACAATAGTGTCAGAATGGTCTCGCCATTGTGAGTATTTGACAGTGTTTGTATGGCAAATCTGTCAAAAACTCACAATGAAGAGACCATTGCAACGTTTGTATATTAGTAGACTTGGCAACCAGGGCTTTAAATACCGGTAAATTTTCATAACGTTACCTTGTACTGACAGAGGTAACGTTATTTTTAAAATAACGGTATTCGATTTAACGTTATTTATGTGACTATTAATTTTATCGTTATTTTAAACGGGTGAGATGTAAGTAGTGGGGCCTGAGGCATGCGGCGCGGTGGGAGCCCGCCCTCGCGCCTCTCTGATGCCGTGCCGTGCCAATCAAAACGTTGCCTGAATCTGCCCGATTCTTACCCACAGAACGGCAACGTAGCTAAATTAACGTTAGTTATCGTATTTTTGTTAATGTTAATTAACGTTATATTACTGGTAATGTTATCAAGTAACGTTACATTTTTATAACGTTAGTAGGTATAACATTGAAATTTAACGTTACGTAACGGTTATTATTTTGTTACCAACGTTAACAAGCTACTCGGCCACCACTGCTCTTCCACCAGAGACTGAATGATCCTAAATTCAAATATTACTTACTAAAGGCTGAAGCACGTTTGGGCTGTGTAAAAAAAACCTTGCCTTAAAAATAATGTTTTACGGTTTACTTTTAATTCCTAAAATATTTATGTTGTTACGACTACCACCAAAAACGATACAAATATATATCATCAGTTTTTGTAAAGTAACAAAGATCGTTTAGTGAACACAACACCTAAATTGCGAGTCCATATCGCTTCGTATCGTAAAATAAAACGGACGAGGCTAATAACACACTTACATTTAACTTTATTTTTATTCTTAATCCAGTTTACAGCCATCAATCTGGTCATTTGCCATAACAGCCATCCTTTGTGACCTTTAAAGTCTCACAAATATTTAAGATAACATTATCTCAACCCGTCTCTACAAGGAGGTCTGGCATTATCAAAAAGTTTACAACCCGACCAACAAACTTATACACTCATATCTACCTTTATTACAATGGTTCAAAGTCTATAATTCAACAAATGAACTCTAATGTAGACTTGGTATAAAACATATCGTTGCGCGTGAGTGACCAATCACAAGGCAAAGCTCGGATTCCAAATTTGAGTTCTTGACGTACCAACGGCGCCATCTTATTTCGGTATATTTTTAATTGATTTTCTGGAACGGAAAATATGTTCATAAGTTGTTATTAATTTGTTTTATACGCCTTCTAAAATTTTAATTAGATTCAAATATGTACGTTAATGAGCTTAGCATATTATAAACTCAGGGAATCACCTCATATTAGAATAGCAATAAGCATAATACAAAAAAAAACCTGTCCTATTGTGGGCTAAAACGATTAAAAGCTCTTTACCACAAAAAAAAAAAAAAAAACTGTCAGTCGTAGGACTTAACGTCAGAAGTGAAAACTTCTTAGCTTTATAGAGGTATGAGGAACAGGGTGTAAAGTTCACTCATCCTCCATAGAAAATGGAGGATCCTCCGACCAGACGGGTGTTGTGCCTGGTGGGCAACTGCCCGACGGTTGATGTCGGGATGTTGTATATAATAAAATGCTAGTCACGCGGTAAACTCTGATTGCGCGATGCAGGATTAGTGACGTCAGGTCTTTGATTCGTAGTTCGCATGTGGCGTTGTAGATGCCGCCACATCACTCCTCTCTGGAGACGGTTTATTCCGTTCTAATACCAAAAACTAATACTACTATGTATGTTTTTTTAATTAATTTGATGAAACAAATATCAGTGGTATTCGTTTTTGGTATTAGAACGGAATAAATCCTGGAGACCGGAGGTCCATAGTGGGCTGAGTCAGTGCATATGATGCTTGCCAGGGCCAGTTCACAACACACATACAGATCATAAACTTGTAAACATTCATTGTTTGTGTGAAAGGGAAAAATAATTTAAACATAATTGTTTGTGATTTGAAAAATCGTGTTCTTTGTTTTGCATGTGGCTGAAAGGGATTTTTCAAATAAATTAAGTATTCACGGTTAATCACTAATATTCGCAACAAGTTTTCCGGGAAATGACGCGAGACTGACATTTGATCATCATTCTACAAAAAAAACTACGTTTGATTTTGAACATTAAAAAATATCATCAACATCATTATATGGTCTACTTGCATGTGGCTGAACCACTTTTTTCAACTTCCATACAAAATATAGCAGAAAAATAATATTGAAAAAACCTTTTTTTTTTGTTTTAAACCCCGTCAGTAATATATTTTTTCCTAGTATTTAGCAAATCATATCAAGAAATTAAAAAATTACAAATTAGTCTTCAGCTATCCTTGAAATATAATCAAAATTTTGTTTAATGATTATACAATATCTTCATTAAGTAAATCAATGGCGAAATAAACTATCTTTTGGAGAGCACAAAAATGATGAAACCATTAACAGCTGCTGTGACTGACACGAATGGTTTAGCACCATGAAAACTGTACTTTTATAGTTACACAGACATAATGTTTCGGTTATTTCAAGTTTTCTCACTATTAGATAAGAAATTGACAAAAGAGAGATTAACGTAAAACTTTAGTTTTGAGTATGAATGTGGGTATACGAGTAGGGGAAGACCAAAGAAACGATGGATGGACTGTGTGAGTGTGACAGATGTAAATTGACTTTGGTCCCTGGTCCTGACATCAAGCAATGGACTAAATTGTCAAACTTTTATTGCTTGAACTAGCTTCTGCCCGCGGCTTCGCCCGCGTGGATGTCGAAAAATAGCCGACGGGAACGTACGGCTTATTCCACAAATCCCCCCTGATAAATCTCCCTTAGGAGGAAAAGTGGAATATATAAAAACCAGTCTAGCATTCACCACTGATAATCACACAAAAAACGGATGGACGAATTTAGATGATATTTGGTACACAGATAGCCTGGATTAACATATAGGTTATTTTTTAATTCCGGTAGTACAGTCAGCTGCAGAGAAATCTCACCCCCTAGCAATGTATTTATTCATTGCTAGGGGGTGAGATTTCTCTGCAGCTGACCGTACGTTCGGCTTATTCCACAAATCCCCCCGATTTGTGGAATAAGCCGAACGTACTACCGGGATTCAAAAATAACCTATATGTTAATCCAGGCTATCTGTGTACCAAATATCATCTAAATTCGTCCATCCGTTTTTTGTGCAAACTGGAACATACATACAAACAAACAAACCAAAATTCTAAAAACTATATTTTAGGCATCAGATTCGAATATTCAATGTAAGGTTTGACTTCGTTACTATTTTATTTTACTTCGTCTGCGTACAGTATAAATTATTTTTTCTAGATAAGTATGAATTATTATAACAATAACAGTATAGAGCTTTGTTCATGGCTAATTGTACTCCACTACGTGTGATATTTGAGAAATACTGTAAAGAAATACCTACTGTAAAAGACCAGTAACCACCTGGTTAAGCTACACTTGCCGCAGTTGGTCTGTGGATGGGTGACCATCTTTACATACAGAGACCCGTCCGCGCCTCGGAAAGCACGTTAAGCTGTTGATTCCGGATGTCATTCATGGATCTTTGACAGTCGTTACGTGAAATCAGAAGCCCGAAACTCTGACAATCATTTTTACCAAGAGGTATCGTATTACCCAGTAAATGCGTTGTGGAGGTCAGATAGACAGTCGCTGCATGTAAAATACTGTAAAGCTAGAAACAGTACACGTTTAGGTACTTATATTATTTTTACTTGAATACAAAATTTAGCGAATGAACTGCTTCAATACAAAACTACATCCCCCTGTTCAGAACCTTGTGGGTTGAAAATAAACAATAAAACAACGATTTACGTTGTGTTAGTTTCCAACCATAAGCCGTAATATTAGTTATTTTTATTTAAAAATAAAGAACTTGAATTAATAACCAAATTTCATCCCCCTTTTTTCCCTTAAGGGTTGAAATTCTAACAACACCGTTGCGTTAGCTTCCAACCATAAGCCTAGATAGTAAATTCTGTGATTTTTCTTCGAAAATTAAGGACGTTTCAACTTCATCCCCCTTTTTAACCCTTCGAGGGTGGAATTATCAAAAACGCTGAAACACTTATACATTAATTTTAAATCGTCAGCCTAATCACAATATTTAAAGATCCTAAATTCAAAACTGACGGACTTTCATACAAACTTTCATCCCCTACTTTATCCCCTTAGGAGTGGAATTTCTAAAAATCCTTTCTTTGTGCACTCCTAGACCTCCTAAGGAACCTATGTGCCAAATTTGGAATCTCTAGACCCAGCGGTTTGGGCTGTGCGTTGTCATATCAGTCAGTCAGTCAGTCAGGACTTTGAATTTTATATATATATAGACATAGAGATAGCTTTTGCCCGCGGCTTCGCCCACGTGAATGTCGGGAAAAATCCAACGGGAACGTACTACCGCAAATGAAAGTACCCTATGACCGGGATTAAAAATACTTTTGAGTAATTCAAAAACGTATTAAGAACGTATTTGTATTGAGTTTCAAATTTATGAATTAAAAAAAAAGATTTTTCATACAATTTAAATCTCCCCCATTTCACACCTTTAAAGCCCTTCTTAGAGTCTACAATGTATGGAATGGAAATTTATTCTGAAATGGATCAGTCCGTTAAGGTTTTTTTTTTTTCATACAATCTATGACATCCCCCAATCCCCCCTTGTGCCAAGTTTTACCACTTTACGGGTTGAATTTTCAAAAAACCGTTCTTAGCGGATGCCTGCGTCACAATAAATATCTGTTTGCCAAATTTCAGCGAAATCCGTTCAGTGGTTTGAGCTATATGTGTTGATAGTCATCAGTTTTTCCATACAAACTCTCACCCCCTTTATGGGGTAGTTAAAAAAAAAAAAAAAAAACAAACTTTTTTATTTAATAAGATACGCATTCGTGCCAAGTTTCAAGTTTATAAACTCAAGGAATAAGATTTTTCAAACAAACGAAATCTCCCCTTTTTACCCCCTTAAAGGATGAATTTTCAAAAATACTTTCTTAGCTGACGTGTTCTAATCTATATCCTAATCTAATCTAACCTAATCTAACTTTACTATCTACTGAATTGTATATATATAGATTGTTTGCTGCATTTGCTAAAAATTAAGTTTTAGTAACAGAAACGAATCGCTGTAAATCCGACTCCACGTAGAGTGCACCACGTGCTCTACCCCTAGAGTGTAATTTCGAATCGCGTAGGCGCGGAGGGGCGAGGCGGCCCGCGAGTTGAGGAGCAGGTGGTTGTAACGCTTGCCGCCGCGGCTGAGGCTGGCCGGCGAAGCCGGCCAGCAAGACGAAGCTGCGGTGGTGAGCGTTAAACCATCTGCGACGATAAGCTCGCGTGGGACCGCCGGAGCCCCGCAGCGCCGAAGCCGTGACAGAACCCATGCCTGCTGCATGTTGCATGCTCCCTTGTATGCTGCATGCTTGCTTGAATGCTCGCTTGCATGCTCGCTTGCATGCTGCATGCTTGCTGCATGCATAGTGTATGCTTGTTTGCATGCTTACAGGGAAATAAAAACTCCATGTTCACAATCAATTGTTTTATTGAATGATAATAGATACATCCAGTGCCGGAGCCGTGACAAAAGCCATGTTTTAGTAACAAAAACGAATCGCTGTAAATCCGACTCCATGCAGCCTTGTATGTCCTACCCCTAGAGTGTAATTTAGAATCGCGTAGGTGTGGAGGGGCGAGGCGGCCCACGAGTTGAGGAGCAGGTGGTTGTAACCATCTGCGACGATAAGCACGCGTGGGACCGCCGGAGCCAGGCAGAGCCGGAACCGTGACAGACACCATGCCTGCTGCATGTTGCATGCTCCCTTGCATGCTGCATGCTTGCTTGCATGCTCGCTTGCATGCTGCATGCTTGCTTGCTTGCTTGCTCATTGCATGCTGCATGCTTGCTGCATGCATAGTGTATGCTTGAAACTCCATGTACAACAATCAACTGTTTTATTGAGTGATAATAGATACATCCAGCGCCGGAGGCGTGACAAAAGCCATATTGCTTAAATTGCATCTTTACTATTTATGTATTGTATCAGTTGGATGAGCACTATCGCATTCTGTTAGTATCCTAACTATCCTAATCTATATCGATTCTCCCGGAGAAGGGGATAGGGGTTTTCTCCGGGGGAGGGGCCCATGGCTAAATAATAACAGCCGCACAGGTCGATCGATCAGGTTAAGCTACACTTGCCGCGGTTGCTCTGTGGATGGGTGACCATCTTTATATACAGAGACCTGTCCGTGCCTCGGAAAGCACGTTAAGCTGTTGATCCCGGCTGTCATTTATGGATCTTTGACAGTCGTTACGGGAAGTCAGAAGCCCGAAAGTTTGACAACCATTCTTACCAAGGGGTATTGTATTACCCAGTAACTGCGTTGTGGAGGTCAGTTAGGCAGTCGCTCCATGTAAAATACCGTAAATTTAGAAACAGTACACGTGTACTTATATTATTTTTACTTGAATACAAAATTTAGCGGATGAACAACTTCAATACAAAACTTCATCCCTCTTTTCAGGGTTGAAAAAAAAAAAAACAATGATTTACGTTTTGTTAGTTTCCAACTATAAGCCGAAATATGAGTTATTTTAACTTAAAAAATAAAGAACTTTAATTAAAAACAATATTTCATCCCCCTATTCACCCCCTTAAGGGTTGAAATTCTAACAACACCGTTGCGTTAGCTTCCAACCATAAGCCTAGATACGTGTAAATTAATTTTCAATTGTCAGCCTAAACACAAAATTTGAAGATCCTAACTTCAAAACTGACGGACTTTCATATAAACTTCCATCCCATATTTTACCTCTTTAGGGGTAGAATTCCCAAAAATCCTTTCTTAGTGGATACTTACTCCTCCAAGTTTCATGTCTCTAGGACCAGCGGTTTGGACTGTGCGTTGATATATCAGTCAGTCAGTCAGTCAGTTTACCATTTTATATATATAGATATAGAGATAGCTTTTGCCCGTGGCTTCGCCCGCGTGGATGTCGGAAAAAATCCAACGGGAACGTACTACCGCGAATGAAAGTACCCTATGACCGGGATTAAAAATACTTTTGAGTAATTCAAAAACTTAAAAATAAATCCTTTTGAGTTATTCAAGGCACGCAGTTAAATACTCCCCTAAAAACTTAATTACCCCTCATTCCCCTGTTTGGGATCAATTCTCGAAAACCCCATATACTCGTAATATTTTTTTTTTCTTTCAAAAGAATAAGCACCTTAAGAGGGGATGTTTTGAAAAACGAATTATGACAAACTTTGTGTTTTATGTATTAAGAACGTATTTGTGTTGAGTTTCAAGTTTATGAAGTAAACCCAGTAACTGCGTTGTGGAGGTTAGATAGGCAGACGCTCCATGTAATATATTGTAAAGTTAGAAACAGTACACCTGTAATTATATTATTTTTACTTGAATACAAAATTTTGCGAATGAACAACTTCAATAAAAAAACTTCATCACCCTTTTCAGATCCTTGTGGGATGAAATTAAAAAAAATACTTTTTAACAAAAAAACAATCGACTTCGAAAATAAAAACTAAAATTGAAAAATAACTTTAATTTCGGATGTCGGTGACCTTGGTTCTGCATTTTCGTTTTTTGCCACCGACTTCCGAAATTAAAGTTATTTTTCACTTTATAGTGGTTTTTTTTTTGGAAGTCGGTTGTTTTTTTTTGTTTAATAGTTTTAATTTTTCACTTTTTAGTTATGGTACCTACCCCACAACAATTCGATTACCACTACTTGCTACACCGCACAAACAACAGTGACACAAGATGTACGAAGTGGATTAAATACGTATTATCGAAGCTAACTCAAAAACTACCCAAGCAAAGTTAATAAAAATCGGTTAATTATCATTTATAGCCCGAGTGAACCACCCGCCACCCGTGAAATACTTATCATTGAGGAACATTTGAGCCCATTTGTGGTCTTCTTCATCAGTTCCACTTCATCAAATGATACTTACTGAATGCAAATGCTTGAGTTTTTGATGAAAATACAAAAATCGCTATATGTGTGCCTATAAAATTTGAGGAGTTCCCTCAATGCCTCATGGATCCCATCATCAGAACTGGATTTTGGGACCAATTTGGGAGTATATCCTTTCAAATAAAAAAGAGTTTGCCAAATCGGTTCACAAACAACGGAGTTCTGAGGTAACAAACATTAAAAATAAAATAAAATAAAATACAACCGAATTGACAACTTCCTCCTTTTTGAAAAGTCGGTTAAAAAAAAACAACTATTTACGTTGGTTGTGTTTGTTTCTAAACATAAGCCGAAATTTTAGTGATTTTAACTTAATAAATAAAGAATTTTAATTAAAAACAAAAAAAAATCATCCCCCTTTTCATCCCCTTAAGGGTTGGAAATCCGACAATACGCTTTGGCTTCCAACCATAAGCCTAGATAGTAAAAATTTGTGATTTTTCTTCGAAAATTATGGAACTTAACTTCATCCCCCTTTTTAACCCTTTGGGGGTAGAATTATCAAAAACGCTGAGACACGTATAAATTAATTTTCAATCATCAGCCTGAACACAAAATTTGAAGATCCTAACTTCAAAACTGACGGACTTTCATACAAACTTTCATCCCCTATTTTATCCCCTTAGGGGTGGAATTTCCAAAAATCCTTTCTTAGTGCACCCCTAGACCTCATAAGGAACCCACGTGCCAAATTTGGAATCTATAGACCCAGCGGTTTGGGCTGTGCGTTGATATGTCAGTCAGTCAGTCAGTCAGTCAGTCAGTTTCTTCTTTTATATATTTAGATAAGAGGCTTTTGGCTACTTCAATGTATGTATTTTATAATTTTATTTTTTATTAAGTGCGTTTTGTTTGTGCAGAATAAACAATTTTTCTTTTTTTTCTTTTGTTCTTTCTTTCTAGATGATATGGCTAGAAAAGGAGTGACTACCGAGATGACGATAAATAGGGAAGTATAGAAAGAAAGACATGTTGCGCCTATCATCCAACAATCGTCTTCTACGATGTCCATCTCACCCCTCTGGTTTCATTCACTCTTCGTTCTTTGTCCAAGCGGTCTTTCTTTGGAATACGCTCCCTCTGCATATCAGGATGGCAACCAGTCGGATATCATTTAAAGTGAAGGCACGTGAACATATTCGTAAGAAGTTGGCTGAGTCATTCCAGCACTGATTCGTTTTCTCCCCTACCAATCGTTATTTCACCTGACACTGTTTATTTTGCTTATATTTATGTATGTATGTACATATCTATCTATGTATTAGTTTACTAGAATTTTTCCTTTTTCGAGTTATATATCCCTTATAGAATAGAACAGAATAGAATATTTTTATTTCAGACAATTTAGTCCATATGGTTAGTAACAATTTTACTTAACATCTAGTGTTAGTACAGACACACAAAAAAACAAACAAACAAACAATCAAACAAACAATTAAAATTAAAATTCAGCGTGGAGCTCCGTCCACCTCCGCCACATCGAGGAATCCCAGTCTTATGTTGCACCTGCCATGTTTTGTCTCTGCATCACCCTAAGGTTGACTGGTAGAAAATGCCTCAGGCATTAAGTCCGCCTTTGTACAGTATTTTTTTACTTGTGCATAAAGTTTTAATAAATAAATAAATTGGGATAAGCAGGAGAATGATGATGAAAGCAGTGCATTTCATTCACTGGTCTACAAGCTCCCAATCTTACGCCGCTTACTACGAAGATTAAATCTGTGCTCGCTGAAATCTGCGAATTCAAGCCAAACTTACCGGTTACCCTCGCGAGATTCGATTAGGACTGACTTTCCCAAAGTTTAGTCAGCCGTCAGCGATTCTTCTAGATTGAAACATTGGTCGTTGGACTAAGTAGTTTCCGTCTTTCGAATAAAAAAATGGTAACCTTATAGGATTACTCGTGTGTCAGTCTGTCTGTCCGTCCGTCTGTCTGTCTGTCACAGCCAATTTGCTCCGAATCGAACGGACCGATTAAGTTGAAATTTGGTATGCATATGAATTTCTGTGACTCAAACACGGACGTGTAACGTAAATAATGAATCTTTAAGAGTCCCTATCAATTTCGCGGTCTAAAAACAGAAATTTCAATTTTTTTCAGCACAAATTTCTCAGTAACCTGAAGATACCTGGTTTTTTTTTTAATGCCTTGTTATTCATCACATCTTTATCTAGTAAGTGTACTGATTGAAATTTTGATAACTACTCAATATAAATTACGAAAAATATAAATCTAACACATGTTTTTACGTAAGCACGAAACACCCGGTTTTCCAATCGTTTTTTTGGCTTACTGGTGGCAAATAACAATCTGAAAAAATTCATACATACTGGACATATAGTATACTAGTAAGCCTACAACTTTGTTTTTTTAAGTTTAACGTATAAGTTCATTAAAAAAAATGTTATCCACGCTGAAAAAACACAATAAAATCGTGTGCAAAACCGTTGTCTACGCGTAAGAATTGATTGAAAATAACAATAAGTGTTCAATATTCTAAATTTTGATGTATTTATCTAACAAAACAAATTTTTTTTTTTTTTTTTTGACTGATACTTTTATTGTAATAAAATATCTAAATAATGCCTTATAAACCGATGCGCTTGCTCGATACATTCAGTCGCGCCCAAGGGCTTCTCGACGATGGACCTGTGTCGCTCGTGACGATCGCCGCTCCCGACGTAACTCGCGAATTGTGCGAATTTTGTACTAGGCCTAATCAGTTTTGAGACTGAGTATATTTTTATTTTATTTATGCATAGTGTGACACTTTGTGGTTTGTTAATGTTATTCATAAATATTAATGTTTTGTATTGTACTATTAGTAAATTAGTGTTTAATTTTTAGAAAATTGGTCAATAAAGTGAACTTTATTATCACGGAAAAATCAAAGGAAAAAAGAAAAAATGCGAAAGGCATGTGCAGTTCTTAGGTATTTTTTGTTTCACATATCGTATAGGAAGGAACACAAAACATGGCGCGTGACTAAGAATATAAAAGAAGCAGTGGAAGAAAAAAAGCACGCCATTACAGAGGAATATCGTCGTCGAACTGGGCTCCTCGTCGATACAGTAAAGCAATGTAGCGGCTCAACCAATGAGTGCAATACTGCGCGAACGTTTTTTAAAGACCCTGCTCTCGCAGCTGCGATCACTGGGGTTGACAAAGATCTCATTACAAGATTCTCTGTTATACTGAAAGACCTTTCGTGCTCGTACACACGGCCACTAATCAAGCTATACATTTCCAGTTTAGGCTGATCTCGCATTGTATAGGATTTCCGTACAATGAGAGGTCAGCTTATACTGGACATGTATAGCTTGATTTGTGGCCGTGTGTACGATGTAAAGCCAGAGGCCTACAAGGAGTATACACTTGACATGCCTAGGCTACGTCACCAAGTACCAATGGTACAAAATGCCTTCTAGTGTACATAAAATATTAATTCACGGAGCTAATTTCACCAAATCCCTTGTCCTTCCTATAGGTCTACTTAGCGAAGAAGCTCTAGAGTCTAGACACAAAGACTGCCGCAATTATAGAGCTGCTAATAATTTAGTATTAAATGGGAAAAAACCAAGTGCATAAAATGTTCTTTACCAGATAGTATTGAATCAAGAGAAACTAGAATTCGTAGGTAAAACTGTTTTCCTGGGGATCATGATGGATTCAAGGCTAATGGGGTCCTCATTTAACATCTCTTGCAGGACGGCTAAGTTCAGCAGCATATGCTGTCAGAAAAATCCGTCAATTTACTTATGTAGATACGAGGCTAGTCTATTTTAGTTACTTTCATAGTATAATTTCTTGCGGTATTTTACTTTGGGGACGGGCTGCAGACATTGAGTCTATTTTTATTCTGCGGAAAAGAGCCATCAGAGCCATATATAATGTCCGCAGGCGCGATTCTCTAAGGGAACTGGTTAAGGATATTATCATCATGACGGTACCTTGTCAATATATCTACGAAAACATCATGTATGAACGGAAAAATTTACATATTTTTAGAAAAAGAGGTGAAAGACAATTATAGTAATAGAAATAGGACCTACTAGTTCAACTAGGTTTCAGACTGGCTAAAGTAGACTCGTCTTTTATGGGGTACTGTTTAAAATGTTACAATGAAATTCCTCCCCACATACTTCAACTGAATGAAACTAAATTTAAATCTTGTATAAAACGCATACTATGCACGCAGGTATATTATAAGTTGGGGGATTACATCGCTAATAAAAATGCTTGGCTGAATGCTGGTCTTGCTCCACAACCACAACTAATCGATTAACATTTGAAAATAATGTTGGAGCTGCTGAAGATTGTAAGACTATCTTTGCATTGTATGAACTCAATCTCCTTTGTATTATATAATTGCATAGCACAGGTGTGAGTACTATGTACTATAGAGCTACCATTAACCGGGTAATATGCCTTTCATTGACTTGAATGTGCCCTGGCGGCTGAGAGTATGTCATGCTCACTAAGATGTCTCGCTGATGGTGGCGCGTGTGTTGGATCATTTAGCTCCCTTCAAAATGGTTGAGCTGAATGGTGCTAATCCATGCGATATGTTCGTGAACGGGCCGTCAGTTGGGACTGGTCATCTCTTAGCTGCCACGGCTTATTTTAATTATCTTATTATAATTATTTTATCTTAAAATTGTTTTTTTTTTTTTTTTTGTTTGTTTCTATTTGTTATACCTACTCGTACTCTGGACGCTTTTAACGTGTACGTTTTTTTTTTTATATATCGTTCTTACATTTAGTTATAAACTCAACATTATAGATCTAATATTTTTGTAACAATTTAATTTAAAAGAGTGTCCATGGAGTTTCATGCCCGTTCGTCTCCATACGTACCTACTACGCTTTGGAATGGGCATTTAGCTTCATTTTCTTACTGACCAACTCCTTGAGAATTCAAAAGTGCCTGTAAATGGTTTAATTGAAATGATTTGAGTTTGAAAAAGCATAGCACGAGAAAAATTGGAAGGAAGCAGACTATTGAAGACGCGCTCTGCTCATCTCCTCCGATTCATTAATATCCAGCATCAGACCATTGCCTAAGAGAAAATCGGGTACTTTGGCGCCAGAAGTATTACAATTATTGAAAGCTCCTGAAGCGCCTGAAAGGATGCACTTATCCGATGAAGAAGCAAACAGCGAGTAGACAAAAGCCAAAGGCCTTTTTCAAGGCCGCCTATTTAAAAGTGTCTTAAACGTAAAAAAAACTTTTTTATTTAAAGACTATATGTATATGTACACATTATATAAATACAACATTATACTTAGTAATATAATTATGTGTTTTTATCGTATAAGTCTACAAACATATACCTACCTACATTTAAATTAAAAATTTCATATAAAAAATCTAAGTGGCTCGTAATATAATTATTCCGAACACTGTTCGCCGGGGAGGTCTGTAGTAGGTACATAATACAGGAGGGTGGGTTATAACACATGTAATTAGTTTCAGACCTATCTTATATATATGTACTGGTCACACTTTATAGTTTGCTATTACTATGATGAACGCCGTACTTAATATTGGTATTTTTACTTACCTACTAGGTGGTAATTATGACGTGTTATAAATATAACACGTCATAATTACAATAAAATCCATCCAGTATTACAGAACCTAGTAGGTAAGTAAAAATTAGGGAGTGCTGTTAATAGCGGTTACGGACCAAGATTATTTGTTCCCGCTTCACCGTACGACAATGCATACTACGATTGTCGCCGATAGTTCGAACGCACACAGACACGATGCGCTCCGATAGTTACCTAAACTAGTAGCGCGTCGAAATTGATAGGGACTCTAAGGCCATTAACACACTGCCACGCACCACGCAGCGTAGCGCGTGAATGCGTGTTTTAACGTTGCTTGTGAGTATCTCCGTTTGTATAGAAAACACGCACAGTCCAACACACTGAAAATGCATCCACGCGCGTTAAAACGCAACGTTAAAACATGCATTCACGCGCTACGCTGCGTGGTGCGTGGCAGTGTGTTAATCGCCTTAATATGGGGGTCACTTTTAGGGTCAATTTTTTTTTTTTTTTTAAATTAGTAGTTTTAAAGTTATTTAAGAAAATATATGAAAAATTTACCATTACATCCTTATCTATGAAACTACTGAGCCATTTTTTTTTTAAATACATTAACTATTTCTATACTTATAGCTTAGTAGAAAACCTAAATGAAGTTTATGGTCTTAAAATAACATGATAAATCTCTCAAAATTGTGCTTACATTTGCAGTTGGAATGTATGGGAGAACATGTTTTTCAACTACTTCTTGTTCTCCGTACGTTCCGTGTACGTTCTTGGAATAAATTCATCCCAATTACGGAACCCTTCATTGTGCGTGGTCCGACGCGCACTTGGTCGGTTTTTTTTTCGAGGTTATTATATATTATATAGTGCCATGTTTGACTACTCGATATAGAGACTTATATTATTGTTGAACAATATTCACGATAGATTTTTGTAAGCTATCGTCATATTAAATGTGGGGACATGTATAATAACCGGCACGAGTCGTGAGCACAGATTGGCAGTAGTGGGGGCAAGCTCGCGCATGTACACTTTCGGCTAGATAAAAATGACACGCGAGAGTCCAATAGACGACGAGTATCGCTGACGAACCAATCGCATGCAGCTCGGCGCCCCCCGGCTTCTTCATTCCGCCAAAGAGACCTAAAAATTTACTACTGCGCAGGTGTCAGTTTGTGCTCACGACTCATGCCGGTTACTATACACACGTTATCCTGAAAATAAGCCTTCTGAACGTTCACAGGGGGCTCACACTATATCACTTTTGAATAGACGCAGCATTGATTCCTCTTGATTCAATTATTTCGGCCCATTCTTTAGTAATCATATTCTGCTTCTAACCTTCATCATCTGTCAGTTGAAGGACGTCCATTGCTGTACATAGGCTTCCCTCAAGCATCGCCACAATATTATTTTCTTTATCATCATCAAATTCCACAGTTCTCCTTTACTTTCCATACAGTGCTGACCTGACTGTCTCACACCATCCATGTTTTTTTTTTTTTTTCAAATTTTTTTTTCCTCGTCAACATAGTTAAAAATAATTATGTCTCTCAAACCGATAACGAACCGTTAAAGCAAGCTTGAGCACCGCACCGAGCCGTGGTTACAAGCAACGCAAATATTGACGCAATTTATAATTGGATGTACAGCGAACGAAGATGCTTGCAAAGCGAGATTTTTAAATTTTTTGCTCCTCCCTCCCCTTTTAGTTGGGGTATGTATACAAGCGTGAGATGATTGGTTATATCCAATATTGGAACAAAATATCAAGTTTTTAAACCTGCGAAAATGTTGATTATACAAATACCTGATTCTACAGTTCTAGCAGTTTGAAATCATGTTAAGGCGGTATGATCCGACAGAGATCGCGCTTACTAGTTTTTTTGAATCTATTGGAATTGTAAAAGACGGTATTATAAAATTCAGAAAAAGAGATATATCTTATTTATGGATCTGGCAGACATTCAATAGCTTTTAATAACACGATTAGATTAACTTTGCTGGATAGAAACAGATCCCAAAGTTAAGGCTCGCGCAGACTGGCGCGATATCGCGGGCGCGACAGGTAGCACGACCTTTGTTGCGGACGCGATATCGCGTCAGTCTGCGCGAGCCTTTACCCATTTCCGTAATGTTTAGATTGATTAAATATTACGAAAACGGATAACTTTGGGATTTACGGTTTAGCTACAAAACAGACGTTTTTTCATATTTTTTATATCAATGAAAAGGTAGTAAGATTGTTCCTTTATGATCATGCTGACTAGAAATCAAAACGTCTATGCCAAGTATTGCCTAAACCTTATATTGACTAGGGAGCAACAATATTAATTGTACACACACCACACCTTCTTACATAAAACAGAAGCCATTTTCCAATTCTAACACAACGCTCATGTACCGCCCCAAGGTACGCTTGACCATCAAAACATTCTCTCCAAAGCCTTTATTATTGTTGAAACACAAAACATGCGCTGTTTGTGTTCAATAAGGATTTACTCCTACCTGTGGTTGGAATTTTGTGTTAGCATTATGTAAATTGACGAATGTAGGTGATTATGTAGTGAAATATTAGAACATGTCTAGGTTCTGCTGATTGGTTGTTGGAAATTGAGATACTTTCGGCGGATGTCTACTTTGAATTGCTTATAGCTTGCAAATTAATAAGTGTGTTTTTGAGGCTCTTTTATCGAGTTAGGTTTTAATAGTGGATCAAAACCGGTAAGGACTAGGCCCGGGTCGATGGCGCGTTGTGTTCCACGCGCGTTTCAAAGATGTCAGCACGAACTGACGGGGTCCGCTAGGACCGATGCCTGCCAGGGTTGCGGGTTTGTTCGAAAGGGATACCATGGCCCTGGCACACCGGCAACTGAAGGAACACGGGTGGGTTTTAGTCAGTAAAAGTCTGACACGCCCTCAGCTCTGCCCGTACCGGGAGAAATTATTTGATCATTTCCCACCCAAATAAAAATAAAAAATGGATAATTTGTTTTAAGACTTTGTTGAATCAAAATGGAATGATTATTAAAATATTTATTTTTAGACTGATCCTGGTGAGTTGGCTCGTCGTCTACTATCGGGAGGTCGCGGTTTAATGATAATCTGGTTTCAAGCAATTTAACGGATGATATGCGAATAACTCAGTCTACTTGAGCTGGGGGTGAAGAAACCTAAGAAAATTATAATTGCCCAAGTATTGACGTATGATTAGGATGTCTTAGAAAACATGTTTTTTACCTATCTTGTGACTATTTGCAAAAGAGACTATTTTTTTTAATGTTCCGGTCAATCCCTGTTGCAAATTGTAACCATTACTTCTTGTTCCAGCTACTTATGTCTGACCGGGTGCATAACTCGCGCCGAGAAAGCCGGCACCGCTCGCGAGAGCGTTCAGACCTTGCTGACGGTTTGCGCCGACCTCTGCCATCCCTGTGAGGTTGATGCTGTAAGTATCGCTTTATCAATTACAGAAGAGAGAGTGCGAATATTACTAGATCACCTTGAGTATCGTCCTGACAGGAACTAGCAGTTCTTGTGTAAATTATTTTGCTCTTAGACAACCCTAATTATAACAGATTTGGTTTATGATTATTTGACAGGACTTTTCTGCGCTGTTCAAACGATTAAAACGTCATTTTAGACCTGTCATGACAGAACCTGCGCAGAATATTAAATAAGTTTAACCTAATAATCCATTATAAACAACCCTTAAGGTTAACAAGGTAGATGTGAGTGGAAACGCCGGAAGGGGACGCCCTAAGAGAACATATAGTGACCTAATCAGTGATGTTCTTCAGAAGGTGCCTAACACTCGCAACTGGCTTGCGTGTATGACCAGATGTATGAATGAAGGTAAACCAAGCAAAAAGAGTATGTAAGGAGCGTAGCAGGTGGCGGTCTATAGTTTCTGCCTACCCCCATGGGAAGAAGTAGTTTATGTATCTAACCTTAGTGGTTTTTAGGTTAAGCCTATCCCCTCCCCAACCACAGATTTTTTTAAATTTAATTTTAGGGTGAAACTAGACGAGCGTAATTTTTTGAGTTGTGAGTCGCATAATTTCGGTCGCGTAATTTCTGCTCGGCAAAAATTCTGTTGGGCTGCCAGACGAGCGTAATTTATTCAGTTGCTTTTCAACGCTTGTATTGGGTGTTTGTGTAGTGCAATGTATAATAAAAACGTGTATACGAAGCATATAGCGAAGACACAGAAGATGATGATAGAAGAAAATACTGGGTGAATCCACAGTGAAAGACTGATGCGCGGACTGTTTTATGTCGTGTATGAACGTTTATGTGCAAATCCAGATATATTTCAAAATTACTCCATATGCATTATATGTTTTTCAAGAATTATTACAACTCGTAAAACCTTTTATTACTAAATCAGACACAAATATGAGACTAGCCATCAGTGCAGAAAAAAGACTAATAATAACACTCAAGTAAGTTTTTAAAGTGTTTTTATTCCCTCTCGCCGCGAACTCAATTCAGCCGGGATTGTGCGCGTGAGTCGGCAGACAAATTATTTTGCGTCGCCGTGTAAACGAAACAGGATTTTTGTATGAAACCGAATGTAGCAGATATTACGCGACTCATAACTCAAAAAATTACGCTCGTCTGGCTTCACCCTTATATGTAGACATGATGTTATACGTTAACTACAAATGGAGCAATACTAAATTAGTGAATCTGTGGAAAGGAACACCAGGAGAGACTCAAAATCATGTTCTTATCAACTTTGCACTGACCACTCTATCCTCTACAGGGCTCGGAACGAATATGCGCAATCCAATCACTCCGTTGCGCCCTCGGCACAGGCGTCGTCGGCTCCCGCGCGGAATTCTGCATGCTATTCGCACAAGGCGCGGGATTAGAGCATAGTGGTGGATTCGTTCGAGCTGCCCGCACGGCACATCTGCTGCGGGCGCTGGCTGAGTTGGACCATATGATTGTACAAGTAAGTTTATATTAATAACACTTAGATGGAGCTACTGAAGGTAACAGAAACGTTCAGTAGTGTGGACAAATGTGCAAGCATGCATGTCAGTCGCGGGGGAATTATGGAATCCGTGGGAGTCAAATTTTTCTTGTCCAAAGTCCGAAGTAAGGTATTTTTCTTGTCCAAGCCCCGTTATTCGATCCTGGGTATCGCAAAGTTCAGACAGTTAGTCATCCATTCAAGAACTAACCACGACATTCTTCCAGACCCTCATTCATAATCTCCACAAAAGAATGACGAAACACACTCCCAATACACACAGATTACTCAGAACGATCGGCATGCAGTTGAATATCAGAACAAACAAAGCGACGCGGTTCCCAATCAAAGTGCATGCGTTCAGCGGCTTGCGAAGAGTCCAGTAGCGAGTGTATTGGGTAGACGGGTAACGTGAAACGATGCCACGAGTACTTTATGTACCTAGCAATGGTCGAGGTAAAGTAATATAGAGTATGGATATGGCGTTTAAAAATCTGTGATGAAACAGAGATTGTAAAAAAATGGAACATACGAAAAATAAATTTAAATTAAACTTGATACGAGTAATAATCTTTATTGAAGTCTTTAAAAACATAACATAAATGGTAAAATAACCGATCTTTTCAAATTCATAATTGTAATAAAATATTCAGATCTTATAGCAGAAATACAGCACGCAAGACCTCGCCTTCAGGAGAAGACCTTGGTACCCATCGATTTCTTCAACTTTCTATATTTCTCTCTCCCCCTCTCTTTCTCTCTCGCTCTCTCTCTTTCCTTCTCTCATTCTCTCTGTCTCTCTTTTCCACTACCCTCAGAAAGGCATCCGTGTGAATATTCACAATTCAAAAAAAAAAATATAATAAGGCTTCTCTGAGCAAATAAATAATCATAATAATAATCTTGAGCATTCGCACCACACCACTTACGTGAATACGCAAAGATTTTAAAATAATTTTCTCTATAAAATCAAATTTTGTACAATGGAAAAAAAAAAGAAATCTTGCAAAATGTTCGTTATTAAAATAATTGTCTATCCATTCGTGTCAGTCGCAAAAATAAAATAATGCGTACTTCACGAGGAGATGCATGTATAATATTTATTTCTCACTAGCTGACACGACAGACTTCGTTCTGTCAAAAGCTACTTGACTGTGGCAGTTTGTCTACGCGCAAAGGAAATATAGTATAAACTCCACTACTTTACCCTACCCTAGCCTACCTACCGACCTATCCTACCGTACCCTACCCTTCCTACCTACCTACCCTACCTACCTACCCTACCCCCTACACTACCTACCTACCCTACCTACCTACCCTACCCTACCTACCTACCCTACCCTACCTACCTACCCTACCCTACCTACCCTACCCTACCTATCCTACCTACCCTAACTACCCTACCAACCCTACTTAGCCTACCTATTTACCCTACCCTACACTACTTCCCTACCCTACCTTACCCTACACTACCTATTTACCTTACCCTTCCCTACTCTACTTACCCTACCTACCCTACCTATCTACCCTACCCTACACTACCTACCGATCCTACCCTACCTACCTACCTACCCTACCCTACCCTACCTACCTACCCTACCTTACCTACCTACCTACCAACATAAAACCTACAAAAATAAAAAATTGATAAAAACCTATTCTGACAAATGATGACTGAAACGTTATGTCAAACGCCATAAAGTTACATTGACGAACGTCAAATGTTTGACAGGAAAGTAGGTAGAACAGTTTATATGGGATAATGAAATTGTTGTTTTTACGATTTTCCTTGCAATTTTTCCATATTTTCTCACCGTTTAAACCTTCCCTGGACTACGACAAACATTTCAAAACCAAAATCAGCCAAATCGGCCCAGCCGTTCTCGAGTTTTAGCGAGACTAACGAACAGCAATTGATTTTTAAATATATAGATTTCTGTGGTGTCGCTGTAACGAGATATTTTAAACATATACTCCTTAAAAAAAAATGGGTACTATATTTATGGAATCAAGATTAGCAGTAATTTAATGTATTTTTTATTATTTGATATGTCTTTTAAATAACAAGTAGATAGGTATCTCCAAAATACTATACAAAAAAACTGCTAGCGCGGCGTTTCGGTCGAGGATGCGCCTGAGTTGTCTGAACTCAGGCGCGTCCTCGACTAATTTTGCATTTTGGGGCATTTTGTGACTGTTCAGTCACAAAATGCTCGAAATGCAAAATAAACTTGTTACTATCCAGGGTCAAATTAAATCAACTGCAACCTTTCCATTTTCTTATTTTACACTCATTCGTTTTTCACTTATTTCGTGAATGATCGCAGCGGATATCTTCTGATTCAAAACGTTACTCCCCTGTCCATTCCATACCACATCGTAGTTCCGACGGCTACCGCACACCGCACTCATCGTTTACCCTGTGTGCTCAACAAACAGCGCAATGATACTCCAGTTAATTAAGGACCGAACAAATATGCTTTCTAACAGACGCGCTCGGAATATTTTATTACCTCCACTCATTTGTTGAACCGCCTTTTTTATATAGGCACTGTTAGTTTGTTCTGTGGGGATCGTGGCTTTTGGAAGGTGATTTGGTAATGAATGGGCCTTTGATTTTTTGAAAATTGGAGTGTCAATTTTGTTTATTAGTCGTTAATAAAAGTGGCAACTCTATTCTTTTGTCGGTATATTAGTTTAAGTCAGCGTTACGATCGCGAAACATATTATCAACATACAACCTGGGGTCCAAGTCTGATATTTTTATAAATTCGTCACTCCAACACGATCCCATTGTCATCTTGCTAAAAGTTCGTAATTTGCTAAATTCATAATGGTCGATCATTGGTCGGTCAGAAGTTGGACATTTAGTAGGAAGTATCATTTGTCATTATGTACGAGATTACCAATTCTTTCAATGGAGTGTCAGTGGCTGACCATTGGAAAGTCAAATTGAGTAACACTTTGGAACGTTGGAATGTTGGAACGTTGTCAGAATGGTCTATCATAGATTTCATAATACGAGTAGTTGATTTTGGCAAGTTTGGTAATCTACTAATATAATGGCGTCATTATGACTTTCCAATGGTCAGCCACTGACACTCCATTGAAAGAATTTGTAATCTCGTACATAATGACAAATGAAACATCCTACTAAACTTCCAACTTCCTACTACTTCAGATTGATTATAACACTAATAAATAATATGTAAAAAAATATATAAATGAAATCTGGCATGAATAAATGTTTAAAATGCCATTGTAATACAATTCTATTACGAGACCATTGACTGACCAATGATCGACCATTATGAATTTAGCAGATTACGAAATTTTAGCAATTTTTTTTTTTTGAAAGAGTAACCGTGGATTTTCTTGCCGGCTCTTCTCCATAGGAAACGACCAATAGGAACCGTGCACCTTGCTTCTGACTTTCTTATGTGCCCATGTAGGTTTATGTGAAATATTTTGATTTGTTTGATTGATTGAGGGTAACGAACAAACTAGATACGAGCCAAATAACGTTGCGGTCGCGCGTTTTCTGGAGAATTCTCGCGCATTCTCGGTAATTCTCGTAGTTACAAGCTCGTATCTAGTTTGTACGTTACACAATTGACATAAAGTTAATTTTGCTATGTATGGTGGCCAGCACATCAGGTTACCACAAACTGACAAATTTTCTCGTTCGATTTAGATCGTCAACATTTTAAAGTTTAAAATCGTTTGGAGAAATTTGTGTTTCGTGTAGATTGATGTTTTGGCCACTGTACAATATCGTTACAAAAAATCGCTTCCATTCCGTTCCGTGGTAATGTAAATTGAGCCTAATGCCGCGTATTCATTGGAAAACAAAGTTTTAACGTAACATTGTCTAAGCATCATGTTTTTGTAGAAAGAATGTTGTTAACAACATGGAATGTTGCAGTGTTGCTGGCAACATTTTTATGTTCCGTATTGATGGTAACTAAAATATCATTTCGCAACATCAGATGTTACTGGCAATAACATTGAACAATTGTTGCGGAACATTGTTTACAATGAATACGGAGTTTAAACGATAAAAAAAAAAACTTTTATTCCTTTCCTACCTATCTAGATTTAATATTGACGAAGAAACAGGAGTTGTTGCAATCAATTACGGTAAATATGTCATTTGAAACTGTGGGTAAATAAGCCTAGACAATGTTAACCCTATAACGCTTGCAGATAATCGCAACTGTCACAAAGTCGCGTGTCGGTATTGTGTATGTCCCGCTTCGATAAATATTGATGGTCACGCGTTGTGATACGACGTGACAAGCGGTGACGGGACGCACGTCACTGGCCATTTAGCTAATTGTCGATATCTATTGATACTGTTACAATAGTCGTGCTTTGCTTTTCATAGAATCTTGAAGGTTTTGGGGTAGCTAAAGTTCTTAGGAAGGAACAAAAGAAAGAAAGATGCGTTTATTGGCATAAGAACGAAAACTACCGAATAATATACAGTGAGGCAGGGATATTGACGCGCAACCTACTACCATGGATTCAATTGAATTGAGTTGAAATTGAATTGGTTGAAATTTTTCATAGGTTAGTTAAAAAAATACAGACATGTCGCCTCTTGTTGAAACGTTTGCATTACTAAATCATTGAACGAATTGTGATAGAATTTGGCAAAGAAGTTAAAAAGGTTGCAGGAAACTTTATTTATTTTATTTATTTATTTACTATTACCACTTACTTTTTTTTTCAAGTAGGGAACCCAATACAACAATGTAGTCACAATTTCCACACTCAGAGACGTCACCCAAAAAACAATTAGATACCACCACCAACAAAAATAAAATGTTTTTAACTGTCATATTCTGACTGACAGGGTTCTAAGTTTCGGTTATCGTGATTTAACAAGTCCCGAGTAACGACTCCTAGTAACAGCACAATTCATACAGAAGACAATTAGTAAAGTGTCACCCTCTGGAATTCTGCCAAAGAGCAAGTAATATTTAATCGCAGAGAGACGCTGCTGAGTATCTTTATTGCCCGCCCCACCCGGTTGGAACCACCGGAACTTAAACATACCAATGCTTTTCATTCTGGAAAACGGCATAGTTTCGTATAAAATGTTAAACTTCAATATCAAACTCAAACCATTTATTTCAATTTAACCAATTAACACGGCACTTTTGAATTGTCAAGGAGTCGGACAGTTAGAAATATGAAGCTAGTTGACCATTCCAAAACGTAATAGGTGCTTATGGAGAAGAACAAAATTAAAATTTGATGTAACACAGCAAACTAAATAGTCTTCCCTATAAACTCCAATACATACTCCACGTCACGTGCGGAATCCCTCCGATCCCTCGACAATAGTTTAAACAAATTGTTTACCTTGCATTACTATTATAATTGTGTACCCAGTGCAGTCTCTACTGTCAATAGTCAGACCTCCTTGTCTCATGTTTAAAGCTATCTCTCTTCCAGAGAATGTTAAGAGATCCGTTCATTGTTGTTTGTTTTTAATTATGTGTTTGTTACATTGAAATTATTAAAATGTTTGGAGTGAAATAATGCTGTACGGAAGCATGGAAGCGAAAAGAAGTATACGGAGTAGAATAATTATGTAAGGATCGTAGCAGGTGGCGTTCTATAGTTTCTGTCTACGCCCATTTGAAGAAGGAGTGAGCTTATATATGTAGAAGTATGAAATACTTTAAGGATGGGAACGATAGGCTACGCTTGACGGAGGGGTATGTCCAGCAGTTGACTTCTTTCGGCTTAAATGAAGATAATGATGATGATGGAATTGAACTCCCTGCCGGAGTCTTTGTTTCCCGATAGGAGGAATCTGGGAGCCTTCAAGTCTTGAGAAGATAGGTTGCTCCTGCGTGCACCACTATCCGTCGCGTACCATCAGGCGAGGTGGTTATCAAACGTGGGCTTATTAAAATATGATGCCAAAGAAAATTAACTATTAGAAGTAAAATAACGAATGTGTGTACGCACGGCTATAAATCAAGCTATACATTTCCAGTATAAGCTGATCTCACATTGTATAGGATTTTCGTACAGTGAGAAGTCAGCTTATACTGTAAATGTATAGCTTGATTTGTAGCCGTGCGTACAACCGACCTAATAATATGCGGTCAGCGTTCGAGTATTTCTACCGCTAAGCGGTATTTATGTAAGCGCGCTTATCTCTTCACCACCTTTGGTTGACTGGTAGAGAATGCTTACGGCATTGAGTCTGCCTTTGTACCTTATTGTGTGCGAGAAGTTTCAATAAATAAATAAACATCTATGTGTATGTTGGAAACCGATAGCCAAGCATTGAAATAAAAGGCAAATCTTTGTAAAGCATAAATTTTTTTTAAAAAAAAACATCTATTTTGTATCTAGGTACGGGCCGTCGCCAATCTATTATTACCCAAAAAACGATCGGCATTTTGCCTCTCTGTAAACAACCACAATTTTTGCCAACTCCACTACCCCTTCAGGGAAAACGATGATACTTTAGTTTACACAAGTGATACCCTTAAAATAAACATTTACTTCTACCCTCATTTATGTAGAATGTACGCTCGTTACGACGCCACGTGTCGCACTGTGTACTTAATCACTTGAAATTGTGCCAATCGTGGGTGTGTGCGAATTATTGCTGAATTTAATTACTGCTCGCGTTTCGATGGATCTGGTAGCTAATCTGATAATGTATTTTCGTCAATTACAACTTGTTTTTGATTCATTGCATAATTATCTGTCGTTTGGTGAGATTAGAAGTTTTTTTATATCCATTCAACATCAACATCCCAAGCTAATGTGTGCTCGAGATCAATAAAACTACCATATATTTGAAAAGGGAAACCAAAAGAAATCGTGTTTTATAGGCTTGCCCCTGATATCACTATATCTAAGGCCGTTACTGCCGAATACTCAAACGCAACTCAATTTTAAGTCGCCGTTAAGTCTAATGCTGTCTCTGTCACTTTAAACTGTTTTGTAGCGACAGAAACACTTATAAGAACGTCTTAAAGTTAAGTAACGTTTGAGTATTTGGGCATTAGTTGGTCACTCTGCTTTCTTTTCGTGTCGATTGACTACTACCTACTCATATTTTGTCCGACCAGTAAGAAGCTACGGGGACAGTTCTGTCATTTGCCTTGTTCAAATCCGATTGGATACCAGTCACCAGTTGGTCACAGAAAACTTCATCAGCATTGTACTGCATTTCTCTGGCATTCATAAAACTGCTTACAAAGTTTTCCAAAGTAGCTTTAAATACTAAGCTACTTTGGCAAACTAGTGCTTAAAAATTTTTGGATGCAGTTGGAAACCTTTAATGTGGATCTGTAGCATTGGTTATGTAATTTAACGAGCACCAATATAATTTTCTCACAGCCAACATCATCATATCGCCATAAACAAAAACTTACTATACATTTTATTCATACTCCTCCGCAACCCCTTAACAATAGACGCGAAACCCGAGCCCCCCTAAAAGCGTACCGTACTAATGTTTATATAGCCATCCACTGCTGGTCGTGCGTCTCTAATGGCCGGTCCCTCGAGGTGTAGCCGCGTAATCGATACCGCTGCCGACTGTTAATGGATTAGGTGCCGCGCCTGTAGACGTGATTTTTCGAATAAGAAATATTGGACTGCTTTTGGTCATGTTTTTGGGTATTTAGCAGTTTTTTATTTTTTTTTATTTTGTTATGGGTTTGCTCTTGACTTTGGTCTAGGTCTGGGTGACAGAGACAAAGTCTACGATGGAGTGAGCTTACCCAGAAGAAGCCTGTTCACTCTCACTTTGAATAGATTAGGGTTGTATGCGTTCGGAAACACAGACGCAGGCAGAGAGTTCCACTCCTTTGCTGTGCGCATTATAAAAGACATTTGAAACGCTTAGTACGAGTTGGTGGAATATCAACTAGCTAGGGGTGGTAACTTGCAGTGTGTCTAGATGTCCGATGGTAGAAGGGGGCCGGTGGAATGAGGTCGTGGAGTTCATGGGCACACTCGCCGAAGTACAATCTGTAGAAGACCGACAAGCAGGCAACCTTGCGGCGATGAGCCAAGCTGTGAAGCTTGGCATCCACCAGTTTTACGTCGCCAATGAGCCTCTTAGCTCTGTCTCGCAGTTGTCCAAGAAAAAAACAAAATTGCGGGATTAATGCACATTAATAAAAATAAAATACACACATATGCAAAGTAGCCAAAAGCCTCGTATTCAATAAATAAAAGTTCGACAATTTAGTCCATCGCTTGCAGTCAGGACCAGGGACCAAAGACAATTTACATTGCGTAATTACACTATGTGCGTCACTGGCAAATGACAACAAACAAACAATCAAAACAAAAACCGATTGCAGAGTGGAAAAATAACTACTTTTTTACGAATGTTCATCCTGGGTATTCAGTTTCTGAATCAATATTTTTATAGGATCCTTTGGATGTTACTTCAACATATCTGGAATCTGAACCTTCGACAGACATTGCTAAGAATTCCCAAAACTAGTTTCTTCTTCTAAACCATCCACTGCTGATCGTGCGTCTCTAATGGCGAGGCCCCGGAGGTGAAGCCGCGTAATCGATACCGCAGCTGACTGTTAATGGATTAGGTGCCGCACCTATACACGAGATTTATAAAAATTGTGTACCTATTCAAAATTGTGTCATGTTGAATTTGGCGGGTGTTAATTAAATGCGGTTTTTTTTAGAAACTCCTGCTATCAAGCAACTTCTAGGAGACTTTAACCATCGCAGAACAAGTAGGACTTCATTATAAAAAAACCAATGATTTATGAGCCTTTCAAGCATTCCTAAGAATTTCTTAAACTAGTTTGTTTATTTTTCTACTACACCATCCATGTTGGATTAAGGCTTGTTCGTAAGCATAATTTTGATCTATCTATCCATTCTTTCCACCTTGGCCAGTGACCAATAGTAATTTGTATCACTGAAACAAATGAATATCTAAAAAGTAAATAAGAATGAAACGTCCTCATTCCTACTGACACAAAACACTAGTGATTTATTAATTAACTCTCTCTTTTCAATCCACTCATCCTCCCCTCGTCCCAGCGGACTCAAAACTTTGATGTCCGCACACGATGCGCCCTGGGACTACTGTTTGTAATGCTACGGTAGAAGATAAACATCATTATTAGTTTATTACGCACAAGGGTCGGTTTTGAGGATTATTTGCGGTTTTCGATAGTGGAAAGATAATAAGTTATTGTGGTGTAGTTGAATTTTGTTTTTCATCTCTTTTATATAGGTACCCTTAGAGCCTACTTTGCATTTTCGTAAGTACAGAGTGCAGTTAAAAATAGGAAACGGGTAGGTACGAATTGAGTACGAGTAAACCTTTGCCGCTGCACCAAATCTGAATTGTATGAGTACCTACACCAATTCGAAAAAAACAATTTCATTAGGTACCTACATTATTACCTTACTATTCTTGCTGCCTCTTTTTGCTGTCTTTTAATTTGAATTCCGCGTTCTTAGGAAAGGTTTGCATGGTAAGGATTAGAGATTTCATCCCGGGAATCACAGTCTCGAAAATTTCGAGAGTCACGAAGATTCTTTGGTATTTTCGAGACTCGAAACTGATATTTTCGGTTTCGGGAATAACGAGACTTTTGAGACTTGTCCAATGGTTTAGGGAAATACGTAAACAATTGCTACAATTACTTAATATCTATCCCCCCCACTAGCGTAGAAGCAGAGAGAGCTTTATCTAACGCGGGTTACTTTTGTAATAAATTCAGGTCCTCTCTGTCTGAAACTACATTAAACGCCCTTTGTTTCATACGTGCCAACTATAAAACTTACAAAACTCATTTTTTTTTTTCGAGTTTGTTACTCTTTGCTAAAGTACTTGATTCAAATATCTTGTTTTGACAGCCTAAAAGCCTAAGTATGAAATCTACTTTTGAAATAGTCTCGAAAATCTCGTTTTTTTCCGTGAATTTCAAGACCGCATCGAGTCTCGATTTTTTTTTTCCCGGAACTCAGAAATGCAGCGTGACTGAAAGGCCTAATATGAAAAGAGATTGCTCATTTAGTTAGAGCTGTATCTACCCTGACTTCAGAAGAGCATTGAAGTTATGGCTTACTCCACAAATCCCCCCTAAAAATCCCCCTTAGGAGAAAAAGTAGAATCTAAAAACAGTTTAGAATTCACCCCTGATAATCCCGCTAAGGGGGGAAAACTAGAATTTAAAAAAAAAACTTATTCCAAGATCCCCCTGAAAGTGATTTTTTTATATTAGGATTCAGTTTTTACCACTGAGGGGGGGTTCTTTCAGGGGGGGATTAGTAGAATAAGCCGAAGTATAACAAGTAATTTGGTGGGATTATATTGGTAACTTCCATTTCAGACTAATTACGCTGCAGTAGAAATTGGTATATAACTCTTAAAAAATTCACGTCCATCCTTCACCAGATCCACTTACAACTTTCTACCACCCAATCTCAGTCTGACCACTCTTTTATTATGTACCCTCAAACTTCTTTGTAGCGTGTCCAGAACACATCTGCCAAGACTGTTGTAACTCAATCAGAGCTTGCGTGACCTCTGCACTTACCGCACGGATTCAACGCTCGCTGGTTTGAGGGTCATACCTCGTTTGACTTGGGTGTTTTAGTCATGGGTCGTGGATTTGTTTTTGAAGGAATAGTACGTGTTATTCTGATGTTGAGGGAAATGTAGTTAGAATGGAAGTTTGGGTGAATGTATTGGGCGCCGACTGTTTTGCCAACGTGTTGCTGCTTTGCAGATAAAAGATCTTCTATCTTCGATCTTAGAAGCAAATTAGCATTTACAATTAATTTGGGAAAAACTTCCAATACTTTGGATGCTCCTCAAAATATTAAAGAAATCCCGTGAAATGTCAGACCCGACCCTCCGCGTCAAATCCCGTTGCCCACCCGCGCTATTACTTCGTTTTCACATAGCGTTCTTTCTTGTTTTTTTTTTTTTTAATTTTGCCCGGCACCTTGTTGTCGCTGCGTAATATTAAATAACCTATAACCTTCTCCAGGAATAGGGCTATCAAATACATAAAGAATTTTCAGAATCTGTTCAGTAGTTTCAGAGATTACCTCCTACATACAAACTTACAAACAAATGTAACCTCTTTATAATATTAGCATAGATAGATACTAACAGGTCAAATATGTTCACATGTATGCGTTGCGAAAGATAATGAATGTTTACCGACGCATCATCTGAAACTCCGGTAGATTATCATTTTAGCCGAAAGACGTGCACTTCTGGACATAGGCCTCCCCCAAGCACCGCTACTTCGACCGGTTCTGTGCTTGCCGCATCCAGCGGATTCCTGCGGCCTTCACAAGGCCATCAGTCCACCTGGAGAGGCCTTCCAACGCTACGTCTTCCGGTACGCGCTCGCCACTCCAGAACCTTTCGGCCCCATCAGCCATCTGTTCTACGAGCAATGTGCCCACTGCTACAGTTCGGCAATTCTTCGGGCTATGTCGGTTACCTTGGTTCTCCTGCGGATCTCTTCATTTCTAATAGATATCCCGCTAAACATCGTTAGTTAATTATCAGCGTTTCAGTCCGGATCTATCCTCGAATGAATATTATAACTCTTCTTTGATGTGTAACTCTAAACGACCCTATGTATGTACATACTAATAAAAACAAAATATCACCTCAATAGATTTATTAATTGAGAAAATATAACTTCACGGACACAACGTTATCATTCCAAACCGGAGAGCCGCACACTGTCAAACGCATCGTGATGTCCCACTCGCGCCCGACAGCTAGTGTTGTTCCACGAAGATCGATTTTCTTCATCTAACAATACAATGTATGTATGTAATACCAGCCGATTATTGTCTCACTGCACATCAAAGGCCTCTTCTTATACAAAGAAGGCATCATGAGCATTGATCATCACGTTTGTTCAAGACGGGTTGACGATTTCAGGCTCAGTTACTTTCGTTAAAATATTTTAAACATGTTAATGTTTTTGTCAACAGGATGCCTTCGGTGAAGGTGGTTGGCCACTGGAATTCAGAGCAGCTGTTGCGAGACTTCTGTCACAGCATGCACCCAATGATAAAGAAGCACCTAGGACCACTATTTTGCGTAAGTATACATAGATATCTCTTCCAGCATACCTGCGATAGGAAAGTAGATATAGAGATGTAGACAACGTGTGTAAGAGTAGAAGAGAAAATTAAAATACATAAAATCAAAATAGCTATACACTAATATAAATATGTACTTATAAACATACAATAAGAGAATATACTTACATACATACTTCGAAAAAAGATGCATATTATGTGTGACGCCATAGATCGTGCAATAAGGCATGCCTCAAAACTGATGATGGATGATTCGACTCTAAAAGCTGACGTCCAACTGAAGCATGCGTTAGACGCAAGACCACTTTAAAGTTGAAGATTTGTGCACATAACTATTGAGACACGATTATCTAAATAAGATTCTCAGTAATTCTACATTCTTGTATAGATTCATTGATGTATAAACTTGTGACGATATGCTAGAAGAAGTCATGTATCGAAGCCCATAGCATGAATGCTTTGTTCTTGAAAAAATAACTCTTCAAAATATATTATGAAAGGCTAACGAAGCTAGTCTTAAAACAGCTTTATCAATTTCATACATTACAATAAACTCATTGCATAGAGTAAACTTTCTATGTTTTCAAGTAGTTTTGTTTAGTATACTATTATTTTATGTTTGTATTTAGGTTTGAGCAACCAGCGCCTGGATCAGACACTGTCAGAGACCATGGTGTTGGACCTGATCGTTCTCGTCGGATTCGTTGTCGTTAACAATCCACAACTACAGGTAAGTTTCATTTCTACGTGAACTATAGTTTGACCGATACCGTTGTACTGTAGCGGTATCGGTCAAACTATAGCTTCGGATTACTGATTGCTTTTGTTAAACTTGGTGTTTTAGTAAGTCAAAAAAGATTAGTTAAGTTAAACTATCACTTTGTTCGGATATTAATCACACGGAAGTTCACGTATAGGTACTAAAAGGCTAAATGTAAAAGCGTTGTCTTTTGTATTGCCGATATTATAATTAAGTATGGAAATGAAAGGTATTTAGACATTTTAGACAAAAATATAACCAAAGTTAAAGGCGAAATTCGTACATGAATGTAGTAAAAGGAATATAAAAATATCGTAGCACGTGGCGTTCTGTATTTTTTCTTACCATTTTAAAAAGGCCTGAGCTTATACATATTAAAACATAATCCAGTTTATGCTATCGCGCAGTCTGGTAAAAAGGCGATGATCTTTTCAAACTATTTATTTTTCTTCTAATTATTATATTTTCTGTTAATATTAATAGACTTGACCTCTCCCATCAAGATATTCTAACGTCTTAGTAACTCATTCCGTTTTATTTACCCGTTCCCATGCGGGTGACACCTGCACTTAACACGTGTTTCCACCCCATCGAGTAACCTATTAACTATTAGCATGTTGACATGGTCAACTTAATCGGTTCCTTGGTCATCCTTTATTGTTTTTTGTTGTTGACTACTTAACTATATACATATATCGATAATTAAGATGTTAGGTGGGATTTGAATGTATATGAACGAGTTCGGTTATTTTTTTTATTGAACGTTACTTGAAGAATGTTAGATTTTAAATCGAGTTCGTGTTGAAGCTGAAAATGTGGAAATGTCATGATGGCCCGTTGGTTAAGAGTGTCATGATGGCCCGTTGGTTAAGGCCTCGCCTCTCATGCATGAGGTTGTGGGTTCAAATCTGGGCAAGTACCAATGTGACTTTTTCAAATCATATGTACTTTCCGAGTTTATCTTGGACATTACTGACATCGGTGAAGGAAAAACATCGTGAGGAAACCTGGACTTATAGTTAATATTAGTCTGAAATCGCCAACCCGTCTTGAGCAAGCGTGGTGATCAATGCTCGTGCCTTCTCTGTATCAGAAGAGGCCTTTGCCCAGCAGTGGGACAGTTATAGGCTGGTATTATTAATATTATTATGTGGAAATGCCTTTTACTTGTATATCTTGATCTTTCTTCCAAGCTTAAAACATTGAAACAAATATTGCAATAAGAACCTAATCAGACGGGTTTTTACAAATAATTGATGAAAAATTACGTCACTAATCGTCGTTAATTTGTCACTAAAAATTATTTCCTCGAGATAACCAAGCAAAGCCTTCGACACTATCAATCACCCGAATTCACTCCAACTTCCTTTCTAAACACATTATTAAAGCACTCAGCTCCTTTTAAATTATTCCACCGGCTACTTACAACACTTTTACCACGTTTTACCGAGTTTTACCGCTCTTAAGTTCTCACGGACACAGGTGTCCGAGTTACATTGGACACACTTGCTCAAGGAAGTGTATTAGGCCCATTAAAAAAAATATGCGACGGTTTTCTTTTGCATAATTGATTTTATGGGTTTTGGTAAAGAAGAAAGTTTGTTGTTGTTCTTTGTCAAAGGAGTACGTCGGTTTTGGTACGTTGTTTTATGAATTTAGGTTTGAGTTTACTATTGGGCGGTGAGAATAATGTGGCATTTTGCTTAAGTCGTTAATACAGTGCTGCATAGAAAATATGTATTTCTATGCTCATGTTTAATGATAGCATTAGGGGAAGGCCTTTTAGCAGACCCCTGCTTTAATATTGAGTTCTGTCTTATTTAACAATTATCTTTTATGCTATGCAAATAATTTTGAGAAAAAAAAAAAGTTTTAGTTTTCCAGCAGAACATTCTAAGTTTTTCAAATGTCAAAAGTTAGTACATATGTATAACTGTGTTAGATTACAAGCCCACCCCTGTAAGGCTAAATAATGAAACCAATGAGACTCGCCCATAAATTAAAAATTAGGAAGGACTCAGGTGCTAGTTCGAGTCGCATTTGTTGTACCAAGTACCCTTCGTCCATTACCGTACAATGGTGTCGCCATTACAGTGAATTGTTGATGTTACATTGTCTATTATCGATGTGATGGCTTTTTGCCTTTTGGAGGATAGGGGGTTTATTTGAAGTGATGTGTTTGTAACCAAAAAGATCTAATTCAATTCTATATTTACATGTTGGCGGTATTGTGATGTTGTTTTTGTATGTTTCTAGACATTCATCACAGTCTTTGTGAAAAGACTGTCTAGTGCGGTGTTGTCTATTCCATACGATGTAGTTACATAAACTCACGTCTTCTTCCCATGGTGGTAGGTAGAAACTACAGAACGCCAATTGAAAGCTCAAAAAAAAAAAAACTCCTTACCCGTGGTCCTTCCCGTAGTCCCTGGAAGGCACCACGGGTAATTTTTATACCCGTGGTCCCTACGAGAAATACAATGCTGCCGAATTAAAATTGTAACTAAGTCAAGTCATAATACAGTCAAAGGCATTATTCGTAATTAAATAATATAAATAACTTAGAATTTATACTATTAAATAAGACTAAAGTGATGACGCTACAAGGTTTTCGTTGTACAACTTCTTCTAAGTATGTTACAAATATATTCATATTTTTTCATCCTGTGACTCTATTTTATATTATTTCGTTATGAATAGTGCCTTTGACTGTAATACTAAAAAATTAGATGCAATTTTAATTCGGTAACATTGTATTTCTCGGAGAGATGCGGGCGGTGCCTTCCAGGGACTACGGGAGGGACTACCATTTTATTTCTGCAGCATTGTATTACTCGTAGGGACCACGGGTAACAAAATTACCCGTGGCACCTTCCAGGGACTACGGGAGGTACCACGGGTAACGAACGAAAAAAAATATGGTTTGCAGTAATTAGTGGCCGCCGACGGACCTAAACGATTTTCGTCAAGAAAACGTAGATATTTATTCTACGAGTATTAAAAATCTCGTCTAGATGGTGTGTATCTCCACACGATTACGGGGCCATATTGTGATATCAGCTAATTTAAATCATAATCATAATTATCATGAGTCTTTATTTTTCCCAACATCATATTACAGGCACTGGTTATTAAAATGCACAATCTTAAATAGAGAAAGGTGTCTGAGGTAGGAAGGTTCTGAGTTACAGATCACCCGGCTCGCGTAGATAGGACATGTTAATTTACAAATCAGTTACGAGTCAAGATATTATAGGTATAATAAAAGTCTGAAATTGCAATTAACCAGCAGAACATACAAAATTAAAAGATACGTTTAAAAATTTACATATTGATTTTGATAATCATGTAATTGGGGAAAAATTTAAATTTTTATATTAAATGAATTAAATCTTTTCTACCTTTCTCTAGGAAACAATCTGCGATGGTTGGGGCGTGATCAAGACGCTCTGCACTCTGCCAGCAAACTGGCTGGTATCGAAGACCCACAGCCACTGTCTGCTACCAACATTGGTGGCGTTAGCTGAGCTGCCAGCCGCGGCCGCTGCCATAGCCACTGAACTTAGCATGACTGTGAGTATATCTTGTTTTGTATGAGTGTCTTTAATCTCTTCCTGATAATAGATATCATATGTTAGGTTTGTGGCCCTCTTACCAATGAGTTCAGAGAAAACTTCAATACCGCGTCGGTAACGTTCAATGGAGATGTACCTGACCTAACTTTCATCATTTGTTAGCTCTGTTTAACTCTTATACAAAAAAAAAAAGTGATATAAACTACCAAACGAAGTCTTAAATAATTTCCTAGACAACAATGTAACAGGCACTCGTAGTAACAACAAACAAGAACCCAATTTGTACGTCTGAATATTTGATGGAATTACACTTGTTCGGCAACTTGGTAGCAGCTGCACTTCCTACTTTATCAACTGAAATAACTTGTAGTAGATGAGGATTCAGAAGGGTCACAATGGGAAAAAGTCGTTAATATAGTCGTTGCGGCTAAAAATATTTTTTTTTTTTCTTTAACCTTATGCTTTTTACTGCTAGTATTAGGTTTATTTATTTATTTAATACTTCAAGCACAGAAATGTACAGAGGCGGACTTAATGCCATAGGCATTTTCTACCAGTCAACCTTTGGGTGATGCAGAGACAAACAGTGGTAGGTGCAATTACGAAAAATCTTGGAATAACTATATAGATACTTACAAATTATAAATATATATACCAAATTTCCAATTTCTACATAAATACAAGCACAAATAAACATACATAAATACACGAATATACTAAAACAAATAAGACAAACAATGATCTGTTTAATGATCTACAATGAGCAGGGCTCTACAGAAAAACAATCATAATCACAACATTCGGCAGATGGATTGCAGATCACAGTTTGTTACTATTAATTTGTGTAGATTTTTATATATTTTTTTCAACATACGAGGCGATGTTAGTTTCTTAGTTGGATAAAATTCTATTTCGTTCAGCTGTCCAAAAACACTTACTAACTACTTAACCGAAATAAGATAATTAACAATATTTTATTCCATTCGTGACCTGTTAGGTATTTACTATGTACTTACCAGCTGCTGCCCGCGGCTTCGCTCGCGTTTCTTTTTCTAAAAATAAGATAGTTAGTATATATATAACTAGCTTTTGCCCGCGGCTCCGCCCGCGTGGATGTCGGTTTTCGCGTAAAAAAGTAGCTTATGTCCTTCTCCATATCCTAGGCTATATCTCTGCCAAATTTCATGACGGTCGGTTCAGCGGTTTAGGCGTGAAGACGTAACATACAGACAGACAGACAGACAGGCAGACAGACAGAGTTACTTTCTCATTTATAATATTAGTATGGATTACTAAAAAGCTTGAAAAAAGCTAATTATTTAATAAATTTAATAAATATTATAAATGTGAACGTAACTCTGTCTTTCTGTCTGTCTGTATGTTACGTTTTCATACCTAAACCGCAGAACCGATCGTCATGAAATTTGGCAGAGATATAGCCTGGGATATGGAGAAGGATATAGGCTACTTTTTTACGCGATAACCGACATCCACGCGGGCGGAGCCGCGGGCAAAAGCTAGTTATTTAATAAAACAAAAAGCCCGACAGCAGTTTAGTTACATGTTTTTTCATCACCATTCAATGCACAATGCACATTAATAAAAAAATGTGCATTGTGCATTGAATGGTCCTTCTGCAATCACCTTGACCGTGTATAGTTGAAACAGGTGTCAACAAGTTTTACGACTCGTCCCCAATTGCCGTCCCTAATATACCGTTTTATGTTGATATTTCGATGATGATGAGAATCTTCTGTCGTTAACTTTTCCGCCATCGATGCTTCTTTGACGGCATCGTCGAGTTTATTTATTAATTGTCCTATAAAGGCGGAACTTTAATTATTTATCATTTTTGCATTAATTAATATTTTAATTGGATCTGCTGTATAAACTAAATATTCCTATGGAAGATAAAATGAAATTACAGGTTCCGGTGTATCTATGATATGACATTGGAATGTTGCCAATAAAATTATGTTTAATTTAAATTAGTTTAAAGGATAAAAATACTGCTGTGAAAATAAAAACCTACTAATTTTATGCTGATATTGAAATAATGTTGAGTATGAGAATTGATAAAAACATTGAAAACGTGAGTGACTTGTCAATGATTGGAACATGTGTTTTTAAATTAAACTTGAATATTTATACTATTTTATAGTAAGTTTATATTATTTATTTATTTAATACTTCAAGCACAGAAATGTGCAGAGGCGGACTTAATGCCAAAGACATTTTCTACCAGTCAACCTTTGGGTGATACAGAGACAAACAGTGCACAGTGCAGTGCAGTTTGTACATGACTGATTATTGTTCAGTACCTACAATAACGCTAAAATTGGACGCGCATTAGCAACACAGCTATCCCCAATATTAAAAAAACCGGCCAAGTGCGAGTCGGACTCGCGCACGAAGGGTTCCGTACCATTATCTATCAAAACGGCAAAAAATAATGTTTTTTGTATATTAATTTAATTATTTATTTTTAAAGTGAAATATAACAAAATATTTTGTGAATATTTCAAGCGTCTACCTGTTACCGTTATCAATATCGAGCAAAAACGAGCAAAAAAATCACGTTGTATGTCTTATTTTAGTCTGTTTTTTAGTTTTTGTTGTTATAGCGGCAACAGAAATACATCATCTGTGAAAATTTCAATTGTCTTACTATCACGGTTCATGAGATATAGCCTGGTGACAGACAGACGGACAGACACAGACAGATGGACAGCGGAGTCTTAGTAATAGGGTCCCGTTTTACCCTTTGAGTACGGAACCCTAAAAACACCTCTGGGTACGGTTTTTGCAACATTTAACGTAGCCAACATACCTTAATAGAATTCTAGCACAGATGACGATAACAAATCCCGTAAAACAACTGAAGTAGAATTAAATCTTATTGCATCATAATATGAAATCAATTAATCCATTTCTCCTACAGATGCTAGACGAATACATGAGAAGCCCAGACGCACAGAAAGTGAAACTGGTACAAGTTATCAAACAAGGACGCACGAAGAAAGGTAAGAAGACTGAAACGAGATTGAATTAATTATATAAGTCAAGCACATTAAGAAAGAACACACATTGACATGACATCATAACCCAGTAGTGACAACAATTATAAAGATTAAACGCGAATTTGCCGATACATTTGGCCGGCTGTTCGCACGACCGACCAGGAATCTAGTTACATATTTCCGTGTAAGCTGACCTCTTATTGAGAGCAAAACCAATACAATACGACGGCAGCTTATACTGGAGATGTATAGCTTGATAAGTCGTGTTAACCATTGATAATCCCAGTTCCAAATGGTATAAAGGTGCAAATAGATTACTATCAATCGATGTCGACTAGTGGATATTGATCGCATAGAAACAATGGATGATCGAAACAAACAAGCATTTATTGAATCAGGCCATCTACAGGCACTTGTGAACTGTGAAGGAACCGGTCATTTGATCTATGAACCGACTGTCGATCGTTACAAACAAGCTAGCAAGTTTTGATCAACTCCACATAATAATCGATGTCGAATAAAACGGTTGACGGTGGTCCTTCGAAAGCCGTGTGCTATGCACCACAATTTTTTCAATTTGAACGGTTGACGCTTCCAATCGAAAAGTTGCGCCTTAAACCAACACGGATCGTGTAGAATGCGACACGGATTTAAATAAACGTGGCGAAATAGAGAATCAACATGAAATGTACTGAATTTGACAAGGTTTTGTCATCTTCTTTGACAAGCAGCGCCATCCGCGTTCATTCAGAGCTATGTCGAACTATATTGATTTAGGTCTCCACCCAAAAGAACGGATCATACTGGACCCGTAAGCGTATCGGCACATACAAAAATACATATTCTTTGTATGAATTTAGCCAAATTGTGGGCCGACTCAATTTGAAAGACCATTAGAATATACCATTCCGTTACCGACTACTACATCATCTTCATCTGCCTAGACTTTTCTCAGCTATGTTAGGATCAGCTTCCAGTCTAACCGGATGCAACCGAATACAACCATAAATACAAATGACATATTAATATTTACGTTATTTCTGATATGTTCATAGCATGGTCGTATATGGTACGGTCTTGTGGGTGGAGACTTTTATGAAGGCCTAATTTAATATTAGATTTTTGATGTTGATGTTTCTCTCATATCTAACTCATCAATCATATAGGTGATGTACCGGTCTTGCTAATCAATGGAGATTTGATTTGAATTGAATTTTGGTTACGATTTTAATTATATTGTTTAGATTTTGTTTACGTATTTGATTCTGCATGTTTAAGTGTATTGCTGCTCATATAATCGATCGATGGCAGTTGTCAATCACTTGTATAAGGGATTTTTTCCTTATACATCCCTTACCTGTCTTTGGAATCTAACCCAATATACTACGCCTAGCACAACAAAGGCGGTTCATGATTCCCACTTCGAAGTCTCATTTCAATTGTTTCGATTTGATTTTGTTTTGTTGTTTAATTATGGAACTTTTGAAAGTTTGATTTTTATGGTTGGCATGTTGTTTCTCTATTATTTCATCTTCTTCATCAATATCGTCATTCGTTTCTCGTCCATTCAGGGTAAATGTACTCCCTATTGTGCCATTCATGTCTGTGCCAATTCTTGCTCATTCATCTTCTTCACATGACTTATTTCATCTATTTTCCTAGTACTTCTATGTGTCAACATACTCTTCCTAACGCAGTTGGCTACTTTGTTAAAGTGGTGTATTTTAGGTTCCCGCCGTTTCATTTAAAAAACTTTTTTGTCGATAACTTATTTATTTTGTTGATGTTTCTTTACCGTTCTTTCAATATCTTTTTGATTTACTTGCGTAAAGTAATAAAACAGACTATAGTTTAATTTCTTATCCTTTTATTTCGTAAGACATTCCTAAGTTTTTATTTCATTCCATGAATTTCTTTGTCAGCGCATAATCTTTGGAGTTACGCTCAATTTCCATTCGTATAATTATATTAATTCTAAATTAAAATACATCATAAAAACAAACTAGTCAAATACTTTTTAACTTAATTCACAGTATTTTAGAATAATAACTCGATTGATTAGCATCACCAATAATCTCGTAGTTTGCACAGTCGTTAACGGCAATATCCATTTTTTAATTAATTAAAAATTTGTTAGTCTTAGCTTTTACTAAAACAATATAGAAGCTACGAATAATATTTGTGAAGAAATGTAACTCTCATACAGTTACCGCTTTGATTTGAACCCATTGATTCACACCAACTGACAGCTATACCAACGAAATACTCATACTCATTCAACTCATAAGTCCGGATTTGTCCGGAAATGTTCTGCTTTTTAGCCACCCGTTCGGACTATGCTTCGTGATTTGTCCTGATTGTTGTTTTAACAAAGGAGAGTGTCAATTCTTAGCATCAGGTGGAATGACAGCACACTTCACGCTCACCTCACCTAAGTTTTCACGGTGAGATTTTTACAGAATAAACCGGATACATTTGTGTTTTAGGCCTTGAATTACATTTCTTCACATATTAATATTTTTAGTATAGAAGGTTCTCTAGTGTTTGAGTAAACGCTTTAGAAGACCATTATATGTAGTAGTTGATATAATATACTGTACACTTTTTGATGTGAGTCTATTTATCTATTTTTCTATGGTTGTAGACTAGAACTAGACAGAAAGAAAATTTAGGTATTTCAACAAACTTTGTTACGCATTGGATTTTATAGGCTGTGGTTTTAAAACGTGGACGTTATTCATAGAAATGGTTTCCTTCTTTTTCATTTTAAATGCATTTATTTTTAAATTCATTATGGTTAGTGACGTTACTTAATTATGAAAAAATACTGTGTTCTCATTCATTTTAATTTAACGTGTTATGCTAGTCAATGTCTGGCTTTGCTCCAGTCACATTTTATGCTTTAACATAATTATGAAAGTAGTTCATACATGACTGAGCTCTCTTAGTTTATTTGTTGATTTACAATTATGTACGATCTATACATTGTTAATTATTGTTGTTTAACCTTCTTTCTTTTCATTGTTATTTCCTCTTTTTCTCAACATAGTTTATTCTCAATAGAGCTTATTTTTCAAGGTCTTCTCCAAATGCTAGGTTAAAACTATTTACTTATCTTGTTATTACTACGTAATACATTTTCTCTACGGCCACGATTTAAAACCTCATCTTTTACTAAACGAAATTATGCTCTGTAAAATTTCTTGATAGGAATGAGTTAAAAAAGAAATGTGTGTGCTAATAGAGTGCCTTGTGGGACACTCTTCTTGAATGTTTGAAAACAAGGTATTTTAACGACTCGAGTATTATATACGATTCGAATACTGTGATAAAGTAACGGGCGGAATTTATTCCTTCGAAATAAAAAAGTTTTGTAAATGAAAACGGTGGAAAGTTAATGTCAATGCTATCAAATGCTTATGTCAGTTCGACATCTAATGTTTTTCTGTTTTTCCGATTTTTTATTTTTGTGATAACTTTCTTTTATTAACAGCCCATTTGCATGTTTTATGATGGTTAAAATATATAATTAACACTTACCATTATACGGAATTCGTGAACTGTTAAACTTATCTTTGATGTAATGAATGTAATATTTAGCTCGTCTCTTGTGAGAGCAGTATTTCAATATCGGTGTAAAGTGCCATAATGCTACCGCCTATTTAAAGGTTTAAATTGATCAGAACCGATCACATTATTATTATGTCCATAGAATTGCAAATAAAAACCGGGGCAAATGTATCATTATGGTACTTGTAGATTTAAGTAAATTTATCAATCCTTTTCTGTACGTGTATTAGTGTATGTGTGTCTATGTCTGTTTAAAACGCAAGAGACGGGTTTCATGTTCACGTATTCAGATCCAAACGCAAATGGGCGTGAAACTGTGATTTTATATATATTTTAAATTTAATTATATCACTTGCAAATGTAATATATGATTTTTTGTACGTTTAGTTAGCTACACGTGTTTAGTCTAATGTACTTTATCTGTGATTCCTTTTGTTTAGCGTAACTTTCGTGTAACTCAATGTGTACGTGGAAATAAATATTTGTGTAACAATGTATTTGTGTTTTCTTTACAAATTATAGGTTCTTTAATTTTCTATCTAATCTTTCTTTCGGCAACATTATCGTTACTCATAAAATGTTACACAGTCTGTATAATGTATCTAATTTTGATCACTAGTCATCTTTATTGACTTTCAAGGTAGATGTGATAGCTACTAATTATCCTAAAGTTCTACAATTCCTCTACATCCTGTCTAACTGGACAAGTCATTTAAATAATCATTATAATTTATATCCTCAAATAAAAAATCGTAGTACATGTTAAAAGTACAGTTTTACAAAATAAGTACCTACCATATCTACAATCGTGTGGGAGAGACTGTTCTCCTAGCTAAGATATGAAAACCTGTGTTATGGATCAAAAGGAGAATGGTAGTAAAGGGAAAAATAGATCACTTTATAATACAGCTTCGAATTTAGTCCTAATCCTTAAACTTCTTTTCAGATAAGGTGCAGTTTCATATAAAACTCATCATTCCAACCCACAGATTTAACAGGGCTCCTATTAAATCTGTGGGTTGGAATGATGAGTTTTATATTTCGACATAATTTGATCAAAAAAGCCAGCACTTTGAAAATCACTGCTTCTGACAAAAGTATTGGCAAAAGCATTTTTTACAAAAACGATACCACTGAACCTACATCAATAACAATACCAAATAAATATAAATAATCTAAAAATAAAATCCATTTGAAACAGACACGCTATGAAACTTATTTTTAACATCAATTTGTGAATGAGTTGCATTTGTTTTGATCGTAAATTTTTATATTCTGTTCAAACCCTGAAAGCTTTTTATATTTATCCTGAAGATGTATTTAGAGAGAAAAGTGCTTCATGTGGCTCTTATGCCATTACCATAGAGTTTAAACCACTATGATTGACGCGTGTTTGTGAAATATAATATACGAGTATGTTTGTGTGATAAATGTGTGCGATGAGTGATTGACTTATGGAGACAAAGTGCAGTATCCTTTTTTTGGGTGGTCAGGAGTTGTAATGGTATGTTGTTTCGAAGTTTCCGTGTTTTGTATTGTTAAATAAAGTATCTTAAACATCCTGAAGTTATGGATGATTTAGGGGATACAATTACTGTCAATTAATAAATATTCATCGTTACAAGGATGATGGTTGAAATCATTGGTGATGATGAAAAATGATGCTGTATGATGAGACATGTGACATCTACCAACCCGCACTGGGACCGCGTGGTGGATAACGGCCCACGGAGAGGAGGCCATGTCCCAGCAGTGGGAATATTATAGGCTGATTAAGCTAATCCTTTAAATGCTTTTTAAAACCCTCCCGAATGTCTGACGAACAAATCAAAACCTCTTTTCTTTTGAAAACCTTAGTTCTTGTACTTCGATGATTCAATTCCTTCCTAAGATTTTTATTGTCTTTGACTTGCGAGGCTTCTAGCATATCAAAACTTTTTGACTTCAATTAAATATTTAATTTCACCATATTTTTCTCCACAATCATTTCATTCTTCAGCTCCACTGATTTCTTACACTTTTCTCTTTTACAATTCTACATTAGGAAAAGAATTTCGCCCCCATTACAATATTATGCATACATGAGTAACCAACAATGAGGATATAGGAATCAAAATTGTTAGAAAAATGATGCATGATCAATTGTATGGAAAAATACTTCCGATTGCGGAGGGGCTGGGGTTTTGTTCCGTGATTGTAGCCACTTTTGAGTATGATTAAAGATAATTTTTGGGGGTCGAGTAGAATTATGCACAAGAACATTTAGAGGAGAACATCATCGATCATCTGCCTAGTTTAGTCCTAAATAGAGAGACTGATTATCCACCAGCCTAAGTTTTGATACCCGTGTCGAAGAAAGTGCTATAGGGTTTTTTCCATCAGGAAATTCTCAGTAGCAGCCTGGAAACTTGGATGTGTATGTGTCCAGTTATTATTATATTGGATTAGGCTCGCTTCCTATAACATGGGATCTAGGAGTCAATGGTCAGTCATACTATAGTTTGACCGATACCGCGCCTTAAGAATTCGCGGTGAGGTGGGGGACGGGCCGCCGTGAGAGTTAACGAATGAGCGGTGGGACGCTGTGAGCGTTGACGAATGAGCGGCCTGCACTGCCTCCCCGTCTCGCCGCGCATGTACCTCAGGCGCGGTACAGCGGTATCGGTCAAACTATACTGAAAAGTTATTACAGGTTGGTAAGTAGTACCTACTATACGCCTGCCAGACTCTTCATGGATACAGGCATTGATATTGTACTCTTTAATCCTAAACCATCGACACTTTTTTCGAAAATGAGTCATGAATGCCATCCTACAAAGTCTTATTTTAAGTAGGATGGCTTTCATGATTCTTTTTATCTCTATTATTACCTTTTAACCGTCGATATGGGAAGTTCTTGACTCGAACTATGAATACGCTTCCATATTTTTCTGATTGCGGCCCAAAATCTTTGAAAAACTGTCTAATTTTGGTGATAAAGCCGGTAAATTACGACCTTGGACCTTTCTAGATTTAGACCTTTTAAACCCAAGGACAAAGACATTTCAACTATATTTATAAACACAATTTTACCACTACACATTCTCTTTAGCGTAGCAAGGCCACTTTTCACGCGTAGCGGTGAGAGATACCAAAATACATGGAGTTGTTCTAGGATATATTTATATTGTTAATGGAACTTTTTTTATTGTTTGTTTTCATTTGAAATGTGTTGCTGTTTATAGTCGGTAAGATGGATTTGAATGTGAAAACTAAGTGTACCTAGGTTGGTCACCTCTACTCAGAATGGTGTGTTTTTTATGTAATGTATAATTACGTCTAACACTCCGTTTTTTTACAAGAAATTAAAAAAAGATACACCTAGTGTTTATTACACCTTTTATGAATCTTTGCAAGAAATTTTGATGATAAATGTTTTATTGTGGGAATATCGTCACCTTAGTGGTAAAGAGAGATACGCCACACTTATGACCGAATTGAGTTATGAACACCACCATAATCGTCGTTAAACGGAGATTCTAGTGGTGAAGAGATCTAAGTGATAGCTCAACTAGAGGTTTGGTTTTTTATTCAGACGTGAAAGGAGTTAAATGAAACTAGGAACAAAAAATCAAGTGGTAAATTTTTGATTCATCTTTATCTTAGAACCAGTTTAGTGTGGAATAGCTCCTTTCACTACTAAGGCGACGATATACGCAAATTATGTTGGAATAACGGTGTGCAGTTGCATCTCGGCATCTCCGCATCATTTGTATAATGTTCAAGTACCTATGCAAATAAATAGGGGCGTGCTTTCCTTTCATTTATTTACATACGAGATCTATATAATTACGATAAAGTTTGCTGTGTTACATGTATTTGGTTCGCAAGTCATTATATAAAAAAAAAAAAAAAAAAAAAATCACTTCGTCTTCCTTTCCTTGTCAATAGTTTCTGTCTACCTTATATCGTTTACAAAGATTTTTTTAATTTTTTCGATAACTAAAACCTCTCCACCCCCTCTTATAGTCATCCATTAGCGGCTCGATTGACGTTCGTATCGCCTCATAATAAACCAGTAGTAGAACGACTCACGAGGCAGCCGCACGACTGAAAGGTAAAAACTGTTGATGAGGAAACTACTCACGAGGCGCTATTACGCTAAGGTAAGTATAGTTTGAGGATAGGTAGGGATACATAGATACTTTTTAAACAATATAACATCACGCCTGTTATCCCCGAAGGGTAAAGGCGCGCAATGTTTGTTAGTAATGTAGGTATCGAGTTTTTGTAACTCGTTACAGTAGTTAGTGTCAGCGCCGGATCCTCCACTCGACTGTCGGCTTTTTCGTGAGTTCCTTTGTCAGTGAAGGTTGACTCGTCGTCGCAAGCGTAACGTATATCGTTTTACTCTCTTTTCCAAAATAAAAATACACTTTTCCAAAATAAATTTGCAATGAGATAATGATACAACACTTTTATTAATTGAAAAACATAAAGAAGGGTTACGCATCCGAATCACTATAACAAAAAAAACACGATGCTAAAGTCAATTGCTCGAAGCGAGCGTTCGCCGCGTCTAATGTATCACCCGTTTTGTAACCAAGCTCGCCTCGAATGATACATTACAAACAAACGTTGCAAGTCAGTCTCCGCCTTTAGGCAGAGGTGAACCTATAGTACACCTACATGAGAGCCTATTGCCATCAACCGGGCACAAATCCAGACTCCGGGCTGCTACTAGGAAACTCCAGATGGAAAAATCCAATAACACTTCCCGATCTGGGACACTTTTCAAAGTTTAACTTGAACAAAAACAAAATGGTAAGATGGAATGATAGCCAAGATCAAGGGGTTTTTCGGTGCGCTGCCAACCTCAGGAATCAAGTTGTTTTAGTCACATGTACTTACTTGTCTTTTAATTTCACCTTTCTTTTGATACTGAGTACCTACAACAACGATAGTTGGCAGAAACTGCTTAGGGTCAGTTCACACCGAGACGCGACGCGACGATACTGGAAGAGGTCAGTGATTTCGCGCTGCGCGTCGTAAAATCGTTGGCAACACGACGCCTCGCTGCGCAGCGAGATGCCGCGCGGTGCAGCGGAACGTGTCTACATTGTATATAAATTATGCACCCAAATACTCCTGTGTGATGTCTTCTTTTTCATTTTATTTTTGTATTCTTCTTCCTCTTCCTCTTCTGCAAGAAGTTAAATTATAACAAGATCGCAATCTATCATTATAATTTCACTATAGCACTCGACCGAACTGCATCAATTCTACACGAAGTCTGGACGGAAATAGTAGAGACAAGTCGCCACGGCTTCGTGAGGCGCAGCGCCGCTCATGCACGCCGCGCGTACCGGCGATGCACCGCTGCGTCGCGATGGGTCGCACTACGCCGCGAGGCATCACGAGGCGCAGCGCTGCGTGGTGCAACGTATTCTGAATTCTCACAATGAAATGTGTATCTTTTCGTGTAGAAAATAAAGTTATATTTTGAGTCGCTCTTTTAAAGTGTGCGCGCAGCGTCGCGTCGCGTCTCAGTGTGAGCTGACCCTTAGGCGCGCTGTCTGTTTTCCGAAGAACTCATTTACAAGGAGCTCTAGCTACTACTTTTATTATAGATAAGTCAGTCAGCAAGATACTAATCTTGCTGACTGACTTATCTTAGCAAATGCTCAGAGGCCCTAGTGTGAGTTTATTTTAACCATCTCGACCTATACGCATCAACCACGTTCAGCACTCCGATTGGTGAAGGGCCAATCGGAGCGCCGAACGCGGTCGATGCGTACAGTCGAGATGGTTAAAAGAAACTCACATGAGTATCATCTTGTGGAGACTGTTCTATGTATGCATAGCTCAAGTTTCGCTTGGGGTACGGCACATTCAAAAGAAAGTCAACCAGCTTCGATCCTGCCGCTCTTAAAATGTATTTTAAGCTTATCTTATAGAGATAGACTGATGTACAGATAATCTAATTTAAAATGTCGCGCCTTTCCACTGCTTTGTACCTATACCTACTTTTAAATTGTTTCATCTTTCATTATTTCAGCCGAAAGACGTCCAAAGCTGGACTTAGGCCTCCCCCAAGCACCGCCACTTCAACCAGTTCTGTGCTTCCCGCATCCACCGGATTCCTGCGGCCTTCACAAGGTCATCGGTCCAACTTGTGGTCTTTCAACGCCACGTCATCCGGTACACGGTCGCCACTCCAGAACCTTCCGGTCCCATCGGCCGTCTGTTCTGCGAGGAATGTGCCGTGCCCACTGCCACTTTGGCAATTCTTCGGGCTATGTCGGTTACCTTGGTTCTCCAGCCGATCTCTTCATTTCTGATTCGATCACGTAGGGAAACTCCAAGCATAGTTTCCTCCATTGCAATGGAGAGGGCTATGCTTTAAATTGTTTTTTATAGAAAAAGTTGTGGAGGGGATTAGTTAGATGATCTACCTGTACAGTGTACATACCAAACCAAGGTGTGTGCTATCTTGGACCACCTGGTTTCGAGAGTATTTCCTACATTTAAAATATTTTGTACGAATTACAACTTTAACACCATACACAATGTAATACGTCGCCTTTACACCATAAAGATTACCATAATTTACATGAACATAAAGGTCTCCGTACCACTAATAACTTACCGATACGTTATCAGTACATTTTGTTCGGCGCTATCTCGGAAACTATATAAAACTAACGAACCGTGTTTGTTTAAAGATTATTCGTGTTTGTTATTAGTAAGTGGCGCTGGTGTATTGATCGAACATTCATGAGTTTTTCTTTACGAAAAATATTATGAAAGGTCGTTGCTGTAGATTCTTTCTTTTTCTTGGCCGTTTTGCGTGGATGTGATGCATATTTTCCCCCAACTTGTTCATTTTTGTGTTTTATGTTCTTTGTGTCATGTTTACCGCAAATAAACGTATTTTCCTTCTTTTCTTTCTTTCTTTTAACTTTTGTCATCATCGTTGTCTGTTCATTAGGAACAGACAACGATGATGACAAAAGTTAATGTACATGTAGTAAATGTACTCGTAGTAAGTTGTAGTAAGTATACCTAGCTACTGATTGCAGAATAGGTGCATGGGACAAAACTTTTTCTATTGAGTGCTTACCCATAATTTGCCTTGTGCTACCTCGGTCTTCCCTCATATCGGCATGAACTGGCTCATGCAGATATACATATTATTTCTATAATAACTTGAAAACGATTTATTTTACAATTATCGAAAAATATGTTTGAAATCCACCATCAAGTCCTTTAATTTGATATGTCACACGGTACAGTTTGCAAAACTAGTTTTTAAATTTTCTCATTTTCCCCCCATAAGCGACCCCCATATTCAAAATTCATTTATTTACGTTAAATGTCATAGAAATCTATATGTGTGCCAAATTTCAACTAAGGGCCGGTTGTTTCAAACGGTTGGTTAACGTAACATACGTACGTCAAATAATAACGATTACATATAATATATGATGTTTAACGTTCGTTAAATACAAAGCGTTGTTTCACTGCATAAAAAACTGATCGTCAAACTTCAAATATAGAAGAATAAAATGACGTTAACCAGTGGGTTACTGTAATCGTTATTTTTTACCGAACGTTAAGGGCGTAATTTTGTGAAACAACGCTTTTTAGGGTTCCGTACCAAAATGGTAAAAAGGAACCCTTATGGTGTGACTCAGTTTGTCTGTCTGTCTGTCACAGCTGATTATCTCAAGAACTACTGATGCTATCAACTTGAAATTTAGAATAGAATTAGATGACGTTTGCCCAACTATTTTGCAAATAAGAAAGAAACAAAAAGTTTTCTTTTTTTTTGCAACGGATTGAAAGGTGGTCTTAAAAATTCGAAATGACGCTTCAAGGGCATGTGGGGTATAATATGAAAGAACGCTGTTTGCACATTCAAAAAATACCGTTCCCCCCCTTATCTCCGAAGTTTGCATAGAGAAAAATCTGAAATTATTCTATGTGATAGCAGCTTATGTAAAGATTACAGGAAAAATAAAACTATGTCTCTAAATAGCACACTTTTTCAGATATCAACAAAAATTACATTAGTTCCTTTATCTGTCAATAGATGGCGCTGACTTAAAACTACAATATTCTACACCGCAGTGTTAAAATTAACTGACGAAAGAAGGCCTCGCCGATGAAAATTTAAAAACATTTCGCGGGTCACAACCAAAATATCCTCCTTCCTACCTACTCGCAGGTTGCTTTGAGTGAAGCACAGTTGTAGTTTTTTCTGGGCACATAACTATTTAGGTCCTACTTATACGAATGAAGCAATGATAGTACGGAACCCTCGGTGCGCGAGTCCGACTCGCCCTTGACCTGTTTTTTGGTTAGACGATACTTAGCGCCATTTATGACGTATACGCGTGCGTCAAGTGGACGTGAAACAACCCGCCCTTAATCGATCCCTGCCTATTTTGTGACAGTCACAAAATAGGTAGACAGATAGACAGACTGTCACACGAGTGATCCTATAAGGGGTTTTTTCATTCGGACGTACGGAACCATAAAACGGTTAATATGTATAATAGTCGGTCAGGAGGGCGGTAGCAAGGCTAACTACCTAGGGAGGTGTATTGAAATTACCTGACTTTTACTTTACCTGATTAAATTAGGTAAGTGCCTGCCTGCAGTAAGAGATCCCTGCCTATTTTGTGCCGGCAAGCAGTACCTATGCACTATAAATATGTCCTACGTCTTTGTCTTGCCTTCAACTTCTTTAGACCATTACAGAAGTCTTATAAATATTTCAAAAACAAAACTAAAACAATGCTTCACATCTCTCAGTGATGCGAGAGCTTTTAGCGGCGCGTGCGCAAGCCGGGAGTGATTCCGGCAGTTATGCGTTTGATATGCCGCATTGATTTTATATTGGTATATTGGTAAGATGATACGTTTCAGTGCATGCCAGTGAGGGAATGCGGTTTTATGGACTTTTCTTGATGATGAAACAAAAACCTGCGTGTTCAGTACAACGACGCTCTGAGGGCAGTGCTGAGAAAACCTCGGTACTGTAGAGCAATTCTGCAAAAATCTCACGGTGAAAACCTATGTGAGTGAGCTTGAAGTGACGTGTAATTCCACCTGATGCTTGGGATTGACACTATTGACAGCTCACTCCACGCTCACGTCACCTTAGTTTTCACGGTGAGATGGTTACAGAATAGCACTGCTGCTGTGCTTTCGCAATGTTTGCGGATGCTTCCATCGATGATTTCTTCGCTGTCATTAGGAAAAGAACTGCATCGATGATGAGCAGGATCCGTGGTAGCAACAACACTGTCCTCATAATGTTAGCGTGAAAAATCAATAGTCCTTTTATTGTTTACTGGGCAAGTGTACACCTGCACAGAAATTGGAAATAGAAATCTAATGACTTTGTTCTTAAATTGTTCGTAAATTGTGTGTTATAGTTTTATAAATATTATTACATCTCTCAATAGATACTTTTTTATATTGTATAGTAAAGCTTATCTCAGAAAATACCTATATCATTATTATATTATAAGTAGTAAGAAGTAATGTTATAAATTAACAAATACTTCCTCTCCTAACTCACTTATTTTGCTGTGCCCGACAAGGTCCATAATGATCTAATTATGGAATGCCATAAAAGTATTGAGTATAAATTACAAAATCCCGCAAAAATATCCAAGGCAACAAGTCAACAATAATTTTCTGTGGACCTGTGATTACAGTTTTCATTTCTTGACTATTGAAAACGTCTCTGTTTAGTGTAGTTTTCTCAGTTGATATTTATTAATTCCCCATACAAGCATATTTTTTTCCCCATAATCACCCATACGTTCAAAAGATTAAGAGATTACACACCCCACGATGTACCAATGATTTTATTACTGTATCATCTAATTACCTATATATAATGTAGATTCTTATCGCTCACACATATGGCATGCCTGATCTATGGTAGTGATAACACGACCGGAATCAAAGACCTTTGTTGGCTAAGTGCTGGAAGGGAGACCGGGGTTAAGTTAAATTGGTGAAGAAGTGACCAGTTTTATAGAACCACCCTGTGTTGGAATAAGGTTGGAAGATAGGTTTCATGCAATATGGCCAATTGGGGCTAGTTGAACACGAGATTACTAGTATAAAAATCAATGCGTGTTTTTTCACCCAATCCAGCCTTTTGCCCTACAGGAAAACAAAATTAATTTGCTGTTATGTTATGCAAGTTGTCACGAGCTTAGGAATATATCCAACTTATAACCTGTATTACCTACTGTCAGATATTTATGCAGACAGTGGAATGAAAAAGCAAATCCTTTTTTTTACCCATATAAAGGCTCCTTACAAGTAGGCGCGACACGCGACGCGACAAAAACGCATTGCATGTCGCGTGACGAGCGGTGTTCGCGACGCGTGTCGCGCCTGTTTGTAGGAGCCTTTAAGTAAATACATAAATGAGCGGCACTGATTCCGATATATAGGGTGTATCTATTCAAATACGAAATATTTTAAGAGATACATATATAGGTGGTAAAGATGCCATGGAAACGATTTTTTTTAAATCTGAGTATAATGTTTAAAAAATTAAATAATTTAAAATTACTTGATATGATGATTAATTATCAAAAGGCACCGCGCTCGTGCCGCCACCGTTTCCGCGTCCATTCATAGAATTAAAAAAAAGTAAGTAAAGGTGTTTTTTGCAAAATGTGTCAAGCAATTTTAAAATTATAATAATTATGTAAAAATATAAAACACATAAATAAAAATAAAAAAATCGCTTCTATGGGTTTTTTACCACCTATAGATGTTTCTCTTATATATTTCGTGTATGAATAGAGTAGCTGTTGCCCGCGGCTCCGCCCGCGTGGATGTGTGTGTTATCGCGTACAAAAGTAGCCTATGTCCTTCTCCATATCTCTGCCAAATTTCATGATGATAGGTTCAGCGGTTTAGGCATGAAAACGTAACATACAGACAGACAGACAGACTGACAGACAGACAGTTACTTTCACATTTATAATATTAGTATGGATACACCTTATATAAGAAAACGCTTGAAAAATTACTGTCTGATTTGTATGCTGCCAAAGTGTAGGCTATAGGATTTTGGTTCCTATTTAGCATTATGGATTTATTTCATAACAATATCAATATTTCCAACCATCACGCTATGCCCCCACGAGGTGAGCAGTCCACGAACCAGCGATGAGTCAGTCATTATATTCAATTTGAACCCCACACCAAGTCAAATAGATTACTGCACGATTATGCGTGCTCGGATCGAACACTACCCTTCTCAAATTAACTACATGTATGTGCAATGGAAGGTACAGTACGATGTTTTACAGAAGTAGCATAATTTACCTATTTAATGACAATCTTAAATTCACTGACTGACAAAGCACAACAGTTTATGCTGCATGCTATTTTGCACGAGAGTGTTCCTTATATGACAAAGGTGAGCACTAAGGAAGGATTTTTGAAAATCCTTCTCCTGAACGGGTTAAACAGAGAATGAAAGTTTCTGCGGAAGTTTGTAATTTTTGCCGCTAAGAAATCCCATCGAGCACACGGCTTGTCAGTCTATTAAATAGGGCTAAAAAAAAAAAACTTTTTAACAAAAAAACAACCGACTTTAAAAAAAACACTAAAAAGTGAAAAATAACTTTAATTTCGGAAGTCGGTGTAAAAAGTGAAAAATAAAAAGTTTTATATTTTTCACTTTTTAGTTATGATACCTATCCCACAACAATTCGATTACCACTACTGGCTTTACCGCACAAACAACAGTGACACGAGATACCTTTACGAAGTGGATTAGATACGAGTACGTAGGTATTATCGAAGCTAACTCAAAAACTACCCAAGCAAAGTTAATAAAAATCGATTAATAACCATTTATAGCCTGAGTGCATCTCATGAAAATTCCAATAAGCCCAAACACGGTTAGGATACATTGTTTTATTACGGAGTTCCGGTGCACACCTTCCGGCTTCATCTTCAGATCAGTTCGATGGTACCATTTTCATCAGAATGATTTATTTTAATTTCCTTTATAGTCGCTTAACTATCTTAATCAAAATATCTTATCGTGAAATACTTATCATTGAGGAGTTTCGTTGGCCATTTGTGGTCTTCTTCATCAGTTCCACTTCATCAAATGATACTAACTGAATGCAAATGCTTGAGTTGTTGATGAAAATATAAAAATCGCTATATGTTTGCCTGTAAAATTTGAGGAGTTCCCTCAATTCCATCATAAGAACTGGATTTTGAAAAAAATGGGACCAATCTGGAAGTATATCCTTCCAAATAAAAAAAGAATTTTCCAAATCGGTTCATAAACGACGGAGTTCTGATGTAACAAACTTAAAACAAAAAAAAAAAAAAAAATACAACCGAATTGAGAACCTCCTCCTTTTTGGAAAGTCGGTTAAAAACATGTTGCCTTGGATATTTTTGCGGGATTTTGTAATTCGTCGCCTTAGTATTGAAGGGAGCTATTCCACAATAAACTGATTCCAAGATAAAGATAAATCATAAATTCACCACGTGATTTTTTGTTCCTAGTTTCATTTAAAGGCTCGTACAGACACACGCGATATCGCGGGCGCGACAGGCACCGATAAAGAAATTCTGCTACTAGTGTCGCGTCGTGCCCGCGATATCGCACTAGTCTGTACGAGCCTTAACTCCTTTCACGTCTGAATGAAAAACCAAACCTTTAGTTGAGCTATCACTTAGATCGCTTCGCCACTAGAATTTCCGTTTAACGACGATTATGGTGGTGCTCATAACTCAATTCGGTCAAAAGTGTGGCTTAGCTCTCTTCACCACTAATGCGACGAATTTATAACACACTATTTAAGAATACAGTCATTGAGAGAATCAGGTTGACTCTTGTTTTAAGTTATTGGAGTATGTGTAAGGTGTTAATCCATGTATTGGGTATCTGTGTTGGGTAATAATTAGGTACGGTTATGGGGAGAGGGAATTCTTTTCCCGGTAGTAGGATAATATAGGCTAGATATAGATTAGATTTGTATTAGTATACTATGTATGTGTCCAAAATAATATTAGATATATTTTGTTATACTTTTCTTAATGCTCTTAACTGATTGAGAGCATTAATGTCTACTTGATATTTTTTAATTTTTGTAATAGTATTCTTACTAATTTGGTAGAATACTGAAATGGTTAACAAAAATTTGTTCAGTTAAGAGCGCTATCTCGGGTCCACTAGCGCCACTCCTCAAAAGCCTGCCTCGGTAAATGTGTCTAGAATTTTCTAATACTTTTTATAAAGTTTCATAGGTAATAGGTAATACGGGCTGGTGTCCGCAAATCCACGACAATGCGCGTATTTTGCGTACGGATGGGAATTCGATTATTCGATCCATCCCAGCTCCTCAAAGAAGGCCAGCAACGCGTTGGTGTTACTGACAATCTCACGTAGGATACCTGGGTTACCGAAGTACTTGGCCCTGTATGTGGTGACCACCGGGCAGTTTAGCAACACATGAGCCGCGCCGTCCTCCATGCAGGCCTTGCACAGCGGACTGTCTGTGACTCCTATGACAAAGAGGTGTTTATTAAATGACCCATGGCCAGTTATAGCTGCTGTAACTGTACACAGCTGTTGTTTAACGAAACAACAGCTGTGTACAGTTACAGCAGCTATCGGAGAACCTGTTTCGTTAGGCGGCCATCAATTGCGGGGAGAGCTGCCTTAGCCTGCCTGCACTCATCTTGGTCCGACCATAGTTTGTGATGTTGGTCCCTGGTGCGTTTCCTTACCAGAGTGCGTAAGTACCCGAAGGGGAGTGGTACGAAGGGTTAAAGTTTCATATTGAGACACGAAGCAATAAAATTCGATTTAAAGAAAAACGGCCACATTCCCCTAGATCTGATTTTGTTGCTTCGTGTCTCAATATGAAACTTTATAAAAGGTATTAGAAAATTCGAGACACACCGAGGCAGCTGATAGAACCGTTTTTCATAATTCCTTCTTAGTCACGAGATCGCTGTTAATCAACCAAAAAATGTATTCATAATACCTATTGATATATTATATTTAAATATGAAAACAGCAATAAAAAAATTAAAAAAACTAGAGCCAGTATCTATAAACTGTAGTTCCATAGTCGTGGGTTTAAGTTTAACCTAAAACCACTCTCATAACAAGAGCGACAAAATCACTGTTGACTAGTGTTATGGTGGTGTATCCGAATCCACCAAGCTGTACTACGTATTTTATTTCTTTCTTTTCTAACACCATCATCTTGTCAGACTTCAACAAATATTCCCAAGTCCCCAGCATTCCCCACTACACGTCACTCCCCATCTCTATTTGCTCTCGATACATCTCAACTGCCCTATTTAGAGACTGTCACATCAACGCATACAGATGCCGCAGAACAAACAAACATAGACAAACAGCCAGTGATCGTCAGAGTCGCAAACACGTATACACTAGGTACTTATGTCATGCCTCCATGAAAACAGAGTAAGGACAGGATGTATGTAAGGCCAATCCAGAGCTTCTAGTATTCTTTTATCCTCGGAGTATAGTTCAATTTTGGTGTGACATAATTATCTTTACTCAGAGTTAAAATTATAAATACTAAGGTCCACTTGCACGTTCATGGGTTATTCTAAATAACTTCGAGTTAACAGCTAACTCAGGGTTAGTCAAATAATTTATCTTGCACCACCAAGAGTTAGAAGTAGGTGAACCTAGAGTAAAATCTATACATCTATACATACATACATACAAATAAATAAAATTGAAGTGTCTGTTTGTAATGTCATAATAATAGCTTTTCACTAAATGCATATGAAGGTTTCTACGGTACTTATAATAAAAATAATAATCCTGCTATCCCCTTCGAACCCCTGTCCGAGTCGGGATGCCCCAAGTCCCGAGCTCGCTTCGCTCGCTCTTGCATCCTAAATAAAGACAGATGAAGAATCTCTAAAATATATATATTTTTAACAATAAAAAAAAGTGTCTTTCTGTCTGTCGTTCTGTTGGTCTATCTGTATGTTCCGGCTAATCTCTGAAACGGCTGGACCGAATTTAATTTTAGAAAAAGCCATAAGGACTAAGCCGCGGGCAGCAGCTAGTTTTTAAATATTTAACACACCGATGTTACCACATCGGTGGGTTAAATTAAATTTAATTTAATTTCGAGTTGAGTCGCTAAATTCTGGGTTAGTGTAAGTAATGTCAAAACAAATTGACGTTATGAGGTACCGCTGATAACTTATTTTGTATTTTATATTGTTTGAAGTTATATAAATATATTCAGTAGGATCAATACAATACGATCAAAATGAAATGTCATGTTATAAAATTCAAAGACAAGAAAGTATTATGTATCGTAGTGTAGTGTAAAAGAGATGGGTATATTTCGTTCACAGAACTGCAATGTTCCCAACTCAAAAAACACAAATGTCAAGTTAACTAACCCGGTGTTACTTTTGTTGCGCAATGCGTAATCAAAATGATAATTATTTAACTCCGAGTTTACAAACTCTACATTTATTTAATTAGGGTTAATTAAACGTGCAAGTGGGCCTAATGGGGGTTAAATTCTACCTAGACGTGGCTTGTGGTGGATGTGAAGTGCCGTGTGGTGCCGGACGTAAAGAATAGCACCATCCCATTTCCTCCCGTGGGTGTCGTAAAAGGCGACTAAGGGACTTACTAGAGAATGGGCAGCAGCGTTTTCTATGCATTTTTAACACCATACTGCGATCGCCAACCCGCCTGCCAAGCGTGGCGATTATGGCAAATTCCCCCCTTTTGGGGGAGGCCTATATCCAGCAGTGGACGTCTTTCTGCTGGAATGATGATGAAGTTCACATGTGGAAGCAATAAATATATTGAGTATTGAGTACATGTAAAGACGAAATTAATAGTCAAAAAATGGTAAGTATGCATTCCTACAAATGATAAAAACTTAACGTCATTGCTAGAACTTATACATTCCCGTTACTATTATCTATTGTACCTTCATTATCCATCTAGCCAGGAAGTTATACTAACATTGTTCATGCACTTACTAAACAGTCGTAAACACGAAGAAACCGTGAAAATGTGTATTCCCTAGCTGAGAATCGAATTTAGGACCACGGATGCTCTAACCCCAAAGCTGTGTATGACAGATGCTAGTAAAACAAACATCATCAGTAAACAGTAACTCTATACGTTGCGGAGTATCGTGTGTACAGATAAATACAACACCCTGTATCGTGCTGGCCAGTGGTAATGGGTGACACATACGGTTCTGTAGGATGGGTAACTTTTTGGTCTGTTATTTTATTTTTCAAACTTGATTTTATGGTTGTATAGAACCTAGAGGATAAAGAGACAATATTGTAGAGGTATGAGGAATAGAGTGTAAAGTTCATTCATATTCTATGGAAAAGGGAGGATCCTCCGACCAGATGGGTGTTGTGTTTGGTGGGCAACTACCCGACGGTTGATGTCAGGGTGTTGTATATATGCTAGTCGCGCGGTAAATTCTGATAGCGCGATGCAGGATTTGTGACGTCAGGTCTTTGATGCGTAGTTTGCATGTGGCGTTGTAGATGCCGCCACATCACTCCTCTCCGGAAACCGGAGGTCGATAGTGGGCTGAGTAAGTGCATATGGTGATGCTTGCCAGGGCCAGTTTTGGTTCCAGTGAGTCGGAACCAGATGCCGCACAGTTCACGGTGAGTCGGAACTGTCTGCGGAGATTCCCCAGTGAGTCGGGGTGGCGCTGCGTTATGCTCCAGTGAGTCGGATGTGGTACAGCGCCAGGTTGAGACTGACTGCTTTTTGTACGTTTCTTGAGTGAGAAAATCGTTGATAGCTGGACGATTCCTCCTTATATATATATTTTTTTTCGTTATACGTAGGTATATCTAATATTTTAGTTTAAGGTTTAGCATATTCATATTTTTCTCTTCTTGTTCTCATACACTATGGTCTACATTTATCTTTCATTCCTCCTTTCGCAGGTCTGCTGAAAGAAATTTCATAAGAAATAAACAGTAGGTACCTTTGTACTCAAAATTATAATTAGGTCGTATCTTTATGTATTTTACTGTGTGTACAGTCGCGGAATGAAAAGGTTGACCAGTTTTCAAATAAATTCATTTATGCGTTGCAAGCACATGTTACCTTTTTAAACTGTGTAACAGACGAGAGTGTTATATTGAAAATTATGTTAAACTGTTTGACATCAAAGTTCAAATTTGCTTAGGCGAATGTTCCTTGACTATTAATAGTTGAACTAGAACCTTTTTATTAGTTTGTTCTTGCCATTACGTTGTGTCAAGTTTGATAAATCTAATTACATCCTCTTCGCTTTTAATGATTAAAACTATAAATGTGAATAACAGTTCTTGTCAATGTCAAATGTCATTGCCATTTTTTTTTCATTCATGTAGTGAAATGACATTCATTATGACGGAATTTGTCATACTCGGTCGATAAAGCAGATACTGATAACCTAAACTGCGCAAGCAAAAACAGATCTTAAGGTGGTCAACCTTTTCATTCTGCGACTGTACATAAATAATAAAATAAATATGATTTACTTTCACTTCTCTTGTCTCAATATTTCTTCAACCACACATCAAAGACATCACTCGCCATCCTACTCCCCTGTATACCACGCAACCCACCTGGCCTCCCTAGGCCTCCCCTGGACAATCACAATTATATGAAGATTAACTTCTGCCGGCACGTCACTACGTGCATTATGACGAGGTGTGGCGTGATTACTGGTTGTTAGTTAGTTAGTCACTTTTGATGGTCACGATATGGATACGTTCAGAATGGGATTTTAGAATAATTATGTTACATATTTTTGTAATGGCACGGTATAGTTACTATGGTGCTAATAAAAAAATAAAATAAAATCAAAAGTCATTTATTTAAACTGGAAAGAGAATCGGCACTTTTTGAATGTCAAAATCATCTACGACAGTCCCCCAAAACGCCCGCCCTTTACGACTTCCTAATGCTTTATCTGCGAAGAAGTGGCGAAACAAACTCCCCAGCAGCACAAATGTTTGTTAATGGAGAGCCATAGATCTATGATTAGCATAATTATTAACAATTATATAAGTATTAACTTCTGCCAGCACGTCACTTACATTATGACGAGGTGTGGCGCAATTACTGCTAACTAACAAGCAGTAATCACGTCACAGTTAGTGTTAGTTAGTGTGTGTTACAGTTAGTGTCTTGACTGCCAGGGCATATTTTTAAATTTAAATTTTAAATTTTGAATTGTTTTATTAGTTTTTACATTGTCTCACATATAGAAGCAACAAGAATAATGTACCCAGGATTTTGTAATATCTTGATTTAAAAGAGTGTCCTTGGAGTTTCTTGCCCGTTCTTCTCCATAGTGATCTACGTATTGGAATGGGCATCTAGCCTCAACTTTCTGACTAAGTGATCGTCTCTTTGACGATTCAAAAGTGCCTGTAAATGGTTTAATTGAAATAAATGCTTTGAGTTTGAATTAGTCACTTCTGATGGTCATGATATGAATAGGATCGGGAAATTGGAAAACTATGGGATTTTAGAAAAAATACTTTTCGGTATTTTTTTCGGTGCTAATCGCCCATGTCTTGCGTATTTATAACTTGCTGCTGTCCGCGGTTTAGTCCGCGTGGCTTTTTCTAAAAGTAGCCTAAGTTAGTCCTTATAATATCAGCTATCTGCTACTGAAAGTCCCGTCAAAATCGGTCCAGCCGTTTTGGAGATTAGCCGGAACAAAGAGACAGTCGGACAGACAAATAAAAATAGTTTTTGGTTACAATTACCGTGTATAATTTCATATGCATTTAGTAAAAAGCCGCTAATTTGACATTACAAACAGATACTTCAGTTTTATTTATTTGTATAGGAGTTAGCGGAGTTAACCAATGCATTTGTCGCACTGAAGTTTCAGGCTTAATAAGTATGTACAATGCATCCCAATAAAGTCTAGCTTCGAGTCTTAGTAACGAAGCAACCAGGGCACTTGTAGACCTCTTAGAAAAATAATAGCAGTGTCTCTTCAAAACAATGGCGAGGACAATATTTCCGTATGACTTTCGTAATGAGGAAAAAGTATTTCAGTAACCCAGGAATTATGACTCCATAGAGCGTCTAGAGGTGCAGGGCAGAGTAGAAGGTAATAGGCCACGCGGGAGGTCACCGATTAGGTGGACCGATCAGATTAAATCCGCAGTTAGAGGCCCTGTTAGTGAATGCACTAGACTGTCATCTAACTAACAGAACCAGATGGAGGGAGATCGTGTGTGAGTTACGACAACACCTGCGATTGGACAAAGCTCATTGTGACCACGACCGCTCTGTCAAGAGCGAAGCGAAGAAGAAGAACCCAGGTATAGTATTCATCTCACGAAACGACGCGCAATTTACTTGTGGTTTCCAAGTGTACAAACACGCTGTGAATTTGTATGTAAGCGCAGGAACTCTTGATACCGTCCGAGACAATGATTAAGTCGGAAGCGTGTGTATTATGTGCTGATGCTACTCTTCTTCACGCATACATTCACAACGTGGTTACCACAAGTAAGGCGCGCGTCGCTTCGTGAAATTAAAATACTGTACCCTCCGTTAGATTGTCAGTAACACCGTGTTGCTGGCCTTGCTTGAGGAGCTGGGGTGGATCGACTAATCGATTTTCTTACCCGTACGCAAAATACGCACTTTGGACGTGGAGTTGCGGACATCAGCCCGCCTTCATCATCATCATCATTTCAGCCGAAAGACGTCCATTGCTGGACATAGGCCTCCCCCAAGCACCGCCACTTCGACCGGTTTTGTGCTTCCCGCATCCAGCGGATTCCTGCGGCTTTCATAAGGTCATCGGTCCACCTTGTGGGAGGCCTTCCAACGCTACGTCTTCCGGTACGCGGTCGCCACTCCAGAACCTTTCGGCCCCAACGGTCATCTGTTCTGCGTGCAATGTGCCCTGCCCATTGCCACTTAAGTTTGGCATGTCTTCGAGCTATGTCGGTTAAATCACGGTATTGTAGCTAGCGCTGGGTTCCATGTTAAGCAGAGTTTAGGACTTGGTCAATAATAATAACACTTTCAACCAATACAGCATACAAATAGAAAATGTTACCTACATAATAATTAATCCCGAAAAATTCACACAATTCAAGAGTGCGTTATGCCGGGTCCCCCGCCGTAGGTACTCTCGGCGAGGGAGAGGGCGGTAAAAGCATATTTATGTTAGTTCCTGATTGACGATGATGGCTTCCCCTTGGTTAGAGCCGGTGCGGGAAGCGTACGGCGAATGCTGTCTAGCATTTTTTCTCGATATTTCTGTCTGTACTTTAGAGAGATTTTTATGTTGAAACTTTTTACAGGATAGCAAACAGAACTAAATACATTGTTTAAGATTAAACCATAACAGTATAATATATTAGTAGTGGCTATGCACGTAAGGTGGTTCATTGTTATGAAAAAGAGCGCCTCTCGCCATCAAACGTAAAAGTTTGGCGAGTTTAGAATTAAGTAACACCTCTGTATTATAATTTCTTTAAATATTAAAAAAAAAAAAAAACTATTTAAATACTTATATTTAAATGAACCGTGTGGTGCCGGAAGTAAAGAATAGCACCACCCCATTTCCTCCCATGGGTGTCGTAAAAGGCGACTAAGGAACTTACTAGAGAATGGGCAGCAGTGTTCTCTATGCATTTTTAACACCATACTGCGATCGCCAACCCGCCTGCCAAGCGCGGCAATTATGGCAAACCCCCCCAATTGGGGGAGGCTTATGTACTGCAGTGGACGTCTTTCAGCTGAAATGATGATGCTAATGATGATTTAAATATGGAAGAGTCAGCAAGTGCTCTTAAACGGATTAACTATTGACTGACCGATGTTTGCATCAACATGTTCAATCAGCAGTGATAGCCTAGTGGTGTGACCGTCGGACTGCCAAGTCATAGGTCTCGAGTTCGAACCCGTGGTACGCACCTCTGACTTTTCGGATTATTATGCGTATTTTAAAATTATCACTTGCTTAATAAACGGTGAAGGAAAACATCGTGAGGAAACCGGCATCTCTGAGAGATATTTCTCGACGGCATTTGTAGCCAAGTCAGAGGCTCAAGGACGGCATAAAAACTCTGACACCAGGTTAGTCACTAACCACACGAAAAATCAATAAAGATTTCTTTTTCTGTGTCAGGACATTGCATCGGCGTTGTTGGCTGTGGGAGCTTTTAAGTAAAGGACATCAGTTAGTCAGTGGCGTAGCTACCGGAGGGCTAGACGGGGCAATGCCCTGGGGCCCCCAAGCTCAGGGGGCCCCCGGACCCTGACTTACAAACTATACATTGAACTAGTGAAAATTTCTCCCACATTCGGAATATAAATAAACTAGATTCCAGGAAGGCGACTTTAATAATGACAACTTATTTGAAAAAATACAGGGGAATTCCCAACAAGTCTCGAACATCTTTGTTTGAAACTTTTGGGGAACTCCCCTGAATCTGGAGTACGACGAATCTGGATTACGACAAATCTGGAGTATGTCGAATTCAGAACACGACGAATACGGAACAAACGATTTTAAATAGTTAGTTGGGGTCCTAGTTTATTTTTTCCCGAGGTCCTTTGGTTACCTAGCAGCTACGCCACTGCAGTTAGTCATTTGTGTCATCAACTGAGAAAATAAGTGGATTTGGATGATCATATTTCAAAGGATACTCTTACTTACTTGGTTATCAAAATTCATACCATTTTCTAGTACATTTTATTTTTCGCTGCATAAACGACTGTAATCATCATTATCATCATCGTCATTTCAGCCGTTAGACGTCCACTGCTGGACATAGGCCTCCTCCAATTGGGGGGGGGGGGGGGGGGGGTTGCAATAATCGCCACGCTTGGCAGACGAGTTGGCGATCGCGAACGCTGCTGCCCATTCTCTAGAAAGTCCCTTAGTTGCTTTTACGACACCCACGGGAGGAAATGGGGTGGTGCTATTCTTTACGTTCGGCGCCACACGGCACTTCACGTCCACCACAAGCAATTAATTAATGTATCTGTCATTGCTTCTTTTTGAATTATTTTTACCTACTGTGATATAGTAATTTTACATCGCATCGGCGCATCGTCTTCACATATAATTATATGTGAAGACGATGCGCCTAGAATAAATATTGTTAACATTTTTAAAAGAGTTCCTAAGTATGGAGTTTCTTGCTCATTCTTCTCCATAGGTAACTATTGCGTAGCTTCTATCGCGGGCCTTGAGCGCGGGGACCGAATCCAGAAATTCCGTAACGAAAAAACCTCACGCTCCCCACTCCGACGGTTTTACTACACCAGTACCCTCTAGTGATCTAATAATTTCTGGCAGTTCTTTTTTCTGTGTACTGCGTATTTTATTCTTATAAATATTAGTTTATAAAATTATGATCTTCACAAAAAGTGATTGTTGATAGTGGGGTTTGAACTCACGACCAGTCGATTACGAGTACATTCAGTTCCCCTGTTGCACCGCAAGGCTACAATGACTTAATTAAAGCTTGCCAAATAGTTGATACCATTCCAGTTGAACAATTTTTAAACTTGACTTGGTTGGAAATGACTCATGTACATGGAATTTTTTCGCTGTCAAAACAGTTTGTCACTCTTTTTTTATTTAAAATTACTTTAGATTCAACACTTTCGTCTATTTTAAAGTTGTTATTATGCTTATATTTGAATAGTATTTGACTTTGTTTACGTAGTTATACACTTTTACGACGTTCAGCACTTATTTATTTTGTTTTTAAGCTATTGCATAGCTTCTATCGCGGGCCTTGAGCGCGGGGACCGAATCCAGAAATTCCGTAACGAAAAAAAAAATAAAAATTATATCAAAGAAAAAGAAATACTGCATAAATAAAATAAATAAATAATTATAATTGCATAAGTTGATACAAAATGCTATGCAATAGCTTTACCGCGGCAGTCCCCGAGTGCCACACGTCTTTTTTTATAAATTTTGTCAATCAAAAATGGCTTTTATGTGTCAATTTGAAATTAATGAGTTGACTTTGACTTTGACGTAATATTTTATTTACCATTATAACTTACAAAGTCACTGAACAAAATAACCCACAAACATTACAATTCGTCGTATACAAGCCGCACGTGGTTCACTTAACGCACGCTACACTCTGCAGATTTTCTACAGTGGACATTATGGCCACATTTTACATCTGCAATGTATGAGAATGAGTGTAGAGAGTATGAATATAACCGTACTTATTCAAGTAATAGAATTATGTATGAATGAGATATAGAGGTTTGTTGAAATAAAGGTATTTTTGGAGCTAAAACCAGCACCTTAACTGTGTATCACACTATTAATCATAATCTGAATAATTTTGAAGGATATTGCTAATCCATAGCTTCATATGTTCGAACAATTTGGCTGCTTAACAACGTATAAAACGCAATGAATGTTCTTGAACTGTCAAACCCATTGCTACTATTAGTGTGTTATGCAATTTTTAAATTTATAATACAATTGTTTTTTTTTTTTGTGTTTTTTATAGTTTTAAGGTGTATTTTTGCTGTAATGCCAATAAACGCATTTTTATTTATTTCTTTCAATTAACCCGAAAGATTGCATTTTCAAAGGCTAATTGTTTGATCATATTGTATAATTTGTAATCTTCCTGTGCCCAATAAATGCTTTTTCTTTATTTTTATTTCAACGTTGAAGGCCTAAGGCCTTGTAACAAAATTTCTAAGTTATAATGATTTGATTTCACATTAATCTACACAGCCTAGACCCAATGTAAAGTCTGAATTTAGGCGTCCAGTTCTAATTTGTGTCGAGAACCGGCAAATTAGACCACGGTCACTCTTTTCCAAATTAATTGCATTGATCACCTCGTCTGGGGCCTAAGTCTACTAATTTACAAACGTTGCAATGGTCTCGCCATTCGAGTATTTGACAGTTTTTGTATGGCAAATCTGTCAAAAACTCACAATGAAGAGACCATTGCAACGTTTGTACATTAGTAGACTTGGCCCCCTGGAATGGTGACTGCAGTTTTATTTAGGTATAACAGTGTTGCATGAAGAGATCCGCAGAAGAACCAAGGTAACCGACATAGCCCGAAAAATTGCGAAACTTAAGTGGCAGTGGGCAGGGCACTTTGCTCGCAGAACAGCAAGATGACCTTGTGAAGGCCGCAGGAATCCGCTGGATGCGGGAAGCACAGAACCGGTCGAAGTGTTGGTGCTTGGGGGAGACCAATGTCCAGCAGTGGACGTCTTTCGGCTGAAATGATGATGATGATGATAACAGTGTTGCCTCTCTTACTTATTTATTTTTATATATAGGTAGGTATACTTTATTGTACACCAGATTATACTTTACAAAAAGAAAAAATATACACTACGAAATGGGCGGCCTTATCGCTTACTGCGATCTCTTCCAGGCAATCTTGGAATGGACAGTGATTTTCTGGACATAAAATGGGGTTGTCATTGGTGCAAATAATAAGTATATAAGTACCATATAATAATAGATACACAGATATTATGCTGTATATTAGATACACAGATACATACAATAGGTACTAACTGTGTAAGCAACGAAAATAAATGACGACTATAGGTTACTTATTAGATACGAGTACCTATCTTATTTAGTTTCCTTTTACGACTCTCTGGATATATTTCGACGAGTTTCAAAAGAAAACCGTACATGTAAAATATTGTCTCATTTTAGCACCATATTAATTACCAAAACATCGAGTATTTATTATAATAAAGTCGCACAACGAGCAATGAAGGGTTGAATCGTAACCAGGCAATTAGCTAATGGCGATCTAATCCGGCAGTGAAGGGTTAACGTTGACAAAACAACGAGCAAATTATTTAGAATGGTATTTTATACCCTACAGTCATACTTTAGTAATGACGGTAAATTTCCATGATCTGTGTTTCAAAGAGAAACTTAGCTGGCTTTAACGATGTTTTTGCTGTTTACATAAAAATAAAAATAAAAAGACGTGTGGCACTCGGGGACTGCCGCGGTAAAGCTATTGCATAGCATTTTGTATCAACTTATGCAATTATAATTATTTATTTATTTTATTTATGCAGTATTTCTTTTTCTTTGATATTAATTCAAGTTACATTTTTTGAGTGTGGTGACCGATAAGAAAACAAAATTTTCTTTTATTAAATAAACAAAGAGTATATAATATTAAGAGACGGGAGTCCCATAGATAAAAATGAAAAACGTCGCTTGTATGAAACGTGAGCTAATAATGAATACCAACATAACAGAAATGACACGGACTGCAGATATGACATAAAGCTGCCAACATAATAACAAGATAGGAATGTACTACTACTCACTCGTAATTTTTATCGATATGTTGCTGTAAAAAATTTCGGGTTTTAGGATCCTGACATTTTTACGGTTTCATTCTTAATAAATTTAAGGCAAAGGTCACTTAGGCCAACGGTAACTTTCGATTTGAACTAAGGTTACGTGGTAATTTTCTTATAAAAAGAAACCAGCTACGGCTGTGATTCCACGTTGGCGTAAGCGGGGTTCAGAGACAAATCCCATTGTATAGTCTAGATCTAATCAGAGGTAAACTTGACTATAAGATGAGATTTGCTGTGATGATAATAAAATAAAACAAAACTTTGGACTTAAGTTTTTTTATAATAATTAGAACACCTTTTCCTTTCTATTGATCATTCAATTGGCAATGGTTCAGCAGTTGATGTTGAAGGTACTGAAATGTAGAAAACACGTTGCTTATTAACTGACACATGAACAAGTGAATTCAAATTTAATTCTAATCTTGAATAGTTACTTGGGCTTAGTCTCATTCTTTTTATCACATTTTCATTTGAAAAAGGGTCTGTAATAGACAAAAAAGTATCTGTAATATTTACAATTGATACATTCAATACAGTTAATCAAATAGTAAAGTGAATTTAATAAGTTTAAAATAAACATAAACCTTACCCGCAATAGAACATATTTTCCTGTCTTTTGAACATTCTACTGGCAATGGTTCAGCAGTTGATGTTGAAGGTACTGCAATAAAAACAAAATGTAGTCATTCACTTCTAATTCCAAAAACAATGAAGGGTATCGTAGTTGGGATGAATTAATCCCAAGAACCGAATTAACATTGTAGTTGAAAAACATGTTTCCCCATACTTTCCAACTGCATAATAATAATGTAAGTACACACAATATTGAGTAACTTACCATGTTATTTTAAGACCATAGACTTCTTAAAGGTTTTGCTGTAATCTTTAAGTATAGAACTGTACACTGTATTTTTTTTAATGTTAGGATCAGCAGTTTCGGAGATAAGGGGGGAAATGGTAAATTTTCATCTATTTTCTTTTTTTTTAATGTTAGGATCAGCAGTTTCGAAGATAAGGGGGGAAATGGTAAATTTTCATCTATTTTCTTTAATAATTTTCATTAAAAATGTAAAATGAAATGAAGAGGATTTTTTTTAAAATAATTAAAAAAAAAGTTCTCTTGTCAAGTCCTTTCATTTCATATGTCACATGATACATTTTGCATGTGTACCAAAATGCAACTTAATCGGTCCAGTAGATGAAGGTACATAAGGGTTCCGTTTTTTCATTCGGACGTACAGTACCCAAAAAAAAAAAAAACTTACTAGATGTACCAGTCCAAGAATCGCAGTAGTCGAAGTAGAAGATAACTCTGCAAAATATAATTGAACATGAGTTACTAAAGTAATCGGAAAGGGTGAGTTAGGATGAATTACGACTGGAAAATAAAGTCTTACCTGTTTGCTCACTTTTGAAGATGTGTAGTGGAAATCCAACGAACAGCTCATCTGCCATTGGTTCTGCAGTAAGTTCTACAGACGGAGTAGCATTTTTTCTTAGTTGTGTCTTCTTTTTATTGAAATCCTTTGGTAGAAAATGACTGCCACAAATATGTTTCAATTGATGTAGCTTTTCAATGGGTACATACACCAAGTCTTCTTTCCCGTAACTTTAACCCATTTTTTACATCTAGCTGGAACATTTTATTACATTATTATGATTATAATAGTAGTGTATTTAAACTTATATCTTTGTTATTTTGGTTTTGCAGTATTAATAGAATAACAGAGAAAATTAAATGAAATAGGAATATTATAATAATAAAAATATCGACAGTCGATAAAAAAGTAACATGCGTCAAGCACTAGCATTTTGATAGGTTACTTTGTAATTTTGTAAATTTTGGACTTTAAATCAAGTAATTTATTTTCTGTAAGAGCTTATCAATGTTTTTTAACATAACAATTGAAAATATATGCTTACCTATCTTCATTCAAAGGAAATTTGGCTATGAAGATTCGCATTTGACCATCTGACCGGCCGGATCTTATAACACATATTTCACACGTTTTGTAATGCATTGCAACTTAAATTACGTCACACGTACATACATAAATACAACAATAACTCTAATTTATGATAACTATCCACAAAACACAGAATAAAAACAAAAACAGCGCTTTGTTGACAAAGTTCATGACAACAAACAAGACAAGAATATGGCGGCCGGTAGCTATGGCGGCTGAGTAGCGTAGTGCGATAGAGTCGAATAGATGTTAAAGCGTAACAACAGCTAATGACAGCGTAAAAGTGTATAACTACGTAAACAAAGTCAAATACTATTCAAATATAAGCATAATAACAACTTTAAAATAGACGAAAGTGTTGAACCTAAAGTAATTTTAAATAAAAAAAGAGTGACAAACTGTTTTGACAGCGAAAAAATTCCATGTACATGAGTCATTTCCAACCGTCTAGTGAAGTTTAAAGATTGTTCAACTGGAATGGTATCAACTATTTGGCAAGCTTTAATTAAGTCATTGCAGCCTTGCGGTGCAACAGGGGAACTGGATGTACTCGTAAGCGACTTGTCGTGAGTTCAAACCCCACTATCAACAATCACTTTTTGTGAAGAACATAATTTTATAAACTAATATTTATAAGAATAAAATACGCAGTACACAGAAAAAGGAACTGCCAGAAATTATTAGATCACTAGAGGGTACTGGTGTAGTAAAATAACCGTCGGAGTGGGGAGCGTGAGGGTTTTTCGTTATGGAATTTCTGGATTCGGTCCCCGCGCTCAAGGCCCGCGATAGAAGCTATGCAATAGTTTAAAACTTATTTACTTGAAGAATGGGTACAGTAAATCTCCTTAAAAACAAATTTAGTCTTATACAATGTGCAGCAACTTAGGTGTCAAAGAAGTGCTTTGGCACTAGGATTACCCTGTATCACGAATGCCATCACCTTCCTCCGGACCAACTAGTATGGTTCTATAAACAATTTAATTTTGAATAAATTTTGAACTAAAATTCTGACATACATAGCACCTAAAGCAGTAGTGGTAGGAAGTGAGCTGTCAATCCCTAGATTCCCTAGCGACAGGTAGGAGGACAATTCACTTCAAGCTCACTTCACCTAAGTTTTCACGGTGAGATTTTGACAGAACAGCCGGTCGATTCTGTAAAAATCTCACCGTGTAACCTCAGGTGAAGTGATCTCGAAGTGAACTGTCATTTCATCTGAGACTAGGGATTGACACTATTGACAGCTCATTAATTCAAACTCACTTCACCTAGGATTTCACGGTAAGATTTTTACAGAATAGCACTGCAGACCGGCTCATATTGTTACGAAACCCGGACTTTAAAGGTATATGGGCGAATTTCACCAATGAAATTGAACGCTATACCGCGTTCAAGACCTGTCACATGTGACAGTTGTGGAATATTGACACTGACAGAAGTGACAGCTCTGTAACGCGGTAGGGATGCAAAAAGTATGCATCGAATTGATATAAAAAAATTAAAAAAACATCGATTGGTGAAATTTTCTAAAAAGTATTTGTACTTTATGAAATTCTAATCTTAAGCTAATAAAACTTTGATAAAAATATGTTTATTTTTTACGGCTCTGAATTCCAGCTATTTTAGTCAGTGGGGACAACGGTGTTGCTATTGGAAACATATCGTATGTGATACATTTTCGATACTTGATATTTTATATCGTAGCTATTGGTAGATACATTAAATACTTCTACTTTTAACACGCATTTTTATGAAAAATGGTTCCTAACTCCATCATTGCCCTTCCATTCTACGATTGATCATCATTCGACCTCATCATACTAATGCATGACAAATACATAATAACAGGAGGTCGCAGATCAAACAATATGGCCGTATGACCCCGTTCTGTCGATAATGAGGGACCATCATCAATATTATGTCACGGTGGATGATTGATTGGGTGTCATACTGGTCGCGACTTTTTATTTGATGACGTTGATATTAAAAATTATGATTATCTACTTCTATACTTAAACGGATAATACTGTAACGACTACTTATTTACAGGGCACATTATTGTTCATTATCTGTCCCTCTTTTCTATTTTACAATATTAAAATGTTGAATATGTGATACCTAATTATTAAATAACTAGCTTTTGCCCGCGGCTCCGCCCGCGTGGATGTCGGTTATCGCGTAAAAAAGTAGCCTATGTCCGTCTCCATATCCCAGGCTATATTTCTGCCAAATTTCATGACGATTGGTTCAGCGGTTTAGGCGTGAAAACGTAACATACAGACATACAGACAGACAGAGTTACTTTCACATTTATAATACTAGCTTTTGCTCGCGGCTCCGCCCGCGTGGATGTTGGTTATCGCGTAAAAAAATAGCCTATGTCCTTCTACATATCCCAGGCTATATCTCTGCCAAATTTCATGACGATCGGTTCAGCGGTTTAGGCGTGAAAACGTAACATACATACAGACAGACAGACAGACCGACAGACAGAGTTACTTTCACATTTATAATATTAGTATTAGTATGGATAATATTTTTAAATATGTAACTCTTTTGATTATTTCTAATTTTAATTTGTTGACTTTGCTAATTTAATTTGTATGTAATAATGAAATTGTGTATTGTGTTTTGTCTTATTTTTATTTATTTTTCTAATAATTTTTATTTAATGTACCTACCCAATGCTATTATGATCTAATGTTGATTAGAATATTAATTGAATTGAATAAGAGCCACACGGCGATCGATTCGGTTAAGCTACGCTTGCCGCAGTTGGTTTGTGGATGGGTGACCATCCTTATTTATTAATTTGGGTGATCATACACTACTCTATTCGAGTTCTACTACTGTCACTCACCACTGTATATCATTGTCTCTCAAGATACAGGTTACCTAGTTTGAGAGGCAGGGTTTCCCATATTTTGTACAGATTACAGTTCTTAGATTTGTATCGCATTGTGTTACTATCAAAGCTCATTTGAATTGTCTATAAATGAAACATGTTAAATCTGTATTTTTTTAAGTAATAAACTTTTTTTTAAATATTATGATTACCCAGTCTTCTATTTTTATAGCATTAACATCCTTAATTGTCGCCCGAGTGGTTTATCTTAAAAATTATCGAAAACAATTTTTATCTTAATTTTATTTCATTTGTTTTTTTTTATTAGTCTCATCCAATCACTTACCACGCAGTACCCAGCTCGTCGCAATACTAATCGGCGCGTCTACACGCGTCACTGCCCACCCCCGTACAGCGGAGCGTGATAGTGTCAATATAAATACCACCCTGTGTTAATATCGAATAGTGGATGGAAGCTGTTTTGACTTTCATTTGTTTTTTTTTTTGCGTGCGTTAGTATTGGTAGGTTTTATTTTTAAAGTTTACTGATAAAATGATAAATGATTTTATTTCTGTAAGTAGGTTTTTACAAACACTTTTACCCGTCAATCATATTTTAAAACTAGATGAGGTCGGCGTTTCGTATTTGACTACCTACTCTGAGAAGAAAGGCCGAAATAAACTCAGAGGTCACAGTCTCTTTTAAAAGTCCAGACTTATCTTGGTCAAATCATGTGAAGACCATGTAGATTGGTGTCTGAAATGGTCTTTTGAAGAAAGAACCACACAGATTGAGTGGACCTGTCCATTCAGTGCACGCATTTGTCAGTAATCGTGCAGCTCAACTCAGAACATAATAAGGAGCTCAACGATCCGACGAACAATACCAAAGAAAGGACATTTGGGCTGGCCGCATAAATTACTCAAACTGCCATACCATGATTAGAAGAATAAAAAAAAAACTGAGCAGAAAAAAATAAAATTAACAAAGACCCACATAGTCTTCACGTTAGGAAAATTCTACCAATTAGTTGTATGTGCATCACTATGTAAAACTCGTAGGTTTCAATCAGACCAAATCCGTTTTTGATTTTCTGGCAGCAAATAGAGTTATTTATTATTATTTATATATATATTGTACATCAGATTACACATTACAAAAGAAAAGAAAACTTATACACTATAAAATATACAATGGGCGGCCTTATCGCATACTGCGATCTCTTCCAGGCTAATCCAGGTTAATTTTCACAATAAATGTTCACGATATTCGAAGGAAAAGTTGGAAAACTGTCTGTCTGATACCTATCTATGACCGATCAAAAAAGATATAGGTAATTTAACATCAACCAAAGTTTATAAAAAAAAAAAACTTTATAATAAATATGGGTTAAAGGCGCGACACGCGACGCGACACAAAGACACCGCGTGCCGCGCGACGAACGGTCCCTTTGTGTCGCATCGCGTGTCGCGCCTGTTTGTAGGAGTCTTAACTGTGCACATTTGGAAAAACTGCTGAAATGGTTCTATCTTAAGTTGGTATTAACATTACCAGATTTGCAAACTCATTTCATCCAGCATAATGCTAACTCAGTAGACAAAGCTATCTTTACAAGTCCAAAACTGACCAGGATTTGATTGAAGTGTAGGTAGGTACCTACACTGGAATCAACGATCTCTTCTCTACGATAAAATCACAAAATAACTTCACCGAACTTAACAAAACGTGTCATTCCAATACTCCAATATTCACGACAAAAAATACAAAAAATAGGCCGTTCATCTCCCATTGTCTCTTAGCCAGCAATCTCGTCGATTGCTACCGGAACAATGACGGGCAGTGGCGCGTGGAACGCCGTATGGATAGCAATGACAATGGCAGATGATTGCAGCGATATTTTTTTATGATTTGTATGAATATTGGGTCTTGATTTGTCAGGGAACTTGGGATTAGAGATTGGTGACACCGTTTTATTTGGAAGGCGAAATTATTATTTTTTTGCTGGGGTAATACGAATCTAAAGTTGTAGACAACATGGTAACGGTAACTGAAGTAGACATTTTAGATTTTTACTTCTGGTATTTTGTGACCGTTTGTGTTTATTTATTTGTCATACTTTAGCACACAAATGTACAGAGGCGCACTTAATGCCATAGGCATTTTCTACCAGTCAACCTTTAACTTGAGGTTAAGCTTTTCGGCTTATTCCACAAATCCCCCCTGAAAATCCCCCTTAGGAGGAAAAGTAGAATCTGAAAACAGTATAGAATTCAGCCCTGATAACCCCGCTAAGGGCGGAAAACTAGAATTGAAAAAACAAAAAATTACTTATTCCAAGATTTTGAATAAGTGATTTTTTTACCATAGTCAGTCATATAAGTTTTTTCCACTGAGGGGGATTTTCTCAGGGGGGATTAGTGGAATAAGTCAGCTTTTCGACACCCGCTAAGTATACGTATGTATCTACTAGATACACGAAATGGTTTTTATTGCATTTTTGGCATCTATATACCTATATTTATCACATACAAGTTTATTTTATTTTTTCAATTAACCCAACATACTTTTTTCTCAAACGTATATAGGGGCTTGAAATCTTCAATTCGCTCTCCTATAAAATTTGCATTTGTCAGTTACTTAGTTGTACTTAGGAGGTGTCGTTTTGTATCACATTAAGCTCCTTTTTTTTCGAGTCAATGGTGCTTTTAAATTACTAAGGTGGCTACGTTAAGAGCGCATATATGGGTCCACTAGCGCCACTACTTTAAAAAAATATTATCTCGTGACTGAGAAGGAATTATGAAAAACGGCTCAACAAATACTTCGGTAAGTGTGTCTAGAATTTTGTAATACCTTTTATAAAGTTTCATATTGAGACACGAAGCAACAAAATACGATCGGGAAGAATGTGGCCGTTTTTCTTTAGAATGAATTTTGTTGCTTCGTATCTCAATATGAAACTTTAACTTTATGAACGTCCACATATCGTCACCTTAGTGGTGAAGAGAGATAAGCCACACTTTTGACCGAATTAGGTTATGAACACCACCATACTCGTCGTTAGGCGGAGATTCTGGTGGTGAAGAGATTTAAGTGATAGCTCAACTAGAGGGAACAAAAAAACAAGTGATGAATTTTTTATTCATCTTTATCATGGAACCAGTTTAGTGTGGAATAGCTCCCTTCACTCCTAAGGCAACGATATGTTTACCGCCCCTTTTGGCGACGACCAACAAAAATAAACTATTGTTTAAATAAACTCAGGCTTTGTTACAATGATCACAGATGTCTAACCACCTCAGCAGATATTTTATTTTTATTCATTTACAAAAACAAGGGGCTCAGCAAAAATCTGATGCGACGATGCTGATGATGAGTGTTGGGAAGAGTTACTATAGCGGCCGAGCGCTGTAAGGAAGAGCAGTCCTTATGGTCGTCCGATTTGGATGTCCGTGATATTACATATAAAGGTTTGCAAATCAAAGAAGTATGCTGACTAGAGACAGCGAGTACTCGTAGTCTGCTAAAAACTACTGATAAAAACACAAAAATATCTTTCCTTTTTGCCAAAATTTACACCTAATTAACAACCACCCCTCACGTTAGATGGCATGATGCTCCTAATTATCACGGAGCGACAGTTGCAGGCTCAATGGCGCGTGCATGCTATCACACCGCCATATGGTGTGGGGGTCAGCAGAGTAATGAGGATGGGGTACCAGTGGTGCTGTTTTTTAGATTAGGATGGTAATGATGGGTGATTGTTTTGGGAATGCCGTGATCACTTGATTACACATTGAAATTAAGGCGAAAGCGTCAGGGTAGCCCGCCAAATTAAAATTTTCTTACGTTTTTAGCAATTTCCAGGTTAGTATCAGGTTGTATGTTGATTTAACACGTTGGCTGCCATACGAGTATACTCGTAGCAACTTTTTTTATATGCACATTGCCACCATACAAAACAAAAAACTAGCGATATACATTTTTGAAATCTACATTCATAACGCCTCCATGATCTACAACCAACACGCCAACCTTCCTCTGGAAAAAAAAATTGGATGCCCTTTCGTTTAAAGACGAAGTCGTAAAACATCTTTTAGAGGAGAAATTTACAAAAGTATAGTCACCATGTATCACTCTTCCTTGATTTCATAGTGATGTACCCCAAAAAAAAAACTATTTAACTTCTTTTTCTGATTAAATAATGTTTTACTTGAAATGCCAAAAAATTTAACCCCTCAACTTACTCTTCTAGAATTCGTTAGAAATCGCATATAATCAAGTACGAGAATACTCGTAGTTAACAGTGGGGCCCAGATATTGTACGTTGCCTGCCAACCCACGAGTATACTCGTATACTCGTGGGTTGGCAGTCAACGTGCTAAATATGATTCGCGGCCGTATCAAATATTTATTTATAGAATTGTAATCATAAATATCATCAATACTACTTTCTAAGTTCATATTATCATCATCATCATTTCAGCCGAAAGACATCCACTGCTTGACATAAGCCTCCCCCAATTGGGAGGGTTTGCCATAATCGCCACGCTTGGTAGGCGGGTTGGCGATCGCAGTATGGTGTTAAAAATGTATAGAGAACGCTGCTGCCCATTCTCTAGTCGTTCCTTAGTCGCCTTTTACGACACCCACGGGAGGAAATGGGGTGGTGCTATTCTTTACGTCCGGCACCACACGGTACCGGTATATTACTATATTGAATGACTATATCATGAAATCATGACATTTTAGGCCAATTCTAACTGAAGGAGTTGTATTGCTGATTCTAATGATGACATAAAATTCTGTAAAGCCATATTTTAATCAACATACAACCTGACACTTGACTAAAATTTAAATTTCGCGGGCTACCTAGCGCAGACCCCTTATCAAGGCACTGGCCAAAAGGCTTTGTTAGTTTTTATAGCTACTAACAGTGTCTAGTTGTTAAAATTTTACCCAGTAATAGGGATGTGCCCTAGGTAAAAAAAAAGAAAAACTGTTTAGTCCGTCAATCAGATAATAAAAAAATATTAGACACGTATTTTTTGCTTTATCATATTAATAAAAAGTTACTTAGATAAAACACATTAAACTTGGGGAGTGGGGGGCTCGTTACGTCACAGCTACGTATAAAATCTACTGAGAAGTGACGTCATGCCACATTTGAACTCAATGTATCGCCGTAATGTTTTACTAACGTAAAAAAAGAAAAATTACGTGTCCAATATTTTTTTATAATCTACATTACGGACAAAAAATATTTTTTAGTCATCATCCCTATTGGGAAGCCAAAAGCCAAAAGAATTCAGAAGCCCAAAAGTCTAGCAACCATTCATAACTGGTTGGCAGATATTTTGGCTTCTGATTACCCGTAACGACCGTCAAAGATCTGCGAATGACAGCCGGGACCAACGGCTTAACGTGCTTTCCGAGGCACGGAGGGGCCTCGATATGTAATGGAACCCATCCAAGAACTGACCGCGGAAAACGTAGCTTAACCTTCGATCAACCCGTGCGGCTATTATTATTTAGCCGCGAGCCCCTCCACCATATCCTTCTCACATACCTACACAGAAAAAAAAAAACCCAGACAAACGCGAACAACATATTTTGGGGCATTTTCCTTAACTTATCCGGTATAAATGTATGTATGTATAGCGATGTATATAGCGCTGTATAGCATCGATGCAGCTCTTTTAATACTCTTAATGGAAGCGGGGTTGAAAAGGGAACAGGATAAATCGTGGAGATGCTAAATAAAATTGAAGACTATAATTTTTGTTGTGTTGTAAAATGTTAGCTAGTCAGTCAGCTAAGTGGGAACGGGGCTGACTTCCTTAATAATCCGCCACTTGTGAAGGCAATTCCATTGACCCAGAGTCAAGACCAGTTCAGTTATAAAGAAAAAAAATTGGTTCTCTGTAAAGTTGGTTTACGGACGATAGTTTAACGTGACAACGTCATTACAAAACATTGATGCGGCGCAAGCGTACAATGAGTGTAACGGGACAATGAGCATAACGGGACAATTAGCGTAACAGGACAATGAGCGTAACGGGACATTTTCGTGCATGCAGCCGGCGTTCTTCGATTAATTAGACGTTGGCACGTCAAAATAAAATGTGAATAACGGGATTCTTCAGGGTTCTAGAAAAGTAAGCTATATCTGAATACCTGAATACTTAATTATTTTTATTTATTTTTATGCAATTGTGCAAAATTTTTGAACCTAACAACAACAACGATATTGATAGTAATATTATAAAGAGAAAGCGCGAATTGAGCGAGTTTGTGTATATACATGGAGGGAAATCTTCGGAACCACAGCTATTACAAAAATTCATTCACCATTTGAAAGGCACATTTTCAGATGGACATAATTATGCTTATGTATGTAAATTTCTACAAAAAGAAGTAGGTACTTAATAATAAAAATGAAATACTAACTTGATTTCATGCAAGCCAAGAGAGAGCCAAGATTTGTTAGGTAACTGCTCAGAATTTGTGCTCAACGTGTCGTGAACAGAATAAATAAATTGCACCCGTTTAGAAGCCGGGGCGGGTCGCTAGTATTTGGCTTTCACAAGATCGGTTATTTTCCCAGCCTAGTGTTTTCTTCATATTTTCCCAGCCTAGTGTTTTCTTGATACGGATATAGGTTGGTAGGCACCTCAACTTCTTCAATTTCTACTGTCTTTGGATCAGACGTATTTCTGTTTACACAGTTACGTTCGTTGTAGGCAATGTGGCTTAGCACATTACTGGCAACATCTTCGTGTGGTATTTAATTATTTATTAAAATTTTAGGCACAAGTAAAAAAAAAGAAGTAAGAGACAAAGGGGTTTATTTATAAACGCTGCTTAAAGTTAAGTAATGATTAGTGACTGATTAACCATACATTTTTGACGTTTGAACGTCATTTAACTTTAAGCAACGTTTATGAATAAACCCCTTAATGCCTGAGGCATTTTCTACTAGTCAACCTTAGGGTAATGCAGAGAGGAAACTTGGCAGGTCTAACATAAGGGATAGATAAGGGGTAAAATAACTATAAAATACAAGAATAAATACGTGGATATAAACAGACATAGGTAAATAACGATCGGTAGAGGAGAAAACGAATCCAGCAAAGCAGCGCTGGAATGTTTCTGGCAACTTCTTAATACATATACATTTCACGTGCCTTCACTTTAAAAGACAACCGACTGATTGCCTTTCCGATGTTCAGAGGGAGCGTATTCCAAAGAAAGACCGCCTGAACAAAGAAAGAAGAGCGAATGAAGCCAGAGCGGTGAGAAGGACATCGAAGAAGACGATTGTTGGTGGAACGAAGATTTTTAGTATGGGCAGAGCATAAGTATTGAATTTGGGAAATCAGGTAAGAAGGAGAAGTGGGTTTATCGAGAATAGAGATCAACATAGACAAAGCTCTCACCTCTCTGCGCTGACCAATGGGTAACCATTTTAAAAGCAATCGGTGCGCGGTGATATTTGTTTGGCACATTAGGTATAGACAAAATTTATTGACGAGTCCTCTACACCGCCTCCTCTGTCCTCCCCAAGTGGCGTGCCCCATGTTTTTGTTTCGGTAGCTCGGCGGGTGCCGCTAGCCGTGGCGATGGCGACACTTACTGTTCACTCTTATATTTTATGTTGCTGCTATGAAATTCTTATTTAGGAATCTTTTGTATGATGGCGAGAGGTAACGAGAAGTTTCATCATTAAGCAGGAAGGTAAGTCGTATGAGTATCGGCTCTAGTTTCGGATATACGCACAATACACAACTTGTCCCGGAATTAACGCACACCACCAAACACCCCAATTAGAATATTGTGTCAAAATCATAATAAATCCGCTGAATTTTTACTAAGTAATATGTATAAAATATTGTTTATTTATTAAGTTATTTATTATTTATTTATTTAACAATTTATGTAGGTACACACATATAAACAGACAAGAAGAAAGAAACAGAAAAATACGTACAAAGGTGATGCTTATTTCTAATGAAATCTCTTCTAGCATACCTGCGATAGGAAAGAAGATATAGAGATGGACAACGTATGTAAGAGTAGACGAGAAAATAAAAAATATATATATATCTCTTTCTCTTACAATAAGAGAATATACTTACATATATACTTCTGAAATAAATATCGCTCTTTATGTACTTAGAACTACAATGGAGGAAAATAATAAATACATAATAATATGCAACTATGACGAAGTAGAAAGATAGTGATCTTTTACTCTTCTTTTAAAGGTTGTAACAGTTTGGCAGTCCCTAATGTCAGGTGGCAGTGAATTTCACAACCGAGCCGCGTGCACATTGAAAGAGTAGGAGTAGAAGTCGGATGAGTGCGGAGGGAGTCTAAGGAGATTTCTAAGATGCGACCTGCAAGGTGCATTCGAAGGACGATCCTAGGAAAAGCGTTGCCGTAGATAGGATGGCGTTTTAGGGTTGTGAAGGATGTTAAATAGCAGACACAATATTCGAGTGTTCCTGCGAAGTCGAATAGGTAGCCACTTGAGTATCTTGCAAAAGATAGAAACGTGATCATACTTTTTTGGTTTTTATACTGATTATGGTAGAAAATTGTGGTAACATTACAAATCTACGCACACACATAGTTTTGCAGACGTAAGGTTCTAGCGTAGTAGGTACTTCGTCCATTTTGCTGTGTTTTGACTATACAGCGGAAGTGTGACTGTAATTTACGTAGTTTTATTATTTTTTTGTTTATTTAATTTGTTAGTCATTTAATTTAGTACCTAGTGTTAAAAGTTAGCTGCGTCATTTATTCTAGGTATATGATAAAATTTGTATGTATTTGAAATAAAAAAAAAGTAATTTTATACCGTAAAAATTACCTATAGGTATTCAAAATACACACGGTTGGCGCAGTGGTTAAGCGATTGACTACTGCGTTGCGTGTCGCGGGTTCGATTCCCGCACGGAACAAATATTTGTATGATCTACAAGTAGTTGTTCCGGGTCTGGCTGTTTGTGTATGTGAGTTTAAATGTTTGTAAACGCACCCACGATACAGGAGAAATTCCTAGTGTGGGGCAACGTTTAAAAAAAAAAAATAATGACATAAATCGATTCAGTAAACGATTCTGAACAAATCACTTTTATAATGGCATTAATTTAGTTACACATTGTACAGACGCCAGCAGGTCAAGCTACCCGAAACTGTCACATTTTCGCAATCAACCTTGAACCTTATACTGTAGTGATAAAGTTGAAAATCTATTAAAGAAATTTGACAGATTGTAGTAGCTTGATGTGCTGGCGTCTGTACATAGATAATATTTTCAGATACCAGAAACGAAAATATCCGTTCTGTTCCGAAACTACGCTGTTTAGTAATTCCACAACGAACACACAAAACACCTTCCACAAAACTTCATCATTTATCATGAGTGCCAGTCATTTCGGGCGTTTGTTAAAATGAATTTCTGTGATGGCATGGGATGGGCCTACGAAATATAACTAGGCTGGTTAGTGTAAGAAAATTGGAACTACATCATTGGAATTATCTAATCACCAGAGATCGGAATAGGTAGAGTGTATTTACCTAAATTTCGAGGAAAATATATAGTGTGGATAATGTCTCCTCTAAAATCCTGGAATAATTATAATGGCGTTTAAATCCCGGGATTAAAAAACCACGAATTATTTATTGGACTTTATTTACAGTTACAAATTATTGATTTGAAGAATTATATATATTTTTTTAGGTTTCCGTACTAAAAATATTAAATTTATATGTATATTTTGGTTTCAAAACCTCAGTAGGACTGACATCAATAACATACCCTCGCGGACCTATTGGTAGGACAAAATAGTAGGACCACGAGAAAATACCCGATATATCAGGTTTCAAGGATATTGCTAATCCATTGCTGCATAGGTTTGAAATATTCGTCTGTTCAAAAACGTAAACAACGCAATGGATGTGGGTGAACTGTCAAAATAAAACCCATTGCGATCAATGTCATTTAATATGTGTTAAGCAATTACCTCGCTGCTCGCTGCTGTAACAAACTATCGGTTTCTTTACCTAAAGAGCCAGTCGAACTTTGTACAAAGGTCGTCTCGAAACTCCTAAGAATAAATAGGAACTTCAATATTTGCCGTAATCGGCCCAAAAGTTACAATGGTCCACTCTACAATTACCCCTTCAAAGTCACCAAAATAATGTTTGTATCGTCAAAACTCATTCGAAAAACAATCAAATTGGAGAGCAGTTCAAATGCTAATACATAGCTTCAGTGGCGCCCTCTGCTTGCGGATATGAACGGCAATTTGAATGCTATTACTTCCGGCGTCAGTGTTTGACCTCTTCACTTAATATTGGGAGGCTGAGTTTAAAGATATTGGATTCTAAACCTCATCTGAATGTGTTTGCTATGTGCTTAAAGTTTTGATATTGGGTGTTGAATTGGATGCTCAAGAATGGGTGATGCTTATCTTCTTTTTCTCACAGTATATCAACCCAATAACGAATGATACATATGGGCTTCCCATAGATTGTTTATACTGAAGCTCCATTGCCCTTTTACCGGAATACCAGACGTACTGCAGGGTACCGTCCGTACTTGGTTGATATCCCGTGCAGTCGTACTCAGCCCTTCTCCTCCACATTTATTATGCGCACAGGCAAAGTGTGGAACTCTCTGCTAGCATCTGTGTTCCCTTCCACATACAACCCGTCTGCCCTCTGTTTTTATTTACACTGAAAGAAATAATTAGCCGAACTAATTAAGTTACTTCAACGGGTTTTGTAACAGATAACATCTAGTTCGCAAGTCACAATTTTTGTTTAAACAGTAACCAATACTTTTGTTACAGTTATGCAAACATTTCTTTCAGTGTAATGCAAGAGTTAAAATGCATCTTCTGGGCACGCTCGTTATAACATAGACCTCATCCATCGCTTTCTATCAGGTGAGATTGGGGTCAAGAGCAGTATAAATCAGTAATAAAAAAAGCAGCTTTAGTTCACCAACGCGCTTGGCAGGCGTAATTAACGGTGTTTCCAGTTTTGTGTTAGGTGTAAATAAGTAGATGAGCCAATGGCCGTTGGGGCCGAAAGGTTCTGGAGTGGCGACCGCGTACCGGAAGACGTAGCGTTGGAAGGCCTCCCACAAGGTGGACCGATGACCTTATGAAAGCCGCAGGAAGCTGCTGGATGCAGGAAGCACAAAACCGGTCGAGGTGGCGGTGCTTGGGGGAGGCTTATGTCCAGCAGTTGACGTCTTTCGGCTGAAATGATGATGATGATGAGGTAGATGAGTGAGAATAATTCCCATATTGCTTCCCTAAAACTATTAATGAAACTCTAATATAATGAATGGGCCTCTTTTTATGAACCTCAAATACTTAATTGCAATTTTGGTGTCCTAAAAATACTGAATAGCCATATAGTTGCGACCAACTTGGTTGTAGTTGGTCACAGTTCTGATCTAACCTAACCCGTTTGGTCGGGGTACCCTAGCTTATAATTACCAACTGCGAAAAAAGGCCAGAAATAAAAAAGGCTCATTTATATAAAAAGGCGTGCATGATTAGAAGCCCAATAAGTTTTTAGACGATTAATTAAATATTTCCCAACTATTTCTACGCAATCACAACAATATTTCATCTCAAAAAATCAGGTTATTAATTATCTTTGACCGCATCAATTTTTTTAATGACTTCAAAAAATGGAGGAGTTTTTTCAATTCGGTTATATATTTTTTTCTGTTCGTTACTTCAGAACTCCGTTGCTTATAAACAGATTTGGAAAATTCTTTTTTTATTTGATAGTATCTACTTCCAAATTGGTTCCATTTTTATTAAAATCTAATTCTGATGATGGGATCCATGAGGAATTGAGGGAGCTCTTTAAATATTATAGGCATACATATAACAATTTTTATATTTTCATCAACAAATCAAGCATTTGCATTCAGAAAGTATCATTTGGAGAAGTGGAACTGATGAAGAAGACCACAGATGGCAACAGGAACTCCTCAATGATAAGTATTTCAAGGGTGGCGATGAGATACGTTGATCAAGATAGTTAAGCGAGTATAACGTTGCAAAGAACAATGGCGAGAAAATTGTTGATGAAATTATTAAGCGTCTACATATATCACCGTTATAGGTACCGACGAAATAATTCACTAAGTTTTATCAAATCAAGCTTATGATATATTAAAGCCTGGAAAAAAAAGTCGTCATAATTGAAAACTGAATTGACTAGATTAATGATGATGATAAATAATCATGGCTTCGTTACTTTTTTCTGGCTTAACTTCATGACTTTTGGCTAAGCTGAACGTTTAATGTTGCCATGCAATATAAATCTTGGTCAAGTTACATAAAATGCTTTGCTTTTCGTATTGCATTAATATACTTATGAAATACATTTTTGCAACAGAAAATAAATGTGAAAATAAAAATAATTTTTTGTGCTCAGAATATAGCGGTCATAATTGTTTAATTTAATACATACAATTATGACCTCGTAGTGCAATTTATTCGAGTATGGCAACATCGCAAAAAAAGAAATATAACATTTAAGTTGTCAACGCCGCATATTGACACGTACCTTACTGACAACTGGTTGTTTACGCGTGTGTTAGAAAGTGGATGTAAACTACATTTATATATAGGTATTGATAGCCACTTTATTAGCAAGTTTCGTGTGTCAGAATGGTAACTAGTAGTTTATATGAAAGTGCCTATGAATATGGTGTTAGGGAAAGGATTTTATAAAGAAAAGCACAGAAAGACAAGACTAGGCATTTATTTCAATTAGGCTTGTCAAAGTAACGTTATTTGAGAAAGCTAGTTGTCCGTTCCAAAACTAGGTCTTCGTGGAGAAGAACGGCGAGAAACTCCACGGAAACTTGGTTTAAAGTATTTTATCTACACATTTTTACATTAGCATAATATACTTTGTTACAACATAAATCTCTAGGATCATTTCTCAAAGATAGAAACTTTACCAGTGGAAAGAAACAGAACATGAATATTCCTTTGATTAAACACAATACAATATTAGCCAATTAGCCATATTTTAACACATACAGAGCAACATAGTCATTAGCAATAATCAAGATATAATATCAATTAACTTACATCTTACATTTCCATAAATTACCGTTAAAACGATGGTTGTATCTATTAGACCTTTACTCAGATTAGTAGCAACATTATAATAATGGCAAAAGAAAGAACATAAGTATTCCATTAAACAATTTAACACATTAGCAATATTGGCAATAATATGCTTTACACAACAACATAATCATAATAGGCAATAATTAAGGTATAATATCGAATTAAGTACTTAAACTTTTACCTGTAGGCCGGAGCTCCGTTTTGGTCGATGTCTGGATCCAGAATGGGCTCTGACACCCGGAGCTCCCCCTCTTATAGTCGAGAACAAACAACTTTGACGTTTCAATCTACCGTCATCCAAAATATCAAATATCAACGACATAAAAGGTGGATTTCCGTTTAGAATATTTCCTATGTTTTGCTACATTATTCCTTAATATTTTAACTAATCTACTTTTACAGACATACTGAAATAAATAATTAAAGAATTATTGGAGTAAAGTAAATTAGGTATTCACAGTTGTTATAAGTTTAGGTTATGCAAATCATTACAATTTCATCAAGTTTTAACAGTGAAATGAATACTCATAACATAACAATATACCTATAATCACAATAATCTATTACGTGCGTCTCGTTATTTAGTTTTCCATCGATTTTCCGTGATTTTCTACTTCATCAATTGCTTCTGCTTACCATACTCTGAGATTTACTGTTCCCTGTGTGACTAGTGCTTGCCTAAGAATTCTGATTGTTTGTCTATACGACGACATTTTTCTGTGACTCTGGATTCCGATTCTGGCTGATACCTTGGATTTTGTAGTATGCATCGATTTGTTTATCACGATACATGATGCGTGTAGGCTTAACACGGTTACAACCGTGTTAAGCCTACACGCATCATGTGTGTCAATAAAATGCGCCGATACCGGGAAAAATAATGTGAAATAAAATAATAATGAACTGTTGGATGTTGCGCACATACAATGACTGTAGTGTGGTATCTAGGATGAGCTAGGCATCAACAAAATATCTCAGCACCTGCAGGTTTTCTTGATGACATTGTAATAAGAGAAGATGAGGAATAAATATAAAAAAAAGTTTTGTTTTTTTTTCTATACCCGTGACCTACCTCTACCATATAATTTACCATATAATATATATATAACTTTCTGAATACGTACTCCGTATCTTATTTTGTCGTAAAAATGCATTTCTATCAATGATATTTTAAGTGGTAAGTAGGTATTTCTTTTTCGATTAGTTTGTTGTTGGTTGACAAGACATACCTAACCTCTAGAACTTCAAACTGGAATATCTTTAATTCCTGACTTCCTATAAAAGTATAACTGAAGACAAAACTGTTCAGGAATTCAAAATCTACACTGTTAAATATTTTTCATAACCAAACGCAAAAAAAAATGTCAACAAAAAGTTGTTCGGGAGTTCGCCTTTGTTCTTTAAATAATCTGATCAAAATGATATCATCAAACTGATCTGATGATGAAGCTGGAAGGTAGGCAACGGAACTCCGTAATAAAACAATGTATCCTAGCCGTGTTTGGGCTTATTGGAATTGTTATGAGATGCACTCTGAAATTATAGTTATTTTTCAGATTTTAGTGTATTTCTTTGGAAGTCGGTTGTTTTTTTTTGTTTGTAAAAAGTTTTTTTATATCTCAGTTTTTAGTTGTGGTACCCACACCAATTCGTATACCATTTGAAATAAGATTAGACATTTAAATAAACCTATTTTAGAGTCCCTTCAACCGATTTTGACTTGTGGCTCTGTAGGCATAAGGATGGCATTAAAAGCAAAAAAGTGTTTACAATACCAACTGTTTACTGCAGCTGTCATTTGTCATGCGACCAACGCAATAGAAGTCAAAATCGCACTCCTTCCTCCTACGGGGTAAGCAGAAACTACAGCTTACAACAACTTTAGTATTAAATACTCACTTAGGGGCTAGTTAATCTAGTTTAACATTTCCGGAATACCTCACAGTAAACAAAGATAGCTGAAGTCTGTTTTCAGGAACAAAATAAACCATTTTTCGAAATCAAAAGCGATTTGGTATATTAGGTGTCCTAGAAAACCAGCAAACTCGCTTTTCCAACTATAATAATATAATAATAAAATTTATTCAAAAATATAAGGTATAAAGTTAAATATAGTTTTTCTTAAATCTATCTCAAGTTCACCCATTATTTGTGCCTGAACTAAGTAATCCTGTGTTTCAGGCGATTGGAGGTAACATTAATTGATTCAATAATCACATCAAATTAATATTATTGGTGAATATGTAAAAAGGTGTATAAAATTATAGAATCTTAACTTAGCTAACTAATTAAAAAACAAAATAACAATAATACGAACAATATTTACTTTAGCACTAGTAATAACTTCTCTGTATCTTCATAGGACATAGTTTGAAGAGTTTCCTTAAGGATATTCTTGCAGTTACTATGATTTAAGGAGTAGTAGATGTTTCCCTTTTCATTTAGCCTGAGTAGCGGTCCGAAGAACTATACCTACGCATAGTTCTAAAGCTTACCTAAGTTCAAACACACTTGACGCACAGACGCTATGCACAGACGTCATGCCGCTATCAGGCACTAGGCGGCTCTCACATCAAAGAGACGTCTGCCAGATAAGCACCTCTCGAGGACTACACAAATAAATTCAAGTATATTTAGCTACCGAGTGAGTGGTGTGGTTGTACACGATGGTATTTTTATGGTTGTTGTGGTTGGAGGAATTATAATTTATGTTTTTCGGGTTTTCGGGGCCAATACTTACCTACCTACCTAGTAAGAGCTGGTTAAAAGGTTCGAGTAATTGAATGATTATTAAAAAAATTGGTATATTAACAGTACCGAGTTTATATGTTCTATTTGTACTCAGCCACTTTGCAAAATACATACTTACATAAGCACGAATCACAAGAATAACGTGAACTTAGAGAGAACACTAGAAGAAACGTTATAAAATATAAAATTGCACCTAAACTTAATATTACTGAACATTGCTCTAAATACCAAGCAGTAGAATTATTTAATAAGTCGCCTACTGAATTAAGATCATTGATTTACAAAGTTACTATATTCAAAGCTAAACTTAAAGCATTCCTCTTGAATAAATGTTTATATTCTGTATCTGAATTGGTGACGAATGATAGAAGATAGTTTTAATATTTTATTAATTAGCATAAGACATTAAATATATGCAATATATTATTAGATTTTATACATTATGGAGAATAGATTTTCAATCAATTGACATAATAATATTTACAATCATTTGATACAATAATATTTACAATCATTTATATAATAACTATTTAAAAATTTGTTGACATATTAGCGATTTAAGATCTATGGACCTTTAGAGGTATGAGGAACAGGGTGTAAAGTTCACTCATACTCTATAGTAAAGGGAGGATCCTCCGACCAGACGGGTATTGTGTCTGGTGGGCGACTGCCCAACGGTTGATGTCAGGATGTTGTCTATATGCTAATAGCGCGATGCAGGATTTGTGACGTCAGATCTTTGATGCGTAGTTCGCATGCTTAATATTTATCACGTTATTGTTTTTTTTTTTTCTGTTTTGGTGAAATTAATTACGCGCGAAAGGCAGCGCGACCCTTGTCGCGTCCGCGATATCGCACCAGTCTGCGCGAGCCTTATTACATACACTGTATTTTTATTTATTTATTTAACACTTTCTGACTCAAATGTACAGAGGAGGACTTAATGTCATGGGTATTTTCTACCAGTCAATTTTTATTATTATGTATAAATCATTCTCTTCTCTATTTTTTCATTGTTTTTTTATTATTTTAGTTATACTGATTGTAGTAGAAAATTGTGGTCACATTACAAATCTACGCACGCACTCAGTCGCACACTTATATGGGTCTAGCGTGGTTAGGTCTACTTCGTCCATTTTGGTTATTTCTGACTATATAGCGGAAGTGTGACTATAATTTACCTAGTTTTAATTATTTGATATAATAAATATATAATAAAACATTACGTATATTAAAAATGACAGAAATCGATTCAGTAAACGATTCTGAGCGAACTACTTTTACAATGTGCATCCATTCAATTATACATTCTATAAGTAAGTGTAACACAGGGAATAGGTATGCCAGTGTCTGGCTTCCATATTCTAAGGCAAACTCACTTTTTAATAACACGATTAGATTAACTTTGCTGGATAGACAACAATCCCAAAGTGACCCCTTTTCGTAATGATTAATCAATCTCATACACAACAGACTTTTTTTTTTTGTAATGATGTTAAAAAGGTATGAATGAATGAATGATATCTTTATTTGCTAGAATATAGGATGCACATAAGATGTTATACAGTTTGTTTGTTAAATATCACTATCACTACATATTATAAAACAAAGTCCTCCGCCGCGTCTGTCTGTCTGTCTGTCTGTCTGTCTGTCTGTCTGTTCGCGATAAACTCAAATACTGCTGCACCGATTCTCATGCTGTTTTCACCAATGGATAGCTTGGTTCTCTAGGAAGGTTTTAGTATATAATTTGTTATGTTTTTGTATGCATTTTTGTATGAATTAACGATATTTGTTGGAGGTGTCGGAAAAAAATAAGCCGTCTGGGAGCTTTCAACGAAAACGCTGTCTAAACCCTTTGAGATATAACAAAATAATGTATGGTGGAATTGTGTATCATAAAAAGGTCTTCAAAAAAGTCCGCGATGGCATATGTCTATCTCTTAAGGATAACATACTATATCCATTTTATTGACTTTTTGTAGGTATTTGTTTGCCGAATTTTACTCTTGGAAATACGATTACGATAACAATACGCTATAATATCAGTAGCTATAAGCCAAATTATGTTCGTAGATAAATAAGCTAGCTACTTACGTGTATTTCAAACAGTATACAAGAATATTTATCATAAAAACATTACTAAACACGGCGGCCTTATGATCAAAATTTGTGCATTCCAAAACTTTCGTTACTTTTTCACTGACATATTTATCACTTTTCGATAAACTAACACTCAATACGAAATCTACACTTATTTCTCAGTAATTCTGTATAAGATTCTTCTAAGATTAAACCGTTTTCTCATTGAATCCATTAATTTACGCACGTATAAACCTTGATGAATGTTTACATTAAGCATCGCGTCACACCGCCACACGACCACAGAGTATAGACGTATTTTGTTTTCTTTTTTCGTTCGTTTAGTGGTGTTCCCGCTAAAATGTCAACCGGTCAATTATTAGTCGATTAATCGAATTCTACATCCAGATCGTGTTTGCAAGTACAAAATAAATGTCTAATATTTCGTCCAATTGCGAACGTGACCCTGAGAAAAGTTAGTACTTACGTGAATTATTCTAAAATTATTATTTGTGTCGCAATTTTATTTCGTGTTGTATTTGGTACAATTGATTGCTTTAAGAATTTGAGTGAAATTTCGTATTTTGATTTTGTGTTTGTTATCTTTAGGTAAAGACTCATTCACGTTCAGAACATAAGTACTTTTACTATATTAAATCATTTGTTTCGGTTTCTATTCACATAGTGTTCATGAAGAAACCATAAAACCATAGTTATTATTGTGAAATGTTAAAAGTTTGATGTCAAGCTCGATAGATGGCGTTGACGTCGAAATAGATCTCGCTATGGTTTCGTTACCGCGATTTGGTTGGGGTCTCGCAATTTTAATTAAGTATACCAGCTTAGATCAGTACACTATTGTGGTTTTATTTTCAACCCTATTAGTGTGCACATTAGTTAGATAGTTCAACTCATTACCAGCTCGGTAATAAACACATAGTGAGTCACATTAAAATTAATATTAAGTTAGAATTTTGAGATATAGCCTGGGATATGGAGAGGGTAGTACATAGGGTACTTTTTTATGCGATAACCGACATCCACGCGGGCGAAGCCGCGGGCAAAAGCTAGTATATATATATATATATATATATTCAACCTTACGGTTGTGCAAATGTTAAGTCAAAATAAAATAATAAGGAGCATTGACATTTTACATTTAGGATACAGTTTCATGCAATTTAACAATAGCTTAGTAAGTAATTTAAATCATTTGGGTCACTTAGTTAATTAGTTATACATCGAGTCTACATAGTATACAAGACCCAGTCGCTTCCTAACAATTTATAACTGCAATACTTAAATATTTTAATTGATTTATGTTAATTGTATAATAGTTCAAAATAAATTCATAGCATTTAAAATTATAGATGTTTAAATACATTCATAGTATATAATTTAAAATTTTCATGCATACATCAATAAATATAAGATGTAGTTTTTCCCTAGTTATTGAAATATTAGCCAAATTCAATGTTATAATTTCATAAATTGATCGATTGAATAGAAACATCTATCACAAAGCCAATTATAGAGAGTCCTGTTAAATTCTAAGCTTGATAAATTTCTTATGCCTACAGGTAGTTTATTGTATATTTTAACTGCCATAGTGTAACAGTTTCTATCGCACAATCTAAGCCGATTTCTTGGGATGAGAAATGGTTTTTCAACGACTTTTCTTTTAAATGGAGCTTTATCGTCCTTGTTAAAAAGTGATTGATTATTTCTTACGAATTTACTTAATTCAAATATGTATAATGCCGGAAGTGTAAGTAATTTTTGCTGCATAAATATTGGTCGACAAGAATCTGTCCACTTAAGGTTAAAAATCGACCTAATACATTTTTTTTGAGCTATGAATACTCTCTGGGCGTCCGTAGAGTTACCCCAAATGATTAATCCATATCTTAGAACAGAGCAAACATGACTGTGGTAAACCATCAGACCAGTTTCTAGATTTGTGAGAATTTTTATTTTTATAATTGCAAAAACGAATTTGTTTAATTTTTTACATACATTATCTATTTGTGGTTTCCAATTACAGAGTCTGTCAATAAATATACCTAAAAATTTAATGTCATTAGCTTCTTCAATGTCATGATTTTGGTATTTTATATTTATGTCAGAATTTTTCCTATCTTTATTAACTGTAGTGTATGTCATATATTTTGTTTTAGTCAGATTTATTTTCAGATTGTTCGCGTCCAACCAGTCAACAACGTCCACCAGAGCTTTATTATACCCTTATAGCTTCTTCTACTGTGTTTTCTGTAGTCAAAATAGTGGTGTCATACAACAGGTAGTAAGATTATTGAGCACAATTCACTGACTTTGTCTGGATAAAATGATTCAAATAATTACTATGTTTAAATACCTACCAAATGCACGAGGCAATCACTCGTGACTTCGCGAGCCTACTTCTGTCGATCATAGCGCCTTAATTTATATTTAGAATAGCCAAAAAGTCATGAAATAAAAATATTATAATGTAAAAATATTCAAAGATCCAAATAATTACAAGGTATACCAATCGTTTTATTTATTACGGTACCGGTAGCCTGTAGAGAGTACTAACAGTATCTTATATCAAAGAAAGGAACATACCCGCTTGCGATATTATCAACATCTTTAAAAAAAATATACCACTCAGCCTGTACGACTCTCAGAAACCCACCTTTCCAATAAGCATAAGGAAATAAGTTTTTAAACGGTTCTAAGCCAATCTTTCAACAAAACTCAAGATTGACTATAGTTTAGAAATTACAACTTACACAAAAAAATTAATACCTGAAACACTCAACCAATAATAATACAACAATAACTCAAATCCCGAAGAAAACATGAAATCGAAACAAACAAATCAGAATCCACTTTAATTCCAAAAATATTTTTTAAGAGCTCACTATTATTTATGTAGAGCAATATTTCGATGTTAAAAGCTAAATGTGAACCGACGAATGATCGACTCAGAAAATTACACGCGTCGATACATTTATCATGTATAAACTAGCGATCCGCCCCTGCTTCGCTCGGTTTTTACGACTTGACAAAACATCGATATCTCTTTATTATAATATATAATGTAAGTTTAATTTAAATGTATTATAATACCGGTAGAACGGGGCTATTTGGATTTTCGGGGGTTATTTGGAATAAAGTAATTGTAAGATTTTATTTTATTTCTGGTCTTGTTTACTTTCACAATTTTTCGTACGAAGATCACAATTCGAATTTATGTCAACTCAAATCTTACAATTGCTTAGTTCCAAATCTTCTTATCCAAATCGCCCCGTTCTACGGTACATTTAAATAAAAAATATGGGTTCTAGTTGGACTGTTCAAGCTTCATGGTACCCAGAGATATTTAATAAATCTAATAGATAACTGTATCCCTTGTCGTTAAACTACGCTATAATTGTAAATGAAAATTACGATTCTAATCTGACATTGACATTGACTGCGTTCGATGTTTTATGCTGGACTCCCACAGTACCTATCCCCCTTCAAGAAAACTGTACATGTTTTTTAGGTTCAACGGTAACACAGCTATAGTATTTTACATGGAGCGACTGCCTATCTGACCTCGACAACCCAGCTACTGGGTAATACGATACCCCATGGTAAGACTGGTTGTCTGATTTTCGGGCTTCTGACGACCCGTATCGACACTCCACGAATGACAGCCGGGGGGTATTGGCATGTAAAGATGGTCACCCATCCACGGACCATCCGCAGTGAGCGTAGCTTAACCTGATCGATCGACCAGTGCGGCTGGTTTTACAAGCCCCTCCTTCTGGAATAAATTCTCTAAATGATGATGGTGAAAACCGCATAAAAAACCGTTGCAAAGTTTAGAAGAACAACGCGGTCACACAGACAGACACGAAAAACGACTTTATAATACGACTATAGTTAAAGAATAAACATTTTTGGACTTTTTCCTTGCGCACGCGTCGTGCGTACAGCCAATGGGAGCGCGCGGTACATTTTCAAAGCGGAGGGCGTGGTCTAAGGTATGCTGATCGGCTACAAGATTGTATGGTGCACCGTCATGCTTTCTGGGAAGCTGTTGTCAAAATATTGAGGGTTCCGTGTGAGGAGAAGGGTTTCCTGCCTCAAATTGTGGCACTTTTTTGTGAATTTAGGTGGCACGCCAAGGCAAAAAGGTTCAGCCTGTTCTTCTTGTTTTCAAACGGTATTCTAAATCAAAATCACAATATTTTATTTCACATAAACCTACATGGGCACTTATGAAACGTCAGAATCTAGGTGCACGGTTCTAATGAGTCGTTTCCTATGGAGAAGAGCCGACAAGAAACTCCACGGTTAATCTTTTAAAAGTAATTGGCTTTACAATATTTTGAAATAACAGTGTTAATAGGTATGGGAGGACAGTGCTTCAACAATTACCAGGCACTTAACAAAATAGAAAATGGTCGACCAATCTACAGTCTACTAGGCCTTCAACATTCTCACGTTCACAAAATAAAAGGAAATCATGTAGGGAACAATCTATACAATTTTTTTTATTTTTTATTAAAATTTATTCAAACCGAATCTCATGGTTTCCACAACTACTGTAACAAATCTGAATACTATAACAACAAATAAAGAGTTGAAAGTAGAATTGTAGGTATATCACGTCAAATAATGTGATGATTATTTGATTATATCAAGGAAGAGTGTAAAAAATAAAACATAATTATTTGGGAGCACTTACATAATGTATGCCGTTAATGAGTTACCAGGGTAGCCACATGTGCAGAAGGAATTATTGTCTTCAACGTAGTCTTTAATCTTATAATATGCTTTTTTGATAAGGACACGTTTGATGTATTGCTAAGTTCTGTATCTAACTTTGGCTATTTGAGAATAAGGTGATATTGAAGGTAGTGTTCAACGTGAAAATTACCTGAATGCTGTAAAAAGAAGGAAGAAAAATAGGAAAGCTAACGAAAAAAAATAAAATAAAAAATCAGTGAAAAAAAGGGATTTTGAATTAAGTTATTGACGAGACGTTGTTTTAAATTACGTAGGTATTATTGTATAGCTTAATTTCATTAAACTCAGCATCGGTCATAATTAAAATCGTAGAAACAACTTTTCTTACGGCAGAGAGGGAACCGATACATCGCGTGACAGCAGAAAATCGTCGTGTTCTGAGATGTAAAACGGGTGTTACAATAAGCCAAAACTACTTTATAGCTACTGTTTATATAATCTTTTAAAATACCAATATCAATGTGTACATCTTTACTAAAACACGTACCTAACACGCCACGTTCGTACATGGAAGGATCTGACCTTTGCATAAAAAGCTTTGTAACAAGCTTATCGTGCCCTTAACAATGCCAACTCACGATAAAAAATGGTAATAATACATTAACTTGTTTCACACAAAAAAGAAAGTAAGTAAGGAAACGTTTAAAAACTTTATCATCTGTCAAATCTGACGTTTCGGCGGCCATTGTGAAGCATTACTGGCCAATAGCGGCGCCCGCTTTGAGTTTAGAATGTTTTCTTTTTCGAATTCAACTGTCCATTGTTTTCGGTTTGTATCTTTTTAACGATCTATTTTTAGCTGTGTTAGGAATTTCATCCTAGCGATTGTTTTTGAGTTTTGTTATATTATTTGTAATTAATTTGAATATTGAGGCGTGAGAATAACAGCCACAGAAAGCATTTGAATGTTATTTGCAAGTGATTTTGCTGGCACTATAAACTGAAACACAGCAACACTGCTTGGCTGGGCAGTAGAAATACCATAGTGTTTGTAGTTTCCCCGACGACGCGACGCGTCCTTTCACAAGGGAGCTCAATAATATAGGTACTGCATTTTTATTATAGACCACTTTCAAAGGTCATAAAAAATTATTAGCCCTCTTAAAGTCGGTCCCTTTATGGGAGCCACTCAATAGCCACATTTTACCACTAAGCCAATTTCACCAAAATCACTACTATTACACCAAAAATCGGTCAATATTTTTACTAAATAAAATAAAATTGAAAAAAAAAAATCTCTTTTCACATTTGATGTTACAAAATTAGCCATCGTAACGAAAATAGGTCTAATTTGGAGTTGAAAAGTATTGTGAGGGCTAAAAGCTTTTTGTGCCATCTCACCCTTCAGAGGAAATAAGGGGCAATTTTAAATCGTGGGTACAGTCAGATACAGGACTTATATTGTCTTGTGGTACTCGTCACATTTTTTTGAACTTGTAATGCAGTTTGAATAGTGCTGAAGTAAGTATTAAAAACATCCAGTTTACACTAACATGCTAGAAAAAAAAAGTTTTTTTCGATTACAATTATTGCATTATTAAGTTTATTTTATTACAATTATTGTGGATAGACCATTGGTTTGGGACGCGCCATCTATGTTCCAAGCATGGCTGGCTGCTGCGGCTGCTGAGACCCACAAGCGGTGCAAATACTGTAACCTTATGGGTAGCTACAGTTTTGAGCCGTTTGGGGTCGAAACGCTCGGGTCATGGGGCCCGAGCGCACGTCTCCTTTTTCAACAATTTTCGGTCGACACTTCACGTGACTAGAGGGCTGCAGCTGGCTCGTTCTTTGGCCAAAGAATTAGCATTACCATTCAACGTGGCAATGCTGCCAGTCTTGGTAATGGGAAAACCCAATAACACTATACCCGACCCGGGAATCGAATCCAGGACCTCAAATACAAATAACAAGAAGAAAATATTGACGAGTTACCACCGAAAATATGAGACAACTCTTTAAAACAAACTTTCAAAAACATAAACCAATATTTTCGTCCGACTGTACCTACATCCTCACCCTTGAAGCGGCCGACAATATTTTGACAGGCATTTTTGGGGTACCGCGCGTCAAGTTAAAAGCTTTTTTTGAGAAACAGCGGCAAAAACTTACACACTACAGTTTTGCATAAGACGAGTTGCAAGATTTTTTTACTGATAGGTGGAGGAAATTGGCCCTTGACTGTTTAAATGGCCCTTAAATTAGGGCTCTTGGCATGATATGGAATATTTTGTTGAATTTGTATCATCACGTCCAATTGCGTATGTGAAATGGGTGGTTTGTTACTTGTAAGAATAAAATCCATTTTAGTTGAGTGAGGCTTCCTCTAGTGACGGAAGTCAAAAGTAGGATAAGAACAATTCGTGTTACGTAAAAAGACCGCTGGCCAACCGAACAACTGTAACGTTCAATAGATCGTGTCACGTAAAAAGCGCGCTGGCCGACCACAAAACTATACGTTGTATTAGTTCGCGTCACGTAAAAATGGTATGGAATGGATGGCTTATTCCACAAATTCCCCCTGAAAATCCCCCTTAGGAGGAAAAGTGGAATCTATAAAAAACTGTCTAGGATTCACCCCTGATAATCCGGCTTATTCCAATAATCCCCCCTAAGAGAATCCCCCTCAGTGGGGAAAACTGAACCCTAATGTAAAAAAAATCACTTTCGTCTATTTTCACTCAAAACTTAAAAAAAAAATATAAAAAAAAATTGAGACCTCACAGAAAGCCCTTTCATTTGTATGTCACACGGTACAGTTTACAAAACATTTCTTTTAAATTTTCTTGTTGGCTCTCCAAAACTGAGCCAAATATTCTAAATTCATTTATTTACGGTTCACGTCCATGTTTGGGTCACTCAAATTGATATGTATACCAAATTTCAACATAATCGGTCCATTACATTCGGAGCAAATTGGCTGTAATAGACGGACAAACAGACAGACAGACAGACAGACACACGAGTGATCCTATAAGGGTTCCGTTTTTTCCTTTTGAGGTACGGAACCCTAAAAAGGGGCATTTAAAACTAATAAAATTTACATTGTAAACAACAACAAAAAACATAAATGAAAAAGCCCTGTGCGAGGCCAAAAAGGCTCCTATCTCAGCATAATACTGCGATATTTAAAAAAAAAAAATACCGCAGCGCTGGTATTCTGATAGGGCTCGCAGTAATGCCATGGACACACCTACGGAAATCTACATATAAGTCCCACCTTCCCCCTTAGACCTTCAAGCTATTATGGCGAGGTATCGAAAGTAGCCGTTAAAATTACATTTTCTGTGCATTAAATTTTCCATAATCTGCTGTTCGTTGGTAAGTGCATCGCTTGAGAACGGCAAATTCTTGTTTTAAAATATTTGTAATAGTCCAAATCAGGTTCTTACGGAAAGAAAAATTCGAAAATATGCTGGGAAAATTGGAAAATTTGGGAAAAGTGAAGTGCATTTTCTATGGGAATTGTGAATGCATTATTGAAATTTGGACAGGATAACGTTAGTTGGGTCAGTTAGTAGATTATAAATATTCAAGTTAATTCTCTTTACCAACTGAACTAACGATCCTCTTGCTCACCAGTTCGATGTAAGTAGTCCGAACCACGCAACGGGAGTCAAACTCTGAGAAAAGTTCCGATATTATCCTATGGGAACGTCGATTCCACATAGATTACAGGAGAAAAGCTTATTTAATCGAGACACATGAGAGTCGGGAAACATTTAAAACTTTATCAGCTGTCAAATCTGACGTTTCGGCAGCCATTGTTGAAGCATTACAGGCCAATAGCGGCGCCCGCTTTGAGTTTAGAATGTTTTCTTTTTACGGTTCCACTGTCTATTGTTTTCGGTCAGTATCTTTTTAATAATCTATTTTTAATTGACCAGCCATTTTAGCAAGCTATAAGTTTTAGAAGTTTTTATAGTGTGTGACCGTGTGACCAATTTGGATGCAAATGTGTTTTTATTTTCATATACAGTGTGAGTCTTTATAATTTGCACATATCGAAATGAGGAAATCTATGCTTAATTTTATCTACGGCAAAAATATAAAAAAAATCTAAATATTTTATATTTTATGGAATTTAAAAAAAAATTGTTCCCAGTGTAAACAAAACGGTGTTACTTTTAAACTAAATGATCTATCACGATGAAACAAACTCCATAATCATTGGAAGTAATTAGGCGTCCAAAAATTGGGGAAAAAACTACTCTCAATTGAAAAGAAACATTTTTTTTTAGCAAAAATCTTTTTTTTTTTCATCATTTTTTACAATAATTTAAAAATTTCTCAATAAGTGGGCGTCTTATTGAGAAATTTTGAAATAAAAATAAAAAAATAAAATTTCCATAAAAATTAAAAAAATAATTTAGATTTTTTTTTTTTGTATTTTTTCCGTACATAAAATTAAGCATAGATTCCCTCATTTCGATAGGTGCACATTATAAAGACTCACACAGTATTGTGTTCAGTTAAAGTGTATTGACTGATTTCACGGGGCCATGGCTATTTTGATAATATAGCATAATCAGCTTTTAATGTTCCCACTTCTGGGTCACAGGTCTCCTCTCTGTGAGAGAGACTGGGCTGTAATTTACCACGTGGGCCCAGTCCCGATTGGTAGAAACGATCCTACGACCTACAAACTAAATCAAAGCTTTACGAATGTTCTCGTGATTCGTGATCATTTGTTATGCCCGTCCCTGTCCATTGTTACAACATAAGCTTATAAAAAAAGCATATAAAAAGCAATACTTAAAATTTACTTAAAGAGCCTCTTTTTATCTATATTCCTCCATTTCAGAACACGATAAAGGATTAAGGATTCAGCTCAAAGAAGAAGTAAGCTGGCTGGACTAGACACATCTATATAAATAAATAAAATTGTGTGTCAACTTTTTTTACTAAATACATATGAAAGTATATACGGTTACTTTTAACAAAACAAAAAATAACTTTTATTTTTAGTTTGTCTGTTTGTTCCGGCTAATCTCCGAAACGGTTGGACCGATTTTGACGGGAGATTCACTGGCAGATAATTGATGTTATAAGGACTTTTATTTTAGAAAAAGCCACGTGGGCGAAGCCGCAGGCAGCAGCTAGTATAAATATTAGTATAATTTAAATAGCAATACCTGGTTTCTTCGTAGGATAAGCTATTGACAATCTCAACCCTAATTATTTCGCTCCCGAATCACCATGGAAATTGAACGAACAATATGAACTAATCCAGAACTCAGTGCAGATCATCGAAGATCGTGAGAACTCAATTACAAAGCATATTGTGATACTACCCTTAATTTAGAGTTGAAACGATGGGGTAGGTGCTCTACTTGGTAAAAATCTTGTTGGAATCAATAATTCTTACTTGAATGTGCTCTTTGGTTTGTGAGATATTATTCCTAATTAGAATCAAATTATTTACTACCTAAGTAGGTTTAATAAATACCAATTAATAATTTGATTGTTTGATTGTTCGTTAGTTAGGTACATATAAGCAAGTATATTCTATTTATAAGAAACTAGCTTTTGCCCGCGGCTCCGCCCGCGTGGATGTCGATTATCGCGTAAAAAGTAGCCTATGTCCTTCTCCATATCCCAGGCTATATCTCTGCCAAATTTCATGACGATCGGTTCAGCGGTTTACGCGTGAAAATGTAACAGACAGACAGAGTTACTTTCACATTTATAATATTAGTATCGATAGTATGGATAAAGTATTTTAGGTATAACTATGTATGTTTATTTTTGTAGCAGAAATAAAATAAACCATTATTTTTTAAGTTTTCTTTAATGTTAGCGCAATTTAAATACCTTCTCTAACCGTTAGTTCAACGGATTAAAACAGAGCATATTTCTCTCCGCACTCCCCATATCGTATCGGCACCGTATCGGATCGCTGACGTGGGAACTACCGCCGGAACGAATCGGACACGTGTCGCAACCGTCACGTTCAAACTAATGAACTTTATTGAGTGCTAAATTGAGAAACTGTAAATAAAAGTTTAAAACAAATGTGAAAGGAGAGTAATAAAAATATTATTATTAACATAAACGGGATATTTACCATGTTTATTCATTGTTCTGAGTTCCCGATATTTCGGCGCTGTTGCAAGCACCATGATCACGGATAAACTGAAGTCACTGCGGGTGGGTGTTTATGAGCAGACAAAACGGTCTACCCTCTTTCTTGTTCGTTTTTTGCACTCAGTACCGCTACCACTGTCACTCGCAACTCGATTCTGTTCCCGACACACGAAACTCACTGTGTCCGCTCGCGAACTTTAACAAAAATGATCATTTGTTTTCGATATCGTGCAAGTTACGATTTACCACATTCTTATGAGCGAATTCTGCAGACCACTGATTTATAACAAAGGAGGAAGGATGAGGAAATCTGAACTGAATACTTACTCAAAAAAATCTAGGAATCACCCACACACTGTGGCTAGGGTGGTGATGAAGAGTGCTCGCTCTTTTTTTAATTTATTTTTTTATTTTACTTGGGTTTGCTCTTGACTCTAGTCTAGGTCTGGGTGACAGAGACAAAGTCTACGATAGAGTGAGCTTACCCAGAAGAAGCCTGTTCACTCTCACTTTGAATAGATTAGGGTTGTATGCGTTCGGAAACACAGACGCAGGCAGAAAGTTCCACTCCTTTGCTGTGCGCATTATAAAAGACGTTTGAAAACGCTTAGCGCGATTTGGTGGAATATAAACTAGGTAGGGGTGGTAACTTGCAGTGCGTCTAGATGTCCGATGGTAGAAGGGGGTGGAATGATATCGTGGAGTTCATGGGCACACTCGCCGAAGTACAATCTGTAGAAGACCGACAAGCAGGCAACCTTGCGGCGATGAGCCAAGCTGTGAAGCTTGGCATCCACCAGTTTTACGTCACCAATGAGCATCTTAGCTCTGCGTTCCACCGAGTCAAGCGCAGCAAGTTAGTACTTAGCTGAGCCATCCCAAAGGTGGCTGCAATACTCCATGCAGGATTGGTACTTCATTTTTCCGTATAAGAAGAGACATTACATCCCCAGAATTAGTAATTGTTTCATAACTGTTTCGGTTGGTGGTAGGGCTTATTCTAAGTACGCCTGGCTAGCTACCACTATCTTGTCTAAGTCTGTCGCCGTAAGAACAATGTTAACAGCATTGTTGTGTTTCGGCAGTTAAAGGTAAGATAGCCAGTTCCTTTATGGTTGAGGATTTCGGGTGAAGCTCGCTTCTATCTTCAGCCTTATCATCACTTACCATCAGCTGACATGAAGGCCAAGAGCTACCCCGTGACGGATAAAAAAAATGGTTATTGCAACTAGAATTCCAGAAGAATCATAATTTTGTTCGACTAAAACACTTTTTCTGTTCTTATACACTTACTTACCATTTTAAAGAAAAAGAAAGAAAGAAAAAGTATTTATTGTGACTCGCACAGAAAAATCACAAACTAAACTAAACATTGGTACTATAGAAGTATGAGGAACAGGGTGTAAAAGTTCACTCATATCCTATTGAAAAGGGCGGATCCGCCGACCAGACGGGTGTTGGTCTGGTGAGCTACTGCCCGACGGTTGATGTCGGGATGTTGTATACTAAGCTATAGTCGCGCGGTAAACTCTGATGATTGCGCGATGCAGGATTTGTGACGTCAGGTCTTTGATGCGTAGTTCGCATGTGGCGCTGTAGATGCCGCCACAATACTACTGTAGTAGTAGTACACACAAATTTTTTTATTAAAAAAAATACATAAAATAAAATTATTAACATTAATAATAATTTATTATTATATAATAAAGGAAATAATAATAGAGGAGTTCGTGGCTAAGTAATAATAGCCGCACGGTTCGATCCGTCAGGTTAAGCTTCGCTTGCCGGGGTTGGTCCGTGGATGGGTGACCATCTTTACATACCACTCCTCCGTGCCTCGGAAAGCACGTTAAGCCGTTGGTCCCGGCTGTCATTCATGGATCTTTGACAGTCCTTACGGGTCGTCAGAAGCCCAAAAGTCTGACTGCCAGTCTTACCAAGGGGTATCGTGTTACCCAGTTACTGGGTTGTGGAGGTCAGATAGGCAGTCGCTCCATGTAAAATACTGGTATTCAGCTGCATCCAGTTAGACTGGAAGCCGACCCCAAAATAGTTGAGAAAAGGCTAGGCAGATAAAGGAAATAATAATAATACACACACATACATACATACAAATACATACATACATAAACTCACGCCTTCTTCCCATGGGGGTAGGCTGAAACTATAGAACGCCATCGGCTACGCTCCGCTTTATTATAATTATCAATCAACTTAGCCTATCGCAGTCCACTGCTGAACATAGGCCTATAATTACAATAATGATTAATTATTTATTATTACCTATTTATTTTAAGGATACTTTTGAACTAGTCTCCTTGACCTCTTTCGCCAAGTCACAATGTAGCCAACACAATTATTTCCCACACTCATCAAGTCATCACAGAACAATGAGCGGTCGTTTTTGTTGCACTGCAGTGTACACGTGAACACTTTTAACTTGAGTAGGTAATTATAACGGACATACAGTGTAAGGAAGTAACTGGCTACAGTCCGGCTGCTAAGGTCAAATAAGCGGACCGTTTTACTGATAAACAGTTTAGAAAAATAAACGAATACTTATCGATCACCAAGGTAGCTCACTGTACCAACTCTAAGTTGGTGATTTCAGACCATTCAGTCCAACTTTCCTCATGATATTGTTCTTTACTGGTATTAATTGAAATGGCATAATTTAATAACTAAAACATACAAAATACATCACGCCTGTATTCCTCGAAGGGTTAGGCAGAGGTGTACTATCGCGGGCACGAAAATCTATCCACCTTGAAAACAATATCCCGTGCACATGATGACCACATCTGTTTACCGCCCCTATTTGCGATGACAATAAAAAACTTAAATATAAAAACGTGGGTCTGCAAACCCTACATAACAGTACAGTTATAAAATATCTTTTAAATTAGTAGTCAGTCAGTTAATAGAGGTGATTTAGCCTATTTAACATTGCTCGAATTATGTTAGTTTACATTTAGAATAAGATCTTTTTATAAACCTTTCTGTTAATAAAGACCTTTAAAAATCAAATCAATCAATAAAAAAAAAGTTTTAAGTTTTTTAAATGTATTATGTTTAATAAAAAGTCATAGTACAAAAGTTGTTGTTTATGATGTTAGTGATACTGGTGATACAGTCCTGCAGGGTTGTTAAGGCTTTTACAAACAGTCGCGACACACGACGCGACACAAAGAGATCGCTCGTCGCGCGGCACGCGGTGTCTTTGTGTCGCGTCGCGTGTCGCACCTGTTTGTAGGAGCCTTTAGTATTTTACCAATAACCCCGTAGAATGATTGTTAATAAGTTACCCAACGTATTAAATTTTAAATTTAAGTTACAAGAATGGAAAAGTTAACAAACGTTCAAACTCTTTCTTTTGTTACGTAATGTACTACCAGGAGTTTAGTATTTACAAAGCTTTGAATAGCTTTCTCTCTAAACACAGTACAACCTTCCTACCTTCATGACGTCACCCTAAAACAAAGGCCATATACAATCAGATATAATGACAAGTCATGCTGTACTCAGTACAGAACAGACTACAGAGGTTACACTAACTTAGTTGTGCACCCCACCTTCACGAGAATATCATTACAGCGGCGGACAAATTAAATGGGAAGCTACTGAAAGTTGAAGAAGTCTGCTTGTCTGAAAACGTCCTGCATGTTTGTTAATTTTATGATGCATGTGACTGATGACAGTTGTATTAATACAAAAACAATCTCTTACATTTTTTACATAGCTACTATAGAACTAGGTAAAGTAACTAGTTCTGAAAAATCAATAACCTAATAACCAACTTTCGAATTGTGTGATATCATGCCACAATTATACACTAATCATAAGCATTTATATAATAAACTATATCCAAAGTCTCTAATTCAGATAATTTTGATTTATGTAAACAAAGTAATGTCAAGAAATGTCGCTGTCAAAATGACAGGACAGTGGTACAAAACATTTTATCATTTATTTATTTTTTGTAAATAATCATCTTTGAAATTAAAGTGAATTAATTATAAGAACTATGCAAACAAAATACCGTTGCCAAACAATGTTTCATATGTCGGAGACACGGCCTATGATCCTCATAATCAGCCCTATTAAGTCCACTGCCACGTGACCTCCCGGACGTAGGCCTCCCAAAATCGATTTTTACTCGAAACAGTTTACAGCCGTTTTCATCCAAAATGTGACTAGATATGCTACATACAATATGAATCTATGAATGAGAGTTGTAATATTAGTGTTGTTGAATATGTAAAAAACGTGAAAATGTTTGGATCTCCTGCATTGTTACCAGTATCATAAAATATTTTATACCAGAAAAACTCCTTTTTTTTTAAATAACTTTGGTTAAATCCGAAAATTTATAAAAATAATTACAGTATGATTATTTTTTAATTATTATTTCTTAAATTCAGTACTTAAAAGAAAATGGAACCTTTTTTTTCGCCATTTTATGTGAATCACCATTACGAAGATATTTTTTTGATATGTTAACCCCTTTGTTTACATAAATTATCTGAATTTGAGACTTTGGGTATAGATACCACCCGCGGCTTCACCGCGTGGTTATTTCTAAAATAAAAGTACTCAAGTTACTCTTTTTAACATCAGCCAGTGAAAGTCCCGACAAAATTGGTCCAGCCGTTTTAGAGATTAGCCGAAACAAAACAGACAGACAGACAGAGACAAAAATGAAATAAAAATTGTTATAAGTACCGTTTAGTAAAAAGCTGTTATTTTGACATTACAAACAGACACTTCAATTTTATTTATATAATTATATAGAAGATAAATATAAATCATCATAAAATTTACAAAATATAGTTAGCTATAAGTTGTCAAGTTCTACCAAAGGTTTCTGTTTTCTTTACCTCAACTTTGAATACATAAAATAAGCCACGTAATTTTTTTTTTTAAGTATTATAAAAGGAGGCAATTTTTTTTAATTGCTTAGGATCTTTACCAAAAAAAGAACTGCGCATAGGTATGAATAGAACGATTACATAACCAATCAATACATTAACCCACTAACGAAACAATTCATCACAGAGTGTACCAGGAACATTGCACGCCAGTGTTCGGAAGGGGCGCACCTCCAATTTCCCTAAAAGCTTCGCGGGCGCCGGGCGAAGCGCTGGTGTAATAAATTGAATAATAACTATGTAGTTTGATGTATTATTGTGTTCTGCTACACTATTATTACTATGACGTAATTTTTATGTCCCTACTTGTAATGGTTTTTTTGACGTGAATACGTCTTTAAATTTGCTTCCGTAGTGGGAGCACTGATGATAAAAAAATCGGGGGATACAGTTTGGTGTTGCAGCTATACCCAAAGTCTCTAATTCAGATCATTTATGTAAATAAAGTAATGTCAAGAAATGTCACTGTCAAAATAACAGCACAGTGGTGCATAACATTTTATTATATTCTTTTTTTGTAAATAGTCATCGCTAAAATTAAAGTGAATTAATTATAAGAACTATGCAAACAAAATACCGTTGCCAAACAATGTGTCGTGTAGTATCTCGGAGACACGGCATATGATTGTCATAATCAGCCCTTTAAAGTCCAGTGCTAGACGTAGGCCTCCCAAAATCGATTTCCACTCGAAACAGTTTACTGCCGTTTTCATCCAAAATGTGGCTAGATATTATGCTACTTACAATATGAATCTATGAATGAGAGTCGTAATATTAGTGTTGTTGAAGATGTAAAACATTTGAAAATGTTTGGATCTCCTGCATTGTTACCAGTATCATAAAATATTTTATACCAGAAAATCTCCTTTTTTTAATAACTGTGCAAAACCGGAAATTTATAAAAATAGTTACGGTATGATTTTTTTATTAATTATTACCATCTTATCTAAGGCTGTCGCCAAAACAACAATGTTAACTAACAGCATTTGTTGTGTTTCGGCAGTTAGAGGTAAGATAGCCAGTTCCTCTGTGGTTGAGGATTCCGGGCGAAGCTCGCTTCCATCTTCGGCCTTATCATCACTTACCATCAGGTGAGATGAAGGCCAAGAGCTTCCCCGTTGTATGTAAAAAAAAAAGGAATTGTATTGTAACATTTTAAACAGTACCCCATGAAAGATGAGTCTAATTTAGCCAATTTAAAACCTGGTTGAACTAATAGGTCCCTATTTCTAGTATTATAATTATGTCTTTCACCTCTTTTCCTAAAAAGATGTTTTATTTTCAAATGTTGCTTGGTTTTCCATTCAGAAATTCTCAGTACCCGTGCGGAGTCTTGTTTAGTGCCTGGGTAGTGGCAATGGACTCGCCCCCTACTACTTACAAGGAACTTATCTATAACATACATGCATAAACTCACGCCTTTTTCCCATGGGGGTAGGCAGAAACTATAGAGCGCCACCTGCTACGCTCCTTACATATTCCTTTTACTTCGTTTACGTTCATACATCTGGTCATACACGCACGCCGGTTGCGAGTGCTACGCACTTGACCTTTGTGAAGAACATCACCAATTAGGTCACTATACGTCCTCCTAGGGCGTCCCCTCCCAGCGTTTCCACTTACATGACCAAACCATCTAAGCATACTCTTTAAAAAAATTGTCCCAACATCTTTTAAAACACACCGTTACCTTATCATATCATTTTTCAGCCTATTCACAGTCACGTCACACATGCTTCGCAAGGAATGAATTTCCACAGCAATGATTCTACTTTCATGCTTCTTTTGCCACACCCAATATTCACTTCAATACATAAGCGTAGGCACCAGCACACCATTGTGAACAGCCAGTCAAGCCTTTTTGGGCAACGACTCATCTTCATTTCAGCTGAAAGACGTCCACTGCTGGACATAGGCCTCCCCCAAGCACCGCCACCTCGACCGGTTCTGTGCTTTCCGCATCCAGCGGATTCCTGCGGATGTACTGCAGTCTCTTCAACGGTGCCAGATCGACTATCGGTACATCGAGGTGCTGAAGTGTCTGTATAAAAACGCCACTATGTCAGTCCGACTCCAGAACCAGACCTCGAAACCTATCCTTCTGCAGCGAGGTGTGAGACAGGGAGATGTTATCTCTCCGAAACTATTCATCGCTGCACTGGAGGATGTCTTCAAGGTTTTGGACTGGAAAGGGGTTGGCATCAACATTATATACTTAGATTATTTTATATTTTGTGAATGTGAGAACGTTGTAGGCCTAGTAGAGTGTAGATTTGTTGGCACTTTTCTATTTTGTTTAGTACCTGGTAATTGTTAAAAGGCCTACACTGTCCTCCCATACCTATTATCACTGTTATTTAATAATATTGTAAAGCAAACTCAAACTCAAACTCAAAAAAAAAAAGCTGTAAAGCCAATTATTTTTAAAAGAGTAACCGTGGAGTTTCTTGCCGGCTCTTCTCCTTAAGAAACGACTAATTGGAACCGTGCACCTAGCTTCTGACGTTTCATAAGTGCCCATGTAGGTTTATGTGAAATAAAATATTTTGATTTTGATTGATCAATGGCGAGTACATCACTCACCTTCGGTTTGCCGAAGATATAGTTGTCATGGCTGAGACTATGGAAGACCTCAGTACAATGCTCGATGACCTTTAGTAGAGCTCCCGAAAGAGTGGATCTTAGGATGAACATGGACAAGACAAAGGGCATCGACTAGTTGGTCACAATTGCATGTAAAGCAACATTCACTTTATTACCCGCATTTACTCTCCTTTTCACATCTTCATCAACCTTTCTATCCCGTGTAAACTGACTCCCCAAATATACAAACTCACTTGCTCCAAATTCTTATCAGCAGCTCCAAATTCTAAACATCTTTGCTTACCCTTTCGAGGAAACTTGCGTGATGTTATGATATGTTAGTCCATACTCATTGAATAACTTTAAGTATGCCATAAATATTTTTCTTCTAAATTACTTCCACTTTCATGTTTTTTTTTAAATGCAGGAATAGTTTTTAACCAGTACGCAATTTTTTTTTGGTAGGTCAGCATCAGTAATAGAACACATTTCTATTATTTATTCAATCTTTTTTTTTTTGTTCCACTTGAATTCAGAAAAATATGGATACAATCTATTCGTAATAATATCAATGGGCGAGCGCACAGCTGATAGGTAGCTACTACTGCGTTCCGCTTCACTGCCCGCGCCGCCGCGGTGCGTTTTTTTTTTCGGAATGACGATCGTGTATTGTGTGCTCTTATTTTGCGAACTGTACTAGTTTCCCTACGACTCTCCTGGAGGAGAGTACTGGGGTCGTCTGGGTCGGTCAGTGCATGCCTTGGACGGCGGGTCGAACTAATATTAGAGGGGACATAACTTGCGGCCTTCACAACTAGAGCGTTGCGATGAGTGGCTGCTGAATCAAAGAAGCGCTTTGAAGTGCGCTTCATGAATTGGGCTATCGTGGGGATTTTGAGTTCAACGTGGAGGTTAGTGTTACGAACGAACCTGCCGGTCGATTCTGTAAAAATCTCACCGTGAAAACTCAGGTGAAGTGAGCATCAATACACAGTGTCAATCCCTAGCATCAATGGAATGACAGCTCACTGTGTTTTCACGGTGAGATTTTTACAGAATCGACCGGCAAGGGGCTCCCGTGATTTTACGTTAGACTCGGTTCTGTACGGTTTGCATCTTATGGATGAGATGGGGTTTGGCGTGTGCAAAGACAGGGCTCGCATAGGTCATGATAGGCCATGATGTCGCGCAACGCACCGCGTTGCGCGACGAGTATCCATTATACCGATAACGTAATTTTTAGGGTTCCGTACCTCAAAAGGAAAAAAACGGAACCCTTATAGGATCACTCGTGTGTCTGTCTGTCTGTCTGTCCGTCTGTCACAGTCAATTTGCTCCGAATTTAATGGACCGATTAAGTTGAAATTCGGTATACACATCAATTTGAGTGACCCAAACACGGACGTGAACTGTAAATAAATGAATTTAGAATATTGGGATCCGTTTTGGGGGCAAATAAGAAAATTAAAAAAAAAAAGTTTTGTTAACTGTACCGTGTGACATATCAAATGAAAGGGTTTACTGTGAGGGTCTCAAATATGTTTTTTTATAATTTTAAAATAAATCGTTTTACAGTTATTAGTGAAAATAGACGAAAATTGACCATTCCCCCCCTTATCTCCGAAACTAAACAGCCTAAAATTTTTGAAAAAAAAAAAATACAGATAATAGTTCTATACTTATAGATTACAGGAAAATATATAAGAAGTCTATGGTCTTAAAATAACATGGTAAATCTCACGATATTGTGCGTACAAACTTACATTTGCAGTTGGAATGTATCGGAGACTATGTTCACCAGCTACAATGTTAAGTTTGTTCTTAGGATAAATTCTTCCCAAGTACGGAACCCTTCATTGTGCGTGGTCCGACACGCACTTGTTTTGTACTAAGACATATCAAAATAAGAAATAGGTGTTTAATAAAATACGTTTAAGTTTAATTTGTCAAAATTTGCGTACTGATTAAAAACTTTTCCTGTATTATGGAAAATGATAATCTCTAAATTGAAAACTGCAAGACGGTAACCAAACATGATTAATGTAAATACCCAAAGAAAACAGGATTGTTGAATTAGTATGTATTGGTAGGGTGTAAGTTTGTAGGGTGTCCAGGAGTTCAGCTGTGTGGGGTGTCCACGTTGTGGATACGTATAATCTTGTCGGTGCATTTATAATCTTGTTCTTGTTTACTGTGTGGCCACCCCCGCGGGGGCACGGACTTGGACGTTGAGTTTTATTTTAAGTGAAACTTCTTTTTTTTTTTTTTTTAGCTGCTTTAAGCGATTTTTGGTAGGGGTAAAACTTATTAATTCGCGTCACCGAAATGCGCGACGTGCTCGTGTCGTGTTGCGCCAGACTGTCGGCTATTCCAAAGTTTTGAGTTTTCACTTCTGTTGGCAGTCCTTATGACTGCTTATTTTTTTTTTTAATGTTTGTGGGCTACTCAAAAATGCTAGCCTGAAGTAACAGAATTATCAATTTCTATGTTTGCTTGACAATTTTGCCAAATAATTATGTAAAATTTTAATTCAGTGTGGTTAGTGGAAGTGCTCGGGTGCCGTTAAAATCAGTGCTCTGAGTGGAATACCTCGGCGATTATGAAATGAGCCTTGGCAAAGCACGGCTTTCTTTATTTGCTTTTCCTTTCCTATGCTGGGCTCCTGAAAAACGGGCTATGAAAATATCTACATAACGTAGAAATTGGTACGTAGTCTGATTTTACAAATATGTATGATTGCTAAATGCTATTAAATTAGGCGCATTTAAATACCAACCTTGCTAGTTTGAGCCATCTTTTTACCACGGCAAGTCCTTATTCTCTCATAGGCATAGCTCGCTCCCACACAAGAGAAAATGAGATAATCCAGATCCAGATCTCCCAAAAATATTACTAAATTGTGTCAAAATACCTGTCAAGTTAATATAATAATAATAATAATAGTTTATTTTTTTCTCTTCACAAAGGTCACATAGTTATAAACATAGAGACAAGAATTATAGCGTTTTGACAAAAATGCATAAAATATGATCCTTTGTGAGAGACTGGCGTCCATACTAGGATACCCTGTGTGACGGATCACCAGGCTCTCACCCCGAATTAAATTGTATAACTATTGTAAGAATGTCATTTGTGGAGTTAAATAAACTTTTTTTGTTTTATTTTAATTTATAACCAAAAACATTGTAGATGCACCTAATTCACTGAACAACCACTACAAAATTCACAACCATACCTCCCCATTCCTACTCAAACTAATACCTACTACAACTCCGTCCCTGTCTACTAATGTTAGTTCACAATCAATTTCCTTAATGCACACTGCACTGTGTTGCACTTTTTCTGCGCCGCCGCGCCGCGGACCACAGATCGCGGTGTAGACGCAGCTTTGTGAGCGGGAGCTGAATGGTGGAATGTATTAGTGGCTTGGATGGTGTGATAGAAGAGAGAGCCAGTAAGCATAATCAGCCTATAATGTTCCCACTGTTGGGACTCAGGCCTCCTCTCTTCAAAAGGGAGTGGGCTATCTACCACGCGGGCCCAGTGCGGGTTGGTCCCAGTGCGGGTTGGTCCCAGTGCGGGTTAGTCCCAGTGCGGGTTGGTCCCAGTGCGGGTTGGTGGTAGTGAGAGCCAGTAAATCAATCCCAAAGTATAGTTTGTGAAACAATACAAAACTATGCAAGTAAGAGCAATCTTTTTGTCTTAGCGAGAATGAATAATTCGTTCTTGTAATACTAGCCCTATTCATTGTCCTACTGCAGGGAATGGTCTCTTCTCATACAGAGAACAGACAGCTTTTAAGTTTGTACGAAGCAAGATCTGTTCCTGTATGGAGTATTACAGCCACTTAGGTATGGGGTGGCTCAGCAGAACACCAACTTGCTGCACTTACTCGATGGAACGCAGAGCGAAAAGACTTAATAGGCGATGAAACGTTGGGGGCTAAGCTTCACAGCCTGGCTCATCGTCGTAACGTTGCTTGCCTATGGGCCTTCTACAGAATGTACTTCGGAGAGTGTGCGCAAGAGCTCAACGACCAGATCCTACCCCCGTCCTTTTATTACCGGACTACCAGACGTACTGCATGGTACCATCTGCACTTGGTTCATATTCCGTCCAGTCGTACTGAGCGCTTCTCCTCCACATTTATTATGCGCACAGCCAATGTGTGGAACTCTGCCAGCGTCTGTGTTCCCTTCCACATATAACCCGTCTGCCTTTAAAGCAAGAGTGAACATGCATCTTCTGGGCACGCTCGTTCCATCATAGACTTCATATATCACTTTCCACCAAGCGAGATAGCGGTCAAGAGCAGGCCCTGTCAGTAATAAAAAAAGAAGAGAAGCCTCGAGCATTTATAACCACGCTTGCTCAAGACGGATTAGCGATTCCAGGCTTATAATAATTATTTTCAACACACTTGCTCATAAAGTGGTTCTAATTTCACCGCAATCAGGCACATAATGACACCTGTAATCAAACTGTGACTTTTTCATTGCTATTATTCACAAGTGAGTTATAGAGTTTTTATTTTATTGGTTAAGTTGCTTTGTTCTTAAAAAAGTTTCGATACAAAAAAGATCGTGTTCAATAGAATAAATAAATTAATGTACCTAACTATTGCTTGTTCATTTCATGCAACTTCGTATTTAAATAAACGGTGACATTTTCATTGCTATTATTCACAAGTGAGTTAAAGAGTTTTTTTTTTTTTTATTGGTTGAGTTGCTTTATACTTAAAATATTTCAATAAATAATATATCTGATAAGACCGCTATGCCATCAAAAACAGTTAATTATAATTTTACTAAATGCACATTTACTAATTGTTTCTCTAAATAAACTTTTCATCTATTAAATAAAATGATTTTTATTATTATTTTCTTCACAAGTGAGTTGAAAAATGTCGCATGATACTCATGTGTATTGATGATTACCGTCCTCGGCTCTCTTAAGACCCTCACCTAACGGCTCGGGTCTCAATGGCGCCTCAGCGGTAATCACCAACATTACACACTTGTACCAAAATGTACTATAGTCCAGGTTTCCTCATGACGATTTTCTTCACCGATGTCTGTGATGTCCAAGATAAACTTAGAAAGTCTCTTTGGTACCTACTTGCCCAGATTTGAACTCACAACCGTATACATGAGAAGCGAGGCCTCAACCATTGGGCCATCACGACATAATAAGTTTAAAAAATCAAGTTTGGAACAATATTGGGTAGGTTACCTATTACCTACACATATACACATACCTATTTAAAATCGTACCGTGTGGTGCCGGACGTAAAGAATAGCACTATCTTATTTCTTCCCGTAGGTGTTGTAAAAGGCGACTAAGGGACTTACTAGAGAATGGGCAGCAGCGTTCTCTATGTATTTTTAAAACCAAACTGCGATCGCCAATCCGTCTGCCAAGCGTGGCGACTATGGCAAATCCCCCCCTTTTGGGGGAGGCCTATGTCTAGCAGTGGACGTCTTTCGGCTGAAATGAAATGATGATGATTTAAAATTAGGTGCTTAACTCACCCTCAACGAACCTCAAAGTATTCGTTGAAAAACACTACAAAATTGAGTTTGTTAGGGCAATAATGTCTTATCGTATAACCTACATTATAATGGATTATTTTTGTACTTAGTTGAGTATGAACTTTTCGTAATAAAAGTAGTACAAATCAATAATAAGTCCTGACTATGATAATCTATGCATAAGAGCTTGTTAAAATATGTGGCCAGAGCCTTTTCTAATTTATCATTATTTACAAGCTCAATTTTTTCAATTTATGTAAGGTCACTTTACATTAATTTTGGGTTATGGTTAGGTTTGCTTGTCACAAAGAAAAATGCAAGCAAACTGCAAGCTTGTTACAAAGATTTAAGAAATAGGAATTGCTGCCATCTTTTTAACGGAATCGTTCCCTCATTCTATTGTTTCTGTTAAATACACAACAAAATGTTTGCAAACAAACAAACATTAAAAAAAAATCTGACTTGATAATTTTTTATTAATTTTTACGACAAATTATGAAGTTAGATTCAAATTCAAATTCAAATATTTATTGCAAAACACAGTACATATATATGCATTTCCAGGTGTTAAGTGAATGCGCAGTCCACTGCATTTACCAATTCAGGCATGCAAAATTAAAAATTATAGTTAGACAATTTAGATTCTTGCTTCCCTCTCACATAACACAACAATAATTTTCCTAGTTCCACCGCACATATCATAATAAATCGGCTCAAAGCGCTGACAGATCGGCGGCTAATCCGCGGGCAGGGGTTCGATCCCCGGCGCGGTCATAACTAATAGTAATACATATTTATCAATTTCTGTAAGTAGCATTACAAACTATTAACGGTATTAACCAATATGGGTATATTAAGGCTGTAAAATAAATAAGGAATTTGTTGCGTTTAAGGCGGTATGATCCGACCGTGACCGCGCTTAATAGTTTTTTTAATCCATGGGAAACATAAAAACAATGTTATAAATTCAAAGAAAAAAAAAAAGTATATCTTATTTAAGGATTTGGCGGACATGCAATCGCCTTTAATGTCACAATTAGATTAATATTGCTGGATAGAAAAAAAAAAACCCAAAGTTACCCCTTTTCGTAATGTTTAATCAGTGTCATAGCTACAAGACTTTTTTTTTTTCTTAATTTTTATAATAAATGAAAAGGTAGTAAGGTTGTACAATATTTTCAGTATGTCTTGATAAAATGATTAAAATATTTAAATACCTACCCAACGCGCGAGGCAACCACTCGCGATTTCGCTAGCCGACTTTAGTTGGCTCGACCGCCGCCGTATCATAGCACCTTAAGTTTTGGAAATGCAGTGAGGTTTTGTGCTTTTTGGTACTTAGTTAGAGCTCTTTCTGAAACAGTTCGTCTATTTTAACTACTATCTGTCTACTTCTGTAGACAGATCTAGACATATACCACTAGGTAGTGTTGTTTGTTTAGAGCAACAGGAAAAGTATAAAAAAGTAGAAGCAACCATCAACAACGGTACCATCCATTTCAACGCTTTTTAGGGTTCCGTACCAAAATGGTAAAAAGGAACCCTTATGGTGCGACTCAGTCTGTCTATCCGTTTGTCACAGCTGGATATCTCAAGAACTACTATGCTATCAACTTGAAATTTGAAATAGTTTTAGATGATGTTTGCCCAACTATTTAACCAATATTTTTTTTTTTTGGTACAGTAACTGAACGGGATTCTTAAAAATTCGGAGTGGGTCTACTAGGGCATGTGGAGTATCATATGAAAGAGCGCTATTTGCACATTCTCAAACATTTAGATACCTCCCACGCAAAAAGTCGTAACATGTTTTTTAGTCAAATGAGATTTTAGTATTATAATGTAATATTATATAAATACTACACATTCTCAAAAACGATATTTTTCATATTTTCACTAAAAACCGAGTTTCTAACCCGCTAATAGTCTTATCATATTATATTTTGCGGCTAATCAACACAAAGATGACGTTAAAAATCTCTCTCCGGAAAAATACAAAGGAGATTGACCGTATGTAGTATCGTTATTTGTTCTGCGGTGACTTAAGTTTATAATGTTGATAATTCTTGTTTTTAAATATAATGATTTTATCTAGTAACGCGAATCCTTAAATTCTCCGCATAAAAAACTTCATAAAAGTATTAGTTTTTATGTCGATTTCCTATTTTACCCATACCTACATACTTTTTTTTTCTTATTTTCACCTGTCATTGGCATGGCATTCAAAGAGTATGTAAACCATAAAACCTTACGCAAAATAATTAAATTACGCATCCGATTATTGAACTTATAGTTGAATAATTAGTAACAACAGATATTAATAACAACTAACTAATTATTTATTAATTACATTGTAATAACAATCTGATAAGGTGTTAAAAGTAGCTAAGCAAAACTTTTGGTTAATCGAAAGGCATAATGTTTTCGAGACCTTTTCCTGTTTCATTCATCATTAAAAAATCTTTGAAAACATTCAATGCGCGCGCATCCCGAGCAGAATATGCTGGCGACCGAACAGCGGGCGTTCTCTTTCTAGCTTATAAGCACGTCCCATTCGTTTTGTTTTAAGTACATTCTCGAACGGTAGGTATTTACTTTTATTATTAGTTTATTATTATTGTGCAATTAATTGAATGATTTCATTTATATTTTTCGTTTTAATGTAAATAAATCTTACTAGGCCATTATTATTTTGCAATTTGGAGTTAGTTTAATTAACTATATCTATGTCTTAAGTCACATAAATTAATTTATGTGAAGACTGAAATTGTGACAACATTTACTCCAGAAAAAATGTACCTATATTCTGATTCGCTTTAACTTTGTGCTTACAAAAACAAGTAATTGAATATTGTAAAACCATTTGGGTTTAAATAACCACATAAAGAAATAACTTACGTGATGACATTTTGCATAAAGATAAGGTCTGGTCCACAGAGTACTTTTATATATACGGGTCTGGTCTGGATTAGTACCTGTATATGTAGGTACATAACCGCAAGCAAGTACATATACCAATTAAAATAAATTGGGTGCGGGCAGAAACGAATATGTGGTAGAAAAAACATCAATTGCGTTTTTTAAGCGACTGTACATGCGCCCTGCATTTTCGGCGCCAATTTTTAATGCACGGGTTGCTACTGTGATTTCTTGTATTTCTTTGTAACGCTTGTTTTTTTTTTTTTTTGAGAATATTTTAATTTTTTGAATATTATTCGTTTTGATTTATGTAATAATAACATTTTATTTGCGTTACATTAGTAAGTTGTTCAAATGGAGGACTCAGTTCGTCGGTGTATTAACTGTTCGATTCTACTGCGGTATTTACGGTGGCAGTCGTTGAGAGAAGTTAGTGAAAATGTGTTTGATACTCTGGCTTCTTGAATTTCTCCAATTTTCTCCGGGCTACCGCACTAGGTTGAACGGCAATAAAGCGGGCAGCAGTAATTATTATTGTGATCATAATTATGTTTAATAACTTCTTATCTATTCTTTCTACATGTTTATTAACGTTGATATTGCCACCGCGTAGGTACGGACGCCGCATTTTCTCATCGCAATATTACTATAAAGCCGATTGGAATATGATTGGGAAATAACATAATCGCGTCTGTATTATTCTCCAAAGGGTTAGTCAGAGGTGTGTTAGATACACCTACTCCCACATTTCGGCAGTTACGTTTAGACTCATGTAATAGGTGGCGAGCCTATTGCAATCAACCGGGCACGAATCCTGACACGGGGCTACTACTGAAAAAATCCTATTGGAATAGCCCAATAGCACTGTCTGACCTGGGATTTGAACCTAAGGCGCCACGCTCAGCTGTCGCGCTTGCGACCACTATACCAACGAGATCAACAAAACAGTAGCGTTGAGCGTAATTACTGTTATTGAGTTGGAGAAGTTGGGTTAACGTTAAGGTATCTACCAGGACACAATTCGATTCATCTAATTTAATTATTTGGTTTAATAGATTTTACGTGATGACATAGTCTACATTGAATGCTTTGTTTGTCTAAATGATTCTCTCCAAGCTGGGTCAGCATCAGCTTTCATGTAGCCATCGAAGTGTATGCTTTGCGTGTGGCAAATCTATAGGTACTAGTTACGCGTACGTGCAATAAGAGTGCCTCCAAATGGTGAAGAAAGGAACACGATTCTTAGTTGGATATCTCCTCACTTTGGTATGCATCTTATTACATTTGACAAGACTGGATTAATTAACGAGTATTGAAAATGCTCAATCGTCAGTTTGACTAATTCTTATTTTGAATTTACCAGCATACATTGTGACAAAAAGTCACTAAGAGATTCGATCCGAAACTTAGATTTTTATACAGCTAATTACTGTGTAATGCTGAGAATTATGATAAAATAGTAAATAACATTTGAAAGCCCTAAAATCATTCTTTAAATTAAACCATAAATCTTTGAGTCACCGCATGTTTCATACCGATACTAGGTTCCTTAGTCATGTGGTCAATGTCCTTTAAACATACGACCTTATGCGCGGGAGGTGTCGATTTGTTCAGTATCACGTTTCTAATAATGTCAGCTCCAGTAGTACCTACCTAAGTAAAATCACTACGATGCGAGACTCATATAACTGCTAACAAAATGCTATTAAATCTAAACAGTGTCTCAAAGAAAACAAGACGAAAGGATCATCCCCCATTTTCCCTAAAACACCCCTTTTAAACAAAGATTTGATCCGGAACATTGATCATCTCCAACTCGGAACCGGAAGTATTCCCGGATAGATTTATCATCCAGAAAAAATACGCTTGTCAAGTATAACCGCCATTTTGGTAATGGCGGAAACTCCCGCCAATTTTAATTTAATATGGCGCCGCCGGCGGGAAAGAGAAAATGTTTGTTATTTATGGTTTTTTTTTTTTGATAAAATATTTTGTATTTGCTAAACGTGATCAACTGGATTTTCAAATTGGAAATTTTTGTATCTTTAGTATTGACAGAACGTTCATTATTTTTAAGTTTAATACATTTTGTAAGTCTTGTTAGATTTGCTTCGAATCGTTGTACAAGTAAACTGTACAACTAGAACTTTTCAAATGCAGGCTTTGCGATGCGAGCTATTGAGAAACTCAAACTCAAACTCAAACTCAAAGCATTTATTTCAAATAAACCAATTACAGGCACTTTTGAATTGTTAAGGGGTCGGTCAGTCAGAAAGATGAAGCTAGTTGCCCATTCCAAAGCGTAGTAGGTTCCTATGGAGAAGAACGGACAAGAAACTCCATGGACACTCTTTTAAAACAAAATATTGTTACAAAATATGGGTTACATCATTCATGTGAAGTTATACATGTGAGAACAATGTAGAAAGACGTGCACGTTAGAAGCGTCCGTAATAGAAACAATTCAAAAATTAAAATAAGCCGTGGCAGCTAAGAGATGACCAGTCCCAACTGACGGCGCCCGTTCACGAACATGAGATAGCTTGGCACTCGAAAAAGTACTTTTTGATTAAAAAATTGTATTCACACGGATACCTACAGTTTGTTCTAGCATAAATTCATTAACATTATACGGAATACGGCCATGGGTAGGTAAATAAATTATGTGTAGCTCTTCTACATCTACCAGTAGGTATTTGAATTTTTGCGATTGCTTTCCAGTTCTATGTCCCAACTTCTTGCGTCAAAGTCAAAGCTAAGTCCACCAAAGTCCCTTCAAAACTATCATCACCATTTCCAAGAAGCATCCAAACAGAAACCGCCTCCCTACCCATCCGTGACGTCAACAATAGCCCACATTACGCCGCACGCGCCGCCCGACGGCCGCGCCGCGTCCTGCCGCGCCGTGCCGCGTGGCGCACGTCCACTCATTACGGTGTTTTGTGTTGATTAGATTAATGTCCCGACGGCCTTTTAGGGTAGATACGAAAGGATGGAATTTAAAGTATTTGATGGTGGAGGAAAGAATACTGGAGACGCGATAAATAATGTTAAAGTCAACGATAGGGTAACAAAACTTGGTCATTAATCTAGAATTTTAATTTTTTTACGAGTGAGCTTGAGTGATTTTCATAGGTGGTCGGTAGTAGGTCGTAATATAAGGAATTTTAAGTATTTGATAGCATTGCATCATATAATGTACCACTCTCAGCAGACGGGTTTGCGACACAGACCAATGATGCAATATTATGATGATACGTATGTATTAGAGAAAATCGACCAAGTGCGAGTCAGACTCGCACACGGGTTCCGTACCTCCGTACAATATTTAACAAAAAACGCCGAAAAAAACACATTTCTTGTATGTTTGTTCTGTTTGTTTCTTTTACTGTGAGATGGCCGTTTTGCGTGGATCAGGTTAACCCCAAAAACATTTTTTCTTTCTTTCTTTAATTATGACCTTTATATTATTTTTATTATTTGTTGTTATAGCGGCAATAGAAATACAAAATCTGTGAAAATTTCAACTGTCTACCTATTACGGTTCAAGAGATACAGCCTGCTGATAGACAGACGGACGGACAGACAGCGGAGGCTTAGTACCTATAGGGTTCCGCTTGGCACCCTTTAGTTTTCGAAACTCTAAAAATGCCAAAGTCTTAATAGATAATCTTAGAGAACAAATAATATTAGATGGAGTTCGCAAACTGCGAAGGTTAATTTGTTGATTGCCTTGACAGTGGCCGTTTTGGTGCAAAACAGAGAACGGCGAGCTTTTAAAATCTATACATCTATACATACAAATAAATAAAATTGAAGTGTCTGTTTGTAATGTCAAAATAAGAGCTTTTTACTAAATGAAAGTATATAAGGTACTTATAAAATGTTGTCTGTCTGTTTATTCCGGCGAATCTATGAAATGGCTGGACCAATTCTGACGGGATATATGATATATTTGTAAAAGCATGCAGGCGAAGCCGCGGGTAGCAGCTAGTAGTAGAATCATTATGATTGGGAGTCTGTATTCCGATAGGAATCAGTTTGGGATTTATAACTAGAATATTTATAACTATAAGATACTTGTTGTTTTTAAACTCTTCAGTGAACGATTTTATGGTAGCGCATAGTTTAGAATCGCTATTATTTATTTACAGTTTTTAACCGCCTTCCAAAAGGAGGGGGTTCTAGGTTCTCCGTCAATTGAGGACCGATTTTGAAAAACCTTTTTTGTTTTGCGCTCGAGGTGGTCCCATTGTCACCAAGTCAGATTCTAATAAGTGTATCATAACTGATAATTGTGTGCATAGAAATCAAGGGAAATCTTAAATTGTTACAGGAATTTCACCGATTCCTCCGTCAATTGTATACCTATTTTGAAAATTCTTCTTTCCTTTGGTAGTAGAAGCTTACGCGGTGGTCCCATAAAAATTTTACTAGCTTTGAATAGGCAGTTTTTTAAGTTAATTTCGATAATATGTATTTAATCCACTTTGTTTATCTTGATGATGTTATACTTAATATATTACTTCCTGTCACTGCTGTTTACAGCAGATAAAATAAAAATAAAATAATTAGTGGAAAATGAGTTGGTGTGAGGTAGGTAACAACAAAATTAATAAATATAACCGACATAAAAAGAAAACACTACAAAGTGAAAAATAACTTTAATTTCGGAAATCGGTGGCAAAAAACTAAAATACATATACATATCAAAAGACACCGACTTCCAAAATTAAAATTATTTTTCACTATGTAGTGTTTTTTTTTAACAGTTTTTATTTTTAATTGTACAGAGATGTCTCTGTACACTTGCTCATCTATCATAAGCAAAATTCATACCAACATCTGCTAAACTTCCAAGGCAGAAACCTATTTTCAATCTTCCAAAATCCTTATACATCCAAAAGACCAATATCAATATCAGGACCACTAATTCCATTCAAAACCCATAACCCTCGCGTTCAAACCCTAAAGCTGCCATCGGAAGTGTCGGGGTGTGTTCCAAAAGTTATTTTATTTCATTTCTGATGACAATATGTGACCGCACGCGGATGGTAATGTTTCCGTCACGGATGAGCTATTTGGCTAATTGTATGAATGTTATTGTTATTGTTTTTTTATGACGTCGTGGATGACGTTTGTAGGGTTAATTTTTGTGGTTATGCTAATCATAGATGAGGAGGGAAGTTCCATTCAGGTTTACTTAGAATTTCTCCTGTACTGTGGGTGCGTTTACAAACATTTAAACTCACATAAAAAAACCCGGAACAACTACTTATAGGTCATACAAATATTTGTTCCGTGCGGGAATCGAACCCGCGACACGCAGCGCAGTCAATCGTTTAACCACTGCGCCAACCGTGCCGTCACCGTCAACCGTGCCGTGTCGTCAGTTGGATGAGAACAGTTCCTTTTAGGATTGTTATGACGCGGACGTGAATAAGTCTTTAAATTTGCTTCCATATTAGGAAGAAATTCAGAAAAATTATAATAACAAAATCGGGGGATACAGTTTGGTGTTGCAGCTAAATATCTATCACCTATGGACATCCAAAATTTAATTATAGCACTCGATAGCTAAAGGATCAAAAAATCGTTACAAAGAAAATATTACCCGTTACGTACCTACACGTATTCATATCATTGGCCACACGGCCATTATTTATTTCATTGATTCATTTATCCAATTGTTAGCCTCCGATGTCTCCTACACTTCCAGACTTTTTTTTTAACTTTTTTGTAATATAAATGCGAAAGTAACTCTTTCTGTCTGACTTTACAATGCCTAAACCCTGAACCGATCGTTATGAAATTTGACTGATAGGTAGCATGGGACCTGGAGAAGGACATAGGCTACTTTGACGTTCAAAAGTGCCTTTTACGTGCCTATTTGAAATAAATGATTTGACTTGACTTGACTTCATTCTGAATCGCAGCGGAAGTCACGGGCAATAGCTAGTCATAAATAAAATGAGAAGTTTCTCTGAATGATGGTTACCTAAAAGTTGGGCTTGCGTGATATAGCAAGCAGGTGCTCTTTGTTATGCCCTAAGATACTTCCTACCTTTAATAATTATTAGAAATACAAAAAGCAATCAGCACCCAGATTTTAGTGATAAACTAAACTAAACCCAGGACAATAAAACGGAAGCGACCTAAGATTCACCCCTGCGGCACACCCTACCATTACGGTACATTTTAATCAAAAAATCTATGGGTGTGAAGCCCAAACAAACGGGGGACTACTTTCCCATAACGATAATGAAAACAACGAGAAAATACAACAAAAAACATGATTTTTTGTATGTATTTAACGCGTGCGAGTTAATCAAACGCTGATCAGGAAATAGTTTTGGTAAACAATTACTGTGATTGTCGCGGTGATTTTTATGATGACTTTAGATAATTATTCTAGGGGTGCGTCGTCGGTTTGTTGTGCCTCGTAATATTCTTTTTGTGTGTTATTTATATTTAAAAATCGTCGTGCATTTTTCCAACTAAGCCTAGGTTACATAAGTAACATTTTTCTTTTGAATGCGGTAGAATAAATGAATTTTCCACGAAATTTTTCCCATGTGACTTTCATCGATCAGGTCGTTTGTTAGAAATTGTATCTTCTACACGCGTAACATGACTATTTCTATCTTTAGTCAACGAGGAAAATTATAAAATATATCTCTTTCTTTACAACGTGTTCTTTATTTGAATACAACCTGCCATTTGTCATTCGTTCTTCCCATTTCCTTGGTAGTCATGCTACGCGTGCTTGAGTAGCCTTAGCTATTCATATTTATGAGACACTAACACTCTTAAAAGTTGATACTACTCTGGTAAAAAGTTTGAACGACAAGAAGATCATTAGGTTCACAATTAACTCTTAACACATAAACATAATTCAATAAAAACTTTCAAAATAATTTGAATAATGCAACCGAATGAATCGTAATATAATGACGGGTGATCACAATGAGTGCAATGAGCCGAGCTGAGCGAGCGATCGTGCATATGGCTAGTACTGCTTTATTGTAGGGTGATGAGTCTTGATACTTGAACACGAAACAACGCCATCTGTAAGGATGGCGTTGTTTTGTGTGCTCATAGACAGTTTCAGGAATGGTCAACTATTTATGGTTTAGTTGTATCTTTTGTATCCTTGTCTGCTTGAGGTTTTGGATGATTTAGTCTGCATCAAAGATTTATTTTGCTACTGTATTTCTTTTTTTTTAGCCCATCGATGGCATATAACATATATCAAAGTTTGGTACAAAATTCAGTGTTTGTATTAAAATAGTAATACCTATTTATAAAAAAAATATGTTTGAGAAGTAACTGCTGTTTTTCACGTACTGAAAAAACAATATCCTAACTATGTTTTTGAGTATGTATTGTGATCACATTGTTTTGCCCAAGAAAAACATGCCTTTTGGATATTAAATCAAATCTTTTGGTTACATGTTCCACTTTCCATCGCTAGATCAAAACATCTCTCTCACAGTACACACACCCCGCTTCAATAAAGGGGTACATTTGACTGACAACTAAATGAATATTTTTTTAACACATTTAAATATTAATTATATTATAATCCATTCAAAACATTACGCCGTAATTCGCGTAATATGCACTATTGTGTAAAATGTTGTGCATTTTGAGATCCATTCAATTATTTAATAAAAAGGTGATAGGGTAAAAACAAGTGTTCTTTGTTGTAAATCTATTATGAACTTTATAATGCAGATTTACAATATTTTATGTTTATGGTTGTATTCAAAATAAAAATAAATAGTTGATAAGGACCAGAGTAGGAAAATCAATGGAAATCAACAACATTATGTTATATCTGACGTGAATATTAAAGGTTTCATCAATATGATCTGTGAAAAATGGCGTGTATTCTATTTGAAATAATTGCAATGCAATTGTAAAACAAAAAAGCAATTCAATCAAAAGCAACTATGAATTTACAAACCTTAGTAGAGACTGGTACAGACAACAAAAGCTATAAGTATCCAGGCATCGCAAATACTTTCAATCAATGTTGTACGTGAACTCAGTTGTCAGGTCTTCCACATCGTTGTTTTCTTTTTCGTCGTCTATAGCTTCAAAACTGATTACGCTCAAAATATAAATGAATTATTAGCTGACAACATAATTGGAATATTCGGATATACCTTGGCCATACTAATATGTTTAGCTTCTTAATGGAATTGCCCAGAGTCCTGCTGATCTTATAAGCAAAAAGATAGACAATGCTGATACATCAATACAATGACTGGCCCACATTCATAACTAGATCAGTAATCGTTAATATCAATTTATTGTTGAAATGTAACGTTTTTTAGCAATCTATGCGCATATGCGATGATAGTGCAATTTTTAACAACGAGGGGTTGGCGTTTTTAATGTAGTGTGGTGGTTTATTGGTGTTGAATATTGTATAGACTGCGATGGAAATTTTGATTATGTAAGTGCGGGAAATCTTGTTCTTTTATGGTTTATAGGAGTAGGAGCAAGATAGGATAAAAGAGAAACGTTAAGAGAAATAGATGAGTATAAAGACTAAGAATGAGGTTATGATAAAAACGCAGACGAAGTTGAAAATTTATAAATAACTGGCTTAAGAAAGCACCATGTAAAACATAAGTTTTAAAAGATGGTTTCTTGAATCGGCTTTGTTACCTATTTAGTTTGATAGTATTTGCAAAAAAGCTGTGAAGAAGTCGAAGACACAGCTTAAAGAAAGGAAGGCGATGCAGAAAGCGGATATTAAAGTCAAAAGTTTATTATAATCAGTATATTATTGTTACTTTTTATTTTTCGAAATGTAACAACATATCTGACCTAATTATTTTTCTAATGGCACATCTTGTTACATTAACTCTACACCACTTAATCATTCATACCACTTAAGAGACGCTAAACTTAAACATTATGTCAAATTTCAATCCCTCAATTACAAAGACCAACAAAATTCTTATGAAACAACCAATGAACATGAATATCAACAACAGGATCTAGAATCCAATCTTCTATTTTTAGAGAACACTTAAATACTTAAAAATCCAATGTTTCCGGTTTCGAAAAATCAAGTTGCGATATTTTTTTGCCATCTCTTGTCTTAAGTACGTCGGCAAGATGGCAGACGTTGAAAAAATTGTCGCGCGTGTCTTTAAGATTTATTAGTCTTGGTTTGAAATGTTCTAAAGGGACCATCTTGGGTATTTTCACTTTTTGACCATGTGGCGTGGCGTCTGAGATTTGGCGTCTTCATTAATTTTGATAGAGACGTGTCTAGCATACGATGATGTTTTGGAATTTTTGGCAAGTGTGGAAATTGATGAAATTTTATGATTACATTTGTGACAGGTTTTTAGGGTTCCGCACCCAGAGGGTGCCAACGAAATCCCGTAAAACTTAACCATACTTTAGTATTGTTAACTTTAAGCTAAGCTGTTTATTTGTCAGTCACATGGATGAATCTTGTGAACCGTAATAGGTAGACACTTGACATTTTAGCAGAGCGTGAACTACTATGGCCGCTATAACAAAAAATAATAAAAATTAAATAAAGTTCTTTATTAACACTTAATTTTTTTTTGTTAAATATTGTGCGGTGGTACTTTTCTTCTTTCTTGATGATTTCCTTCATTGATAAGAAGATCTTTAAGATTGACTTGCTTACGATAATGAAAAAGCCACATTGCTTACCACATATCTAGTTCTGTAAATGCAGGTCCTAAAAATCTCGGCTACCACTTCTTAGCTTTGAATTATAGAGATATGAGGAACAGTGTGTAAAGTTCACTCATAGTCTATGGAAAAGGGAGGATCCTCCGACCAGACGGGTGTTGTGTCTGGTGGACAACTGCGCGACGGCTGATGTCGGGATGTTGTATATATGCTAGTCGCGCGGTAAACTCTGATTGCGCGATGCAGGATTTGTGACGTCAGGTCTTTGATGCGTAGTTCGCTTTTGGCGTTGTAGATGCCGCCACAGAATTATCATTCGATCAAACTCTTCAACTGTAGGTTGTAGGTTTTAACCCTGACAGGCGCTTTAATTTGTGTAAATGATTTCATCATCATTGCTCTCAAAACGGTGAAGGAAAACATCGTGAGGAAACCGGGATGTCCTAGAACGAAAAATTCAAATACATGTGACATCTACCAACCCGCGCTAGGTCCGCGTGGTGGATTACGGCCCACTCCCTCCCACAAAGAGGAGACCTGTATCCCAGCTGTGGAAAGTTATAGATAGTGATATAGGTTGATTATGTATGTATGTAAACTCTTCAACTGCCGACCAGTTTATTATCTAGGGCAGTGGTTCCCAAAGTTGACTGGACCGCGACCTACTTAACAAAAGTTTCCGAATTCAGGACTCACCTCTTGGCTGTCATGGAGTAAAATACCGGCAAATGAAGGGTTCCGTAGTTGAGATAAATATTGAGAGATTTACCATGTTATTTCAAGACCATAGACTTCTTATAGATTTTCCTGTAATCTATAAGTATAGAATTTAATTTTAGGCTCGGTAGTTTCGGAGATAAGGGGGAGGGGAATGGTAAATTTTCGTCTATTTTCACTTATAACTTTAAAATAATTTATTTTAAATTATAAAAAAAAAAAATGTTTTCCCGTAACTATTACTAAACAATAGAAAATCAATAAGTACTTACCTTTTTTGTTCCTTTTTTTCTAGAAATAACAAAGCTTTTTCCTCCACATCCTTATCATAATGGAAAGCCATACATCGAATGATAACGCCGGTCTGTAGATGAGTGTACAAATAAAGCGAACAAGTTTATCAGGCCCCATAATTGTGGGCGAGTTATCTAAATAAAGCAAATATTGGAGAAGCCACTACATTAACGATAGCTACCTAGTGCCATATGCCTGGTTTGTGTATATTTTTGTATGGATAATAGACAGAAATTACTGAAGGCGACGATGATCTACTTTTAATGAGTTTATACTAAAGATCACGTCTAAATGAATAGTGTTAATTTTTTGGAAAAATATATGTTGTAAATTAAATCATTTTCTTAATAACTTAATATAATATTCAGAACATTTTAGACTATGTCTATACGAGTATTACATAGTGAAATTCATTTGTAAAGTTATGTCTAACGCGGATAAAAAACTGAGAATCACGCAAAATCTATCAAGCGTATTTTTCTGAAACCTTCACCATTTTTTTTTTTTTTTTTTATATGGGTTTGCCCTTGACTTTGGTCTAGGTCTGGGTGACAGAGACAAAGTTTACGATGGAGTGAGCTTACCCAGAATAAGCCTGTTCACTCTTACTTTGAATATAATCTATTCAGACTAGTTTTCAGGAACATTACCTGCAAAACATTATATACGACAGTATTCAAACCAGAATCCACACTTTCTCACGACATGTTCACAGTGTCACAGTGTTCAGTGTATCTCATGAACTCATTCACGAAGGCACATGTTGTAAAGAACAAGGATTCTATACATTAAATTTGTCAAGTGCTTGAGGATGGGCGACGCGACGCTTGAATATACATAGTACCTAGCTAGCTACAGCAGGTACACATTATGGTTATACAGAGCTACAGGCATTAATAAAATGAGTTCTATGGGGAGTTTCTTGTGACATTATATGTATACCTACAATTATGATTTCAACTCTTTATTAGTCAGTGGCTTTTGTGGACATGATACCTATTTATTCAGATATGTTACCGTAGTTGTAATGGCAATCATGTCATTTGGTTTAAATACGTTTTTTTTTAATCTTATGTGTAAATTCTTTTCTATTTTGTGAATGTGAGAACGTTGTAGGCCTAGTAGACTGTAGATTTGTTCATCATTTCCTATTTTGTTAAGTACCTGGTATTTGCTGAAAGGCCTACACTGTCCTCCCATACCTATTGTCATGATTTCTAAATATTAAGAGGATTTGTAGTGATTTTAAATCTATACTTCTATATCTATATACTAATATATAAAGCTGAAGAGTTTGTTTGTTTGAACGCGCTAATCTCAGGAACTACTGGTTGGAATTGAAAAATTCTTTTTGTGTTGGATAGTCCATTTATTGAGGAATATTATAGGCTATATAACATCACGCTACAACCAAAAGGAGCGGAGCATAAATGAAAAATGTTGCAAAAACGGGAAAAAATATTCCTCTTTCTATGGTCCTCTTTAATTCCAGTGCATGTGCCAAACCCTTCGTCTCGCATACAACTTTCATCTGAAAAAGGAGGACAATTTAATTAATTTTCCCTTTCAGTCAGGTAGACATTATAATATATCCAGTGCCGGCCCAAAGCTAGTACTATATAAAATTTAAAGTATGTGATTGCCTCAATTGACTTTTGTAGTCATGTAGTCATGAAGTTTAAAAGTATCTCATTTGACATTTACCGCCAAAAGTACTGGTTATTTTTCTAACAGAACGGAATGGAAACATGATGTTTGGAGTGTCGACTAGATCCTAAGTCAGTTCTCATCGAGCCTCAGAACCAAACGGTTGTCTACTATAAGTTATCAGTCTGTTAATTGCTAGTGTTATTTATTTACCAAGTTTGTACGTGTACATGATTTTATAAAATACAGTAATATTCGTACGTAGCAGTCGTGTATCATTTCACTATTAACACTGTTATTTGAAAATATAGTTAAAGCCAATTATTTTTAAAAGCGTAACCGTTGAGTTTCTTGCCAGTTCTTCTCCATAGGAAACGATCAATTGGAACCGTGCACCTAGATTCTGACGTTTCATAAGTGCCCATGTAAGCTTATGTGAAAAAAAATATTTTGATTTTGAAAATTATAATGCTTGGAAGTGTTACCAGCTCCACTATTGCAACGGAATCCTTCGGTATTGCAGATATTTTTTAGGCTTTAAGAATATACCCTAGTCGTCTACACATTAATAGAAGAAGCGAATAATTTATTTCAATTAGTTAATTAAAAAGCACTTTTGAACGTCAACATTTACAAGAAAATAGAATTGATTAGGTGCCTTTCTAAAAAGTAGTTTCGTATGGAGAAAATTTGGCAATTAAAACTCTATAGTTATTCTTTTGAAATGTTTTACAACATTTTGTATATATTCATTCAATCAATCTGCCTAGCCGTTTCCCAACTATGTTGGGGTCGGCTTCCAGTCTTAACCGGATGCAGCTGAATACCAGTATTTTACATGGAGCGACTGCCTATCTGACCTCCACAACCCAGTAACTGGGTAACACGATACCCCTTAAGACTGGTTGTCAGACTTTTTTTTTTGGGCTTCTGATGACCCGTAACGACTGTCAAAGATCCACAAATGACAGCCGGGAACAACGGCTTAACGTGCTTTCCGAGGCACGGAGGAGTCTCTGTATGTAAAGATGGTCACCCATCCACGGACCAACCCCGGCAAGCGTAGCTTAACCTGACGGATCGACCCGTGCGGCTGTTATTACTTAGCCACGAGCTCCTTTTGTATATATTCATTATTGTACTATAATAATTGTATTCCAGGTACCTGGAATAAAATTACTATAGTACGTACAATAGGGTCTCCGTGCTTCGGAAATCATGTTAAGTCATTGGTCCCGGCTGTCATTCGTGGATCTTTGACAGTCGTTATCAGAAGCCCGAAAGTCTGACAACCAGACTTACCAAAGGGTATCGTATTTTATTTTTTTACTATGGCTTTGCTCTTAACTTTGGTCTAGGTCTGAGTGACAGAGACAAAGTCAACGATGGAGTGTGCTTACCCAGAAGAAGCCTGTTTACTCTCACTTTGAATAGATTAGGGTTGTATGCGTTCGGAAACACAGACGCAGGCAGAGAGTTCCACTCCTTTGCTGTGCGCATTATAAAAGACGTTTGAAAACGCTTAGTGCGAGTTGGTGGAATATCAACTAGGTAGGTAACTTGCAGTGCGTCCATATGTCCGATGGTAGAAGGGGGCCGGTAGAATGAGGTCATGGAGTTCATGGGCACCCAGTTATTGGGTTGTGGAGCTCAGATAGGCAGTCGCTCCATGTAAAACACCCCTTGAAGATGTTTAAGACAGAGAGGTAAGGATGGCTAAGAAAACATGTGACGATGGACATCAGTTGCAAGATAAACGAGGTTATAATGTGGTTTAAAGATTGGCCTGTAAGCAAGGTTGGTCAATCTAAAGGCCGCTGTACACATTAGGCCAAGGTGCTAGGCCAGCCTGTTGGGTCAACGTGTAGAGATCTACTTAGCGTATGTTGGTAGTTGGCGACCAACACTGACCAGCCAACCAAATAGTTTCAGTTTTTCGTGCACACATCAAAGGATCTTGGCGCGCTCCACAAACAGTGTTCACACGTTGGCGTCTTAGTCTTATTCAGTTTGATGTTATTCGTCAGCAAAGACAGTACCTAGTGTTGCGCCTGAGTCAAATTGACGTTCCCGAGTCTCGATGACGATGACGGTGGCGGTGGCGGTGGCGGTGGCTTGCACAAGCGATAAGATTTTTTTTTGTCATTCTATTTTGCTGCATATTTAGGTAATAATTAAACCTACTGTATGAATTAATTGCCGCGGCTGCAAGTGCTTCCACATCCATCTTTTTCAAAGCGCCAATGCAGAATTATCAAAACGCCAATGCACCGCTAATGTGTAAACAGCGACCGTTGAGGATCCGATTTTTTGGTCCAACATGCTGGGCCAACATCTTGGCCCTTGTGTACAGCGGGCTTAATAGCTCATTTAAATATGGCAATGCCTCGTGGACTGTTCACTACGCAAGAGCAAATTTTGACGGTAAAATATAGAAGTACGAAATCATATTGTGCAATGCCCTGTACAATAATCCCGTGTACAAGACTTGCCTTCACGAAAACTAAAATATTCTTAAGTCAGGAATCAAATCCAAACCATACCAAATCACATAAACTCCACATATCTTGAAAACACGCATCTGAGCAACAAACGTATACAACACATATTATTAAAGAATGACCAAGTTATCATGCACTTTTACTGCACCCTATTACTTTAAAGACACAGTTCAAATTCGCTCGGTGAGTGGGTGTTTAAATTTGTTTCATATATCAGGCTGATAAGACGGAGCGCACATTACACGATCATTGATAACGCTAGGCGGACACTTAGTCGGCCGTTTTGTAAACATACTTTTATCTTTACGTTTCGATACTACTTATCCGATCGAGCGGAGTGAGGTTATGATTTGTACTTTGAATGCAGTATTGATCAGAAATGGAAGGTAAACTTTTGGGCTAGGTTCAAGGCTGATTGTGGAATAACTGGATTTTACCAAGTGATGCCTGGCAAGAGTCAGACATTATCTGAAAATGCTACTTATTTTCTGATAGGGAACGATTGTGGATATTGGTCTAGGGCTTCCAATCTCGCATGCGCATGCGGGATCTCGGTATAGGTGAGAACAAAAAAAATCAATGACGCGGGATCCCGGTGTTCCCGCATTTTTTGATAAAAATTGTTAACAGTGAGTAGTAAAACCTAGCATGATTAAAGTTTAAAATATCAATAAGAAAAGAACAAGTACAAAAATAAATTTACTTTACATTTTGGAAGTGTTTTCGCAAGAATCAACATTCCCAATGTCGTCATCCAAACTACTTCGTATCTTGTTGCCAAGATAACCGGCAACTGAGAACGCCCGCTCAGCTTCTATATACGCTTGTAGGTACTACAGACTTTAGGGCATTGTGTGCTAACGAACCATCTACCTTCCTGATTCATAAAGAGTCATCTCTTTCTTTATGATGGCTTCGATAAACGGAATTCGAGCAAGCAATGGACAAAATACTTGTCATGGCGGAGTTTAAAGTTTGCTTTAGCGTATCTTGCAATGTCAGAGCTCGCGAAAGGATGTGCCCGTATTATATTAATTTTCAATTCTGCGTATTGACGATATCAAGTGGGATATCGGTATACCGAGATTGGAAGCCCTAGCCCTAGCCCCTAAATTTAACGGTACAGATAGTTTTAAAAAGGTGAGAAAGATTAGAGAAGATCATTGAGTAAAAAAGGCGATCATCATTAAAAGATTATAAAGTTATAAGAGGAATGCAATATTCCCCTTTCAAAAATATGTGTCACTCTCTGCACAGACACATAATAGTTATGGGAAAGCTTTGCATACTATTTGCAAAGCTAGTTTCAGCATAAGCGGCACTAGGTAGGCTGGACACGCGTTACGTCCAGGGGGCCAAGTCTACTAATGTACAAACGTTGCAATGGTCTCTTCATTGTGAGTTTTTGACAGATTTGCCATACAAACACTGTCAAATACTCACAATGGCGAGACCATCCTGACACTATTGTAATAGCAGACTTGAGGCCCAGCACTGTGTTAATTCCCACATTATGAAATTAGCAATTACAAGTTTTTTTTTTTTTACTACTAACACTAGTTTCATAAGTTTTTCTGTAAGCTAATATTCTATGGATTTGAAAGTCTGAATTAAAAAGTTTTTTTTAAATTTATGAAACTATGCAGCTTCGTTCACCCAAAAGGTGTTTCGTGAGTGAATTTTAAAAGAGGAAAGAAATCCATACTAATATTATAAATGTGAAAGTAACTGTCTGTCTGTCTATCTGTCTGTCTGTATGTCTGTATGTTACGTTTTCACGCCTAAACCGCCGAACCGATCGTCATGAAATTTGGCAGAGATATAGCCTGGGATATCGAGAAGGACATAGGCTACTTTTTTACGCGATAACCGACACCCACGCGGGCGGAGCCGCGGGCAAAAGCTAGTACAGTATAATTTGTTTTGTAGATACAGTATTGAAACCACATATACCTATGCAATAAATTATACCACATAGTTGTTATTGCCTTTTCTGACGATATACAAAAAATGAACAAAATCGGTCGCGAAAAAAAATCTGCTGTTCCCTACATTTTGACGAGTTATGCGAAGTGCGAGCGCGCTGAGTGTTGTATCCAATATAGGGATCCGATCGACTATACTAGTAATTTATAAATTCTGCCAAAAATAATGACCTTCCACCCCCGACAAAAAGCCCCACTAGACATAAACTTAACCTGCAACGGTATAAAAATAGAAGTCATTCATGATTTTACTCTGCTTGGCCTTTCCATAGATACTAACATTAATTAGAAATCACACATCCACAAGATAAAATCAAAATTATCCAAATTTGCATACGCCCTTCGTGAAGTCAAAAATACCACTGACTTTAAAACTGCGCTTGTTACCTATTATGCCTACGCATATGCGTGTAATATTTGACCACGGGGAATTATTCCTTGTGGTCAAATCAGTTGGACAAAATAGTTTGAATACGGGGAGGGACCCCCAGAAACGATAGCAATCCAAAGTGATCGTCTTCGTCAATGTCCCACTCACCGCACAGACTTCATTCACTCTTCCTTCTTCATACAGTATATCTCTGTAGAATGCGCTCCCCCAGGAAATCAAGATGGCAACCAACCGATTATCTTTTAAGTAAAAGTTCGCGAGCACATTCGTAAGAAGCTGGCAGTATCATCACAACGGTAATGTTTTCCCATTGTTTGTCTTGTTTAAGGTGTATTTATTTGTGCTTTTAAGTATATATTGTGTTTATAGTTTTGAATAGGTATGTGTGTATCTTTATATTAAAATGAATATGTATTCTTCAATTCTAGCTATTGCATCTACCACTCTTTGTCTCTGCGTCACCCTAAGTTTGACTGGCAGAAGATTCCTGTGGAGTTAAGGCGAGGTTCTTCGAGCGTGCATTTTTGTTCTTGAGGTGGCAGCTGGGCGCGAGTAAATTGTGCCGTGAATTTCGTTAATTTTGGGTTGAAAATTATATGTTTTACGATGTTAACAATGTTAAACCCGACGGACATTACATCATAAAAGACGTTTATTTTGATGTGATTTTCAATACATAATGTGTATAATATTGAAATAAAATTATTTTAATCTACAAAATAAGGGTATGTTTGGATTTTTTTCTATCGAGAGAACTTTATCCAATTATGTAACGAGTACCCGATGTACAGACGCCAGCAGGTCAAGCTACCCGAAACTGTCAAATTTTCGCAATTAACCTTGAACCTTATTTTGTAGTAATAAAGTTGAAAATCTATTAAAGAAATTTGACAGATTGTAGTAGCTTGATGTGCTGGCGTCTGTACCTACAGAAAGGTCTCAAAAGTAACATATAATTTTTTCACGTGTTTAATCATTACCGTTTCTAAATAAAATGACAATAAAATTACACTTCCTAGAGGTTAACTTGAAGAACCTCGCCTTAAGTCCACTACTGTGCATTTTGCGTGCTTAAAGTATTAAATAAATAAATAAACAATCAAATAAAGCGTAATTTTGACTTACTGAGCTACCGATAACTCAGTGGTCAGTGTAGACATTTCACGAATAATTATAGAGATACATAATCAGCATAGGTAGGTACATACTCATAAATTTCATCATCATTCAACCTGTAATTAAAGAAACCACAACACAAAGCCTCAACTCAGAAATAACAATAAAACTACCGCGGAGTGGGACAGACGGACAGACGACATTCCACCGTGGCGACGCACTTATCTGCCAAATAAATTTAACAGTCCCTTACCGGCCGATATCTATGTATAATAAAACTAAAGCTTTGTCTGTATGTCTTAAATTCAGAGTTACACAAAATGGTGGTTAATGGGAGGAATAGGTAGGTGGTTTTACTGTAGTAACAAATTATTACTATAAGTATACAACTAGGCACATCCAATCACCCCTGTGTTTTTCGTGGGAGTAGACAGAGGTGTATCGCACACATTTTTTTTTTTTTTTTTAATTTCCATGTAGGCTGGGCTGAGAAAAATACATGCTTTGCTTTAATTAGAATACAAATTACAATAGTAAATTATTGCTAAGGCCAGGAAATAGGCAATTGCAGGTCGAGTATTAGTATGAAGGCCGAGCCGAAGGCGAGGAAATCACTAATACGAGACAGCCAATACCCATTTACGCCGAGGCATATATAGTGCTTTACTCAAAAAAATGCAGGGAAATAAGACATACCTAGTTTCATCTATTTTTCTTTTGACTTCGCTGGAAGCAGGTTTTCCATTGCCAATTTGGCTTCTGATCTTAAATCTGGTAGAGTACCGTGGGAATTCATTTCAATTAAATTTATATTTATTATTTATGTAAATAACAAATCAAGACGAATTTTCAGCTTTGCCGCCAATTTTCTATTTGTCATCTGTGCCGAAAGGCAAACGCATTTATGGCTATACAGCCACGTGAACGCAATTTGTGCTAAGCAAAAAGACGTACATCGGTATGCCAAGAATGATAAGAGATCCAATCAAAGAGTATTTACGCCATTTCATACAACATTGCTGGAGCGTTGTAATGTTCCTAATTCAAAAAACGCTCCTGCAATGGATTTGATTTTCTTTGTCCGTAAATTCGATACTTTGCGTGTTCTTTTTTCGAAAATAATGACAATATTTCCATGCATGTTTGAGAAAAATACTTTCTCGCATGTATTTAAAATACGAAATACAAAAAATATTTTTAAGTCGTGTATTTGAAATATAAAATACACAATACAGTATTTTGACACTTTGTATTTAAAATACAAATTACGAGGTCTAAATGTGACAAAAATGGCACGGCTAAAATTGTAATTTCATTACCCGATTAAGAATTGAAAGGATGGACAGGATAACTATTATCCTTACCTCATCTTAATATAATATTCCTTAGTAAGTACTCCTGTAGTTCCTTTTCCTTTACGGCAAACAATATAACTGATACAACCTTCTCAAAATTCTGCTCAGACCCAAAACTAAAAGGCCAGCCTGACCCAAACACATAGCTGCTCTAATCTCAAGAAAATCCTTCACATTCAACCATTGCTGTCCAAATAAATAATGCTTACACAACAAACAAAATTTCCACTGCTGTTTTTGTATAAAAAACTTTTTTTAAAGCGAGTATAACCTTCAATGTAAGTACATGAAAAATATTTCAATGTTGGTATCAACGTAGCGGCCATTATGATTTTCCGCTTCACCGAATTTAAACGCACATAGGAATTCCACACACGAATTAACGATAAAAAAAATGAAGCAAAGGCGATTATCACTTACAGCCACAATGGCGGGTCGGGTGCGTAATCCTCTTTAGGTACGCACTGGGCTGGTGAAACGCTGTGGAGTGGAATGTGTTTTTACGTTGTAGTTTATGAGTTGGCATTTAAATATCTCTACGTATTTTTACAGTTTGGTTACAGTAAACCTATAAGACTGAATATCTTGTGTTGTTGTTATTGTGACCAACTACCAGTCAGGAGCTCAAAGTCAGAACTTTATTACTTTTTCCAAATCCTGCACGCGTAACATGATCACCGTAGAAACGGAAGAAACGAAAGACAAAATGACAGATTTTAGAAAGATTTATATGGCGTAATGTCAGAAATGAAGAAAATAAATGTCACTATGCATAAAAATACTTCGTCACTCACTACTTTGTAGAGTAGAAATAGAAGTGGTCATGCTACGCATTCCCTTGCCAGCCATTTAACCGACATATCATTTCCACAAACGACAAAAAAATACTCAAACTTCCTTGAAAAACGTCGCGCTTAATATCTCCAGTACGTACAAAAGCGGCTACCGTACTAAACAGCTTACGCACCACTGCGTGCAATGCGACAGCCGACAGAAACTGTTGATCTGTAGCTTGACATGATGATAGTCTATGACAGTCTACTGTCATTTAACACAGCAGTGGTGTTTTGTATGAAAAACTCCCTGAAAGTTGCGTTTTTGTTGACAAATTCACGTACGAATGCGTCTTTTGCAGGCTGTTGGGTCGTGTTCATGAAAAACATTTAATTATGTAGCTTTTTTCAGACAGCATTTTTTCAGCACTGTAAAACTTCAAATAGATAGAAGCAATTATAGAACCTTAGAGGCAAATGTGTCAATGTGTGTGTGTGTGAGTGTGTGGCTGAAACAAGCAGTGGAAGATATCTGTCCTTCCTTATTTAGTTACCAGAAACTTTATAAAGATAAATTGTTAAAAAAATATTTCGCACTATTAACGGAATCATTATCAGTCCTTTCATACATTTTGCAGTGTTGTAGAAACGATGGGATTGGTCATGCAATGCATATTAAACATAAGCGTAAGTATCAAGGGATATCCATTTCCTTCTGAGTATTACATGTCTCTCACAAACGATACATAGAAAAGAATAAACAAATTGACACAAATAAGATAGAGAAAAAAAAAAGGTCATCTTATTCAAAACTTAACACACTGCCGCCAACAGAAACCAAATACAACAACAAAATGAGCAACAAATGTACAACAATAAACAACATTTTTTGATAGCAACGCAACTCTGTAAGCTCCGGCGGCATCAGATTTGCGGCTAATCGCATCAGCGCTGCGGCGAGCGTGAAATCCGCACCTTTGTACGCGGCCTAATGCGCGACGCGTACCGACTTCCAACTTAATACCTTCGGGGATATTCGGTGGAGCCAAAAGATGACTGAGATTTATTTACGAAGATTGACGAACTAGTTTGAATTCACTGGCAGTCTTTCAGGGGATTCATGGACAGTATTCATGAAAATGACACAACTTCCGTTCTGTAGAAATCTTACATGTGAAGTAAGCTGTCAATAGTGTCAATGCCTAGCGTCAGCTGGAATGACAGCTCGCTTTGAACTCACAGTTAATTTTCATGAGTAAGTACTTTCTTCACTACGTGACACTGGCAGAAATTGCCGTAGTATTCGGCAAATTGCCATAAAAAAAATAAAAAAAAAGTTCTTTCTTTAACCCTCTGAAAATTACAATAAAACTGACACGATAACCGTGTCTCTGTAACTACCATATTGAAAAGCACACCTCCATTTGATCAAAGTCAAAGTCAAATAATTTATTTCAAATAGGCACGTAAATGCACTTTTGAACGTCAAAAATTACATAAAAAGTTAATTGATTCTAGTTGCCCCTTCCAAAAGGTAGTTATGTATGGAGATGAATGGGCAAGAAACTCCATACTAAGGGTGAGTTTCACGAAACCACCATTAGTTTAACGGAGACTTTAAATTGATGGTGTCACTTTCTTTTTGATACAAACTGTAAGGGATGGCATGAATTTAAAGTCTCCGTTAAACTAATGTTGGTTTCGTGCAACTCAACATTACTCTTTTAAAATGTTAACAGTAGTTTGTATACATTAATAATTCTAAGTGAAGACGATGTACCTAGAATAAAAATTACTTACCACAATTGGTAAAAAGAATGAAAAGTGAAGTAATGGCAGAAAAAATAACAAATGCGATAGGTATACATGGTGCTCCCATATTTACAAATATGTACATGATTTCCAAAAAAAAATTAACATATAATAAGTCAGTGTGTGAGTTAAATATTTAATCACAGAAAATAAAATTAATATCATAAAAATTATAAATTATAAGTTAAATTAGCAACCAGTTCTAGACTCTAAATTGTCCTGTGGAGCAGGACCAGCATGTTTCCAAGCATTCTTATCTTGGATATAATCCTCTAATTAGTAATTATGCTTGTTTACAAAGTGTGCTTTTAATATGAGTTTTAAATTTTCTTTCATTTAATTGTAATATTGATGAAGATCGAATACCTTTTAAAACTTTTTAACCGATATTGTCACAGCGTCATACATCCCAGCACCACTCCCGAAAAGCGCAAATCACAAAGAGCTCTTTAATAAAAACTACAAATGACTCTGATTTTAGAAAAAAGTTTCACAAAAAAGTGTATAAATGAAAATGACACAATAATGCGTCACCGACAAAGCTGAACGCGAGATACCTTTGTCATCGAAAAAAAAAAAAAACTTTAAAACCTCTTTTGTCAAAATATGGGCGCGTTTAACACATCGCTTGGCGCCATTAGAATCCTGAGTGAGATGTTACAGATTATAATTTAAATAGAAATTGTATCGTTGTAGTATAAGAATTTAAAATATTCGACTTTGTTAAAAGCTGTGTCATTTCATCTTACTTTCGGACGAGAAATTCTGATCTGCCATATTTTTGAGGCAGATGTTGATCAGTTTATCTACGTTTTGAAGAAAAGTAGTGCTTGTAATGATTTGTGAAACGAGGGCAAGGTATCTACTTATTTCTGCCCTCAAGCAGAGTAATAATTGGACGTAGTTATGCAGAAATGTTCCAACCCACAAGTCACCCGAAATCGAGATAATGTGATCAAACTACCTTTTATGACACTTAAGAGTCAGATTTGCAATAAGGTTCCAAGTATAAGACTTAAAACTTGGAACCTTATTGCAAATCTGACTCTAAGTGTCATAAAAGGTAGTTTGATCACATTATCTCGATTTCGGGTGACTTGTGGGTTGGAACATTTCTGCATAACTACGTCCAATTGTTGTGCCGATTTGATAGATTTATGATCCGCTAAAATTACATGGACATGAGGTAATTCAACTTTTTGTCAATGTCGATAATGTATCATCTGTATCGAATCAAACCCACGACACGAAAAGTGCAAATTGCTCTGCCACTGTGTCATACATTCTTCACAATTTTAGTCTGAGTTTATTAATAAAGCAGTTAAGGCGCTGCCTAAACAGGGATACCGTGAAACGTCCTCTTTCTCGTCGCACAATTAGTTGTATTGCTACATATTACAAGCCAAAAAAAAAAAATACAGAGTATACTCAAGTGTGTAATAATAGTACATTATTGTACAAGTTTGTAATGTTGGTGATTACCGCTGAGGCGCCATTGAGACCCGAGCCGTTAGGTGAGGGTCTTAAGAGAGTCGAGGACGGTAATCATCTCTACACACGTGTATCATACGACGTTTTTCAACACACTTGTGAAGAAAATAATAGTAAAAAATCATTTTAGTTTCAACAGTGAAAACGAGTTGTGAAAATTTTTACGCTATGGCGGAAAAAATTAATCAGTTTTCCTATGCGCGCACATCTAACAACGGCGATCGGCCATAGACTAAAGGGATGAGGTTTCTTTTTTCTTTTTTGCTTTCCGCGGATAGCGTTTTAGCCACGTACAAAATGTGGAATTTAAAGTTTTCTTTATTACAGAGAAAACAAAAGTTATATTTCAGTGAAAGTTTTATTTATTAAACACGTACGAGTTGAAATTATCTATTTAAATACGAAGTTGAATGAAATGAGCAAGCAATAGGTACATTAAATTATTTGTTCTATTGAACACGATCTTTTTTGTATCGAAACTTTTTTAAGAACAAAGCAACTCAACCAATAAAATAAAACCTCTATAACTCACTTGTAAATAATAGCAATGAAAAAGTCACAATTTGATTACAGGTGCCATTATGTGCCTAATTGCGGTGAAATTAGAGCCACTTTATGAGCAAATGTGTTGAAAAAAGACTTATCACATCACATCGCACTTCCCACTATCACACTAATATTATAAAGGCGAAAGTTTGTGAGTGTGTGTGTATGTTTGTCTCTTCTTCACACTCAAACGGCTGGACCAATTTTGATAAAATTTGGTATCGACGTAGCTGACACTCTAGATTTACAGATAGGCTACATTTTATCCCGAAAGAATGTAGTGTTCGTGGGTAACACCGCGGAGCGCAGCTAGTACAAATATATTTTATAGAATAGATTGATTGATGATTGATTGATTGATTATTAGGATTTTATGATGATGAATCACGAAAAAAAAAATCACAAGAAAGATCACGATATAACTTTCTCGTCTCGAAATGTTCAATATTTTGAGCGACAACTATTCATGTTTTTGTAACTATAAAAAAGGATATTTAATCAAATAAAGCAATATGTAAAAATGTAAACTTATTAGTGTATTTTTTTAATGTAATTAAAACTGCAAAATAACTTTCATGTGGCAGACACGACTACACGAGATCAAACGCATCACAATTTTCAACCGTATTTGTTCCCGCTTTGAAATACCTAAAGATTTTCTTCTTACTGCGCCTTAATTTTACAAACATAAAGGCTCCTCCTACACATTGGCGCGATATCGCAGGCGCGACGCGACACTAGTAGCATAATTTCTTTGTCGCTGCCTGTCGCGCCCGCGTTATCGCACGAGTCTGTACGAGCCTTAACCACCGTATTGGACTTGTTATCTTCAGGACCTATGTAAACATGTTGACCTGTGTTGTTAAACTGAATCGTTTAAAATAGACCGAACATTGTCTATGTAGTTAGAGTATCAAGTTGGAAAATATTGCCTAAGTATTAAGTATGGGCAATTTTTTAAGGTAATGGTTCCGTACTTTTTTGGAATTGGTTATTCGATTAGTAACTACGGAAGTAAGTAAGACTATACAAAAGTGTTGTGAATAGGGATGAAGAATTAAAAAAAAAAATTATCCGTCATGTAGATTATTTAAAAAAATTGGACACGTATTTTTTCTTTTTTTACCTAATCAAAACATTACGACGATACATCGAGTTCAAATGTGGCCTGACGTCACTGCTCGCTAGATTTTGTACTTAGTTGTGACGTAACGAGCTCCCACTCCCCAAGTTTAATGTGTTTTATCTAAGTATTTTTTTATTAATATGATAAAGTAAAAAATACGTGTCTAATATATTTTTATTATCTGACTGACGGACTTAACTGTTTTTTGTTTTTTTTTTCCCTTTTCAAGGTTCAAAGGCACCAAATCAAGGTAAGTGAAAATGTGCCGTGTGAAATAAATGGGCAATTTTCTAAAAATTATTGACAATAGGAGACCATTTTATTCCTTAATAGAGTTTGTTTGTTGATTATGTGAATCTATTTTTAAATTGTATGTATTTTATTTAGGTAATTAATCGATCTAATATAATATATTTTTCACTTCAGTAGCTCAAACATGTAGGTTTTGCTGCCTGAAATCAGTGAGCAAAATGCGATTTTGCTAACTGAGTGAGACCAAGTAACTTTTTTTTTGCAGAAAGCCGCGAATATCTTATTCAGCCTTGGGTTAATCATACAATTCAAAACATTCACACTTTATCTCTTTCCCGCTATTAGAAAGAAAGAGAGACAAGACCAGCCCTTTCGAAGTACCGATTTTGAATTCGACCTCAAAGACAGCAAAATTTCTTTAGTTAGTACGAAATTCCGAACGTGTTTACGTTCGGAATTTCGTACTAACTAAAGAAATTTTGCAAAAAGTTAATTTTGTCTTTTAATGTAATTTATTGAATTTTTTACTTATTGTTGTAGTTAAACGAAAATAAGTATTTACTGCAAATAAAACTGATATTTAACCTGTAAATATTTATTATCTCCTAAACTGTTCTCGCGGTTTGTTCCCACTAGTTCTACTGAACAGTTCTACGGTAGAACTAATGGGATTTTTTTTCTCACTAGTACTACGATATTAGGTATAACAGAATAGTAGAACTATTGGATTCTCTATTCCCTCTATTCCCACTTGTATGGAATGCATTTCCACGGCATTTATTCTACTTTCATGCTTCTTTTGATACACCTAACTGAACAATTCCACGGTAGAACTAATGGAAGTTTTTGTTTTGTTCTCACTAGTACTACGATATATATTACTATATTACAAAATAGTACAACTAGTGGGAGTCTCTATTTCCCACTTGTTCTACCTGTTCCATCGTTAGAACTAATGGGATATCGCTGCTGAAATGAAAAGTTATGTGTGTTACACGAGAGCAAAGTTTTTTGCATCTCGTGCCTTTGAATCCCTCGCCACACTCAGGATTCAAAATCAGCACTCGCAGCATAAAACGACTTTGCTCTCTTGTTGCACAAATAACTATAAACTCATACTTACTAAGGAAATAATATAGTTTTAAGTTCTACTAACACCTATTGTGGACCAAAATAGTTGTCTAAATAAACATATTTTATAATGATTCTTTTTTTTAAATGCAATATTTATGGATTACCGAAACGTTAAATTCAGATCTGATATTTTTATACATTTGTATAAAATGATTCATCGTTCAGCGTTTTTGCCACCGGACCACGGAACTCCAAATTGTAACCGCTCAACATCTTTCTTATGCACCAGTACGTCAAATGGTACCTACTAATTAAATTAGTTCCTACTTCAGATAATTAACGTCCTAACACACAGTTTAATGAACAGTAACACCACAGTATAATAAAGTAACAGTATTACGTCTTCATTGAAAACGGCCGAAACGACGCGCAACAGCCTCAATTGCGCGGCGGTTACACACGGCTGCGGAACATTTATCTACCGAGCGGCCGTAGGTAATTATTTTAAGGTCACTGCCGAGACGTAATACTGTTACTTATTTATACTGTGGTAATACCTACTACCATACACGTGTAGTGCACGCAGATTGTATTGACACAGAGTAAAGAAACGGAACAGAGACAAAGCTTCTAAAGAGCGTACAAAATTGATACCTATTTTGGTAGGATTGGCACAGGAGGATAAAACTACCCCCCGGTGGGTTCCCGCATTGTCGAGGCGGGGGAGCTCAGTAGCCGTAGCTTGGAGGGCCACGGTGAAGCTAAGAGGAACCCGAGGAGGGGGCCGCTCGTCAGGGCTTTTGCGGCTAAGCCGACGACGTAGCGGCCGTAGGTTGCGGTGCCGCTTCGGCGACATCGCAACTGAGGCGGGCCGCGATGTTGAATGGGCGGTATCGCGGCTGAGTGTGGGAGGCCGCGGCGGGAGAGGAGTGCCGGTATTGCGGTGAGCCATTCTCCCTACCTTCCGCGGCCTTGACGGGGTCGCCACCATTGAATGGCGGACGCGGTGGGGCCGCAGAGGACGAAGAGTGTCAGTATTGCGTTGGCCGCTCTCTCTATCCTCTGCGGCCGAAAAGTGGTAGGCGGCGGGGTCACTGACCTGACCCGTCGTGGGGGGACCAGGGGCGCCTGAACGCGGGGTCGTCTGGCGCGGGGTCCCAGGTGGAGGCCAGCAGGCAACGGGTGCGGGGGCACCCTTGCCTGTATTGCACAGGCCTCCACCAGTGTCGGACGGGAATGGCCAGGTGTTCCCGGTCAATCCCATATCGCCCCCAGGCGGAGGGGCATGCGGGGCCCGCCAGCTAGGCGGGCATGCGTCGGGAGGGTTGTGGACGTAAAGGCTGTGCCGGTTTCCCATGACCCTCCCATCAAGGCGATGAGGGAACTCCGCTGAGTTTTAGTGGGTATACTGCCATTTTGGCAGGGAGTCCCACATACCCCGTCTCATCCCCCGAGGAGCGGGCATGCGTAATGCATTTCTCAGTGTCATAAAAAAAAAGGCGGGGAGCATAGGCAAAGTAACATTCGATTAGCGATGACGCTAGTTGAAAAGTCAAATATGTATGGGGTTGACAGAAGCTATCGAAATGTCACGTGATCATAGGCCAACGAATAGAAATTAGCTAGACAATGTTATCATCATCATTCGATTCCATGAAACGAAGCGACAGCGTCGAGCGATATCTTCCATGAGATGCGAAGCCAAGTGGCGCTTTTTGACAAGCGTTATCGCTAGTTTTCGATTTGTATGATGGAAACAATATCGAAAGCTAAGACCCTGTGGAAAACGAACCAAAATGGCGATTATACGCAGTTTTAAGTAGGTGTCAGTGCGTTGTTTGTTTGATTGTTAATTGTTTTGAAATAAAATGCACACGTTGCGTTTACTGTGGGCAGCACGCAATGAAAGTGTTTGGCTTAGACGCCAAAGAAGATTTCGCTCCCGGCAGCAATTGGAAAGCCTCGCCGAAATGCCAGATGTATTGTTCATAGAACATTTTAGGCTCAGCAAACCCGTATTTAAACAGCTATGCCGGGAATTACGAGCTTTGACTGGATTAAAAGGGTCTCTAGAAATACCCTTCGAACTTCGAACCCTTGTCTAGGCCCTCTGAGCCCCGCGGGACGTTTTATTTTTCAACGACGATTCAACTGGCTGAGCCGGTATAAACCGGTTTCTCAACGTACGGGACGAAGCCGCCAGTGGTACGCACATACGCGCCTCATGCTTGTAGTAGTGTATCTATCATAGCGCGGTTTTACAAAGCTTTGTCTCTGTTCCGTTTCTTTATTCATGAGGTATTGGTGCAGGCTAATATTAGAACACTAGACCAGGGTTAAAGTTATTTTTAAATGTAAAATAATTTTAATTTGTTGACTTAATTGACAAACGTGATACTTAAATTATAATAAAATAGTAATTAATATTCAAATCATTAATTAAAATATTTAATTTATGACAGATTATTAATTGAAAATGTCAAGTTTAAAACAATATCATTGTTATGTCTTAAACGGAAAGGTCACTAAAAACGTAAGAATTCATAATATTTATTGTTTAATAAATCTATTAAAAATTTAGACTTCATCGAGGTGTCAGATCACTGTGTGTGTGTATGGTGAGAAGATGTCACCGCTGTGAACAATACGTCTTAAAGACTACCTACATAGAAGCATGCGTCGAAAAGGTGTACAATACGTTATGTAAAAATCTTGGATTCGATCTAGTGTGAAGAATTGACAATTAACCTGGATAGCAACATGGATAATAATAGTGAGTAATTTTTTTTTTTAATGTTCTTTATTTTACTATATGTTTTCATTATATACAAAACTATTAAAAAAAAAATACAACCGAATTGAGAACCTCCTCCTTTTTGGAAAGTGGGTTAAAAAAAAGTTATTTTTAATTTTATAATTAAAATATTTATTTTACATAAACCTGGGCACTTATGAAACGTCAGAAGCTAGGTGCACGGTTCCAATTAGTCGTTTCCTATGGAGAAGAGCTGGCGTGAAACTCCACGGTTACTCTTTTAAAAATAATTTTGTTTTCACAATATTTTCAAATAAAAATGTTAATAAATAAATAAATAGAAAATGGTCAAAAAATCTACAGTCTACTAGGCCTACAGCTTCCTCAAATTTGCATAATAGAAAAGAATCTACATAAATTTTAATTGTAAATAATAATTTTAATTTGTTGACTTTGCTAATTTAATTTTAATGACATGTAATAATGAAGTTGTGTGTTGTGTTTTGTCTTATTTTTATTTATTTTTCTAATATTTTTTATTTAATGTACGGTCGACTGCAAAAATCCATGGACAGTTCAGAAACAAAATCGTGTGAAGCGAAAAGCGAAAGCTAGTTCTATTTTCGAAAATTTTAACTCAAACGTTCACTGGAAAATAGACACTAAGGTATCCATGCAATTTTGCAGGTGAGTGTACCTACCCAAAGCTATTATGATCCTACTCGTATGTTGATAGAAATAAATGAAAATTAACTAATAAAAAAAAATGTAAACATTTTTTTTTTAACCTATTTAGGTAAATGGTTTGATTGTCATTTCAATTACTTACAGCAACAAATCTAAATAAATATCATGTCCATAAAAGCTACTAATAGAGAATTGAAATTATAATTGTATGTAGGTATGTGTCAAATAATGAAAAGATTATGTCAAAAAAGTAAAGACATTAAAAAAAAAAAATGCGATCTGCGTCGTACGTCATTTTGGAAATCAGCACTAAATCATGAATCGTAATATTAATAATAAAAATCCTAAAATATAGTTAATTAATAGACCTCTAAAAAATCGCAGCATCCAAACAAAGATGTCATCCACCAATTAGCATTATCAACACATTGGAATGTGGAGTATTTGTGAGCAAAAAACTAAGGTCGACCGCACACGAGCGGCGCCTGCGTCGCGTTGATACAAATATGTCACCGAAATAGTGTAGTGTGACATTAGGAAGGACTTCGGAGGACGGGGGATTTGAATAGCGAGGGGCTGATAATTAAGTGGCTTAATTTTGACAAGACTAATGGTTAAAATCTCGACTTTTAAATGAGAGATCGCGAGTTCGATACGCCCACTTTTTGAAATTTTGATAAACCCATTTTTGGCACATTTATTAATTTTAAGTGTAGGTACTACATGGATGACATTAGTGCCGATTCCCTTGTTCACAAACTAAATTTGAGTTCAGTTCATCTTTTTTCTTTCTTCATCTTCTTTTCATTAAGAAAAGGACAGAAGGTAAATTTTAGTTTAGTCCTGTCAAATTAATCATCGCCTGTCACTTCTCAATACAAGTTAAGATGTGATGAAAAACTTGCCGCCTAAAATTACGTCAATTTACGTCAAGCGCTGATTAATTTGACAGGACTATACTTAAATGTGAAAGTAACTCTGTCTGTCTGTTACGTTTTCCCGCCTAAACCGTTCGATCGTAATGAAATTTGGCACAGATATAGCCTGGGATCTGGAGAAGGACATAGGCTAGGCACATTTTCACCTACCTTGATTTGGTGCCTTTGGATCTTGATAAGGGAAAAGGGATGATACCTGGGTAAAAAAAAAGAAAAAACAGTTTCGTCCGTCAGTCAGATAATAAAAAAATATTAGACACGTATTCTTTAGTTTATAATATTAATAAAAAATGACTTAGATAAAACACATTAAACTCGTTACGTCACAGCTACGTACAAAATCTAGCGAGCAGTGACGTCAGGCCACATTTGAACTCAATGTATCACCGTAATGTTTTGATTACGATTGAAGATTGCCACGAGGTCTGGGAACGATTCTGATGCCGAAAATATAGTTTTTAGAATTTTTGCCTGTTTGTCTGAAAGAAAGAAAGAAAGAAAATAAATTTATTTGACGCAGTTTAAGGCACACAATACAGACACAGAACAAAAAAAGACAGAAAAAAACTTAAAATAGCAATGTGTGCCTCGCGGCTACGCCACAGCCAGGCCCAGTTCAGTATACATGCCAGCCAACTAGTGCCTGACGCTGGTTTTCAACTGGTCTGAATGTATGTTACAACATCACGCAAAAACTACCGGATAGATTTTGTTCAAATTTTGCATAGATACCTATTCATTCGGTCATTTTAAATACTATAATCTCAAGCTGTTTTTTTTTTTCCGAAACCTATCTAAATTGCCGTGAAATTAGTTACGTACCTACTTACGTTCATCAAGATATTTTCTCATGCGAGTGCGGAGCTTCCCTGCTGTTCCCTGAAGCTGTGACCTGGTGCCGTGGCAAGGATAATTATCCAGGTTAGTGGTCAAGCTTTTTTATCTATCCTGTCTGGGGACAAGATTTTAACTTCTTAGAAAGAAAGAAAGAAAGAAAAATGCGTTTATTGGCATTACAGCAAAAAATACACCTTAAAAACTATAAAAAACAGAAAACAATGATTATAATGCCAAAAGGGCCTCAGCTCAGCATAATGTCAGATGACACACAAGGTGTACCAACTGACGCTGATTTTCAGCTGCAACCCACGAGTGCCATACGCTAGAATAATAAAAACATAGGTAAAAGTGTCCGTTTTAATACATAAATTAAGATAAATTAAATTAAAGGTGATATAAAATACTCATACGAAATAAAATAAATTGGGGTTTTTAGACGTACAGCACTTCCCGCCATTAATAAGGTCCATCGATTTATTTATTTTTTAATTACCAGACGTCCTTTTCATATTCCACAGTGAGCTTCGATAATACGTATTTAATCCACTTCGTATATTTTGTGTCACTGTTGTTTGTGCAGTGTAGCAAGTAGTGGTAATAGAATTGTTGTGGGGTAGGTACCATAACTAAAAAGTGAAAAATAAAAGGCTGATTAACAAAAAAAAAAAAAAAAACCCGACTGCAAAAAAGACAATTTAAAACTTTTTGTCAAAAAACCGACTTCCAAAAAAAAACACTAAAAAGTGAAAAGTATGTAACTTTAATTTCGGAAGTCGGTGGCAAAAAACGAAAAAACAGAACCAAGGATACCGACTTCCGAAAATAAAGTTATTTTTCACTTTTTAGTGTTTTTTTTTGGAAGTCGGTTTTTTTGTTAAAAAGTTTTAAATTGTCTTTTTTGTAGTCGGTTTTTTTTTTGTAATGTATGATCATCTCATTGTACCGTGTTTCTGGCAAATAAATTACTTTGACTATGACCAACATTGATATTCAGCCACATTTGGTTAGCATGAAAGCCAGCCAACCACATAGGAAAAGGGCTAGACCAAAGAAATCTTGGCTGGGAAATCTTTCTAAGAAAAGCCTCTCCAAGGACTCCCATCTCAAATAACTCCAGACAATAAAAATAATTAGCCGCAATCAATAAGAAGTGTACGTCACTTCCGGCCGGTCAGCCGCTTCCGGACCGTTTCCGTTTCCTCCCCGTATCCGGTTCCGGTGGAAAAGTATCGAGAATGGGGAATATTAATTCTCTTTGTGTAAGGATGTTAATGTGTTTGTATTGTGAAGTCATCTCGGGAATTGTGCGATCGATTTTGGTAATTGCAATTTTGGATTTTAGTGTGAAATGGAGTCTTACCAAGGGGTATCGTGTTACCTAGTACCCAGTAACTGGGTTGTGAAGATCAGATAGATATTCGCTCCATATTAAATACTGGTATTCAGCTATAATCAGTTAGATTGGAAGCCAACGCCAACAGAATTAGGAAAAGACTAGACCGGATTGAGGGTGAAATGGTTGAAATGAATAAGATGCGTTTAGAGTAAAGTAGTAAGATTAGAGTATTCTCACAACTACGCTTTGCCGATGACATCGTCATAATGGCAGAGACACTGCACTGAAAAAAAAAGTAGTTGCCACAATCAAGATTTTGTTTAGATTGACTAAGTAACTTGTTTGCATCTGAGCTTATCAAGCACAACAATCACAGCTACTACTTTTATTTGATTGAGATTTGAAACGGGATCTTGATTGAAGTTATCACAAAACCTATTTGCAGCAATCAAGTCAAAATATAATTGCTCCAACCAAGATTATTAGATTAAAGTTTCAATGATCTTTATTGAAGTAATCAAAATGCTTGATTGACACAATTAATTTACTTTGTTACAGTTACATTTTTTTTTAACTTGTCTCTTTTTTAACTCTTCTACAATGATGTCATGTTAAGGGTTATCGAGAAACTTGTTTAAGCATTCAATCATTTGAACTAGTATTGCTGCAATCATGTCGTGATGATCAACTTAACTAAGATTTTGATTAATCTAAACAAGATATCGTCAATCAAGCTAAAAAGCACTTGATTGGAGTGCATTTTTTTCAGTGTGGAACAGTTAGACCGAATGCTGCACAGCCTAAATGGAGCCTCTCGCCGAGTTGGCCTCGGCATGAATAAAACAAGTCGAAAGTCATCTACAATTCCCACGTCCTGCCGAGTCCAATCCACATCGAAGGGTCGTTTCTCGAAGTTGTGAAGAAGTATGTCTGCCTAGGGCAAGTCATCCAGCTCACAGACACAACTTTCAGAAAGAAGCCGACAGCGGGAACCGATTGGGCTGGGCAGCGTTTGGAAAACTCCGTCAAGTCGTTTCGTCGCCTATACCGCAATGTTTGAAGACTAAGGTCTTCAACCAGTGCGTCCTGCCCATTATGACATACGGTGCCGAAACGTGGACACTGATAGTCGGGCTGGTCCACAAATTTAAAGTCACTCAGCGCGCTATGGAGCGGGCTAAGCTCGGAGTTTCTTTGAAGGATAAAATTAGGAATGATATAGCTTGCAGAGTAAGCAAGCTGAAGTGGAGTGGGCTGGCCATGTTTGTCGAAGGCCCAATGGCCGGTAGAGCAGACGGGTCCTGGAGTGGAGACCGCGTATCGGCAAGCGTAGTGTAGGACGCCCCCGAGCTAGATGGACCGATGACCTCAAAAAGGTGGCTGGGACAGACTGGATGCGGAAGGCGGAGGACAGGGTATTGTGGCGCAGCATGGGAGAGGCCTATGTTCAGCAGTGGACTGCGATAGGCTGAGGCGATTGATTAGAGTATTGACATTTTGGAATTAGGTAATGTAGATACATTCCTATTCGTATTTTTGTTTAAATAATACTTTTTTAATATTACCATTACTTTTTTATTTTATTTAGTAAAATAAAAACCGGTTCAAAATTGAATTAATTTCGAATTTATACAAATTTTGGCAAGCATACTCTATATATGCATTTTTAATGTAGGTAACAAATATAATAATAATAATAACCCCTCCGCCGTATCTCTGCGTTGACGTCGTGGTGGGGCTTACGCGCTCCGAACTCTAGGTCTGTGCCGGTACAGTTTACTTTCCCGGAACATGTCTAGGGTGAGAAGCCAGACAAAGAGAGATACAGAAACCCCCAGGGCAGCATGTGGCGAGCTGTTGGGCAGTTGCGACCCCACGGACCCTATCTCCCGGGAGACGTCATGTTCCTCATCTCTGGCTTGCCTTTAGTGGCCGGCTGGAGTGAACACTGACGAAGAACTGAGCTCCCACCTCATTCTTGCCTTTATTGGCCGGCTTGAGTGGAGATTCGCAAGAGCAAACGTGCTCGGAGGAAGGCAGTATTCCAGTAAGTGCTTGTAGGGATCTTGACCATCTTCCGGGCTCTGGGATTGTTCTGAGAGCCGTGGAATACCTCTCCACTCCTCGAGCACCTCAGGACATGTTGCCCCCTTGTCGCTACGTCACTATGTGCTAGCGAACGTTTTCGAGGGCCCATTATTGAGTGTGCAAGTCATCCCCTGCCATTTTATCCGTGTATAATAAAACATTGATCAGGCAGGGGCCATAGTCCTTCCATAGTTTTAGGTAACCAATCCATTTTAACCACCCAAACCCATAGTCCAATATCTTTGTTTCCATATCCTGCAATAGTCCTACACCAACCGGGGGTTGTCCTTGGGTGCACTTGCATAGTGCGTACAGGGATAATCGTCGGTTGGTACCTCATTTAATTAAAAAATAAACACTACTATATTTTAAATAGTACACTGAAAAACTTTTTAAGTTGTTTTAACTTTTTTTTTACCTATATTTTTGGTTAATATAGCACCTACCGACATGATTTGTTAAATCAACAAAATGTATGTTAATTAAAAAAAAAAAAATTGTCAAAAAAAAACGTCGTGGAACAGTTTTTTAACACAATTTAATGTCAACTCAACCAAAAGGAATCAAGAATCAAAAAATCTGCTATTCGGTTTTTCAGTGTTTAAACTATTATATAATAGGTCTTATCTAAAAGTTACAATCGATAATCACCATGAAAATTGCTTTTAAATTTTTCTAAGTGTATACATATAGGTGCTCGTGACTGTACAAGTATAATAGTAAAAAATAAGTAGATAATAATCAGAAAACCACAAGAAGATACAAGTTTCCATGGATACCTAAAGCTCACAATGTAAAGGCTGTAGAATAAAATGTTGAATTAATCTTACAAGTGAATAACGGATTATTTCTGAACAAACTTAAGAAAATAGTAGTTTTGTATTCTAATAGAATTATTTTTGATCACACAATCATACGTATATCTACTGATACATCGCTTCTAAAAAAGGAACGTAGGTATCTTTTTTTATGCTTAAACAAAAACCAGAATAGGAAAAGGAAATGCCAAAAATAACTTCTTAAAAATCCATTTAGCCTAACATCTGCTTCAAGATAAGGTTATCTGTGGCGCTATTTTATCTGTGCTTAACGACTTTTGGCGCGAAGTCTCGGCGCCATTTTTTTGCGTCACCTCACACATCGTTGATGAAGTAATTAGAAGAAAGTTGATGTTTTTTTTTTTTTTTTTGTTGAAATAGGTGTCAGTTTTTTGTTAATGGACTTTTGGAGCAATTTGAGCTGAGTGAGAAGCTCGTTAGTAAAGAACAACAGCCTCTTTCGTTAAACAATAACATTTAAGACAAACCGAAATTATTTTGACATAGTAAATTCAAACTGCTACTAACATTTTACTTTGAATTCTTAATTCAGTGAATAATTAATTAACTAAGGGCGAATTTCACCAAACAAAGGTGAAATTGGCACTAAGTCATTGGCACTGGTTTTAAAAGACTATATGTAGACTTAGATTTTCCTATATATATACTAGACTAGCTGACCCGACAGACTTCGTTCTGTAAAAAGCTATAGTATAAACTCCACTACTCTACCCTACCCTACCTACATACCTACCTACCTACGTATCTACCTACCTACCTACCTACCTACCCTACCCTACCTACCTACCTACCTAGGTAGGTAGGTAGGTAGGTAGGTAGGTAGGTAGGTAGGGTAGGGTAGGTAGGTACCTACCCTACCCTACCCTACCCTACCCTACCTACCTACCTACCTACCCTACCCTACCCTACCCTACGTACCTACCTACCTACCTATCCTACCCTAACCTACCCTACCTACCTACCTACCCTACCATACCCTACCCTACCTACCTACCTACCTACCTACCTACCTACCTACCCTACCCTACCCTACCCTACCCTACCCTACCCTACCCTACCCTACACTACACTACACTACCCTAACTACCTACCCTACCCTTCTCTAATTTTTCTCGCCGTAAAAACCATCCTTGGACTTCAACGAACATTTAAAAAAAGAATTGGTAAAATTGGTCCAGGCGTTGCTGAGTTATGCGCTTACCAACACATTTTGCGATATTTTTTTTTATTATAGATATATATCTATAATAACAGATATATATCTATAATAACAGATATATATCTATAATAAAAAAATTAATCGCAAAATGTCTTTTATATTCTTAAAAGTATGGAACATTTTTTTAATTTTTTTTTTTTCAATGTTTTTCGGGCAGTAGTTGCGGAGATAAGGAGAATTGTCAATTTTCATTTATTCACTTAAATATCTTTAAGTTAATAATATTAATAACTTTAAATAAATAAATAGTATTTGGAAATTATTTAAAAAAAAAATACCTAAGACCATCACAGTAATCCCTTTCATTTTATATATCACAGTGTGCAAAACAATTTTTTTTAAATTTTCTTTTTGACTTCCTAAAGTGACCCCCATATTGACATCTCATTTGTTTACGTAACACATGCCCGTGTTTGATTCACATAAATTGATGTGTGTACCTTTCAACTTAATCGGTCTATTCGATTTGGAGCAAATCGGCTGTGACAGACGGACAGAAAGACGGGTCAGTCATATAAGGGTTCCGTTTTTCCCTTTTGAGGTACAAAACCCTAAAAACCATCCGTTCTGTTATGTTATCCATACTAATATTATAAATGTGAAAGTAACTCTGTCTGTCTGTCTATATGTTACGTTTTCACGGCTAAACCGTTGAACCGATCGTCATAAAATTTGGCAGAGATATAGCCTGGGATATGGAGAAGGACATAGGCTACTTTTTTACGCGATAACCGACATCCACGCGGGCGGAGCCGCGGGCAAAAGCTAGTACAATAATTACAGTTATCAGCCTTGAGCACATGGTTTATTATTCTGTGCCTTGAGTTCGTCGCGATATAGATTCGTGTATATTTAATGAATTCCGTATCTAAGTACCTAATACGAAACGGTTCCGTATTTGACCGATTAATCGACAACGTAGGTAACAGGTAGATACAGCCGAAATCACAACATATAGAAACGTGAAATAAAGCTTTCTTATGCAGAGCAGTGGCTGTGGATAGTTGCTACGTCCCCGTTAGGGGGCGCAAGTGGGTTGCGGGCATGGCCCTTAAAACCCCGAGTTTTAATACGGTGCCCTTGCAGCACCTCCCTCGCCGCACTTGCCCCTTCAGGCCTCGCCTGAAGGGCCAAGCATGCACTTTAATAGGGGGGCATTGGGTCACTGAGGACCTCTCGGGTGACTTGGATATTGAGAGGAAACGCAGGACATTGGCAGTCAGATGTAATATGCTGGCGCGCAGGTTTGCGAGGTGCACAAATGATGTTAAAAAAACACTGTTTAAGGCGTACTGCCAGACAATGTACACCTGCAGCCTGTGGGTCCGCTATACGCAGAAGGCTTTCAATGCCGTGCGGGTCCTCTACAATAATGGGTTTAGGATGCTGATGAGGTTGCCGCGATACTGTAGTGCATTGGGGATGTTTGCGGAGGCCAACACTGACTGCTGTAGGGCTATTGTGTGAAAGGAGTATAGTTTTCATTGTATTTGCTGATATATTGGCGTATGCTAGCTGACATATAGCAAATAATTTAATTTACTGTTCTCTGTCTCGTAATGTTAATTACTTTGCATACCTACTATTGTATAGAATTAAGTTCTTCTAACTGAGCAGGCAGCTGTGCTGCTGGGGAGTTTGTTGCGCCACTTCTTCTTCCCAGCTAAAGCACTAGGAAGTGGTGAAGGGCAGGCGTGCCGGGGGACTGTCTTATGTACTTTTGACGTTTGAATAGTGCTATTCTCAGCCTAATTTGAATAAATGACTTTTGGTTTTGATTTTGATCTCTCTTAAAATGCTGAATGAAAACATCGTAAGAAAACAAAGTTCTCAAACCAAATATTCGAAGCTACTAACTCATACTGGGCCCGTGTGGATTACGACCTCTCTCGTGGTCTCGAGTCCCAGCTGTGAAAAAAATTCGCAGTCATAAGGACTGCCGACAGAAGTGAAAACACAAAACTTTGGAATAACTGTTTTTTTTATACATACAGTGTGAGTCTTTATAATGTGCACATATCGAAATGAGGGAATCTATGCTTAATTTTATCTACGGCGAAAATATAAAAAAAACTAAATACTTTTTTAATGAAATTAAAAAAAAATTGTTCCCAGTGTAAACAAAACGGTGTAACTTTAAAACTAAATGATCTATCACGATGAAACAAACTCCATAATGATTGGAATAAAAATTGGGGAAAAAACTACCCTCAATTGAAAACAAACATGTTTTTTTAGTAAAAATCTGTTTTTTTTTTCATCTTTTTTTACAATAATTGTAAAATTTCTCAATAAGGGGGCGTCTTATTGAGAAATGATGAATTAAAAATTAAAAAAGTAAAATTCCATAAAAAATTAAAAATTAAATGCAGTTTTTTTTTTGTTTTTTCCCCGTAGATTTAAGCATAGATTCCCTCATTTCGATATGTGCACAAGACTCACACTGTACTCATGGGAAGCGTTCGGTGACGATTGCGAACCCATAAGTTTTTCCCCTACCAAAAATCGCTCAACGCGCCTCAAGAAGTTTTCACTTCAAAAATACTTGTCGGAGAGCAAATGAAAGAGTGGACTGCATAATCTTTCCCGGACGAACATGACTATGAACAGTAAATAATTAGAGAGGAGTAGGTATCATCTGTCGCAGGGGGGTCCGTGGAGCAGCGGGAATCGGTAGTCGATTCCCGGCCACCGTAGGCGCGGGCTTGCGGACGGCGAGCTATGGGCAGCTCATCGTCCGGTAAGGACCAGGGGGTCTACTCCCTAAGCACGAAGTCCGTCGTTTCGGGCTTCGTTTCGGGCGTTTCCTACTCCCTATCACCAACGAACGGACGATTCGTTCGGGGCCCGACGAAGAATGAATGACAACACGATTTGACAACTGTCCCTACTCCCGATGCGTTTTTGCCCGTCCGAAAAGTTGAACTTGACGCTTGTTTTGACGGAACCTTGTGTCAGTTGATACGACATCAAAATAGTTATCGTTCTGTCGACGAACGATTATAATTGTTTACACTATTTAGAGATTTGTCTCTAAATAGTGTAAACAATTATAATCGCCATACAATACATAAAACATAAAAAATCAGCCATACTTTGGAATTCCTTACCAAAGTAAGGAATTCCAAAGTATGGCTGTTTTTTTATTGCTTGACGAAGCTATATAGGAAGAGCGGAAGCAACGTCGACAATATTTCCGCCAAGAATTTAGGTTGGCGAGTATTCCCGACGTTACTGACTTATCTTAAAGCTATTTGCCAATTTTGCTATTCTGAATTTGACGTTTTTAAACTAAAATCGCGATTAAAAAGATGTAGAATAAAATCAATTAGTTGTCATGAACTAAACTTCACACCAACATCTCGAGTACTTGTACAAAATCAGTACCTACTGTTACTGTATATATTTTTTTTCTTTTCTTTTGCTTATATCTCGAAAATGGTGCGTCCTATCGCAAAAATAATGAAAATTTCGACCCCCTTTTAGGAACCCCAAACCCCTAAAATTCAACATGTTAGTAATGTTTTTTTTTTTTTTCCACACCAAAAGTGAAAAATTCTATATAAAGCACGTTGAGGCTGCCCAGCTCCTGCGCGCCTCCGGCCAGAGTCCGTGTCCGTGAGTTTCTGCAGCGGTTGGGGCCATTTTACGAAATGAATAAGAAACTAAAATAAAATAATTTTAAAACTTCCCGGCTAGTATCGTTGAATTAATTTGAAAATTTCCGTTAAATGTCAAAAAGGAAAAAGGCAAAGGTATCAACAGGATAATGCCGGTTTCCGGACAAAAATGTCAAAAATAATTCTAATCTTTATAATAAAAAGTATATTGTTAAAAATGTAGTCATTTTCTAAGGAAAAAATATTGATTTTTGTTTATTTAGCTTGAAAACCACAAAATAATTAAACCGGTAATCGACCGGTAAAATAGCACAACTCTATTGTCATCAATCGCCATGCGTCTTTCGTTCACGAATATTGTCTACGATTCCGTTGGAAACTGATGAATCCGAAATTACTAGGGAGTAGGGTTCAGTCCGACGTGTCGGACTACTAACGGACGGGCCCGTTACTTCGTTGACGGACTTAGGGAGTAGACCCCCAGGCCCGGGTCGACGGCGCGTTGTGTTCCACGCGCGCCTCATAGAGATGTCAGCACGCACTGACGGGGTCCGCCAGGACCGGTGCCTGCCAGGGTTGCGGGTTTGTCCGAAAGGGATATCGCGGCCCTGGCATACAGGCAACTGAAGGAACACGGGAGGGTTTTAGTCAGTAAAAGTCTGCCACGCCCTCTCGCTCCGCCCACAGCAGGAGAAGTTATTTGATAATTTTCCAATCAAAAAAAAAGGGGGTTCCGTGAAAGCGAGTGGTCTCCAGGCCGAGCTGTGTCGCCGTCGCGTAACGCCTCAGCGTGCAGCGTGCCGATGACGCATTGATCACGCCGCCTGCGCGTGCAGACCGCGCGCAAGGTTTTGTGTTGGGTTCGATTCCCAACAATGGTAGATAGTTGATTGTGTCGTCATCATCTGTATAGCCTTATCCCAACCATGTTAGGCAGCATTTGGGAAACTTCGTCGAGTCTTTTCGTCGCGTATTCCCCAGAGCCTAAAGACCAAGGTCTTCAATCAGTGCGTCCTGCCTGTTATGACTTACGGAGCCGAAACGTGGACACTCACGGTATGGCTGGTCCATAAATTCAAGGTCGCCCAGCGAGCTATGGAACGGGCTATGCTTGGAGTTTCTCTGAGAGATCGAATCCGGAACGAGGTGATTCGGCAGAGAACCAAAGTTGTCGACATAGCTCACAGAATAAGCAAGCTGAAGTGGCAATGAGCCGGCCATATTAGCCGTAGAAGCGATGACCGTTGGGGTAGACGTGTTCTGGAGTGGAAACCGCGAATCGCTAAACGTAAGGTAGGACGCCCTCAAGCTAGGTGGAGCGACGATCTTCGCAGGGTGGCTGGTAGCAGCTGGATGAGAGTTGCCGAGAATCGAGCTGAATGGCGTGCAATTGGAGAGGCCTATGTCCAGCAGTGGACTGCTATAGGCTGATGATGATGATGAACCATGTTGGGGTCGGCTTTCAGTCTTACCGGATACAGCTAAAGGTCACTGGTCAGGCAAACAGAAGTTGTAGCTCATTATGTTGTATTTGCAAAAGGCCATGTTAACCGACTAATGTTTTAGCCTTCTAGATTTCCTAGCTCGGTCACCTCAAGTAAAGTAGGTAAATTAGTTTCCCATTATATTATTGGGTCTCCGTATTGTCAATTCCAGGAGAGGCACCTCGAGAGATTCGACTCGCCGCCAGGATCTAGAGGAGCGTCTGGGGCCTGGACGCGAGACCCGTTCCTCGAGTCCCCTCCAAGCCTCTTGCGGAGACGACTGTGCGGCTGGTAAAGTCCGTCTAGCGATAGCACAGGCGGGACAATTTAAAAAAATCTAAATACGGTTTATGTAACAGTGGCCGGACCAGTGTTTTACATGGAGCGACTGCCTATCTGGTCTCCAGAACCCAGCTACTGGGTAACATGATACTCAATGGTACCGTGTGGTGCCGGACGTAAAGAATAGCACCACCCCATTTCCTCCCGTAGGTGTCGTAAAAAGCGACTAAGGGACTTGCTAGGGAATGGGCAGCAGCGTTCTCTATGCATTTTTAACACCATACTGCGATCGCCAACCCGCCTGCCAAGCGTGGCGATTATGGCAAATTCCCCCCCTTTTGGGGGAGGCCTATGTTCAGCAGTGGACTTATTTCAGCTGAAATGATGATGATACTCCTAGGCATGACTGGTGTTGAGACATCCGATTTTCTAACTACCCGTGACGACTGTCAAAAATCTATGAATGGCAACCGAGACTAACCTGGGACCAACTGCTTAACGAGCTTTCCGAAGCAAGGAGAGGTCTCGGTACCGACTTCGGAAAGCACGTTAAGCCGATATGACCCGACAGAGACCGCGGTTACTAGTTTTTTGAATCCATGGGAAAAATAAAAAATAGTGTTACAAAATTCTGAAAAAAAGATTGAGGTATCTTATTTAAGGATTTGGCGGACATGCAATCGCTTTTAATAACACGTTTAGATTAACTTTGCTGGATAGAAAATAATCCCAACACTGAAAAAAATGTTTACTTATACATAACCAAACTTTCGTCAACATATAACACACAAAAGTGACCACATAACTTTAAGCAACATGTATAACCTAACCTAACCAAAGCCAAAAGGATGTTTTGTATTTTATACACAAATCACTTTTATTAAAACAAGTTAACTTTTATAAAGTCTTGTCAAACTTTGATTACCTATTCCTGAAATGGTCGAAGTAGTTAGGCTAAATATTTCTTTCAATGAACCCATGCAATAATAACCCCTTTTCGTAGGTAATACTAAATAATAAAAAGTTTGATTGATTTCTAAACAAGTGTTACAATATAAGTTTTTAAACTGTCATGGTCACTAATATTATTATTAACATAAGCGGGATATTTACCATGTTTATTCATTGTTCTGAGTTCCCGATATTTCGGCGCTGCGAAATATCGGGAACTCAGAACAATGAATAAACATGGTAAATATCCCGCTTATGTTAATAATAAGTGTTACAATATTTATGTATGACACTGGATCAGCACTAGGATACCCTGTGTCGCAGGATCCAGTCTCTGTCGACAGATAATATAAAACAATAAAGATAGGTTAAGAAATGCACCGGTTTCAGTATAATTAATTAAACTTAGGACTAAAAGGAACAAAATGTATGTGTGTATGTGATAAGTGTAAGTTTGTAAGTGATGTGTGTGAGTATGATGGGTATACCTATGTATGCATGTGATGAGTGTTAGTGTGTATAAGTTGACGAATACTTTAATATTTGAAACATAATAGATTTTCCGTTTCAGCCTAAACGTTTAATCAATCACATTAGCTACAAAACCAGTTTTTTCTTATCCATACTAATATTATAAATGTGAAAGTAACTCTGTCTGTCTGTCTGTATGTTACGTTTTCACGTCTAAACCGCTGAACCGATCGTCATGAAATTTGGCAGAGATATAGCCTGGGATATGGAGAAGAACATAGGCTACTTTTTTACGCGATAACCGACAACCACGCGGGCGGAGCCGCGGGCAAAAGCTAGTTTTTTTATATAAATAGACAGTATGATTGTTTAGCACAATTCGCTGAGTTTGTCTTGATAAAATGATTAAAATAATTAATATGTTTAAATACCTACCAAACGCGCGAGGCACACCACTCGCGACTTCGCGAGCGCGGATAGTTGATTACTCATGTGGTCTAAATCACGGCAACAGAACTACTTAGCGATTTTTCTATTAGTCTATTTACGTACTTATTTTATTTATTTATTTATTTATTAAAACTTTATGCACAAGTAAAAAAATACTGTACAAAAGCGGACTTAATGCCTGAGGCATTTTCTACCAGTCAACCTTAGGGTGATGCAGAGACAAAACATGGCAGGTGCAACATAAGGGATAGATAACTCGAAAACGGAAAAATAAATATATCTCTTGCGACGCGGTAGGTATCTTCCACCAGCGCAGTGAGCAGAAAAGCTCGTCTTCTCATTCCAGACTTATCGGTGTCGTCTCCAATGTCGTTCGCCGTGCAGTACTGGATCGCAGCATTATGCTGAGCGATGGCCGTTTTGCGTGGATGTGACGCATATTTACCCCAAACTAATTTTTTTTTTTGTGTTGTGTTCTTTTTTTGCGTCATGTTTACCGCAAATAAACGTTTTTTCTTTCTTTCTTTCTTCTTTCTAAAACGACTTCTAAAAATGCTCTTACGAATATGTTCACGTGCCTTCGTGTGTGTTCGTGTCTTTGTTTATGTTCTTCGTGAATTACTTAAGAATATGAAAAACTGTAAATGCAAAGTCGTAAATTATTGTCACAGTTAAAATAGAACTCGTAGCGCTAAGTGCGTTAAAGTGCCCTAAATATACTAAACTAAAAATAAAAACTTTGTCGAACTCAAACTAAAATTAAATCTGTTCCTAAATAAAACTATAAATAATGATATATTTTAGTGCATATTTAGAATAGGTAACAAGGGAGATTTAAAAAATATTACGAATCGGAATAAAATATTTAAGAGTTATAAATATATTAGATCGTGATAAATTAGTAAGTAGGTATTAATATAAGTGTCAATGTAGGTATAGGTATAAAAATATTTGCATAAGTTTTTACCAATCAATGAAGAATTTACAGTCTGTGTTAGTAGATAATAGGTAATAATTACAGTGGGACAAAAAGGAAATCAAATTTAAAAAATGTACTCGGTTATTATTTTAGCCGGTGAAAACCGGTTAAAATAAAAACCAAGTACATTAAAAAAAATTGTAGTTTTTTTATTTTTTTATTGTAGATCTTAAAAAAAATTAAAATAGGGATTTTAAGTTAAAAAAAAAAAGATCTACTATATTTTTTCCTTTATTTCATTTGCACCACATATAATTTATATTTTTAAATATTTGTATTAATAAAAACATAAAAATATATTTTTAAATGTAGGTATACCTAATATAGAATATTTATTTTTATAATTGTTAATAGCTACAGACATAGTAAAATGAACGAGTACGAAGTTTGTATATCTACTTCCATTTTGACGTCATGTTTTACAAAAGTTTCTGTAGGTACCACGCAAAAAGCAAAAAACCAATAGAAAGTTAAAAAAATGTTTTTTTTCTTTATTCCGTTTTCTATCTTACTAGGTATTTACGGCACAAAATACACGTGGCAAAAGGCTCCACTAAAATCAACTTAAGGAGAAGAATATTCTGTCTCATTTGTGACTTATTTCAATAATTCACACAGACAAACAGCTGTTATCCACCCTTGCCTCATCCCCTTCCGGCACAGAGGCTCGAAATACGATCAATAAGACGCACCTCCCATCAAAGTACCTACCTACTACGGACTCACAATCTACGCCTCTGCTTATCCTGCAGCAAAAAACGCAAGCGTAACGACGCTTACTTAAAATTCACCGAACCAGCCAAAGCGAAACACAAATAATACCATTTACACACGGTCCGATCGAATAAAAATGGCTCGCGATTAATCAAAAACAAAACACGAAACTCCAAAGATTAACATGGCAAGATTATAAAAAAAGTAAAAAAAAAAAAAATAACCAAGTCCACGGATCAAAATCATAAATCATGCTCATTATATCCGAACCGGATTATTTTTTACCGAATAAAATGTTCAAAAAAGCATCAAAAGGCTGTAGGGAGCGCCATTTTGTAAGGGCACTGTCGATTTGGGCGGGAAAATGGGAAGCTATCAGCCAATCAGTGGGGCCAATGCCTATAGGCGTTCTAAAATTCCACCAATGGGAGACGAGGACGGTCTGATCATGCGCTTTCGAGTCGATCCATAGAATTATAGATATAATACGGCAGTGTGGGCTTGGCCGGCGCGGTGACACGACGTACGTGATAAACGAACAATTTTTTTTTTGTAGAAATAAATATGTCGAAGTGCCTAACCGTAATTAGTGGAATTTTTATTTAAGCCTAAACAACATTTTTGGTGTATTCCGTTTGTGATAGAACTATAGTGTTCAAAAAAACTTATCTCGTGTGTAATATATTAGACTTTTAACAAAAAACACATTTATTTCATAAAGTGTGATGTCATTGCAATAAATAAACAACTGGATCCAGTTTTTTAACCACACAACTCACCTTAACACGAAAAAAAAAAAATTGTCAAAATTGGTTAAAATAAAAAAATATATCGGGTGTGAGCGGTTTTTTAAAGGATTTTTTGTTAAAAGTATTAAAGGTGATCACCGGTGAAGATATAACTGCGTCAGTGATGGTGATGGCCAGCGGGGGCGGTGGTGGACTGGTGCAGTCCCCACCCGACATGTTGCATCACCACAATATCATGGACACATCATCGCACGTCGAAATGATGCCCAGTGAGTAGTTTTTATAATAGTTTGTTTATATTTTAAAACCGGTTTTTTTTTCTTGTCCTTACGGAAACGTTTGGTAGCTAAATGACAGTTGACATACGGGCTGACGAACCATCATACTTACCTATTCCTTAGATGCAAGTTATTTGAAGGATGAAGTGTTTTTCTTAAGAGGAACAGACAGTTTTTGGCCTAAAGTTAAACCTCTGCACATTACATGACACATTTTTTTACACATTACATGATACAAACTGCTTAGGCGTTAATATAATAATATTAATTGAATACCTTACATACCATACCTTATTATGAAGCATTTTAATAGCATTTCAGTTTTCACGGCAAACATAATAAAGGAAATTTTTAAACTGTCATGGTCACTAAAATTATTATTAACACAAACGGAATATTTACCATGTTTACTATTTGTTATGAGTTCCCGATATTTCAACGCTGTTGCAAGCACCATGATCACGGATAAACTGAACTCATTGCGGGTGGGAATATCGGGAACTCATAACAAATAGTAAACATGGTAAATATCCCGTTTGTGTTAATAATAATAATAAAGGAATTTGGTAAAATAAGGAGAGAGTGTTGGAAACTCCCTATCTATACATATATCTTATTAAAATTTAATTTTATTCACTGCAAAAAATCTATGTCATTAAGACCCGCGTACACGAGCAATCACTAAATGCGTTTCGCGCTAAACATATATACAGCGTATTACGGAAAGGGTATATACATATCAAAGGCACGGATTCTTTTGGTGATAACAAACTACAGGGCAATATTTTTTAATACCTATACCTACATAAATAAAAAGTTAAGAAACATTTAACTAAAAATCAAATGTTTCCAATTGAATTCTACACATCACTAGACCAAGTCAGCTGATCGGTGTCAATAAACTACACACAAAGAAACGGCGGTAACACGTTTGTTATGATTTAAATTTGATAAACTATCGAAATAAAAAAAATATTAAGCATTTTCTAGTTAGTGCTGCACTCTTCACCCCGTTTGTATGGATATACCCTTTCCGTAACACGCTGTATATATAATTTTTTTAAACATTAATCTGCCTCAGTCTGTCATGAAACAGTTGACGGAAACAGAGCGATGTCATACCTACATATTTTTAGCGGTAAACGTATTTACCTATTTGGGATGCAAGGGGCCTTAGTAAACAAAACTTAGTTTTTTTTTGCAGTAATAAACAAAGGGATATCAAATTAAAATACCTACTAAAAGTTTATTTAAAAACCTACTGAATGAAAGAAATCATGGAAAATACAAAAACAGATGTGTCTGTGCATGTCAATTTAAGACACAAAAAAATTGTCTGTTATTTATTATATTTAGAAGAGTAGGATCAATTTTAAATCAGGAGTTCATAAATTTTCGGTTTTCGACAAAATTATATTTAAAAACCACTTTTCCGTCTCACCGGATCTTATTTTGAAAACTAAACTTGGCTTTGCATTTAAATTAAATTTCTTTTTTTTTTTTTTTTTTTTTTCTAAAAATACTAATCAACAACTTAATGGTCTACATCCTGGATAGAAAACAAAAGAGAAAAGAAACTGGTTTTAATATTTCTAAACAAGACAATAAAATAACAATACAAACAAGCCAATACATGTTCGAAAAACAAAAGATAGGCACACAAAAACTAAAATTAAAAATTATTTGGCCGAGCAAAAATTTCAAATTCAGAAACTGTCAAAACTAAATTTAAAACTGAACAAACCAAGCAGTCCAACCTGCCCGTGATAAAAAATCCCAGCACATTGTTAGTTCAGTAAGTGATAATGTAATTATTAGTCGCCGTATGTGGCATACCTACTTCGCCCGGTTCCATACCGGTTCGGTTCCGATCAGGCTATAAGAGAAAGGTGACAATTATTCACAATTATCAACACCGTTTAACAAACTCTGTCTCCAGTTTGGTGTTTCGAACACTTGATTTCTGGGACAGCATTTTTTTAATTTATCGGCATTGTGACAGGAAACAAATGAATGTGTTTAGTTTTACCATTGTCCCTTAATCCTAGAATACTAATCTTATTTTTTTACTGCTATTTAAAATGTTGTTATTTATTAGACAAAATATCTATAAAACAAAATAAAAGGTTAGCATTCTGCCTATACCAACTCTAGGATTAAAGACATAGATAAATATGTCCATAACCGGTGTTAATCAGTTTTGATCATCATCGGCAAACTCAAACCATTTATTTCATAAGATACAGGTGCTTTTGAATTCTGAAGGAGTCGGTCAGTCAGAAAGATGACGCTAGTTGTCCATTCCCAAGCGTAGAAGGTTCCTATGCAAAGGAACGGGCAAAAAAATTCGGACACACAAAGCGATCTCAATATTTACCTTCATATTAAAAGTACGTAAAAAGATACTTTGACCAACACTCGGTTTAAACCTGCTAAAAAAAGCTCTAACCGAAAACAATATTGTCTAAACTGAAAATAATAACACATTTAAATGAACTAACAAACTATTAAAATAAAATAATAATAACCTAGCCTGACTAAAACTATTAACAAAATAAACTAAAATATGGCGTTGCAAAATTGCCACAACGTGGCAGCATTGCCACGTTGTATGGCAATGCTTAGCCTCCGGCCAAGTTAAAAGCCAGCCCTTGGGTCACGATGTAAAAAAAACAAACATGATATTCATTAAATGAATTCATTTCTAAACTGTAAATGAATTCCATAAAACAAAGCAGATTGGATCACCAAAATAGGCCAATTAGTAGCCTAAAATATCAGATTACCGTTTATTTGTAAAAACGGATATAAATTTTCTGTAGCCTACGAAACCCCTTTTTATTGTAGTGTGGACTAACGAAGACTAATAAAAACAGCTTTTAGTTTCACTAACTTTATCTTGAGTTATCTAATCCCGGATTTAGTCAGGGCCTAGATATTTTTTTCATTGACTAAGGAACCACGGTTGCACGATGACCGCTGGGCAAGTCTCCACACAATGGTACCTGAAGATTGACGGCGCCGCCATGGCCGGCTCAGAAAGACGTGACGGGATGACCTGGTTCTGGCATCGATTCGAGGTGGCGCGGGAAAAGAGTTCCTGGAAGGACTTGGGGGAGGCCTTTGCCGAGAATTTATTATTGGGACAGTAAATACTAAGAAAAAGAAGGTACTATAAGTCATCATCTGCCTACATTGTCCCACCTATGTTGGGGTCGAATTCCCTTCTACCCGGATGCAGCTGAATACCAACCAGTATGGAGCATAGAACAACTGTCTATCTGACCTCCACAACCCAGTTACTGGTCGACGCGATACCCTAAATCATTAAGGGTCAGCTCACACCGAGACGTGACGCTACGCGATAAAAGCTTAAAGAAGCTAGTGGTTTCGCGCTGCGCAGCGTGTCGCCGCGAGACGCATCGCGACGTCGCGAGGCATATCGTGTAGTTGCTGACAGCACGACTCCTCGCTGCGCAACGAGACATCGCACGGCGCAGCGGAATGTGTCTACATTCGCCGCGAGCTCACGCCCCGTCAACTTTACACGAAATCTGGACAGAAAATAGTAGAGACGCGTCGTCAAGACGGCATCAGGCTGCACCTCGCGGCGTCGCGCTGCGTTACGCGTCTTCGCGAGGAGCAGCGCCGCTTTTGCACGCCTACCTATCTACCGGCGAATCACCGCTGCGTCGCGATACGTCACGCTACGCCGCGAGGCATCTCGAGGCGCAGCGCTGCGTAGCGCGGTTTTCGAGTTAATTTGAATAAAATGTGTATCTTTTTGTGTAGATAGTAAATAAAGTTATATTTTGTATCATTATCTCAAAACGTGCGGGCCGCCTCGCGTCGCGTCACGTCTCGGTGTGAGCTGACCCTTAGGCACCCTAAATCATTTTTCATAAATATTTTTTACAAGCTCAGATCTTAAAATTGTAATTGTGTGTGTAATTTGTAAATCAATATTTTACAACTCCAAGGCTTTTTGAATTGCATTTGCTTTTTGCACGGTGATCATTCTTTACTCGGGCTTCAAGGTTGGACCTTAAAATTGAGAGCAATAAGTTTTGCCAGTTTTCAATCAAATTAAAAAAATAACTAGGTACTTAAGTATTTTATTAACTGCGGCCGTGGAATACTTTTTTTGATTTTATATTTTAAGGTTAAGTCACAGTCTACTTGGTTTTTTTTTTTTTTTGGTTAAAATATTGTGCTATTTTATTCCTACGACATGTTTTTTTATTAGTTAAACTCTAGGGTTGCGAAAACAGTTAATTTATTGCCTGTTAAATAAAATATAAAATACGGTGTGTGTTAATAATTTAAGAAACAAGGTCAATAAAAAAGTGTAAGACTATTGTCATAAAAAATATAAGAATTTTAACAACTCTCATTGTATTTTGGTAGTTTAGTCGTAAAATATAACAAGGCTATTTTTGCCTCAGTATCTTGAAACAAGCAAGCAAAACGAATATACTTAAAAATAAAACATAAAATAAAACATTTCTCACAAAATTTTAATTAAGCGAAACTAAAAGCACGCAAAACATTGCGGACTAAAACAAAACACTAAAATAAAAATATATTTTAGCATGCCGAAAATTTTAGTGTACACAGTTAATCAAATAACGAGGATTCCATCCAATCTTGCGCCAAAAGGGGGAAGATTTATAAATCGCGGGTCTTTGTGACCGGGGCATTATTTTTGGCAGAGCAAGCGTAACTGCCCATTAGAGGGTTACGCATAAAATTTATGCGAAATAAAGAATTTATTGAATGCTAGTCTGGCAGGCGGGTTGGGTTAGATTTTAGTCGATTTTTTTGGGGAGATTAAGTTGAGCAAATGATATTATTCAAGAAAACTGTATCCACGAGATCGCTACCGACAAACTGTATTGCAGTTTTGCAGGAGATTTGTGTATTATCAATTCGTACTAAGTATTTTTTTGAATAAACGATTTAATAAAAAGGTAGGTATCTACTCTGAAAGTCTTTTTTCAGTTAAGTAGACATTATATTACATTCTTTCAAAAACCTTATATTGCCAAGAAGTAACATTCGGAATGAATAAAAGTTGCACGATTACCAACGTTTTTTTGACTTTAAACTAAAATATTGTAATAATACCTATACTCCATTTACTTAAATAACGGCTAAATAACGACAGTTATTGTGTAATATGGTTGAAATTACTGCACTTTAGAGTTAAATTTTTAATGTAAATGGTAAATAGATTACAGTGCTTTGTATATATCGTGAAATAACGGAGTTTATTAAACGTTTACATCGAAATAACGAAAGGACGAGAACAGTTATTTGTCTAATGTTATAATAAATAGAGTAAGTACCTATAGTTATTCTTAAACGCTTACAACGATATCTGACTATATCAACTTGGTACCTTTGTATTTATACAACAAAGACATTGTGTATGGTACTATTTTGAAATTATTGTATAACTGAATTTATGAAATGGTATAATTTTAATGGTGCTTATAATTTTTATAATAATTTTGTATGCCTGAATTGGTGCAACACAGTGGACTGCGCATTCACTTGACATCTAGAAATGTATGATTATGTACTGTGTTGAGCAATAAACATTTGAATTTGAGTTTCAAAAAGAATTCAAGCGACCAATAATGTTGAGGCAAAAATACTTGGAATTTTATCGCAGCCATTTTTCTTTTAATTGTTATTAATTAGTTCTAGTAAAATATTTGCGTGTTTTAGTGAGTTTTATTAAATGTCAAACTAAAATGTAAAAAAAATGTCGGGTTAAATTATTGCAATTAGTGTAATTAAAGTTTGAAATGTGTTTTATTGTCGAAACTATCGTTGTAATAAAATTGATGGCTTTAATTTTAACTTTCAACAAAACTAATAGCGTAATTAAATTTTGTTAAGCTTAATTTTATCTTTTCGTCGCGTGGCAAAGCCCTATTAGGAAAGGATAAATGTGAACTTTCTTTACAAGAATAGCTAAAATGTGCTTTCAAAATTACAAAATTTTTCGTAAAAAATACAACGTTAAATCGACAAAATATAGTTCACTAGCTTTTGCCCGCGGCTCCGCCCGCTTGAATGTCGGTTATCGCGTAAAAAGTAGCCTATGTCCTTCTCCATATCCCAGGCTATATCTCTGCCAAATTTCATGACGATCGGCTCAGCGGTTTAGGCGTGAAAACGTAACATACAGACAGACAGAGTTACTTTCGAATTTATAATATTAGTATGGATGTAAGTAGGTACTTGCAATCTATAGATACCTACCTGCTTTTAACATCACCAACCCTTCAAAGAAGACTCAACTTCTCTAACTAAAATATTGCCAATTTAGAGTTACTAGAGACATAAATAACTAAAATTACAAAATTTTGACTTAATTTATCTATGAGTCCAATCTATATCTACATATATTTATACACTAGTTTTTGCCCGCGGCTTCGCCCGCGTGGATGTTGGTTATCGCGTAAAAAAGTAGCCTATGTCCTTCTCCATATCTCAGGCTATATCTCTGCCAAATTTCATGACGATCGGTTCAGCGGTTTAGGTGTGAAAACGTAACATACAGACAGACAGACAGAAAGACAGACAGACAGACAGAAAGACAGACAAACAGACAGAGTTACTTTCGCATTTATAATATTAGTATGGATAGTATGGATAAAATTATAAATTATGGTCTCTTTTCGTGTCTGCTGCGTGACAGCATTGCTCTTCTACACTCCGCAACGGTCTTTGATGCGGTTTTAACCCTCATTAGATTTTTTTGCCGGAAGGTTTATGTGTATAATAAATTAATATTGAACTTAAATAAAGAAATAATGAAATCTGGATGTTTTGTCCTGTAGTAAAAACCGTACGAAGCAGGGGTGAGTCGCTAGTATATTTGCAAAACTGATCCTCATCGTCGCATATTTTTCTTCTCTACTTCAGGTGGATTATCCCTATCTCCTACCTATACATAACTACAGTCTTTAGCAAAAATTTAGCACAAATGCAACTCAAAATGTACACAGTTAGTTAGCAGACTGGCTCGAAGGTAGAAGCTATAAAACCTTCACTACATGCTAAACAGTAAACAAATTAAAGAAAGTAGCCACGTTCAAACGTCTGTTTTAACAAGACTATGCAAGTATCTAACTTCAAATGCACAACGGTGTCAATTCTGAGAAGGATCGGATAGACTAAACTTAGAATCATTTTGTAGATGTAAATGAAAATGTAGTTAAGATTATACTTATAATTATAATTTAGTTTTTTTTCAGCGATACTATAATAATAATAATAATATTTATTAGACCGAAAATAATATACATGTTACACAATTTGTCTTAGCTGCTTATACTTATTCTTAAATGTAAAACAGTTATAATGGTGTCTAATATTAGCATCTGCTGCCGAACTAGGTTTATAGCCTGTGTTTCAGCATGCAGCGCCTCAAGCCCTCGTACTAGATAAAATATGCAGGTATGAGCTAACGTACAAAAGGAAACAATTTATACTAAAAGATTATTAAAATAAAATTATAAAAGACGTATCCTAAACTAACTGAAACTATTAAAAAACTCAAACATGACGTCGAAAAATTCCTCCGCATCGCTGCATGTCGACAGGGGGCCAAGTCTACTAATGTACAAACGTTGCAATGGTCTCTTCATTGTGAGTTTTTGACAGATTTGCAATACAAACACTGTCAAATACTCACAATGGCGAGACCATTGCAACGTTTGTAAATTAGTAGACTTAGGCCCCTGGTAATGTGGCCAAGATGGCAATGACTTGTATGGCAATCTCTCAAAGCCTCTAGCCAAGATAAAAGCCAGCCCTTGGGTCACGGAAATTGTGTCAACCAGCCATTTGGAGATTTTGTTGAAGAAACCCAAAACACTAAAACGAAAGAAAAATGTTAAATAATTTAGTTGTAAGAAAACATGCTAATAATCTATTTTAAACATGCTAATGAGTTTAACTGTTCTATTTTTTTTAATCCATTTTTAGCTGTAGCTCTTGTTGTGTTGTAAGTAAACTGCTGTAGGTAATATAAAAGAAAACATTTTATTAGGCAAGCAAACAGGCTGGTTCAATTCATGGACCAAATGATTTCAGATGACGCATAGACATTGGGTGCCGATTCCCTTGTTCACAAACTAAACTAAATTTAAGTTCAGTGCATCTTTTTCTTTCGATTTCATTAAGAAAAGGACAGAAGATAAATTTTAGTTTAGTCCTGTCAAATTAATCTGTGCTTGACGTAAATTGACGTAATTTTAGTCGGCAAGTTTTTAATCACGTCTAAACTTGTATGGAGTAGTGACAGGCGCTGATTAATTTGACAGGACTAAACTGAAATTTATCTTCTGTCCTTTTCTTAATGAAATAAAAAGAAAAAGATGCACTGAACTTAAATTTGGTTTAGTCTGTGAACAAGGGAATCGGCACCATTGACTATTTCCATGCTATTTGATTTTATGCAAAAGTATGAGCGTAAAGTCACTCATAAATAGTTTCAAAAATAAGTCAGCGTGTAGGGCGCAGTCTAACAACCAAAGGACGACCACACCCGTTATATTGTAGCAGTGTACCACTCCTAATACATGCAAATGCATAGTTATTTAGCTTTGTACAAAGGTCTGACATAGGCCAAACTGCGGGAGGTGAAAAATCGGGTTTTACCTGTAGCATAAGTTTTATGAGCGTTACTTATTAAAAAGAATTTAAACGACCTCAACCCCAGCTTACAGATTATTATATTAAAGCCCACTCCCTCTCACAGAGAAGCTCTGTGTCTTAGCAGTGGGAACTTAATAGGCTAATTTTCACATTTCATATCATACGCTCAAGTTATCGGCATTTTTTTCATTCGGCATGATAAATGGTAAATGATTTTATTTCTAGTAGGTTTTTACAAACACTTTTACACGTCAATCATATTTTAAAACTAGATGAGGTCGGCGTTTCGTATCTGACTACTCTGAGAAGAAAGGCCGAAACAAACTCAGAGGTCACAGTCTTTTTTAAAGTTCAGACATAATCTTGGTCAAATCATGTGAAGACCACGTAGATTGGTGTCTGAAATGGTCTTTTGAAGAAAGAACCACACGGATTGTGTGGATCTGTCCACATTCCTGAACATTTTAATGAGTAGCGATCATCAATTACTCTTTGGTCTGTGTGATGATCTCTTTAACGTCTACAGGTGTGAGTACTATGTACTATAGAGCTACCATTTACCGGGTAATATGTCTTTTATTGACTTGAATGTGCCCTGGCGGCTGAGAGTATGTCATACTCACTCAAATGTCTCGCTGGTGGTGGCGTGTGTGTTGGATCATTAAGTTCCCTTCATAATGGTTGAGCTAAATGGTGCTGATCCATGCGTCATGTTCGTGAACGGGCGCCGTCAGTTGGGACTGGTCATCTCTTAGCTGCCAAGGCTTATTTTAATTTTTGAATTGTTTTTATTACGGACGCTTCTAACGTGCACGTCTTTCTACATTGTTCTCACATGTATAACTTCAACATGAATGATGTAACCCATATTTTGTAACAATATTTTATTTTAAAAGAGTGTCCGTGGAGTTTCTTGTCCGTTCTTCTCCATAGGAACCTACTACGCTTTAGAATTGGCAACTAGCTTCATCTTTCTGACTGACCGACCCCTTGACAATTCAAAAGTACCTGTATTTGGTTTATTTGAAATAAATGCTTTGAGTTTGAGTTTGAGTTTTTGAATTACTACCTTAATAAAGTTATTTCCCTTGTTCTTTCTAGAAAGTCGTGGTTTATAAAGTTCCTCACGGATTTGCAACGGGCAATTTTCTGTAGTTTGCGTTTCAACTGTCTTTTCTTCTTCACACATTATAGAATCGTCTCGTTTGTTTCATTCTTTGGTCCCCTTGGGTTTCATTTTACTTGTATTCGTTTGAAGGACATTATTATGCTGGTGTGAAGTGTGCCTTGGAAAGTTGCAGTGAAGTTTGTTTGTTTAACTAGCTTCCAAGTTTCTATTTGTTTTGTTTAATTTAAGGAACCGGGCTTATACAACATAAAGTTCATCAACATCACAATATATTTTAGAATAAATAATAATAATAATAATAAAATTTATTCAAAAATAAAAATTGGAAATATACAGTATAAATCTTAGAAATAATGTAGGTATTACAAAGTATGATGCCTGTACTAGGTTAAACCTGTATCACAGGCGACATGAGTTCTTACAATTACTATTAGGACAACTGATTTCTTAACAAATATTTAACATACGTTTTATGAATAGTTAGTTAATTATGTTAATATATACTTAAATACTAATAATTAAGGTCTTGAACATGTAGTTAATTTCTATATTATTTAATAAGTGGGCCTAGAAAAGTGGAAATCGCTATAATAAGCTTTCGGTAGTCTATGTCAGTTCCATACATTTTTGACTTTTCTGTTATCGTTATCATGTTAGAATGTTACTTTGTCTAAGCCCTCGTCTCTAGAAAGAAAGAATAACGTTTATTTTGTCACAGAACGTGAAAATTAAAATGCCTCACGGCTGCGACAAAGAGGTTCATTTCAACATTAAACTCTTGTATTAATTACAGATATAATAAAATAAAAAAACATTGTGTCACGTGAATCCACGTTCCGTATAATATGAAGGGCATATGATTGGTCAATGCCGACAGATGCTGTCTGACGCTGGTTTTCTAATGAACCTTTAGAGACAAGTGACGGGGAATACAAACAGTTTCTACATACCTAATACATAATTTTTTTGACTTATAAATAAATAACCTTGTAGTCAAATTAAATTTATTAATTACAAAATCAAACAAAATAAAATCGGTTTACGGACGATAATTTTACGTGATAAAGTAACACAAGCCGCAGCTTATGTATTTTCGACTCACGGAGTCATGATGTAATAGTATAAGATATGATCTATTTATAATCTCATATTTTAAGTGAACTATTTTGTGTTTCTTTATGAGAACAAATATCTTTAAACCGAAGCCGAACGCTCAAGGCCGATGGTGCCTCTCTATCGCTTGTTAATCCATATTGCTAATCCATTGCTTCATATGTTTGAGAAATTGGTCTACTCAACAACGTTTATAACGCAATGAATGTCGTTGAACTGTCAAAATGAACTGATTCCTACCGATAGTGTATTACGCAATTAGGCCTCTGTTCTTAGCGATTAGCTAGATGCAGGGTACACTCACAAAGCGCTAAGTTTTTCTTTGTGTTGTAATGAAATAATATATAAGGTGTGTAAGTAGGGACGACAATACGACAGTAAATAAAGACACTGGCAGTACTCGTCCATAGGATTATTTTGAAATCATCAAATATATATAAGGTGTATCTATTCATACACAAAATATTTTAAGAGGACCAAAATATTTTATAGGTGGTAAAAAAGCCATAGCAGCGAGATTTTTTTTTTTTATCTAAGTGTTTTATATTTTTACATAATTATTATAATTTTAAAATTGCTTGAGACATTTTGCAAAGGAGTTGCATTTTCTAAAATTTTACTTATTCTGTGTGAATGACCCGCCCGGACGCGGCGACGAAGGCAGCACGAGCGCGGTGAATTTTGATAATTAATCATCATATCAAGTAATTTTAAATTATTGAATTTTTTTAATAATATTCTCAGATAAAAAAAAATCGTTTCCATGGCTTCTTTACCGCCTATAGGTGTATCTCTTAAAATATTTCGTGTTTGAATAGATACACCCTATATAAATATAAAATAAACATACGGATTCGCATATCACGACGCGAACATGTCACAAGCGTGACATGTTCGTACAAGCGTGACATTTAGTAGATTGCCTAATCCAGGCATTTTAAACATTCACAAATTGTCACGAGATTTGACAATGTGTGACGTTAATCAAACATTTATTTCGTTAAGACTAAAATTTAATTATTTATAAAGTGTGTGAAGCTATGGATAAAGTTCATCATTATTACTATCACCCTACAGTAATCCACTGCTGGACGTAGGCCTCTCCAATTGCACGCCATTCAGCTCGATTCTCGGCAAATCTCATCTAGCTGCTACCAGCCACTCTGCGAAGATCGTCGCTCCACCTAGCCTGTGGACCTTACGTTTACCGATTCGCGGTCTCCACATAAGAACACGTCTACCCCAACAGGGTAGACACCCGCACGGTCATCGGTTCTACGGCTAATATAGCCGGACCATTGTCACTTCAGCTCGCAAAGTTTTTTTTGGTATTTTATGACCTGGTGACCTTTAGGTCAAATCTTATTTTATTATCGAACGTGCAGTGTTCGTATCACTCGTTTTTAAATTGTTTGAATAGTATTTTTAACTCTTCAAAGTAAAAAATTATAATTTAGTGATGTGATGTTATTCGAGGCTTAAAATAAACTTAATAACTTAAATGATAAAATTAATATTTTTATCATTTGTAGCTAAAATTGTCTTTGGAAACTTTTCAATAGTTAATCGTTATCTAACTATCTTAAAATCACATGGGTCTACTTAGAATGTTTAAAAACAAACTTGTACCCTTAATCAGACTCTGCAAAGACAGCTCTGAAAATAATTTATTACTTATACCCAAAGTCTCTAATTCAGATAATTTATGTAAACAAAGTAATGTCAAGAAATGTCACTGTCAAAGTGACAGGACAGTGGTGCAAAACATTTTATCATATTATTTTTTTGTAAATAGTCATCGCTAAAATTAAAGTGAATTAATTATAAGAACTATGCAAACAAAATACCGTTGCCAAACAATGTCTTGTGTAGTGTGTCGGAGACACGGCCTATGATCGTCATAATCAGCCCTTTTAAGTCCACTGCTAGACGTAGGCCACCCTAAATCGATTTCCACTCGAAACATTTTGCAGCCGTTTTCATCCAAAATGTGGCTAGATATGCTACTTACAATATGAATCTATGATTGAAAGTTGTAATATTAGTGTTGTTGAAGATGTAAAACATTTGAAAATGTTTGGATCTCCTGCATTGTTACCAGTATCATAAAATATTTTATACCAGAACATCTCCTTTTTTTAATAACTTTGTCTAAAACCGGAAATTTATAAAAATAATTACGGTATGATTATTTGTTAATTATTATTTCTTAAAATCAGTACTTAAAAGAAAATGTAACCTCTTTTTTTCGCCATTTTATGTGAATTACCATTACGAAGATATTTGTTTGATATGTTATCCCCTTTGTTTACATAAATTATCTGAATTTGAGACTTTGGGTATAGGTGGTTTTCTATACAAAAGCAAACAAATAAAATTGAAGGATCTGCTTGTAATTTAAAAGTACAGTTTTTACTAAATGCATATGAAAGTATATAAGGTACTTATTTAATTTTTTTTAATTTTTGTGTCTGTCTATCTGTTTGTTCCGGCTAATCTCCGAAACGGCTGGACCGATTTTGACGAGACTTTCACTGGCAGATAGCTGATTTTATTAGGAGTAACTTGCTACGTACTTTTAGTTTATAAATAGTCACGCGGGCGAAGCCGCGGGCAAAAGAAAGAAAGAAAGAAAGTATAGTAAGTTCGATCCGTTAGTAAGTTTCCCTAACTAGGCGTGGTTGAAAGAAATTCACCGTACATCTAAATTCAAAAAATGTTTCACACAAAAAATATAATTTTAAAGTCCCCAATTCGGTGGCACAAAAGTGCCGTCAAATGGTACTTTTTTATGAGCTTGGAACCTAAAAGGCATCGCCTACGATAGACCACCAGTGCGTTTTATGGGGGTGCGAAGTCGGTAGCCTCGCACCTATGGGATGTTTATGTTCCAACCCGTTTTCCAATGGTGTCGACTTAGGAAAAAATGTGACGTTGGTTCGTGATTTGACTGTCGTTTTACCCGAAGACGAAAAAGGAAGGGTAGGTATTGGTGTGGTTGAGTTATAATTAGAGAACGGATATTCGGATGCATATTCACCTAAAGTTGAGATGTTTGCTATTATGGAAAGCGATTTTGTATCGAATAAATCCCGCGGTTCCGGTGTTTTATTTTTTATTTTAACTAACACACACCACCCTTACTTTTACACCCTGCATACACATATTTGCATAAGGGGTTAAAATAATTTTAAATAAATATGCATCTGAATAGTTATGCAATCCAAGAATCCCAGGTATTTTTTTTTTAATAAATAATATTTTAGATGTCGCATCCATACTATACACCCGACTTGTTATGTATTGCCGGTATTCCTGGCATCACGGGATATTTTATTACAAAAAATATATTTTAACAAGCTGCTTCCATACTTTAATAGCTAAAAATTAACTTTAGGTAAATATGCATCCGATTATCCGATCTCTAAACATAATGCAAAAAATAATTTCAGCATAATTTTCTTTGTTTAATTTAGAATATCTATACAAATAAATAAAATATAAGGTCTGTAATGTCAAGTTAACTGTTTTTTTTACTAAATGCATATGAAAGTATATATGGAAGGTAAATATTAAAAAAAAAAAAAAAAAAATTTTGTCTGTGTCTGTCTGTTTGTTCCGGCTAATTTCTGAAACGGCTGGAGCGATTTTGACGGGACTTTCGGGCGTTATATGGAGTAATTAAGGCTTTTATTTTAGAAAAAGAATTGGGGTTCCGCGCCAAACCTAAATTGAATGCGACTTGTCTCTAAAATAAGTCCACTTGTTTGGAGGAAGGAAACTATTAAGTAGGTATGTATAATATTAAATTCTGTAGCTAAAATGTCTAGTTAAAAATAATTATGTGGTATTAAATTAATAGTAGCCATCAAAATTCTAGACTCATTAGCAACGTCGCTTTATACTTTGATGTTTATGATATAAATAATTTTATTGATTGATTGATTCATTCTATACCCAAAGTCTCAAATTCAGATAATTTATGTAAACAAAGGGGATAACATAACAAAAAAATATCTTCGTAATGGTAATTCACATAAAATGGCGAAAAAAGGGGTTTCATTTTCTTTTAAGTACTGATATTAAGAAATAATAATTAAAAAATAATCATACCGTAATTATTTTTATAAATTTTCGGTTTTAAACAAAGTTATTAAAAAAAAGGAGATTTTTTGGTATAAAATATTTTATGATACTGGTAACCATGCAGGAGATCCAAACATTTTCACATTTTTTACATCTTCAACAATACTAATATTACAACTCTCATTCATAGATTCATATTGTATGTAGCATATCTAGCCACATTTTGGATGAAAACGGCTGTAAACTGTTTCGAGTGGATATCGATTTTGGGAAGCCTACATCTAGCACTGGACTTAAAAGGGCTGTTTATGACGATCATATGCCGTGTCTCCGACATACTACACAAAACATTATTTGGCAACGGTATTTTGTATGCATAGTTTTTATAATTAATTCACTTTAATTTTAACGATGACAATTTACAAAAAAAAAAAAAAAATATGATAAAATGTTTTGTACCACTGTCCTGTATTATTTATTTATTTATTTAAACTTCATGTACAATAGTGGTACATAGGCGGACTTAATGCCACAAGGCATTCTCTACCAGTCAACCTTTGGGTTAAATATAAAAACAGTGGTAGGGTACAAAAATAATGACAAAAATACTAACTTCTTGATTAAGAGAATTTATATAGTTTTATTGATACTAATACACATATACAAATAAAATAAACTAATAGATATTTCTTGACATTACTTTGTTTACATAAATTATCTGAATTAGAGACTTTGGGTATAGTTATTGGAATCAGGATCTCATTTGTTGAATAAAAAAAAAAAGAAAGAAATTATATTTATTAATTTATGACTGCAATCGATAGTAAAATTCATAACATAGAAATTATGGCTAAAATCAATAAACACAGACGATTCCGCATATCATTAACTTAACATTTCAAATTTAAAAGCCTAAGCAAAAACAGTTGTAGGTCATGAATAAAATATTAATAATAATCGAACAAGCTTCAATAATAATTTGTATTCTAATATTGTAATTGACCATGTAGAACAAACAACTACATATAAATACATGCGATATCTAATGATAGGTGCAGGTGATTTAAATAGTGAAGCTATCGTTATTAAGATAAAGCATTTTATTCCTTTACATTTAAGATTAACCATCGTGCATTTTGCTTTCATAAATGGTAATCTAGCTGTACCTACAGATATCCAAATGAATGCGTCTTTAACGTCCGGTATTTATGACCTACAAAGCCTCTTCTCATAGAAAATGTAACAAGTTATGTATTGATCGCCGAGTTTTCTCAGTGAATGATGGAAGATTGCAGACTGTCAAAGTTCAGTGCAGGTATTCTGTAAAAAGCTCACCGTGAAAAAAGGTGAAGTGAGCTCACAGTGAGCTTGAAGTGTTTTGTCAATCCATCATCAGGTGAAATGACTGCTCGTTTCACATAAGTTTTCACAGTGAGCTTTTTCCACAATAGAGCGTAAGGTTTCTATACGATGTTGCCCTTCATACTGATGTCTTTATAGTAATTCATCTAAGCCATCATATTCATGACTTGTTAGTATAGTGTATATCTAACACGCTTTTAACGTATAAGTTTTATTTTTTTATTTTTACATCGTTCTCACATTTATTTATAAAATCAACATTATAGATGTTACTAATATTTTTGTAACAATTTAATTTTAAAGAGTGTCCATGGAGTTTTTTGTCCGTTCTTCTCCATAGGTACCTACTACGCTTTGGAATGGGCATGTAGCTTCATTTTTCTTACTGACCGACTCCTTGACAATTCAAAAGTGCCTGTTAATGGTTTAATTGAAATAAATGGTTTGACTTTGAACAGAAAATACCTATACTACTATGCTGTATGTGTATACTGCCATCTAACTAAACCTATCGCAGAACAGATGGCCGATGGAGCCGGAAGCTTCTGGAGAAGTGACCGAGTATCGGAAGACAAGGTGGACCGATAACCTTGTGAAGGCCACAGGCATCTAATGAATGCGGGGACCACAGAACCGGTCGAAGTGGCGGTGCTCGGGAGAGGCCAATGTCCAGCAGTGGACGTCTTTCTGCTAAATGATGATGATGATGAACTAAACCTATATCTTTACCACAAGATTCTGCGATCAGCTTTCGACTTTCCTAATACTACACCTATAAACCGATTTATATTTCATAACAATCATAACATCCAATTCAAAATATTCGTATACTAAAAAATAAATTTAAATTTTACAACTTTTGACTTCTACGTGTCGTAACAATGGACAATCGCGCGCGCGTGTCGGTCTCTATGATCACCGCATTACACATTTATATACAGTCAATTTTTTATGTGATTTTATAGTGCTAACATGGGCTTAGCTTTAGTGGAGGAATGCCGAAAGGATGTATCTTGGGCCCAGTTTAGTGTTTGGTAGGGAATGCCGCAAGGTACAGTTTCGGGGCCTTTGGTAATGACTGGTGCCATGATGGCAAAATTTCTGCAGTATTTCTTTCTACCTGAGTTTGTTTCGGCCTTTCTTCTCAGAGTAGTCAGATAGGAAACTAGATACCTCATCTAGTTTTTAAAATATAATTGACGTGTAAAAGTATTTCTAAAACCTACTTACAGAATTAAAATCTTTTATCATTTAATACATGATTTTGAGAGGATACTGATCCAGCAAATAGGTCTTCTGGGTTACTAGGGCTCTTTTAGGCATCTTTTTAATCTACTTTTTTTTAATACAAAACCAGTTTTGGTTTTTTTTTTATTGCGAAACTCGTTGCAAATTAGCGCCAACACGGATTTTGGAACCGTGCAGAGAAATAGTTTATTCTGTAAAAAAGATATGGGAATCACTTTTACAAGTTATTAAAAAAAAAAAAAAAATGCTAGGTGGAGTCGATCTTTACTATCTGAATACCCCTGAGAAGAAATGGCAAAACAAACTCAGAGGTCACTTTTTAAGGTCAGACAATCTTGATCAGATCATGCGAAGACCATGTAGATCCGTGTCTGAAATGGTATTTTTGGGAAAGAACGTCACAAATCTGAGTGGCCACGCCCAGTCATGCACGCATTTGTCAGTAATCGTGTAGCTCAACTCAGGACTTACGAAGCTCAACGACTTGACGAACAATACCAAAAAAAAGGACATTTGGGTAGGCCGCATAAAGTACTCAAAATGCCAGACTATAATTAAAATTAAAAGAAAGAAAAAAAAATTACCCACATACTCAAATTTACAATAATCAAAGTGATATACTTTTTAAAGTAAATATTTATTTATTTAAACTTCTCACACAATAAGGTACAAAGGCGGACTTAATGCCATAGGCATTCTCTACCAGTCAACCAAGGGTAGTGAAGAGATAAGATGGCAGGTGCTCTATTTAAGAGGAGATAATAATAATAATAAAAATATTACAAAGATAACAAATAAAATAGATACACAAGTACATAAATATGTTATAAACTTTTAATAGACATACATATAAATTACTATAATATATAAATACCTACCTATTATATATATATATACATATACCAAAATTCAAGGAGAAGAGATATAAGTTCGTTTTGTATATAATTCCAGCAATGAAAATATGTATATTTCACAGGGTGGGTAGCCTAGGTGCTTTAAATTTTTTATAGCGAGCCTTATCATTCATCACTCCTTGTTCTGCCTACCCCTGAACAAGCACACCGTGAAGCTTCCCACTTAGAGGGTGCAACACAACATATGTTAGGTAGCACGGCTCGTTATCTAAAACAAATAACCGGTAGTTAAAGTTTAACTCATGCAAATAACTGTTATCTGCAGTATATAGTTAACATGTGTAGGATGTGTTTGTTTGTCTGTTTGTTTATAGGTAACGAAAAGACTTGCGAATGTGATAGTAGTTACTGAGTTCGAACTGTTACAACTAACTTAAAATGATTAATCTTGAAATGGTAGAAGTGAGCTTCAACACGACAATAAATTAAACTTCGTATATCAGACTACTTAATGACGTCCCCAGTCTACAAAGACAAAATCAATCAAATTCATAAAACCAATAATCGGCTGATTGGGAAAACCCATATTCAGCCCATCACTACTATTTACATTTTTTTTTTAAATTTCAATTTTTGCATATATTTAAGGTGTATCTATTCAAACACGAAATATTTTAAGAGATACACCTATAGGTTGTAAAGAAACTATGGAAACGATTTTTTTTTTAAATCTGAGAATCATATTTAAAAAAAAATTACTTGATATGATGATTAATTACCAAAATTCACCGCGCTCGTGCCGCCACCGTCGCCGCGTCCGGGCGGGTCATTCATAGAATAAGTAAAGTTTTGGAAAATGCAACTCCATTGCAAAATGTCTCAAGCAATTTCAAAATTTTAATCTTATATATAAAATTCTCATGTCACAATGTTCGTTCCCGTACTCCTCCGAAACGGCTTGACCGATTCTCATGAAATTTTGTGAGCATATTGAGTAGGTCTGAGAATCGGCCAATATCTATTTTTCATATAGCTTTTGACAGAACGGAGTCTGTCGGTTTTTTCGCTGCTATGGCTTTTTTACCACCTATAGATAGATGGTCCTCTTAAAATATTTCGTGTATGAATACACCTTATTATATATTTGATGATTTCAAAATACTTCTATGAACTAGTACTGCCAATGTTTTTGTTTACTGTGGTATTGTCGTCCCTACTTCGTATATTATGCAGGTAGGTAATCTTCCTTTTAGAAGTACGTAGTTTCAACCATTACACATTATCATTGAAAAATTGCAGCTGTTCGTACTTATTATGGAAAATACCCCTTATGTTATCTAGAGAACCTTCTCCTTAAGTTCACAGCTCTCAAAGGTACGTCGTCTAAAATACCAACAAGTCCATGCAAATCACTCTAGCAATTCTCGATGTTAAACAAATAGCTATTTATGATGCGTAAAAATGTAAATCCCATACCAACTGCATACATATCTAGTAAAACCTTAAAGCTTATCTTATCTTCTTCACTTATATGCGTCCTTATCCATCTTGGGGTAGGTAAATTGTAAACATTACCATTACATACAGCTTGACGTGTACATATGTATGGAGCTAGAATTATTCTTGATTCTGGTTTGTTATCTGATAGATTAGGATCCAGAGTTGGTTTAAAAAGGAGTTTTAGTAAGTGTGGAAATAAATAGTTTTGTAGGTTCTAAGTTACAGGGGTAAATGTGTCGTGAGAGGGAATGTTTAGTTGATGAAGAATTGATTGGTTATGTGAGTGTAATTAGATGAAGCTGCAACTGTAGGCTCTCAAAACGGTGAAAGAAAACATCGTGAGGACTACGGGTTGTCCTTGAACCAATATTTCGAGGATATATGACATCTACCAACCCACACTGGGCCCGTTGCTAGGACACAGGCCTCCTTTCAATGAGATGGATTGAGAGGAAGCCTGTGTCCTATCAGTGGGAACATTATAAGCTGATTATGCATCTGTAGGCAATGGGACAGTCCTTTTGAAGGGGTTGCAAAGATTTTGAAACATATTAAAGCTACATCTTTTTAGGGAGAGTCAATAGCATGTACTAATTCACATAATCATGTTTTGCAGACAAATCGTTTGTTTTATTAGAAATATTATTATGAAATTCTGCGTAAGTTAAGGTCCTCCAGACGTCTACGAGAAAGTTTGAAATTTGTCTTATGAAAATCATACTGCTGACATCATCCATGCTTCTAGAAGCTTCTTTATCCTTGATTACCACCTAATCTACCGTTTTAACAGGAGCTAGAACCTCATTACCATCATCAAGTATTTTAATTTAATTAAAAACTGTCCTTAATTTAAATTTAACAAACCCTCTAGCACTGGCGTTTAACAATTTTAATCACCGTACCATTTCCGGTGATTTTGATCAAAAGATACCGCTTAGCGCCTCCAAAATGACCACATTCAAATAACCACATTTCGGAAGTCAAAAATGTTGAGATAATGATCAAAAGTGCCCAATCGACGCCGAACGGTTAATGTATTAGCTTCAAGTGGTCTTAAATTAACATTTTTTTTTGGCTGCTCTGATTTGAATTTTGGTGTGCTCTTAGAGAGGATTTAAAGACTTGTTATTTGTTTGAAATATCTTCTGAAATTTTGATTTTGCCTTAGTTATGAATATCCTCTTTGACTCCGTTTTCCTCGATTAATTTTATTTTTAAGTTATAAATGTACTGTACTGTAATGTACTAGTCCGGTCTCTTAATCTATGTAATTTGTTTACTCTTCTGAATTCTGTCTCTATTGGTGCATATTAAAATCTCAGTGTTCACCTCCTTCACATAGGATGTTTCACAAAATACATTTTTATTTTCCTATAGTCATCCTTATTTATATTCTGCTTGTTTCTAGTCAAATGCTCCTCCCAAATGAAATTAAAAGATCATTATAATGAGAAAATAATATAATATGTTTTCCAATCTTTTCAACTCTTAATTGGCTTCAAACAAATCGCATGTACTACAGTCGCCTCCACATCAGGTTATACAAAACTATCAAATTTCAACAAACGATTTTAAACCTTAAAATGTTGGGAGTTAATTTCAAAATCGTATGAGAAAATTTAACAGTTTGATGTAACTTGATGTGCTGGCGACCTTACTAATTACGTGAAAGAATGTCACAGTTAGTGCATGCAATATGTCTGCCGCGTCTCCCAACTTGACATTACATTCTACATCGTAAAAACGTGGAACTAAATAATTTATATTTCCTTCAGTGAGATCATTGTTTATCTGAGTTGCATTGTCATAAGATTCTTTCCCATGAACTTCAACTTACTGGCCTATCAAGAAGTTATCGTGATTGGTACAAATGAAAAATCTTTTATTTTCAATTATATCAACTTTATTTTTATTTTGTTTCGTGTGAACGAGCTATTTTGTAAAATGATTTCAACTGGGTTTATATGCCTTCCATTCATTCATTATGAGCGCCTTCTTCTAGGTTGTTCATAATAATACCTAAATGAGACCTGAAGTTAAAACTCAATAATGACATTTTAATATGACCTTATGTAAGTCGAACAGGTTTATTCGCAGACGCTGTGGGTCTTTGTTTAAAATGTAACTCCAGGCGTTACTGAGGAATGGATTTAAAGAGACCTAGAGTTCAGATATTGTTTATATCATTATGTGGTTCTGTTAGAGTTAAAAGTAAGAGCCATTTAGGAATTAAAACACTAATATATATATTTGTAAACGCCAAAGTAAAGGTGTAGACCAAAAGATGGATGGACTGTGTGACAAATTAAATTAAATAACTATGAAAAAGTGAAGGCAGTTATGATTACTGATATGTGTGCAAGAAAAAGTCTTACAATAAATACCGTGCAGAAGGATGAACTTGCTAAAGTACGATTCAAAGACACACACAGAAATAAAAAATCATCAGTCACAAAAAACCATAACCAAAAAGTCAAGAGGCGCTACTTTGAACTTTACAATTTCGGAAGTCACACAGAGGATCAGATAAGTGTTAGCGTCATACGCACCGCGAGAACTATCGGCTAGTCACTGAGCAAGCGCTTGGGATAGCGGCGCATTTGATCTCACACGATCTTATCGGGAGAGTTCAAGTGTTGGACTAGTCACTAGCATTGTACGTATTTTCGGAGTTGGTTTTAAGTCTTAAGCAAATTTTGTGAATGGTGTTAGTAAATTGATTGCTTCTATTCAAGTAACATGAGATTGAATCCGGTATGAATTTGGAGATGTTGTGATTGAAATTTAAGTAAATATATGAGACGCTTAATCATCATTCATCATTTCAGCCGAAAGACGTCCACTGCTGGACATAAGCCTCCCCCAATTGGGAGGGTTTGCCATAATCGCCTAGCTTGGCAGGCGGGTTGGTGATCGCAGTATGGTGTTAAAAATGCATAGAGAACGCTGCTGCCCATTATCTAGTAAGTCCTTTAGTCGCCTTTTACGACACCAACGGGAGGAAATGGTATGGTGCTATTCTTTACGTCCGGCACCACACGGTACGAGACGCTTAATATCAGATTTATTTTTACAATGGCTTGCGTATGACTCCTGTGTCGCTTAGGGGCTTAGACTGAGACATTCTTTTAACAACAACGATGATGAAAAAGTTAAAAATATATGAGACTGACATAAGCTAGCGAAAGCTTATGTCAGTTGAAACTTGCTGTAGAAATATGAAACGCTTTGAAAACAATTGCCACTTCTCTAGGCCCGCTGATTATAACACCCTAAACTACAGACAATGATGAAGGACCAAATAAACACAGCAACAAACGACTATAAAAAATATAAGTGGGCTTAATTCAAATTCAAAATCTTTAATTCGAGCGAAGACTCTTAGAGGGTTAGTAACATTATCCTTAAAACCAATTGTTAGTATACAACACGATATGATGGCACATGTAACTGACAGCAGCGAAGTACAAACGGACAGTCCACTTTGTCAGCAATCATTTCCAGAACCCTGTTAGGGATGGCCATTACTCGAGCCTCCATCGATCCTGCGCGCTTCCGCATTATATCATCCCACAACATCAACATCCAACATCCCTGGGGCCCGAGTCTGCTATTTTTATAAATTCGTCACTCCAACATGATCCCATTGTCATTTTGCTAAAAGTTCGTAATCTGCTAAATTCATAATGGTCGATCATTGGTCGGTCAATGGTCTCGTAATAGAATTGTATTACAATGGCATTTTGAACATTTTATTCATGCCAGATTTCATTTATATATATTTTTACATATTATTTATTAGTTTTATAAGCAATCTGAAGTAGTAGGAAGTTGGAAGTTTAGTAGGAAGTTTCATTTGTCATTATGTACGAGATTACTAATTCTTTCAATGGAGAGTCAGTGGCTGACCATTATCCATATACCAAAATCAACAATTATGAAATCAATGATAGACCATTCTGACACTATTGTGATAACAGACTTGAGGCCCTGATGCACTGCAACACCATGGCAGCCCCATCAGTTTTCTGAACGTGTTATTAAATTGGACATGAAGGGCTCTATACGACACTCGCGAATACTTATCCCACAAGCTGCATATGTAGAAGGTGGTACAGAATGATCTAAAGAGCGTCACCTTTACGACCTTTTAAAAACTACTTATTGTTTCTACAAAATCTTAACAGGTTCAAAACAGTGCTTTTCTTCTATTTCTCTTTTAATATATTCCGCAATTTATTTCCCTTTCCCGACATATCAAATACTGTACAATCCTTATTACACCGACCGAATCAAACCAGTTTTGTCATCAACCTACAAAAATAATAACCTCCGACTTAACCCTTCCAAACAGAAAATAATTACAACGAACCAAACCGATACGATACGATACGATTCAAAAAAGGCGACGTTTCTTATCGAGTGTCCCCATAAAAGTAACTCTGGTTTAAAAAAAGAAACAAAAAAGGGTTTTATTCCGAACTGCCTTATCTAAGGCTGGCGCCGGTGGCACGAAATTTTGACTTTTTTTCCAAAGACTCTTTTCGTAATTGACAGAATTTACGCAGGAGATAAGAAGCCCTCGGGTTGGTAACATGTACGTTGGAATGTGTGGTCAGACCTTATAGTGAAGGTAATAGGTATTTAGCTGATATTTTGCGTTTAGCTGGAGTAAATGAAGAAGGATTTTGCATATTTTACGTTTTTAATTCAAAACGAAGTACTGAAGATATAGAAATGTCTTGCCTGGGACTTTGTACTGCCGCTGGGGAGTTTGTTGCGCTACTTCTTCGTCCCAGCTAAAGCACTTAGGAAATGGTGAAGGGCAGGCGTTTTGGGGGACTGCCTTATGTAATGTTGACGTTCAAAAAGTTTTGATTCTCACCCTAGTTTTAATAAATGAATTTTGATTTTGATTTGCCCAGCTGTAGGAAAAATAAGTTTTATTTATTTTTATTTATTTATCTATTTACTAGTTAAGGGTTATTTTCAAGAAGTTTTCTATAATTGTATATAATAGGGATAGTTACTTTTAAATTAATACATTAAAAGAGGTTATCTTAGGAGTGAACCCACTAATGTGTGCTCCAATTATGGTATATATAATATTATAAGTTTAATAATGTAGCGTAAAAACCCATCCAACGTTGTTTCTTAGTAACGATAAAATACGGGGAAAATAATAAGGACAATTGTTCCTGTTGAAAATATTTAACACAACATTACATACTATAGTAGTAGATATAAAGTTTTTAATTATGACTCAATATTGGTAATAATTAAAGAGCGTGTGGTTAAGTAACAGCTATACGAGTAAGTGTCGATCGATCAAGGTTAAGCAACGCTTGCCAAGATTGGTTTGTGGATGGGATCGAGAATCTTCCGTGCTTCGAAAAGCAGGTCCCGCGGCTGCCCTTCGTAGATCTTTAACGTGCGTTACGAGTAGGCAGACGCCCGAAAGTCTGACACCCAGTCTTACTAAGAGGTACCCAGAAACTGGGTTGTGGAGGTCAGATAGGCAGCTCTGTGGAGGTCGAAAGAGGGTAAGCAGATGATTAATTGGTTATAATGTAACTCAAAGCAGACGGTAGGTAGTTTGACTTAAGCAATGAAATCTAAGAACAGGTTTTTGAAAACGAAAGTTACTCATAATTGTTTCTATTTTAATTATTTTCATTAATTTATTATTAACATGACTGTAGTTAGCTAGCGACCTCAACAATTGATCATGTTATTCTTGCCTGAGCAACCGGCAGCAAGTTCGGCTTCCTTTGATAGCACTGCTTGCGGTAGCGTCGGGGGTCGGGTTGCCTCCTTCCTTCAAATTAATATGGCGAGGAGGGTAATGGCTGATCTTTGCGTTATGCTCGTAAACAGGAGCTGCTTGTGGTGAATGGTTGTCATGCTGTCCACGGTTTCGTTATTGTTATTAGTATTTAACTGTTTATTTATTTTACTTCGATGGACCGTATTTTTTTTTTTGAGGTTGAGAAATTATCAAATGACCCCTCCCGCTCTGGGTGGAGTGGAAGGGAGTGTCAGACTATTACTGACTAAAACCCACCCGTGTTCCTTCCTTGGCCCTTTATGTTCCGGAGCAGCGGTTCCAGCTATATGAACATAATCTAGCATTGTATTGTATTGTATATTGCACGCCCTTTATGCCTGGAGACTTTTATTTAGGTATTAAGTTTTGTTTAAAGTTTTTATTTTTTGCTGGACTTATAGTTTTCATTATATTTTTTGGAATATTGGCATGTGCTAGCTGACATATGGCAAATAATTTACTGTTCTGTGTCTCGTAATGTTAATTACTTTTGCATACCTACTATTGTATACATTAAGTTTTTCTAACTGAACAGATAGCTGTGCTGCTGGGGAGTTTGTTGCGTCACTTCTTCTTCCCAGCTAAAGTACTAGGAAGTGGTGGAGGGCGTTTTGGGGGATGCCAAGCTTAACAGCTTGGCTTATCGCCGCAAGGTTGCCTGCTTGTCGGTCTTATACAGATTGTACTTCGGCGAGTGTGCCCATGAACTCCACGACCTCATTCCACCGGCCCCCTTCTACCATCGGACATTTAGACGCACCGCAAGTTACCACCCCTACCTAGTAAATATTCCACCAACTCGAACTAAGCGTTTTCAAACGTCTTTTATAATGCGCACAGCAAAGGAGTGGAACTGTCTGCCTGCGTCTGTGTTTCCGAACGCATACAACCCTAATCTATTCAAAGTGAGAGTGAACAGGCTTCTTCTGGGTAAGCTCACTCCATCGTAGACTTTATCTCTGTCACCCAGACCTAGACTAGAGTCAAGAGCAAACCCATAGTAAAAAAAACTGCCTTATGTAGTTTTGACGTTCGAAAAATGTTGATTCTCAGCCAAATTTGAATAAATGACTTTTGATTGATTAATCTGAGCAGGAATATAAATAACATTATTACAGTGAAAATACCTAAGAAAATACATAACCAATCCTTCTGATGTACACACGGCTACACATCACCACTAGTTTCAGCTGACCTCGCATTGTATAGGTTTTTCGTACAATCAGAAGTCAGCTTATACTGGTTATGTATAGCTTGATGTGTAGCCGTATGTACCAAGCATAAAATATAGTAAATCATCTGTTGCACGCATTACTGTAATTCATTTCTTTTAATTGTCTTTTGCTACTGACCCAGATGATATACTGCTGGTCGATATTGAGTTTGTTATTCAAGATGTAGAAGCTAAAAATATTACAATATATTATTCTATCTGTTCACTATTTATGGAATAGATTGATTGATGATAGAAGAAAATGAGTCTTATGTATGGTCGTCGATTAAATTAGATGTAAGGACAGACTATAGTTGAAATTTTTGATTATTAAATAAAATATCGTTTCTCGAGAGTACTAGGAAGGCACAGTTACAGTTTGGTTATGAATGATGAAAATCTAAACGGTGGTAGTAAAGCTGCTTTCAGACTACGCTATAATATATAGCATCCATACTAATATTATAAACGTGAAAGTAACTCTGTCTGTCTGTCTGTCTGTCTGTCTGTATGTTACGTTTTCACGCCTAAACCGCTGAACCGATCGTCATGAAATTTGGCAGAGATATAGCCTGGGATATGGAGAAGGACATAGGCTACTTTTTTATGCGATAACCGATATCTACGCGGGCGGAGCCGCAGGCAAAAGCTAGTATAGTATATAGCTCATAGCACAACAGTATCGCGCACCAGACATTGTTACGGACACGTTCATACTGTACTGTACTATATATTATTGGAATGTATGGTGCGCGATATTGTTGTGATAGGAGCTATATACTATATGCTATATATTATAGCGTAGTCTGAAAGCAGCTAATAATAAATAAATAAAATTGAAGTGTCTATGTAATGTCAACATAAGAACTTTTTACTAAATGCATATGAAAATATATACCTACGGTACTAAGAACAAAAAATAATTTATTTTTTATTTTGTCTGTTCGTTCCGGCTAATCTCCGAAACGGCTGGACTGATTTTGAAGGAACTTCTTTTATTATTGAAAAAGTCACGCGGGCAGCAGCTGGTATAATAATATTATATAGTACCTAATACTAATTCCATACTAGATCAATAAATCAAATATTTGAGCAACGTTGAAGAAGTTTTTACATTACATTTATTATTTTTATTAAAAAAAAACATCATAGAAACCTTTAAAACTTCATTACACTAGGAAAACAACAAATTATAATCGTTTACCATAAATTATACACTCAGGTTACTCAGGTATACAATGATCAACAAAATTTGACCAGAACCACCGCAAAATTTCAAAATATTTTTGAAAACTAATCTAATTGTCAATCTCAATTTGACAACACCCGCCCGTTTGACAGCTGTCATATTAAGTTGACAACTGTGTTGCCGCCTTTTTTTTTGAGGTTAAGGTTCCGTTTAATTGTGAAGGTAAATTTTTTGTAGGTTTACTGAGACGTCACTAAGAATTGGTTGGTAATGTTAATTATGATTAATGTTTTTAAATGTTTCTTTGTAAATCAAGCTCAAAATTTTTGAATTGGGTGCATATTTTGCCTTAACATGGACGTGTCTTAGTTTTTAAACTACTTCAAAAAAGGAGGAGGTTATATGATCGTCTGTATGAATTTTTGGTTTTATATGTTCATCGATATTTTTTTTCAATTGAACGGCTTTCGTATTTTTTTTTTGTTGTTGTTATAAATGGGTATATTAGGTACACGTGAAGGCCTAGACAAGGAGCGATCGCTTTCATAGCGATTCACAAGAACAACAAGTCTCATACATTTATTTTCATTATTATTATTTATAAAAGTACCTAGTTACGTATTTATTAACATATAACTTAAAAAGCTAAACGTTTTAAAATAATAATAGGTATGTACGTACAAGTAGGTATATTGTTGTATTCATTGCCATACCACGTGGCAATGCTGCCAGCCTTTTGGTAATTTTTCTTGTTGACAGCGATGCGGACGAATTTTTTGGTGCCCATGATTATTTTCCCTCATTTTTAGGGTTCCGCATCCAAAGAGTAAAACGGGGCCCTATTACTAAGACTCCGCCGTCCGTCTGTCTGTCTGTCCGTCTGTCACCAGGCTGTATCTCATGAACCGTGGTAGTTAGACAGTTGAAATTTTCACAGATGATGTATTTCTGTTGCCGCTATAACAACAAATACTAACAAAAAACATAAAAGTAGCCTATGTCTTTCTCCATATCCCAAGGTATATTTGTACCAAATTTTATGACGATCGGTTCAGCGGTTTAGGCGTGAAAACGTAACATACAGACAGACAGACAGTTACTTTCACATTTATAATATTAGTACGGATGGTAAGGAACCCTTCGTGCGCGAGTCCGACTCGCACTTGGCAGGTTTTTTGTTTTTGAACGCGCTAATCTCTGGATCTGAGAGTTGGAATTGAAAAAATCTTTTTGCATTTTACAGCCCAATTCTTGAGGAAGAATTACATTCCTATTAACTACACACAATTTTTTTTAAATGAAAGTTTAAGTGAAAACGAAGTAAAAGCACGGGCAGGCAATGTGATGCGACGGGGTGGGTCGGGGAACAAGAAATTTCACGCGGACGAAGTCGCGGGCAGAAGCTAGTCTTGAAAAAATAGTCCCGCCTCAAAGAACTTCAGCACCATCACTTTGTGTGGTCCAACAAATAACTTGTATTCCACCAGAGTATACTAAACCAGCTAAACATGATAACACCAGTCTAGTCCACTTTATGTCTAGATGTAAGCACTTGCCTTTAGAGTTTGTAGCTAATTTTATGACTGCAAAATGTATTACAACCTTTTATACCTTCATTAAACCAGTATAAAGGATTTACAGGTTATCGTTACCTGAACCACAGACAATACCTATTAAGGATGTGAATCTTAATTTAATACATTAATTTCAATTAATTCAAATTAATAATCCATACTAATATTATAAATGTGAAAGTAACTATGTCTGTCTGTATGTTACGTTTTCACGCCTAAACCGCTGAACCAATCGTCATGAAATTTGGCAGAGATATAGCCTGGGATATGGAGACGGACATAGGCTACTTTTTTTACGCGATGACCGACATCTACGCGGGTGGAGCCGCGGGCTAAAGCTAGTCAGTGAATAAATAAACTTAACTACAATACAATTTTAATAAAAGTTTTGGTTTTGTGTTTTTCGTGTTTGTAAATATACATAATGTTTATTTCTTTGAATTTTATGTTGACTTGCTTTTATGTTTCTTCTTTTTTTTTAATATTAGTAACTGTAAGTACTGCTTTCAAATAGATAATCATTATGTATCAGTCAAATTACATATTAGTTAATATAATTTGCAATTTTCCCCAATGTCATGATTATCAAAATCCTAAGTAAATTTTTAATTTTATTGGCTCTGCCTAAACTTAATTGCAATTTCAAACTTTTATTATACCTATACCCTAGTAGCATACTTACAGAGGTAAGTGGCCCAACTAAATGCCAACAAAAATACTTGTACTCGGACTCGTAACTGATTTGTAAATTAACATGTCCTATATACGTGAGCCGGGTGATCTGTAACTCAGGACCTTCCTACTTCAGACACCTTTCTCTATTTAAGATTGTGCATTTTATTAACCAGTGCCTGTAATATGATGTTGAGATAAGTAAAGATTTATTATGATGATGAATATTATAGTAAGTACCTATCTTAATTGTTCGTCGAAGGTTATAAATCCGAGGATAAACGAAAAAAACAATATCGGAATAGATACGTACAGAAACATTATTGTAATGTAAAAGTTCAAGGTACCTAATGACATTGCGACCGAATGTCATTTGACATTGATCGCAAAAAAATTAAAGCCCGAAAATGCTTAAAGAAAGTAAGCAAAGTATAATTAAGAAAAGTACACAGGATGAAAATCCAATCAAAACTACTTCAACTTCAACTTGCGGAATTGTAACCCAAAAACTCTCACTTGGCAAGTTTTTTTTCTTTCTATTTGACGAGGTGACAAAGGTATGTTTTTTTTTTTGCTAAATTCCTTTCGATTGTCTGGATGACGTATCGGCAAAATATTTTCTGTTATCTTTGTTAACGGGTACTGTTGGCGCCTTTTGGAAACGTGATGCTTGTGTTAAGAAGTGTCTGGTTGTTATGACTCATACATAATAATCATATATTAACAGTGACAGCGGAAACTTGTTTTTTTTTTTTTCTCTTTGTGAATTAAATTATTTATTTATTTATTTTATTATTTATGTACACACAGTTAAATACATAGAGATACGACATAATTATAATTTCAGTACAAAGGTACTGCTTATTTCTTAAGAAATTTCTTCCAGCAAACCTGCGAAAGGAGAAATGAAAAAGAAATGTAGACAATAGTGTGTGAGAACATGAAGAGAATGATATGAATATGCGAAGTCTTAAACTAAAATATTAAATATAACATATACTTAAATAAAGCTACAAAAATATAAATACATATATCTATAAATATATACATAAAATACTCACAGTTGAGAGGAAAGGTAATGCTCTTTTACTCGATGTTTGAATAGACTTGACTTGACTTGATGTTTGTTGTGGATTCTGACTGTAAAAGATGACAATAGTAACATTATTGTACTTATTGCATTTTTTTAGGTTTTTAGTTATTTGAAAATAAGTAAAACTTTGGATTATTTTTTTGTTTTTTAATTTTTTTTTTTTTTTTTTTTGCTATATCCCAAAATAAAACGTTTTTACTACCTATTTGCTAAAAAATTTAGCAATAATCTACCTCGACGATATTTTGCAACGCAAACATTGAAGGGACTGTAAATTAACAACAAAACTGACCCTTTTTGAGACAAAGATAAAATAATATTAGGAACCTTACACTCGAACGCAACGCTCTGTATTCCAAAGTCATTTCATTCACAACCTTATCTGATTAGCAATACAATTCAAATTCAATAATATCTACATTAACACAATATAGACAAAAACGAATGCTATTGTCACCTGTAATTCGACACTATTTTACTACAACACTTCTTTTGAAATCCTAATCTGAACTTTAAACCTTCGGGATAAAACTCAAATTGTAACCACAAAATAGTAAAAAAAAATACAAGGCGCCACGGTTTTGTCGCCAACGTAATGTCGCGACGATGATATCCGGTGAAGAGTAAAAAAAAAAACAAAAACACAATTTTTTTTTTTCTCTCCACATTCGGTAGGGCACTGACCAAGGCTCTAAATAAAATATAGCCCGTACGGGACCCCTAATGATTTATTGTGGACTGCCGTGAATGTTTTTATTTTTTTTTTGTTTTCGGAAGTTCCGATTTTTGGGCGTTTTGTTGGCGCCTATGTCTAGCATAGTTTGCACGTGCTAAGTGGGAAGAATTTATCTTTTAATGATTTTGAATGTGTCTTTTTTTGTGGAACCCTAAATTGCTGCAGCGATCATCATTTTGGGCATTCAGCTCTGAATCCACTCCAAAATTAAATACTATTTATAATTATATTCTTCTATCAAGACTATGTACATTCTAAGAACGTCGCTGAAACATGAATTTGGAAAAAATATCTGCGAGATTTCATACTTAGCCCTTCTTGTTGTTATCACGTTTTAATCAACATACCTATAATAGGTAGAAATATCTACATGATTAATGATTCTAAATAAAATACGGGCCCTACAGCTTCCAATGAGATCGATTTATGAATCCAACCATTTTAGGGTTCCGTACCAAAATGGTAAAAAGGATGGCGCGGATTATGATGCAACTCAGTCTGTCTGTCCGTTTGTCACAGCTGGATATCTCAAGAATTGCTAATGCTATCAACTTGAAATTTGCAAATGTTTTAGATGATTTAGTTTGCCCAACTATTTCGCACATAAGAAAGTTTTTTTTTGCAACAGGGAGTTCACGTGGGTCTTAAAAATTCGAAGTGGGGCTACCAGGGCGTGTGGAGTGTCATATGAAAGAGCGCTATTTGCACATTATCAAACATTTTTCTTTTTTTTAGGCCGCATAGTTTACGCTTTTAACAAAAAAAGAAAACCGTCCCCCTGATCTCCGAATTTTGCATATAGAAAAATCTGAAATTATTTTAAGTGATAGAAGTTTACTAAAGGTTACAGGAAAAATAAAACGATGTCTCTAAATAGGACACTTTTTCAGGTCAGCGCCATCTCTTGACTGATAGTAGAACATTTTTTTTTTATGGTACGTAACTCTCTTTGCGCGAGTCTGACTCGCTCTTGACCGGTTTTTTATTAGGTAGGTGAATTGATACTAACTGATTACTATGTTTACGGACGATAGTTTAACGTGACAACGTCATAACAAAACATTGATGCGGCGCAAGCGTACAATGAGCGTTACGGGACAGTGAGCGTAACGGGACAATGAGCGTAACGGGACAATGAGCGTAACGGGACAACGAGTCATCCTTTTTCGTGCATGCAGCCGGCGTTCATCGATTTATTAGACGTTGTCACGTCAAAATATAATATACTAACCTAACTAAAACTAATAACGAACTGAAACAACTGTGTTACACACACATACATACAGCATTATTTAAGTAAATTTTATATTTAATATTTTAGTTTAAGACGTCGTATATTCATATTTTGTTTCTTCTTCATTTCTCCTTTCGCAGGTCTGCTGGAAGAAATCTTAAGAAATAAGCAGTACCTTTGTACTCAAATTATAATTGTCGTATCTCTACATATGTATTTTATTGTGTGTACATCTACACTAATATTATAAAGAGGAAAGATTTGTACCTATTTTTGTATGTTTGTAATGAATAGGCTCAAAAAGTACCGGGCCGATTTAAAAAATTCTTTCACCAATAGAATGCTACATTCTTCCAATTTGACATAGGCTACATTTCATTTTGAAAAAAATTAGGGATCCTTGGTAAAATTTGAACAATGTAACCGAAGGTGTAGAAAAATGAGTCTTAAAATGTCTTTCGTCGAATGCGCTGCCGAAACTATTAGCGACAGAACAAATTAATGTACAACAATATTGAAGAACATCATAATGTCTACAAAAAACTACTACTACTACTACAAAAAACTCTACCCCGTGCGAAGCCGGGACGGGCTGCTAGTCTTATATAAAATTCTCGAGCTTCGATCAATAATAGTTCTCGAGTCACAATGTTAGTTACCATACTCCTCCGAAACGGCTTGACTGATTTTTATGAAATGTTATATGCATATTCAGTATACCTAGGTCTGAGAATCGGCTACTATCAATTTTTTTTTTAAGTTTTAGTAAGGTAGTAGTAGTAGTAGGGTATCCTACCCTACCTACCTACCCTACCCTACCCTTATCCTATCCTACCCTACCCTACCCTACAGGGTAGGGTAGGGTAGGATAGGATAAGGGTAGGGTAGGGTAGGTAGGTAGGTAGGTAGGTAGGTAGGTAGGTAGGTAGGTAGGGTAGTGTAGGGTAGGGTAGGTTAGGTAAGTAGGTAGGTAGGGTAGGGTAGGTAGGTAGGTAGGTAGGTAGGCTTTTGACAGAATGAAGTCTGTCGGGTCAGCTATAATAAAATTAATAAAACATGGCGTCGAAAAATTCCTCCGCATCGCTGTCAAACGGTAAAGTACCCAAGAGACTGGCAGCATTGCCACGTTTTATGGCAATTCTTAGCCTCTGCCCAAGGGAAAAAACAAGCCTTTGGGTCACGGGAAATGTTAACCAGCCGTTCGGAGATTTCATAGGAGTATTTTTCTTGCTTTTAAACGAGCTCTTTATGATTAAAAGCGACCAAATCCCCATATAAAAACATTGATTTAGAAATTAAATCTATTTGCCTATAATGGGAACTTCATCTATCACAACCGTCTTCAGAAAGCGTGAGGGAATTTGTTTTAAACAAATATACAAATAAAATATCATGTTAATGGCTTTATATTTGCGAGCAACATCGGGTGGTGTCATAGTCAATATTATAAGCTCTCACGATTGTTTTTGTAACCGTATTAATTAGTGTTTAGGTGTTTGATTATTACTAATTAGGCTTGCTAGGTTTGACAGTGGTGGCAATGTCTCGATTAAGGTCCATTAACGAATTTTAAAAATGGAATTTATAAAGAGAGTTGTCAAAATAGAACCATAGTCTTAGTTATACCGTAGATTTGATTTTAATTATTTTTAGTTACGCAAAGATTTGTGCAAAACCGACTGCCGACAAAATACTTTGCAGCGTGGCAGATGTTATATTAAGTAAAACTCTGTATCATTTTAGATTAAACTAGCTTTTACCCGCGGCTTCGCTCCCGTTAATTTCGATTTAAGAAAAAAACTCTTCAAAGTTTCTATATAATAATTATAATTATTATTATACATAAATATTATAGTTAGAATTAATAAAAAAAATACATGCTGTTGTAATTTCTAAATTAGTTAATACTCTTTGAAACAATATAACGAAGAAGCATTTTAGAGATTACATAGTGTCTGGGCATCGGTTAATTCGAAAGAGCCATATTTTTGTAATGTAGGAAAACAAGTTGAATTAATTAGAGGGTTAGATTTAGGTTCAAATATGAAAGTAGTCACTCAAAAAACACAAAACAAAATACTTACTTTCATCTTACTCGACCTTTTTAGGCAAACAGATCCATAAGAAAATATATAAAAAAATCTTTTACTCACATATATATACTTCGGTGCTTTCAAGACGTTTTGGCTCTAATTGAATCTTAGTCCTCCCAGTCACGTATGATATCTTGGTTTTATGGGTATATATGTAAGTATCCCCTAGCGTGAGCATTCGGTCCTTCTCTGTCTCGTCACAGCGGGGACGCTCTGTCCTGCTCCTTGCGCACACCGAATTCACAAAAAAAATGGATTTATTTTAATAAAAAAAGAAGAGTGATCTTTTGAAATTAAATAAAACGTGAATTATTTAGATTTATAAATTATCTATCCATTAATGTAACTCTCAAGGAGGAGCTCGTGGCTAAGTAATAACAGCCGCACGGATCTGTCAGGTTAAGCTACGCTTGCCGGGGTTGGTCCGTGGATGGGTGACCATCTTTACATACCGAGAATCCTCCGTGCCTCGGAAAGCACGTTAAGCCGTTGGTCCCGGCTGTCGTGGATCTTTGACAGTCGTTAAGGGTCGTCAGAAGCCCAAAAGTCTGACAACCAGTCTTACCAAGGGGTATCGTGTTACCCAGTCACTGGGTTGTGGAGGTCAGATAGGCAGTCGCTCCATGTAAAACACTGGTATTCAGCTGCTTCCGGTTAGACTGGAAGCCGACCCCAACATAGTTGGGAAAACGCTAGGCAGATTGATTTTTAGTATAACTCTCAAATTAATGGAACGTCAACTTTGGCAAAAGATGCATGCAATCAATAATTTTAGTACCTTTTTTACACGGAGATTTCAAATGTACTTATTACACATAAAAATAAATAAGAACGTGCAATTTGATGATAGGATATTGTACATTAATATTGTGTTTTTAGATGTAGTTTATTTCTCTTAATTAATGAGTTAATAGCCTCTGAAAAACACGTTTTGCTCGGGGTAGCGCCTTAAGTATGTATGATGATAATAAATCCATCCTGAATGTAAATCGGGTCAGATTTTGGTATATTTTTTGTGCGTCTGCGTTCATTGTCATAAACCCTTTACAGTAGCGCGGGGGCTGTCAAAACTTTTTTCTTTTATGGTTCGGTCGGTGGCACACTGAGTAGTAAGTAGTTTGTTATTATTGTTTCATTTTAGTGTCCATTGTAAAACTACTGTAGGCATTATTCATCATCATCATCATTTCAGCCGAAAGACGTCCACTGCTGGACATAGGCCTCACCCAAACACCGCCACCTCGACCGGTTTTGTGCTTCCCGCTTCCAGTGGACTCCCGCGGCCTTCACAAGGTCATCGGTCCACCTTGTGAGAGGCCTTCCAATGCTACGTCTTCCGGTACGCGGTCGCCAATCCAGAACCTTTCGGCCCCAACGGCCATCTGTTCTGCGCGCAATGTGCCCTACCCATCGCCACTTAAGTTTGGCAATTCTTCGAGCTATGTCGGCATTATTACCTACTCTAAAACGTGTACTTACCTAAATTTATACTTAAAATAATTTTAATATAATATAATATTATAGAGGATAGATTTTTTTGTTTGTTTGTACCGAATAAGCTCCGAAACTTCTGGACCGATTTTAACAATTTTTTCACCAAAAGAAAGATAAATTATCAGGAAGTAACATAGGCTATAATTTATTTTAGATTTTGAGATCCTTAAGAAAATTGCAATAATGTAACCCAAATTAGTAAAATTTTGCCTCTAAAATTCATTATTTGGCGTGCGCAGAGAAAACTGTTGATGATACATAAAAATTATGTACTACATAATTAAAGTACTTATTATTACCTACAAAAAAGTCCGCGAGAGAACATATCTAACTATCATAGTTAAGTCACAATAGCAGCTTTTGTGTTCTAAAATTTAATTAGAACAAACTTGATTGGCAGATACTACTAAGCTGTTACCTATAGCTGATACTTTTTATCCCGATATTTCCACGCAATCGAAACTTATTCGGGTGAAACTGTGGGGCGCAGCTGGTAACTAATAATTTGACACACAAAATGCCTACCATAAATTCCACCACACTTTCCTACTGCACCCAGTGTGTCCGTGCCCCTACTAAATACCCTAGTCAGCTCATAATCCGACGTCTGACGTTATTAAAACTTTTTGTTCTGATGACGTCAGTAACAAGTGCAGTAGATGACGGGATCAGGCGCTTTCAGAGGCGCCTCTTGTCATACTAAATCAGATTTAAATACATGGAGGATAGACGAACCAGTGGTTATCGAATATCCAAGACTATTATAAAATTTTCTGACTTATTAAAGACTTAGGGCCTTACAAATAAACACGGAATAAAGCTATGCTAGGAATAACTTCGGTATAGCCATACATTTTTTGACGTATCTATATCCTTGTCATAAATTTATTCCGTGTCTATTTGTAAGGCCTCTATAATGGTCTAAAATGGAAAGTGGAAAAAGAAAATAGGATTTGATGATAAAATCGATTCATCATCATCATCAATATCTTAATTATATATTTTTATTTAAGTATTCTATTTATTTATTTAAAAAAATGCAAACTGTACCGTGTGACATACTAAATGAAAGGGATTATTGTAAGGATTAAAAAAATATATATCGATACCTCCCACGCAAAAAGTCGTAACATGTTTTTTTTGTAAAATAAAATTTTAGTACTATAATGTAATGTTATATAAATACCTACTACACATTCTTAAAAACTATATTTTCATATTTTCAATAAAAACCGAGTTTCTAACCCGCTAATACTCGTAGTCTTATCATATTGGGGTTTATTCATAAACGTTGCTTAAAGTTAAGTGACGTTCAAACGTCAAAAATGTATGGTTAAACAGTCGCTAATCATTATTTAACTTTAAGCAGCGTTTATAAATAAACCCCTAAGGCCTGTGTTCACCAACATTTTAATCAACTGTTTAGATATTTAATCAGTTGTTTGTTCAAAATTTCTTAGGAAATTTGACATACACCAACTGTTTAAATACCTAACCGGTGATTTGAATGTTGGTGAACACAGGCCTAAATGTTTTGCGGCTGATCAACACAAAGGTGACATTAAAAATCTCTCCTGAAAATCACAAATTTAAACATAAGACCTTATGCGCGGGAGGTGTCGATATAATTATATACCTAATTTTTAAGTTATTTAAGAAAATATATGATTTATCATCAGAAAAAACTGAGCCTATAATTAAAAAAAAAAAAAATACGGAATGTAGTTCTTTACATAAAGATTGCAGGAAAACCTATAAGAAGTTAGTGGTCTTAAAAATAACATAGTAAATCACTCATATTGTGCGTACAAACTTACATTTGTAGTTAGAAGTATGGAAGAACTTGTTTCTCAACTACAATGTTAAGTTTGTTCTAGGAATAATTTTATTCCATGTACGGATTCCTTCATTGTGTATTGTTCGACACGCATTTGGCCGGCTTTTTATGTTTTAAGAAAGAAGATTATGATTAATTTTGATACTTTTCTCTATGCACTTCTGTAAGCGGAGGCTAAGATACGAGTCTGATGAATAAGTACACTTCTGCCGAATTTTTCCGACTAGCCTCTAAGGTATTGTGTTAAGTAGTTTATAAAATTATTATTAGACAAGCAACGAGTCTATGTATGGGAACAGCTAACTCATATAGACCGCTACTTCTAAATGTCATGCTAACCACAATACATCGTACGAAGATTCATCCGAAAAGAATGTTCGATAAGAATTAATCTCAAATCATTTGGTACTAATAAAGACAAGATTTTTACTTTTTTTCAAATTCAAGATGGCGTCGCGATATGTGAATATAGATGTCAGGCGAACACACTGATATTATCTGTGGTCTTAATTTTGTGGCCTCTAAATACGCGAGGGTTGATGGTTTGGAAGTTTCTACAAGTTTCGGCCAGTGTGTAATAGATAGAAAACTAAGTAAATGACAGATTGTATGCCAAAAGTTGTCAAAAATCGTAACAGTTGGTAAACTGGATCTGCATCGCAATTGCTTTTAGGAGCTCGTCTTTAATTATCGTTCCTTGACGCATATTTCATGTCCATTATTGATCTTTAGCAGGGATGCCTCGATACGCCTTTTTGCCAATACGATACCGATACCGATGCTCTTATAAAAATATTGGCGATACCGATACGCTTATTGAATAAAAAAATGAAGGTAAAATAAATAAAACACAAGTCAGTTTATTTTTTTAATTAATATAAAAAGATCAAATAACAGGACAAACTAAATAACACCGTTTAAAACTAAAGGCAGGTTGAGATTAGTTAATAGTTTTAGTAATTAAAATTAACATTGATGAAAAAAGTATCGTTGAATCGGCCCTAAAAATATCGGCAAACTTCGAGTATCGCCGATATATCAGGATCGGTATCGGTATCGGTTGCATCCCTAATCTTTAGTGTCTGACCAATATTCTAATGTTATAAAATGACAATGACGATGAAGCTTAGATAACTCCGTGAATAGACCTTAGACTCACTTTATGTTTTGTGTATGTACCTACTAGCAAAATATTTTGTGGTCTTGTTCAGAATGAAGTCTTTTCTGACATTGGCCTATATCTAACTAAGACCTACATTTAACATGTGTATTATACCTATCGGACACGAATCCTTCCCTGTCACTTCATAAATTACAGCCGTCATAATCGCTACCGCTTATACCTTCTACCTAGCCCACTCTCCTCCGCTATTTTCGAAGCCCCAACCAGAACAGTAGCAGTCTCACACAGCAGTACTTACAGCTTACACACTGTAATGTCATTTCAATTGGTTCCCACGATGAGACTAATTTAATTACACGCCTTCTCTTGCTCCTGTGAGTGAGTAGTCAATCAGAGAATGATTGACAGTAACATCTGAGTTACACTTGTTCATAATTAGTAGTGATTTGATATTTGCATGTGATTGTAGCTTGAACTGTTTCGTCAGTCGTTGTTAGTGAGACTCCTGAGAGCAAGGTTCTGCTTGGTTCTAGCCCCAGGCTGGGCAATATTTTAGGACAGCTGAAAGTGGGGTTTTTGGCACTTATGATCCCCGGGGTGGGAAAATTATTATTCGGTTTTCTCATTAGAATATTCTCTGGCAAATAAATATAAATAAAAAAAAAAGTTTCTTTTCTGTACTCAAGTTCTGTACTTAATGCTAAACTTTGACAGTAGTGTACGAACACGGAGCTAGTTTTGTGAAAGACTGGAGTCTTATAAAGGACTAGCTTTTGCCCGCGGCTCCGCCCGCGTGGTTGTCGGTTATCGCGTAAAAAAGTAGCCTATGTCCTTCTCCATATCCCAGGCTATATCTCTGCCAAATTTCATGACGATCGGTTCAGCGGTTTAGACGTGAAAACGTAACATACAGACAGACAGACAGACAGACAGATAGACAGACAGAGTTACTTTCACATTTATAATATTAGAATGGATGTTCCAAAATTTAATAATAGGCAAGCCTACTGCCATTTAATAGGTACAGGTATTTATATCGTTTGTCCTAAAATTTACGCATGATTTGAATAAAATGGAACACAGTTTAATTTTCTTTTATTATAATGTCATTATGGAATCATAAAAAATATAGGCATATGTATGGAATAGCACATCGAGCAAATGGCCTCCATGGTTTAGTTGGGATATACGCACTCTTGTCCACATTTCCCATGACTTTTTTGCATAAATGGGACTGAATTTAGTTGATGCAGCGTTGAATCTCCTCTTTCAATGCACGGGTGGTTGTGGGCTTGTTGACATAGATATTTGACTTAAAATAACCCCATAAAAAGAAAATCACATGATCTAGGGGGCCAGTACTGATAACCAAAACGACAGAATACACAACCAGGAAATGTCTCATGCAGTAATCAAATTGTTTAACAGCTTAGCCGTGGAAGCTATTTGCTCGATGTGCTAATCCATACATACATACATAGCTAGCTTAGCTAATGATTTAATATACAAATAATAATAAAAGAAAAAATAACGGTGTTTTCCAATTAATTCAAATCTTGCGTAAATATTGAGACACCTGATATAGAATCTGCATTAAGAGCGAACTAGTCGCGGGTTTCGAACTCACTGGTGGGCGTGGCCTAAAAGCACGCTGTCTCACCTAGCATCGTGTCCGTCATCGTGTGTTAAGTGAAATGCACGATAATTCATAGTGTACCGCGCGCGTAAAAAATTACGAAAAGTCCGTTGGAAGGTTGAGTTTTATAAAAAAACTACCGGATAAATCAATTATAAATAAAGTTTATTGAAATCTTCGATAATTTTATTGAGCTTTGTCGGAGCGGACTTTGTTTTGGAGATTTTATACTTCTTTTATTACTTATTTACGCCCAAAGTTGCATTAAAATTAGCAGGAAAAGCGGATCTTTGTTGGCTCATAACTTAATAATGGCTTTTTATTTTTATATTCTGATTCCGTACAGACAAAATTAATAATAAGACAAAACGATATCATGTTTAACTTTGAATGTACAATGTCAAACAGTGGAGTAATACCCCCCTGAAATTTGTATGAAAAAAGTATCGACTAGTTTAACCTTAAATGGCAGTAGGCTTGCCTCTTATTAGGTACAAGGCTGAAACATTAATTATAAATTAACACTAGCGTTTTACTGCCTCACTGCAGGGTAAAGGCTTCTTCTCATAGAGAAGGCATGAGCATTGATCACCTCGCTGAAGCATTACTGGTGAAAATTAAATTATGCGGGCACTGGATACCTCTGGTAATCCCTTCGGAGAATATAAGCGCGATGTTATGTTATGTATGCTGACTTTATGATTACCGGCTTCTGACAATCATTATACTCACGAAATCTTTCTATCTTTTTCGTGTGGTTAGTTGACCTGGTGTCAGAATTTTTATGTCGCCCATGGGCTTCTGACTTTGTTCTGTAGTCAACAAGGAACCCTTATAGTTTCGCCATGTCCGTCCGTCTGTCCGTCCCCAGCTTAGCTCAGAGACTTTTAGTACTAGAAAGCTATAATTTGGCATGGATATACATACATATTAATCTCGCCGACAAAGTGGTAAAATAAAATCATAAAAAAAAATATTTAGGGTAGGCCTTCTGTACGTGTAAAGTGGGGATGTTTTTTTTTTCCGCCTACCCTATGGTGTGGGGTATTGTTGGATGGGTCAATCAAAATTATTACGGGTTTGTGGAAACAATTTTTCGATTAAGGGATCCGTTTCTGAAATATTAGGCTTTAAAGTGCTATGTTTTGTTAGAGTTAAGTGTCCTCCCCCTGCCAGCTAAATGGTTGTACTTGGATATGTAAAACAAATCACAGCAGTAGTATATATAATGAAGTTAAAAGGAAAACTATCGCAGCCAAGTAGGCGTCACAAGTTATCGAGTAATAGTCAACCAACTTACATTTACAGTTGAAAAACATGTTCCCCGATACAGTATGTATAGGAGAGCATGTTTCTCAACTACAATGTTAAGGTTGTTCTTGGGATAAATTCATACCAACTACGGAACCCTTCATTTTGCGTGGTCCGACACGCACTTGGCCGGTTTTTTAAGCTAGTGATAATTAAACAATACGCTCATGAATCCGAAAAGTCGTGCGAGCCTTGGGTTCGAACTCGACACTTACAACTTGGTAGTCCGACGGTCACACCACTAGGCTATTACTGCTCACCCACGAAATAAATAAAAGAAATCATAGGTACTCATAAACACTTCCGTAATAATCAATACCGACCAATTCACAAAAGAATCATTCAAGCTCAATTCCTAATGCCACCTCTAAACAACTCTTTTTCATCCTCGCAAAACACTTATAAATTCAACAAGCACTACCATTTTTCTCTCCGGATACCAATATCAATAGATACTATACTCAATCCATTAGATTTTTGTAAAGGACGCCTTTTTTACCGCGTTCGGTAAACAATGTTACTGCGGCGGTCTTTGGCGGTAAAACGCGGTAAAAAAAAGCTTATACGAAGGGAATAAATATTGGATGCTTGAGTCACGGTTGCTGGGTAAGCAGAAATTCTGGTTTCGGGATATAAGAATTGGTATTTTTAAAGTTTGGTGTATGAAAATTTGGAGAGATTATTTGGATGTATGGCAGATTTTAAGCAAAGTCTACTTAATAACGAATAATAATTAAAAGCTAATAGTTTTAAATAATAATAATAATAGGTATGTACTTATAAGTATATAAAAAAGGGAAGGGAAAGAATCAATAGGCATCAAAAAATTCGTCCACATCGCTGTCAACAGGAAAAGTGCCCAAAAAGCTGGCAGCATTGCCACGTTGTCTGGCAATGCTGATTCTTTGGCCAATAAATAGGCCAGCCCTCTAGTCACGTTTAGAATCGACCAGTTGGTCGATTCTAAACGCTTGGCGATGTCTCGAAAAAATAAGTGAGCACTCGGACCGCATGGCCCTAGTGTTTCAACCCCAAACTGCTCAAAATATAAGTCCCAATATGAATAATATCTATCTCAGTCAATAAGAAAATCCAATTGTTCAGCAATTGGATTTTCTTATTGACTGAGATGAAGGTGATGAAGGCCGAAATAATAATAATCTGATCCCCATAGATCATATTAGGTACCTACTTAAGGTTTTAAGTTCTGTGACTATTTCACGGCAAATGAGAGAAAAAAAATTGTTTAAAAAAACTAAAGAACACGCTTTCATAGAAAATCCAAAAAAAAAAGTTTTTTTTTTAATAAATTTGAATTAAGAATAGTGTAAATAAGAAAAAAAAAATATTGTAAAAAAACTGTGGGGTGCACTATTGCCATGTTAATAGTTATAAATATTTTATTGACATATGAGTAGAAGCTTTATCATTTTGATAATATCTTAGAAAGCACCCCACGCTTTTTTTACAATAATATTTTTTTTCTTATTTACACTATTCTTAATTTATATTTATACATTTTTTTACACTATTCTTATTTCAATATTTATTAAAATTTATTTTTTATTTTTTTGTTGGTTTTTCTGTAAAAGCGTGTTTTTAGTAACTATTATTTGAAGAATTCAGACTGCCAAGCTCAGATTTTCCTTCCTAGATGTTTAATCTCCACCATAAGTTTAGGTACTTTTAAATCCATTATCTGGTCCTATCAAAACCGAAAGGCCATAAAGGAAATGGAAAATTAGCTAGTAATACGTAGGAAGGTATCTTTATTACCGTCAGGTCCATTTAAAACCTTATCTTGAACTCCGAAGCACACCTCTTCTCTAACCGGACCTTAAACACCTCGTTCCGTACCCTGCGTCCACCTAGTTGCAACTTCAAAAAATAAACAATAATATACTGGCAACAAACTGTAAAATTAACATCGCAGCAAAACCTAACCAAAGGGAATAAAAACATTGAAATCCCGACTTTAATGACTGGGCAAACAATTTATCTTTACCTCAAAACTGGTTTAAGGACCAGAATCCTTTGACACATCGACTATAACATAAAGATTTTAGATGTATAATTTGAGTAAGTTGCATGGTAAAATGACCCGTACGAAACAACCTGTTGATTCAACAAGTATTTGTTAAGGACGGAGGTTAAAATTAGCAAGTCCTACCGCGGTGAAATTTAAAGACTTCTCCTACTAATGTGTTGGTCAAATATCTGGTCCTAATATGGTTGGGCAAAAGGACCATTGTCGTGGTACGGGGGGGTTAATGTGAGCAGTTAACGGGTTAGGACTATTAGGAGGTTTGTGGCGCCTTCATGCCGGTTTGACATTAGTTAGAGTGATTAAATGTTTAAATGTATTGGTGGGAACGAATTACATGAAGAAAGAGTGTAGTAGATCTCCTTCTGAAGGGATATCGTCCGGGGAAGTTACTGCTATTGCCTTCTTAATTTGTGCTGATGCGAAGCTCTGTGTTTGTTATTGAAGGGATGAGGATATGGTAAAATTAAAGCGTCATTTTATTTATTTGGGATGGAATGGATGGATGCGGAGGAATGAGGAAAATGTCGTCAGGAAAGTTTTGATTATGATGGCTATTAGTATACAGGTAGAGGAAGACCAATGAAACGATGGATGAACTGTGTGGAATATCATATGGATAGAAAGTGAGTGACTACCGAGATGACGACTAAATAAATCAATAATAATAATAAGTAAAATAATAATCGACATGTGGTATGTGGACTGAGCGATCATTGTGCCGATAGTCGTTTCAGCCAATGGCTTAATTGCCAAGAGCCTCGACCAACACCTAAAGAGGCTCTCGTTGGGCAGCTGGATCAAGGGCTTGATTCAGAAAGTGGTAATTCTGGACACGGCTCGCATCCTCTCTCTGGAGCCCTGACCGCCGGTAGCTTGGACCCTGTTCCCGATACCGGTGGGATACTATTTTTTATATTTTTAAATGTTTTTATATTTTTTATATTCTAATATTTAAAAATATAATTTATATGTATTTATTTGAATAAAGGAAATAATAAGTAAAATAATAATATTAATAGAGAAGTATGGAAGAAAAATACATGTAGCGCCGACCACAAATAAATTATGATATTATCTTAATTGTAATCTTATTATTATTACTTATTAATTGCATAATTTAAGTATATAAAATTGTTTCTGATTTGGTTTTGTAGCTATAGCTAGCTCTATGGTTACTTATTTATTTATTTCAAAATATTTCTTAATTTTGGTAATGCTCGTCTAGTGGCAACCACTGATCTTTAAACATGGCTTATCTGCGGATAATGCAGTGATATGCAACATTACTACTTAGAGTTTTGTTAACATTGAGTATTATTTATGTTGTAGTAGTATTGACTTGAATGTGCCCTGGCGGCTGAGAGTATGTCATGCTCACTCAAATGTCTCGCTGGTGGTGGCGTGTGTGTTGGATCATTAAGTTCCCTTCAAAATGGTTGAGCTAAATGGTGCTGATCCATGCGTCATGTTCATGAACGGGCGCCGTCAGTTGGGACTGGTCATCTCTTAGCTGCCGAGGCTTATTTTAATTTTTGAATAGTTTCTATTACGGACGCTTCTAACGTGCACGTCTTTCTACATTGTTCTCACATGTATAACTTCAACATGAATGATGTAACCCATATTTTGTAACAATATTTTGTTTTAAAAGAGTGTCCGTGGAGTTTCTTGCCCGTTCTTCTCCATAGGAACCTATTACGCTTTGGAATGGGCAATTAGCTTCATCTTTCTGACTGACCGACCCCTTGTTAATTCAAAAGTACCTGTAATTGGTTTATTTGAAATAAATGCTTTGAGTTTGAGTTTTATCGTAGGTAACGCCAAACGTGGTTTTAATTAGGACTTTGGTACTAATTGAATCTGCGTGTGTTTACACATTTTCACCTACGTTAAATGATGGTTGTGACTTTCCATAAAGTACCTAAATTGGGGAGCTCGTGGCTAAGTAATAACACCCGCATGGGTCGATCCATCAGGTTAAGCTATGCTTGCCGCGGTTGGTTCGTCGATGGGTGACCATTTTTACATACCAAGACTCCTCTGTGCCTCGGAAAGCACGTTAAGCTGTTTGTCCCGGCTGTCATTTGTAGATCTTTGACAGTCGTTACGGGTCGTCAGAAACCCGAAAGTTTGACAACCAGTCTTACCAAGGGGTATCGTATTACCCAGTAATTGGGTTGTGGAGGTCAAAGTCAAATTGTTTATTTCAAATAGGCATATAAATGGCACTTTAGAATGTCAAAATTTACACGGAAATAAAATTTATTCTAGTTCAAATAAGCAGTCGCTCAATGTAAAATACTGCTATTCAGCTACACCCGGTTAGACTGGAAGCCGACTCCAACTTAGTTGGGAAAAGGGTAAGCAGATTGATTGGGCTTAACTTTCCTTTGGTACAAACACCTGCTGGATAATAATAATCCTAAACACATGTAGAATCATCAGGAAATTTATGCAATTAGAGGAAGAAAACACACTCCACACCATAAAATTCACCACACGCTACATTTACTTGGCTTAGGCCCGTAAATGTGGCTAAAAACCAGCATAAAGGCTGAGAAAAAAAAAAACACTCTCCAATAATATATTGCATAAACAAAATCACATTGCACTGCATACATTCAGTTGACATAATTCAATACAACTAGCATAGGAGTACAATAATTTTAAACTATCCCTTATATTAAACTAGATCTGGCCTGTATCTTAAGAGATACAGACCTACCTTACCTACCTACCTACCTTTACCTTTAGGTAGACCAGAATCTTGTTAGTCATAAATGATTTGAAGTCAGGGAGTTCGCTTGGCATACCTACAGTTAGAACCTTATTCTTCGGATTTTTGTATTCAAATCTCGGTAGAAAATAGTCGAGAAGCCAAGACATTTACATACAGAATGTTGATTGGTGGTCACTGATGACGGGACCCCGCCATGTTGCAGAACTACAAAATGATCCTGCTAACTATCAGCGGCTGCAATTGCAGCTAATCTTACATTATCAGCTTATGTTTCCGCTGCTGGGACAGCAGTCCCTCTCTGTTAGAGGGAGTTGGCCACAATCCACTACGCGGGCCTGTGTGGGTTGGTAGATATCACATGTCTTCGAATTTTTTGGTTCTAGGACATGCCGGTTTCCTTACGCTATCCTCACGCCTCACGCTAATCTTGCTGGCTCGTCAATGTCAAAATCAGTATTTCTCTAAACACTGACAAACGTCATCAAGAGTTCACAATATAAAGTACTAGTTTTTGCCCGCGACTCCGCCCGCGTGGATGTCGGTTATCGCGTAAAAAAGTAGCCTATGACCTTCTCCATATCCCAGGCTATATCTCTGCCAAATTTCATGACGATCGGTTCAGCGGTTAAGGCGTGAAAACGTAACATACAGACCGACAGACAGAGTTACTTTCACATTTATAATATTAGTATGGATTGGATTTTCAATCAATCTCCTACAATTTTCCAAAGGAGAGGATGCATATCTGGTACGGCTCTAAAATCCTTCCATATCTTATAGCCACGTTTTCCCTACCATTTTTGCGCCCCCCGGTCTACTCCTTGAGTGCAATGGTCTCTGTAGCACCATGAAACATGAGGCTCCAGGGGCTAGTGCGAATCTTTGGGTTCATTTGAGTAATTGAGTCTGGTCAAACCACGCTGGGATCGGTGTATTTCATGCATTCATTAAATTTCCTACAATTACAAAAATTTTATTGTTCTTAAAACCATCACCCAATGTTCCTTCGAACTGGTCGAAGATTTTGTAGCCCTCATCCGATGTACCTTTCCCAATAACACAGAAGTCAGGCACCTCCACTATTATTTTAGTACAGTATCCGTCCGTCCTGCCCCGCTCCTTACGGCCGTGTCGTGAAGATATCGCGCTGCGTGTTCGCGGCCTCTTTGACTTGCCGCCGCTTTGCTGAGCCGCCTCCGATTCTGTTATTGGGTGTAGGGCTGGCATGTTGGTGGTATGTTTATTGTGGGAATGGATTTGTTTGTTGGTTTTAAAGGTAAACTTATACTTTATTTAATCAAACAAAGGATACATACACGCACCCATACACACGCTCGTCATACATACACTTCACACATACACACACCAAACACACAACACACACACCAAACACACAACACACACACCAAACACACATCACACACTCATTACACTTACAGGGTGGATTTTTTAGACGGGCCAGTAAGGGTAGGTACCTTATTTGTTGTAGTTACAGAAAAATGGTTTCAGGAGACTGTCCATAATTTTTTGAGACATTTTGATCCCCATTCATAGATTTTCAAAAAATGTACAGTCAGAAAGAAAATGGGCAATTTTCACATAAACTTTTTTTGATGCCAATCAATCTGTTTCTTATAAGAATCAAAACATTCTATGCGACCAACTGAGGTTTGAGCACTAGAAAAGTCAGAAATCGCAAAAAACTGTTCCCATACATTTCCCAATTTCTCTCGCAGAGAGGTCCGTGTGCCCAGTCCCAACAGTGGACAGGTTAAGGGCTGATTAAGTATACAGGATGGCAGAGACCAAAGGCATAACCTGTTACCTGTTGTTGTTGCGTAGAAATTTGTCGTCGATTATCAAAAAAATTAGTGAAAAGTGCAATACCTAAGCGGTAGCCAATGTATGAAATAGCAATTTTTTTTTTGGGTCTGTAATCATGTGCAGAATTTATAGTTACAGTTTGTTCGTCGATGTTCCTGCCACCCTGTATAGTCCCTCTGCCTCTATCATATCCTTCCACCTCTCTTTCTTTGTTGGTAACTTTATCAAGTTCATGTAGGGACCCTGTAAACTTCGTATTTTTGTTACTCATATTTAACTTAAAAAGAGCTCTGTTCTTCTTTGTGCAGCTTCAGCTATTTCTTTCGAGTGACAATTCATTGTCCATTTTAAACATCATCGCCAACTCCCATTCCTCCCTTGTATGTGTTATCATTAGAGATCGGATAATCGGATGCATATTTACCTAAAGTTAATTATTAGCTATGAAAGTATGGAAGCAGCTTCTTAAAATATATTTTTTGTAAGAAAATATCCCGTGTTGCCAGGAATACCGGCAATGCATAACTAGTCGGGTGTATAGTATGGAAGCGACTTCTAACATATTAACTATTTAAAAAAAATACCCGGGATTCTTGGATTGCGTAACTATTCAGATGCATATTTATTTAAAATTATTTTAACCCCCTTTGCAAATATGTTTATGTAGGATGTAAGAGTAGGGGTGGTGTGTGTTAGTTAAAATATAAAAATAAAACACCGGAACCGCGGGATTTATTCGATACAAAAGCGCTTTCCATAATAGCAAACAATTTTCTCAAGTTTAGGTGAATATGCATCCGAATATCCAATCTCTAGTGATCATCAACTCATTTTAAAATAAATCTAAAATAAAATCAATTCTGCTCTGTGCCACCCCTACCGCACGCGACGCCGACCATATTATTGACACTATAAATTCTAACGCACGCGTTTTTAAAACCAGCCTCCCACTCACACATACACACAACAAGATCAGGTGTGATCACACACACACAACACACACATGGAATAATCGAATCAAAAGTATCGATATTGTACTCATTAGTGGCGACTGCGCAAAATTGATTCCAAATTCAATTTTATTTTATTTTTTTCATTTGTTTTCTAGAGTGGTAGTTTTTATAGTGATGATGGTAGATGGTAGTTTTTTTTTTTTTATAGTTTCTTTAAGTTAATTAGAAAACTTTTTAATGTATGTTGTACGTTTTCATGAAAAACCCACGCTTTTATAATCTGCATAGTTACTTGAATATAAACAGAGAAAAATTAGTACAGATTAAAGTAAATTCAACAGGAAAATAATAAGATGCTTCCTAAATTATTTTGTACTTAAGTACCCATATAGAATGCATCAGGTAAATACAGCTTTTGTGTTAATTTAATCCTATTTGTGAAAGAGCTTTTAAATTCGTCACTTTTTTTCGGAATCCCTACCAACACATAGACAATTATTGATTGATAGAGTATCGATAACGCACGCACACATCTAAATGACGTCTGTAAAGTGACGTAATGACATCCGGATGTGATCAATGGTGATCAAATCGTTGATTTATTTGTAGATGTTTGATTATTAGCAGACGTATTAGTGGAGCTGCCTGTGAAAGAGTTGATCCGGGATAGTATTAGTATAATCTAGATACCTACTACCTTGCTATGCCTGTTTCTGTCGCTAAGAACTAAGCAGCCTTGTTGTGTTTCGGGAATACAAATTCAAAAGTCATTTATTCAATCAATCATCACAATCATGAATGATTCATGAGTCAGCACTCAGCACAAGCAGCACCCGTTCACGAGCATAACGTAAAGATCGCCGTATTTGAGGGAAGGAGGCAACCCGACCCCCGACGCTACCGCAAGCAGTGACATCTAAGTGCCAAGCCACACGATGCGGTGCGGCGCCGCACCGCAGGTCATCTCTCTTGCTCACTCACCGTGTGGTCGGTCATCTCTCTTGCTCACTCACCGTGTGGTCGGTCATCTCTCTTGCTCACTCACCGTATGGTCGCTAGTCCGGCGAGATGAGTGGCTCGCCGCGCCGGAGCCGCACCGCATCGTGTGGCCTCTCCCTAAGGGAGCATGCTGCCGGTTGCTCAGGCAAAAATTATATGATCATTTGTCGAAGTCCCTAAGCTAACCACATATTTCAATACAACTCATTAAACAAAAACAGTGTACTAAGTAGATCATAGTAGATCGTACTATATATTTTATTGTTGAATGTTTTGTTCTTGGCGTGCTGCGCGCTTTGGTGGTTACTGTAAGTGCAGCAAGCAATTGTTACATAAATAATAAATCATCATCATCATTTCAGCTGAAAAACGTCCACTGCTGGACATAGGCACCGCCACTTCGACCGATTCAGTGCTTCCCACATACAGCGGATTCCTGCGGCCTTCACGAGGTCACCGGTCCACCTAGCGACCTACGTAAAATAATAAATAAATCATGTCAATAATAAATGAAAATAATTAAAATAAATTGATATAAACAGTCAAATAAAATAAACAATGATATGAACTCGTTTAAAGGGGCCATCTCCACGGACGAGAGTATCACGGTGATAGTCTCGCCGTGCGTCCATCAAATTCTTGTGGCAATGATATCGCCCTGTGGAGATTGCTTGTAGTAGACGCCTTATAGAAACAAACTACCGTTAAAAATCAAGATCAAACGCAATATCACTGCCTACTGTCCCAAAAGTCGAAATCCAATAAGCATGACTTAAGAATCCTAAGAAGACCGGTTGATGGCAATAGGCTCGCCCCTTATTACATGGGACTCAAACGTATCTCGCGAAATGTGGGTGTTACTACTACAGGTACCTATGTTATGTTATGTATTATTATTATTTATTAAGTATTTATTAACAAACTTACAGAAATCTTAAAATAAAAACTATGCCCCGCAAAACCGTTTTCACGGTTTGTCTGTGGGAACAGAACAAATAATTTTATCTAATAATGTTTATTAGTGCGGACACTTAATTTTGACTTATTGCACTTATGATACTTACAATAATATTATATTATAACCTATATGTATGGGAAAAACATCCCTTATAAAATCTGGAAAAAGAACTGTTTAAGTAACTTGGCTTTACCTGCTGATACCATCCTAGTTGCGTGGTTATGGGTAACTAGCGAGTGACGGTCCCAGTTGCCATGACTGTTAACCAGAAGTAGGTATTTATGTTTTAAGCTGATAGGAAGAATCACATATATATGCTGGTATGATGATGACTTAAGAACAAATAATGAAGAATTTTGCTGAGAACTCTGCAACGACAAATTGCGTAGAATAACCAGACAAGAGGAAATTTGGCAAATAATTTATTTTACGCCATTACGATACGTACTTGTATAGAGGAAAGGTGCTCCTATCTTGGCCATGTAATTGTAACTTAATTCAAAATTAAAAATGAATTAGCTCGAAATTACCTATAATGTGTAGATTCTTATCTTAAAGCTATCTCCCATTGGCACTAAAATGTGGGCAGTGACACTAAGTAGTATATCCTACAGAGACGAAACTTCATACGATTCTTTACTAAAATGTGGCATAAGTTATGTGCGACGTTGACAGGATTGTCAAACTAATCCGGTGTATTTCACTCCGTCGCGCACACAACGTCCTAACTAATCTACAGTTGACAAAAGAGATAACTATTATTATCATTCGTCATCTTCAGCCTTTAGAGCTGTTAAACATATAACTCCAATCGCAGGCCACTGAGCTTCGGATTTGTTGCCCGGACGATGACAGTTACAAACTCATCCTTTATTACATTAGGCTTGTATCACAACTATGGAAGTTGTGTGTACTATTTATTATGTACCTGTAATTTTTGTTGGATATTAGTGGAGATGAGATCAAGAATAAGTTAATTTGACAAGGAATATTAAAAGCGAAAGACATTAAAACTGTGTCTATAACTCCTTTATGGAGTTTATCTTCCAACGCTACATAAAGTACCTACTCTCAAAGACATAACTCTGCCAAACCTAAAACGTAACACCACGCCTTGTTTTCCCGAAGGGTTAGGCAGAGGTGTACCCATAGTAAGTACTCACCACTGCCAAACCCTTCAGTGGGGTAATTGCGTAACACACTATCAGTAAGAATGGGTTTCATTTTGACAGTTAAACAACATTCATTGTGTTATTTACGTTGCTGAACAGACAAATTTTTCGAACATAATTATGAAGCAATGGATTGGCAATATGATTCAAAATCATTCATATTGTGATTGATAGTGTGTTACGCAATTAGGGTGCTGGATATTCAGGCGTGTTTTATACCCAACTCATTTGCGTGAGTCGTTTGGAGTCATTTGTGGCAACGCGATGAAGCGTGGCCTCTGTCGCATTACTTACTCATGTGCCTTTACTGATGGTTAAGATAACGACTTACCACAGTAAAACGGATCGTTATACCTCCGCCAAAGCTTACAACGTACTGTTAATTACTAATTAAATTAATGGTTTCATTAAAAGTTTATGCGCTTTTAATTTATGGAAGGTATTTAGGTAAATGAAGTAGCTGGAAAGTTTTTTTGTGACGAGGTTGCTTAAGTTCAGCGTTATTTAGTTATTGACGAAATGTTTAATGACTATGAATATAAATTGTGATGTGTTTTTACATAAAATTCATTAATTTACTTAAAGTTTTAATTTCAGTACCATTAAGGAGCTATTTAAACGAGAGTCCTTAATTTGTATTTATAATATTTTATTCTGCTTTCAGACCCTGGACTATGTGCAAATTTGTTGTTAGATTTGATAGTGCAGAGTGGTTTCTCTTTAATGGCAGCATGTCCTAGTTAGCATTGGCAAGGCCCATTACAGCTAACCTTTTCAACCGCTTTTTATGATCCGGTTTTGTAAACGCTTTCGCCAAATTACTTGGATGATTCTGTAGGCGTTCTCTGTAGTGTTCTGCCCAGATTTTCGCTTCCTAATGCACTGTGTTTTGGTTAAGGTATTCATGAACTTCGCAGTTTCTTGTAAACCATGATGCATTTGTGATGTTTTTAAGGATCATTTCGAAATCTTTGGAGCTGCATGTTGGTGTTCGGGACAATAGCCGTTCCCATAGTTGCATGACATAGGTCCAAATTGGCTTCAAGATGGTGTTGTACACCAGTAGTTTATTGTTTATCGGCAGGACAGAATTTATTTCATGGAGCCAGTATAGGTTCCCGAGTTTAATATTGAGCTGATTTCTCTTGGCTTGGATGCGGTCGAAGTGTTTTAACCCATATAAAACTGCAACCACCTCACCCGATTGTAAGATATCACCACTGCCTATGGACAGCTAAAATACCAGTGTCATTGCAGGTTTGCTATTCTAGAGACACAGTTGAAATGTCTCATGTGCTTCCTGTGTACATTCAAGGACAAATTTAAATCATTTATTTCAAATCGGCACATAAAAGGCACTTTGGAAAGTCAACATTTACAAAAAAATAAAAATAAAAATTGTTGCCCCTTCCAAAAGGTAGTTACGGATGGAGAAGAATGGGCAAGACACTCCTCACTTACTGTATTAAAAGGTTAACAATATTTTGTATACATGTTTATACAAATAAACAAAATTGAAGTGTCTATTGTAATGTCAAAATAATAGCTTTTTACTAAATACATATGAAAGTATATACGGTACTTATAACAAAATAACAATTTTTTTATGTATGTCTGTCTGTGATTTTGACGGGACTTTCACTGGCAGATAGCTGATATTATAACCAGTAACTTATTTTAGAAAAAACAACGCAGGCGAAGCCGCAGTTAGCAGTTAGTTACTAGCGCTGGGGCTCTGTCTCGCATAGGGTCGCAGCATTATGCTGAGCGATGGCCGTTTTGCGTGGATGTGACGCATATTTACCCCAAACTTATTTTTTTTTGTGTTGTGTTCTTTTTTTGCGTCATGTTTACCGCAAATAAACGTTTTTTCTTTCTTTTCTTTCAGTTAGTTAAATATATAATTACCTATAAGTGAAGACGATTTTACTACCTATAACACAATAGGTCAAAATAATGAAAATTTAAGTAATGAAAGATAAATTAAATAGGTGATAGATATCAAAACAAAGCATCGCTGCTTATCAGCAGAAACAGAACGGATACAAATCTAACCAAATGTGACTCCTTGGCAGCAGAAATAAGCAGGACGATAATGTAACCAAGTGTGATTCAATATTGTAGTCCTGGTCCTCAAGTCTGCTATTACAATAGTGTCAGAATGGTCTCGCCATTGTGAGTATTTGACAGTGTTTGTATGGCAAATCTGTCAAAAACTCACAATGAAGAGACCATTCTGACACTATTGTAATAGCAGACTTGAGGCCCTGTTTGTCAGCTACACATCACAAAATCGTGAAAAGTCAATCAAACTACTCATCTCCAACAAACAAACTCTTCGCGTCTGACTGCCCAAGGTGCATAACCTCTGTACAAAAATAAAGGAGTCTGCGTGCTATCGGTCAGATCTGCGCCTTGCAGCGCATTGTGTGCCGCGCAACACCGTGACGGAGCGCGGTATGCGATATGTTGCAATTAACTACGTAATTACGCATACATTATTGCAGTGCTGTGAATGCTTCATTGGTCTAGTGATCCAAAGCGCTACTGCTGAGCATGAGGTCCTGGGTTCGATTCTTGGGTCGGGAAAAGTGATATTCGGTTTTTTTCATCTGGAATTTCTCAGCAAAAAAAAAGAAAGAAAATATGTTTGTTTGCATAAAAATGACGCAAAGAAAGAACACAAACACTAAAAGAATAAGTTGGGGGAAAATATGCGCCACATCCACGCAAAACGGCCATTGCTCAGCATAATGCTGTGACCCTATGCGAGACAGCGCCCCAGCGCTGGTTTTCCAGCGACAGCCGGCAGCGGCTTTGACATGATGACGTCAATCGGTGTAGCATCCATCCATACTAATATTATAAATGTGAAAGTAACTCTGTCTGTCAGTCTGTCTGTCTGTATGTTACGTTTTCACGCCTAAACCGCTGAACCGATCGTCATGAAATTTGGCAGAGATATAGCCTGGGATATGGAGAAGGACATAGGCTACTTTTTTACGCGATAACCGACATCCACGCGGGCGGAGCCGCGGGCAAAAGCTAGTATATTATAATGAGAACAAATGTGCAATAGTGTCAATCCCTAGCATCAGGTGGAATGGTTAGCTCGAACTCACTACAAGCAGTTTTCACGGTGAGATTTTTAGTATCTTCGGAATAATAAATATGGTTTACCTACTAAATTACTTACGCTGTGGCCTATGGCTTAGTGCATAGTGTTTTAAGATATGTAGTTTTATTATTAAACTAAACTAATACTTAATATTATTAAAAAAATTGTTCCTCGTTATATACGTGAACTCATGTTACCCTGAAAGTGCAATATATATAATTATGATAGAAGCAATTTAAGCCGAGAGAATTGCTTGACACACACGTTGGGAGTAAAGCACTACCTCAAACGCTCCGCGTTATGAGACTTGTCAGGCGTGCAAAATAGTACACAAAACTCCTTAATTTAATAATGATTAATTTTATTTTATTTCCCCATTTCCTCCCATGGGTGTCGTAAAAATCGACTAAGGGACTTACTAGAGAATGGGCAGCGGCGTTCTCTATGCATTTTTAACACCATACTGCGATCGCCAACCCGCCTGCCAAGCGTGGCGATTATGGAAAATTCTCCCCTTTTGGGAGAGGCCTATGTCCAGCAGTGGACGTCTTTCGGCTAAAATGATGATGATGATGATGATGAATTTTAAATAAAATGTAATAAACTATTGATTAATGACTTGTAACAATTATAATTAATATTATCTACACTTCTACACTAATATTATAAAGAGGAAAGATTTGTACCTATTTTTGTATGTTTGTATGTTTGTAATGAATAGGCTCAAAAAGTACTGGGCCGATTTAAAAAATTCTTTCACCAATAGAATGCTACATTCTTCCAATTTGACATAGGCTACATTTCATTTTGAAAAAAATTAGGGATCCTTGGTAAAATTTGAACAATGTAACCGAAGGTGTAGAAAAATGAGTCTTAAAATGATAATTGTCTACCCCGTGCGAAGCCGGGACGGGCTGCTATATTATATAATTTGATCATTTGATTTGAAAAATTTGCAGTGCTCTTACAGGGTGCATGTGTCATGAAATTTTAATGCATGCCTACTACCATAAATATTAGCAAAAAAAAAAAAAAAATCTTTCCTCTTCTTTCACAAGATTATATTCTATCTGTGACAAATTCCTTAGAAACAGAAGCTTAGGTCATAGCACTATATTTTTATATAGGATCATTTTAATCATTCTCTTCGCCCATAAAACAATAAAATTGCTAATAAAATTATGCAAATCAAAAGACAACACTCTTTAATCTAAGATCATGATAACTTAACATTTTGTCTTATCTGTAGTCATAATAACTACACATGACTTATCTATACTTTAATAGAATTTATAATAAACGTACGAGTGATAAAAATAACGAGTTTTAAAGGTACTCGTAAAACAAAACCGGCAAGGATTGAACAGTCACTGACAGGTGTTCAAAACAAATGAAAAATTTAGAGAATTTCGACAGAACATGAAGTAAGTAAGATCCTGAAATTCGTTAGGAAAGACATTTTGAGAAAATTTAATACATAACATATCGCCAGTATTCTCCGAAGGGTTGGGCAGAGATGTACAAATAGAACACCCAATTACCTATTTTTTCCCCTTTAGTAATAAGAACTTCAAAGTCTTAACAATTTATTACATCCTAGCCTAAAAGACTACTTATGTTGAGTTGCACGAAACCAACATTAGTTTAACGGAGACTTTAAATTCATGCTATCCCTTACATTTTGTATCAAAAAGAAAGTGACAGCACCAATTTAGTCTCCGTTAAACTAATGGTGGTTTCGTGAAACTCACCCTTAGACTACTATGCAATTTAACTCCAACTTATTATTTTACGTGATAGATTACATAACTAAGAATCAATCAATCAATCAATTCATTCATCAGTCAATTTGCATTTTTACACAATTCCGTAGCACTTTCTTAGTCTGATAATTAATTAATAAAAACAGTTTGTTCATGTGTTCATGTGTACCTTTTGCACAGAATTGTTACTATTAAGGCTCCTACAAACAGGCGCGACACGCGACGCGACACAAAGACACCGCGCGACGAGCGGTCTCTTTGTGTCGCATCGCGTGTCGCGCCAGTTTGTAGGAGTTTTTATTAATTCACTATTTATACACGGTTTAGTTCCCTTTAGCCACTTCCCCGACCCTTGCTCGTAAGCGAAGCGCCAGCCCGCGCCATAGCTGAGCCTGTAGCTTTAAATTCCCCTGATAATATCATAACCCTGATTTTATCCAGCCACCGTCGGTCCCTTGCCATCCTCCCTCCGACTCTGCCCTAAGCCGAGGTTCGTACCCCACAGGGGGTGCCCTTAGCGCGCAGTCGTTTAGTTTATAAGTTTTTCGCCCTGGCTGGAGGCTTTAAGTTTTTAGGAGCTTATGGCAACCATAGGAAAGACCGGTTAAAGAGTCACGACCTCTAGTGGTTAACTCTGAGATGAACTTTAGCCACTATGTCCGTTGTCTAGCAGCTGAATTGCCTCGACATTCTGAAGAAGTCTGTGTTCGTGGGCTTCAGCAAATTTTTAGTAAGTAAACCCATATCGCCAGTTATGTTTAAGTCCCATGTAATAAGGGGCGAGCCTATTGCCATTAACCGGACACCAATCGAGATACCGGGCTGCTACTGATAAATTCCAGTTAGAAAAAACCCAATAACACTTTGCCCCTTCTGGGATTCAAACCGAAGATCTCATACTCAGCGACCACTAGACCAATGACCGTAATTTATTATTATTTATTGAGTAATTACTGAAGAAAAACCCTTTGTTGTTTTCGAAACATATCTCAAAAGATCAGAATAAGTAGCACTTCTAAAACAATAAAAATCGTGAAAGTATGAACGGTTATATTTTACGAAAGGAAGTCAATCACCGATCAATCTTCGGATCAATTCAATTCAATTAATGAATGAATTAATTAACTGTAATCCAATTGTTATTAAAACTGACGGTTCCGTTACGAATAATAAAATCCTTTCAGTCGTAAAACTTAACACTGTAACTGCATTCGCATGATAAAAATATTATTGTTACTTATTTTATTTTTATGCGAAAATTTGCATTATTTTTATTAAGATTTCAGACGGTTGCAGTATTTTTAATTAATGTTTTTTTGATGGATTATTGCGTGATTTCTTTTTATTGTTTTTTTTTTATGCACTTTACCCAAATTGCTGATATTCGGTAGCACTCGAAAATAATAACAAATAGGTTAATAGGTTATGTTTTTCACGCCATAAATTATAAGTATACTAGCTTTTGCCCGCGGCTCCGCCCGCGTGGATGTCGGTTATCGCGTAAAAAAGTAGCCTATGACCTTCTCCATATCCCAAGCTATATTTCTCGATCGGTTCAGCGGTTTAGGCGTGAAAACGTAACATACAGACAGACAGACAAACAGACAGAGTTACTTTCACATTTATAATATTAGTATGGATAATTGTTGTACGCCGTAATTGTTAGTACCTATAGAGTGAGAAAAAAACATATCAGCTAACAATTTTCCTCTCTTTATTTCAAGGCTCTATCTACTGTATTCCTCAACATTCAGATAAGAAATTCCATGAAAATAATCTTCCATAGGACCAAAGCCAACGTCAAAACAACCGTAATTAATAAAAACCGGCCAAGTGCGTGTCGGACCAAGCACAATGAAGGGTGCCGTAGTTGGTATGAATTTATCCCAAGAACAAACTTAACATTGTAGTTGAAAAACATGTTCTTCCATACGGGTTGTATGGGAGAACATGTTTTTTAACTGTAAATGTAAGTTGGTCGACTATTACTCGGTAACTTATAAGTCTACTTAGCTGTGCTGTGATAGTTTTCCCTTTAACTTCGTTAGATTATAGGCACTACTACTGCGAATTTTTCCTGCATTACAGCTTTCTAGCACTAAGATTCTCTGAGCTAAGCCGCGGACAGACAGACAGACAGACGGACATGGAAACTATAAGGGTTCCTTGTTTACTACGGAACCTTAAAAAGGAGACTTTTAACATTTCCAAAGAATCGTAAAACTAAAAAAGCATTACAGACGCGACTTAAGTATTAGACCCCATTAAATATCCTCCAAAAACTTATTTGCAAAACGATTCTATTTTGAACATAGAAACGAGATATTAACAAGGGTTTTAACATACAGAATGTGTGTGGTCTATTCCGAACCGTGCTTGCTATTTAAGTTTAATTTAAACGACATACAACAACACACGCCAATTCCAACTTGACAACTAACAATGTTGACTGCAATTTCTTCGCGTATAAGAGTGAACGAGACATCATGTAAGAAAGAGACGGATAGATTATCGCATTGCTTAGGCGAGGGGCGGCGCTTAAAGCCACGCCCACTTATATTGATCGGCGCGAGGTATAATTTATTCATAATTTCTGTTATTATGTCCTCTTTCGAATAATATTGTTCGCCGCGGCTCGCGGAGGGTTGATCAGAGCATTGTAGTATTGAAAAAAAAAATGTATTTGGTTGTAAAATGATTTTGTGAGGTAGATAACAAGGGACTAATGACCAATTAATAGCTCTGTAGACTTGCCTATATATTTACGCTGTATGTAATAGGTTTGTACGCCAGTTTTGAAGGGTACATTAGATAGGAAAAAACAGTGGCTAAATGGAAATAATAGTACATAATGAGTACCTACAAATATGTTCACAACTTGAACAAAACAAACCAAACGAGTTGAAGTTCTTGAATCATACTAGAAACTTATTTTAAAACCACTAGCATTAGACACAGGCCATAATGTTGGTTGGACTATAAGACTTCTACCAAACATACATACATCGTGATGTGTGTGCCTTTTCTCAACTATGTCGGGGTCAGCTGCCAGTCTAACCGGCAGCTGAATACCAGTATTTTACATGGAGCGACTGCCTATCTGCCCTCCACAATCCAGTTACTGCGTAAACGATACCTTAGCAAGACTGGTTGTCAGACTTGGACTTCTGATTACCCGTAACGACTGTCAAAGATCTAAAAATGACAGCCGGAACCAACGGATTAATGTGCTTTCCGAGGCACGGTACGGTTTGGTATGTAAAGTTGGTCACCCATCCACGGACCAACCATGGCAAGCGAAGCTTATCCTGATCGATTTGATAGTTGATAATCCAGTGCGCAATAAAATCCCGCTGCGATACTTTTACGTCCGTGCGAACGAGGGCTTATATCAGCTTTAGGGCATGCAATATCGGAAGGTTCTCAATTCCGGAACTGAGTTCCAATACTGGAGATCTGATTCCGGAATTCCGGAACTGGTTCCGGAACTGGTAACTTTTAAATTTTGTTTCAAATCAAACAAGATTTATAATTATATCAGTCTTTTAATAATTTTTAGTGACAAATTAAACATCTTTCTCCCTTATTACTCTAGGAAAGTTCCACAGACTAGTTTGGTTGCGTTTAGATAAATTAATAATCAAAATATCAAAAAATTATGAATATCAGAATTCCGATATTACTCTCTCAATTCCGGAATTGAAATAGGTATCAAAAATTGTTAAGTCTTCATTCATTATTTTTTTTCTATCTGCTATAGCAGATAGAAAAATTTAATGAATGCAGACTTAACTTTTATTTTATTTAAATAAAAATTAAGTCTTCATTCATTCATTTTTTTAATTTAATTTTTATTTTAAAAACAATACGAACTCGAAATAAAACTTAGGTACTTTTCCTCCAAGTAGCAAAGTCGTGGGACGCCCTGTAAAGTTATCTCGAATCACGATCGCATAAAATCAAAATCTACTTGCAAAACCGAATGGTCAAACTTTGCTCAGTCTAGTTCTACATATGGCTCGTATCTTACACTCCACATGACAGGTCGCATTGTGTTCTGAAAGAAAATAATAATATAAATAATCCGGGTGAAGCTCGCTTCCACCTTAGGCCTTATCATCACTTAACATCAGATGAGGTGAAGGCATGAATATGTTTTCTTAGTATGCTAGTGTCCGTAAATCCACGTTCAAGCGCGTATTTTGCGTACGGTCTATATTAAATCTCTTTGTAAAAATACTTTCAAATCTTCCCCAGAAAAACTCCGGCTCTCGCTATGCGTGGGCTGCGGCGGCCAGATCCACGACCAGTACATCCTGAGGGTGGCTCCGGACCTGGAGTGGCACGCCGCGTGCCTCAAGTGTCAGGAGTGCCGGCAGTTCCTTGACGAGTCCTGTACCTGCTTCGTGAGGGATGGGAAGACGTACTGCAAGAGAGATTATACTAGGTAAGAGAGAATAAAAGTTAACGCAGATTATGGCGGGCCGCACTGCACTTTTTTGTATAAAAATGCGTTGATCTGTACGGCCCGTTGCGGCTGTAATGTGCGCATGGCTTAAGACTACATAAGGAAAACGAAGAACCGAGTGTTATGTATGGCGCAATTTGATTCGGCAGTGAACTATAGTAGACCAAGATGATAAAATAACAGAATAGAATAGCAGTCATCAATTGAACGAGATTATTTGGGAGCCATCCACGGAGTAGTCGAACGACACTGAAGTTCTTGTTTCTTGTTCCCGGGCCCCTGACTCATTTTACTAGTAGGAATTGTGGGGTATTAACCAGTAGGAGTCCGATATAAACCTCCATTCTGCCCAGACGGAGGGTATTCATGGTGTATTTCCCCACAGAAAAAAAAAGTTTTAGCTAGAAAATACAAGTCGAAACTCAAAAATCAAAATCATCAAATCATTATAACTTCAAACAGTGCTGATTCTCTAAATCTATAAATGATTTATGAATGGATTTGTTTAATCTTCAAAGGTTAATCTAAGATGTATACTTTACTTTGGCACTAGACAAAGATATTTATTCGCCAGATTTCACCTGGGGCGTGGAAATAACTGCAGTTTGGTGCTATGAATCTATATAGATAATGAAATTCATCAGCCGTAGCCTGATTTTAACCGTCAATCTTAATGTCCAAAGCAGCGGCAAACCACGAACGTAGGAATATTCAATTTTCTGACATCAACATTGGAATCTGACCAATCAAATATTGATCTTCCACACCAAAGTCAAATGAAGACACGGTAAATCTCATTAGAACATAACAATCAAAACTTCAGAACACGACCAAGTCCGTTCTCATTACAGATCTAACAGCAATCACTAATTTCACATTCTTAAAAAAATATCGAAGGAAAAAAAAATAAAAAACAAAACATTGGTAATCGAAAACCCGCTTATCCGGCCGGTGTAAAGGGGAACAAACAGATATCGTGTTCCCGCCGCCCGCCGCGCTGTCAAACTGACGTTTGTTTTGGCGCCAAAATACATAATGCTGAGTTGAGCTGCGTTTGTTTTCACTTCGGCACATCACAGTGAGATTTTACCAACGCATTTTGCTGTTCGAATACATATTTTCAGCTTAGAGCCTTCAATTTTAGTCTTTATTCCTTTAGGAATAAAAACTTTGAAATTATAATTTTATTTTACCAACGGTTTTAGTTTGTTTGTATTAGTGTAATACTATATTTTAGCAGCGAGAAATGGAAGGGTGAAAAGATAAACATTAGAGGTTATTTTAGTGAATTTCATCTTTGGAGTCTGTGTGTATAAAGTGGCGCCCGACTTATGATTGACGTAACGCTATTCTTTTTTTAGGTTCGAATTTTAGGCATTTGGTACACTGTTGATAAACGGAAGAATTAACATTTCTTACTTCCAGTCGCTAATGTAGGAGTCGGACAGGAATGTGGAGAAAAACGTCAACACATTTTCTTTTAAGTTTTTTTTTTTTTTTTTCTTTTATACCAGAAGCAATCAAAACGGTGGATGTGGTTTTGTTGAACAGGAAAGACCAATGCTTTTATTAAAACTGTAAAATTATCATTCATTTGTTGCGGTCGGAAAAATAATTAGGTATATTTAGTAGCAACAATTCTCCATAGGTACCTAATTTTCAAAAAAATTGGTACACACTAGCTGCAAATAAATGCAAGTATTTTTCCTCGTGTATTTGAATACGTGTCATCAAACCATGTTTATTGACGTATTTTATGTATGTAACGCAACATACCTACATATAGTAGGTACTGTGGGCGAGGTACTTCAATGAAAAATATCTTTGGAATTATATAAATAAAATAATAATAATAATTACATTAATATTACATTTTCGGCTTCGCCCGCGTCGCTTTTTCTAAAATAAAAATAGCTTACGTTATTCCTTATAACGTCAAAATCGATCTAGCCGTTTCGGAGAATAGCCGGAATAAACAGAAAGACAGTACGTGTAGGGGAGGTAGGTACCCTAAAAAAAATGCATTATAGGTATATTTCAAGATTTTATTTTACCACTTTGTCGGCGTGATTAATATGTATTTATGTATCTTATTTAAGGATCTGGGGGACATGCACTTGCTTTTAATAACACCTAATTTTGCTGGATAGAAAAAGAAAAAACCCAGTTACCCGCTTACGTAGTGTTTAATCAATCTCATAGTTCCAAAACAGAGGTTTTTTTCTTATTTTTAATATAAATTACAAGGTAGTAAGATTGTTTAGCACAATTTGCTGAGTTTGTCTTGATAAAATGATTAAAATAATTACTATCTTAATACTACATACCACCTCGCCTCACCTCTATCTTCTTACTTCAGTCGGCTCAAGCACAACCTCACCATCGGCTTTAGCACCCTCGAAAACCATGAAAAGGACACCCATGACGGAAAATTTGAAAATTTTTGCAGTCGCCATCTTGAATTTACATTTTGACCTCAATGTCAGCTTTAGCAGCCTCGAAAACTATGAAAACGACACCCATGATGTAAAATTTGATAATTTTTGGAGGCGCCATTTTGAATTTTGATTTTGACTCCCTAATCGTTGTCAACATCCTCGAAAACCATGAAAAAACACCAACGAGGTAAAACAATTATGGTGGCTCCATCTTGAATTTTGATTTTGACTACATTTTAGTTATCGGAAATTTTTGTTAGAGAGAAAGTCTCGTAGAGTCGCATAACGCTTTTTCGTTCTAAAAATAAGAAAGAATTAGAAAGTAATATTCATGGACGTAAGTATAGTCACTGAATTCATGATCAAAATTATTTAGGCGCACCGTTTCTTTCATTCATAGAAATATAATATATTTTTATTCAATGCTGCGTCCATGTATTCTAAGATCTGTGATTTTTACTAGTCGCAGTTTCATAATTCATAAGTTGTTCGCCAGGCGGCGCTAGTAATTTTTACGAAATATTGTAGAGAAATATTGGGGTGCGGCAAAGAGGGAATGAATGCGCAAGGTTATTTGGTCAGGGTACGGCCTTAAATATAATTTATTTTTTACGTGTGAAAGCTTCCTTTAATCTAATTTTATTGGATAAAATTTACTTAATTTAAAAGCTAATTAATAGTCTTAAAACAATAATAATAATATGTAGAAGTATATAAAAAAGGGAGGGGAAAGAATCAAAGGGCATCAAAAAATTAGTCCACGTCGCTGTCAATAGGAAAAGTGCACAATAGGCTGGCAGCATTGCCACGTTGTATGGCAATGTTGATTCTTTGGGCAAGAAATAGGCCGGCCCTCTTGTCACGTGAAGAAAGTGTGAAAGTGTTTTTTGAAACCAATTTACAGAAATATATAATTTTCATCATCACACAGAAAGTTACTCTCGCATTTACTCAAGTATAGCTATGAATTTAGAAATACGCCATGCGCTAATCTCAAGGATTTAACAATTTTCTAGGAAAACATAGATAAACTATACCTAAAGATGTAGATATGTTAACTGTTAACCAGAATCCGATAAGACTTCTAAACAATGCGGCTACCCGTTACCAAGTTCTTAGAATTATGCTAATATCTACTTATCACTTACAGTTTATGTAAATGGATACCGACTGTCTGTCCGTCTTTAAAGATAACTGATAACTGGCAAAGATAATTTACTATTAATCATTATATCAAGCCGTCATAGTTCTTCTAATAGACCGCTATAAAATAATAAATCATTTATTTAAATTAGGCTGAGAATCAGCACTTTTTGAAGGTCATCCATACTAATATTAACTCAACTCTAAACTCAACTCAACTTAAAAGTAACTCTGTCTGTATGTTACGTTTTCACGCCTAAACCGCTGAACCGATCGTCATGAAATTTGGCAGAGATATAGCCTGGGATATGGAGAAGGATATCCCTCTCTCATAATCTCACCCTCACTGACACTCACACAAACACTCACACTAATACACACACAACACAATACAAACAAAACTCAGCACAACACAAAACTAGCCTGTAAACAGACATATTATTTCTGCTCAATCGTACTCCGACCCCCAAGATACAAGCCCTGCTTAGTTTGGGGGTCAACGGCCAAACCAAAATATCGTGATGCACAAACTTATTTATTGTGTTTTGTTAGATCATTGTCTTCATCACCTTTTCTTTCTTATTATGCCAATAAAACTTTTTGTTGTATTTTGTATATAGGCTACTTTTTTACGCGATAACGGACATCCACGCGGGCGGAGCCGCGCGCAAAAGCTAGTAAGTAATAAAGCCTAATATTACGCAAACGGATCCCTAAATCGAAACATGGTTTTCACAAACCCACAATAATTTTGAACGGCCAAACAACGACGTTTGTACCAAGACGAGAAAAAAATTATCATCCCCACTTTACGTGTAGGGGAGGTACTTACCTACCCCAAAAAATATATATATTTCAAGATTTTATTTGACCACATTGTCGACGTGATTGATATGTATGGCAAATATTACAGGTTTCTAGTACAGTCAGTATACACAATTAGCTGACCCCCCTTGCATAAATGGTGGAGATTTTTTTGAATACGGATCGATAGAATTTTATAATTCTTAATTTAATTTAATACCTATCCGTAATCTACCCAAAACTAGAAAAAAAATTAAAATCGTACGATTTGTTAGTAAAAAAAATCTCAACCCTTTATCCAAGGGGGATCAGCTAATTGTGTGACATCTCATAATATTATATCTATAAAAATAAATAAAAAACTTGCCACGTCCAACATGGTGTATTGGCTTTTTTTTTATTGTAAGGTAAAAAATAGAGAAAGAAAATACGTTTATTTGTGGTAAACATGACGCAAATACAGAACACAAACAAAAAATAACAAGTTGGGGGATCGCTCAGCATAATGCTGCGACCCTATGCGAGACAGAGCCCCAGCGCTGGTTTTCAGCGACAGCCGGCGTTAACGTGATGATGTCGAACGGTGCAGCATGAGATATACAAAATAAAATTAATACACAACACTTAATTCTAAATGTACACGGTGCATTTTCTTACGATTTCCCGCAGGATATTTTTCACATCGGCAACCACAATATTCTCAAAGCTAAAACCCCAAATATAATCCGCGTGGATGTCGGTTATCGCGTAAAAAAGTAGCCTATGTCCTTCTCCATATCCCAGGTTATATCTCTGCCAAATTTCATGACGATCGGTTCAGCGGTTTAGGCGTGAAAACGTAACAGACAGATAGACAGACAGACAGAGGTACCTTCACATTTATAATATGTATTAGTATAGATTTGATTTATTTCAGAAGACTGATAAGTTACGTTTTTGAAGCTTCCTCTTTCCTACTATTTTTACTGTGCCCGACAGGGTTCTTAATGATCATATAATTTTAAGGTACCACCTAAGTACCTATACCCAAAGTCTCTAATTCAGATAATTTAGGTAAACAAAGTAATGTCAAGAAATGTCACTGTCAAAATGACAGGACAATGGTACAAAACATTTTATCATTAAATGTTTTCGTAAATAATCATCGATAAAATTAAAGTGAATTAATTATAAGAACTATGCAAACAAAATACCGTTGCCAAACAATGTTTTGTGTAGTGTGTCGGAGACACGGTATATGATCGTTATAATCAGCCCTTTTAAGCCCAGTGCTAGACGTAGGCCTCCCAAAATCGATTTCCAATCGAAACAGTTTACAGCCGCTTTCATCCAAAATGTGGCTATATATGCTACTTACAATATGAATCTATGTATGAGAGTTGTAATATTAGGGTTGTTGAAGATGTACAAAGTTTGAAAATGTTTGGATCTCCTGCATTGTTACCAGTATCATAAAATATTTTATACCTGAAAATCTCCTTTTATTAATAACTTTGTTTAAAACCAAAAATTTATAAAAATAATTACGGTATGATTATTTTTTTATTATTATTTCTTAAAATCAGTACTTAAAAGAAAATGAAACCTCTTTTTTCGCCATTTTATGTGAGATACCATTACGAAGATATTTTTTTGTTATGTTATCCCCCTTTGGTTACATAAATTATCTGAATTTGAGACTTTGGGTATACACAATGTAGAATGCAAATAAAATATTGAGTATTGAGCTAACTCTGAAACCGAAACAATACAAATACAACAAAAATAGCCAATCAAACTTTATAATTAACCCTTCAAAAGCGAACCTGGGACGGAAACGCACTGTTTACATCAGCGGTCGAAGCGACCGCGTCTATCAACACGCGGTAAATATAGGAAATGTACTGAAAATACTCTATTTAAGTCAAAATCTCATTGTTTGTAGTACTGAGTACAAACTGTGATCGATCATTTTAGAGGAAATGAACGGGTAAAAGAAGTGTTTTTATTGGTAAAAAGGATTTCCTATAGGATGTTGTGGTGTAGACGTTTTGGGATTATTGTTGTCTCAATTATTTCTGATTGAAGTTGATGAACAAATAAATTAAATTGTTCTGTTGATTGACGTTTAACTTTTTCTGCAGATTTTAATATATGCATTTTACGGAAGATATCAGTTTCGTTGCGTTACCCTTTGGAAAAACGGGAACGAAATAGCAATATATTGAAAAAAATATTGCTTTGACTTTGATTGAATAAAGTGCGATGCACAAAAGCACACTGAAAAAAAAAGTAGTTGCCAAAATCAAGATTTTGTTTAGATTTACTAAGTAACTTGTTTGCATCTGAGCCTATCAAGCACAATGATCACAACCACTACTTTTATTTGATTGAGATTTGAAACGGGAACTTGATTGGAGTTATCACAAAACCTATTTGCAGTAATCAAGTCAAAACATACTTGCTCCAACCAAAATTATTATATTAAAGTTTCAATGATCTTTATTGAAGTAATCAAAATGCTTGATTGACACAACTTACTTTGGTACAGTTAACATTTTTTTTACTCGTCTCTTTTTAACTCTTCTACAATAATGTCATGTCAAAGATAATCGAGAAACTTGTTAGAGCGTTCAATCATTTGAACTAGTATTGCTGCAATCATGTCGTGATGATCAACTTAACTTAGATTTTGATTAATCTAAACAAGATATCGTCAATCAAGCTAAAAATTCACTTGATTGGAGTGCATTTTTTTCAGTGCAGAATTCAGTATATAATCACACATAATTAGCTAAGTACCCGACTAAGACGTAGCAAGAAAGCGTCCTTTGCTACGCCGCCGTAGTCTGTTAATCAAACAATGACTGAGTAATGAATGGCTTTGAACGGGTCGATTGACCAGGTTAAGCTACGCTTGCCATGGTTGGTCCCTAGATGGGTGACCATCTTTGTGTAAAACCCTTCCGTGCCTCGGAAAGCACGTTAAGCGTTAGCCGTTGGTCCCGGCTGTAATTCGTGGATCTTTGACAGTCGTTACGGGTCGTCAAAAGCCCGAAAGTCTAACAACCATGTCTTTCCAGGGGGTATCGTATTACCCAGTAACTGGGTTGTGGAGCTCAGATAGCGCTTGACGTAAATTGGCGTAATTTTAGTAGGCAAGTTTTTAATCACGTCTAAACTTGTATGAAGTAGTGACAGGCGCTGATTAATTTGACAGGACTAAACTAAAATTTATCTTCTGTCCTTTTCTTAATGAAATAGAAAGAAAAAGATGCACTGAACTTTAGTTTAGTTTGTGAACAAGGGAATCGGCACCATTATCAATGTAAAATATTAATAAGTAAAAATAAAATATTCATTTAATCCGCCCGTCAGTACCAGACGTAACGTAAATAGACGTGTTTTAGACAGATTTAGACTGAAATCCAAATTTCAAATTCCTACGTCAGCACAAAACACTAGTTTAAATCCATTCATTAACAGTATAACCACAAACAAAAATTACAACCAAAAACAAACAAATCTCCGCTTCAAGTCGGTTGAACCGAACAGCTACCGCGCAAGCGTCAATTAGCGTAACTTAATCCTGCGCCGGAGTGTCACGTTACTGTTTACATGCTATTTACGGAAACTGACATGTTCTGGTGACTAGAAGGCAGGATCCCAGGCTGTGTGGTCTTAGTTATTCGTTGTCAATTTTACCATACAGTTTTTAAACGTCTACCTAGCTCCCAGATTCAGAATATCATGACATTTTCTATTAGCCTAACTGGGGCCCAACTCTGCTATTTTTATAAATTCGACACTCCAACACGATGCCATTGTCATTTTGCTAAAAGTTCGTAATCTGCTAAATTCATAATGATCGAACATTGGTCGGTCAATGGTCTCGTAATAGAATTGTTTTACAATGGCATTTTGAACTTTTATTCATGCCAGATTTCATTTATATATATTTTTACTTATTATTTATTAGTGTTATAAGCAAGTCGAAAGTTTAGTAGGAAGTTTCATTTGTCATTATGTACGAGATTACCAATTCTTTCAATGGAGAGTCAGTGGCTGACCATTGGAAAGTCATAATGACGCGATTATATTAGTAGATTACCAAACTTGTCAAAATCAAAAAATATGAAATCAATGATAGACCATTCTGACACTAATATTAGAAAGAAAAAGAAAGAAAAATTGTTTATTCTGCACAAACAAAACGCACTTAATAAAAAATAAAATTATAAAATACATATTAAAGTAGCCAAAAGCCTCCAATTCAAGCAATACAAGTTTGACGGGACCAAAAACAATTTACATTGTTACAATGTCTAATTCGTCTATGGTTACAATACTTTAAAAGGTATGTGATTGTTACACTGTGTTGCGTCACTGGTAAAAATGTCAACAAACATGCTATTGTAATAGCAGACTTGAGGCCCTGGCCGTATGATACAGTATTTCAGGAAAATTCTTTTGATTTGAAATTGACGCGAAAGTCTAATCCAATTACTATGTAGGAATGAATATTTAATACAATTGATAGGTTCGTAATTCAAAAAGTCCTGGTACAAGTGACTTTACTAGGTTCAGGTTTAGCCAAATCTAGCCCGATCTGACTAACCCTGATCTATTAGGTAAAGTCAGTTTTCTGGCTTGTCGTCAGAAAACTGACTTTCTTCTTCTTCGAGCTTCTGATTTCCAGAAAGAGTTATCAAAATGAAGGAATGGGTAAGAATAACTCAGGATGATTACACAAGCACGCTTTAGAGCTTTCATCCGTCGCGGGCTTGCAACGTCGCATTTCTAGAGATTTTTCGTGATTATTTTATTAAAAAATCAAAGTAATATTTTTTTTTCAGCCAAGCACTAGATCTTTGGTATTTATAAGCATGTATGTCAAAGTCAAAGTCAAATAATTTATTTCAAATAGGCACGAAGATGCACTTTTGAACGTCAAAAATTACATGAATAGTTAATTGATTCTATTTGCGCCTTCCAAAATGTAGTTATGTATGGAGAAGAATGGGCAAGAAACTCCATACTTACTCTTTTAAAATGTTAACAATAGTTTGTATACATTAATTAATATTTATAGGTGAAGACTATGAGTACCTAGTATAAAAAATATAAAAAAATTCATCAAAATTACTTACCACAATTGGTAAAAAGAATGAAAAGTGAAGTAATAACAGGAAAATTAATAAATGCGATAGGTACATGGTGCTCACATATTTACAAACATTGTATATGATTTCCCAAAAAAAAAAAAAAAAAACAACATATAATAAGTCAGTGTGTGAGTTAAAATATTAATCACAGAAAATAAAATTAATATCATAAAAATTATAAATTATACAGTTAAATTAGCAACCAGTTTGATTTTATCTAGACTCTAAATTGTCCTATGGAGCAGGACCAGCATGCTATATGCAATATTTTTACAGTTATTTTGGCAATTACTCATAAAAATTGTCAATTTGTCAATTATTTTCTATTTGCAGTAGTATTACGACTAAATATTTGTGTTTACTATAAATTAAATGTTAAAAATAATTATTAAATAATACGATCTAGTGCTTGGCTGAAAAAAAAATTGTACTATATTGATTAAAATTTAATAATCACGAGAAACCTCTAGAAATGTAACGTTGCCATCCCGCGCAAGATGAACGTTCTTAAACATAAGGGGTTTTTTTTTTTTTTGTAAAAGTTCCCCAATCCACTAACTGTCGTTTTCTGAACCATGACCCTCCAACTGACTACATTTCAACTTCACAATCTGTAACAACGGTGATGTGGACCTCGCAATAAATGCCAAGCCGAGATCTTATTTGATATCACTTTTAAAGTATCCACCTGATTAAGAAAGAACGCAAAATATAGATTGTCCTAATTACGTAAACCATATACTTAAAAGATCCATGGAAAGAGATGGCTATCGCGTATATGTTTTCGCGCTATCTGACGAAGATAATCATTATGTACCTAGATAAAATACGATAAACAATGATAGCCATGTGCCTAATTCATCATAGTCCAACACTCAAACATATAACAATATATTTTTGGCAGGTTTATCGTAATGGTACTGTCTGTTTGTCCGTCTTAAAAACTTCATTACAAAACTCAAACTCAAAGCATTTATTTCAAATAAACCAATTACAGGCACTTTTGAATTGTCAAGGGGTCGGTCAGTCAGAAAGATGAAGCTAGTTGCCCATTCCAAAGCGTAGTAGGTTCCTATGGAGAAGAACGGGTAAGAAACTCCACGGACACTCTTTTAAAACAAAATATTGTTACAAAATATGGGTTACATCATTCATGTTAAAGTTATACATGTGAGAGCAATGTAGAAAGACGTGCACGTTAGAAGCGTCCGTAATAAAAACAATTCAAAAATTTAAATAAGCCGTGGCAGCTAAGAGATGACCAGTCCCAACTGACGGCGCCCGGTCACGAACATGACGTATGGATCAGCACTATTTAGCTCCACCATTTTGATGGAAACTTAATGATCCAACACACACGCCACCACCAGCGAGACATTTGAGTAAGCATGACATACGAGCAAAGAAATTTAAGATACTATAGTGAGCAGTGATGATCCAGTGATAACAGTCGCGATTTACGATTTGTAGGTCGTAGGTTCGAACCCTGACAGGCGCTTTACTTTATGTATATAATTTCATCACCACTTCATTCAAAACGGTAAAGGAAAACATCAGGGGTAAACCGGCATGTCCTAGAACCAAAAATTCGAAGACATGTGATATCCACCAACCTGCGCTGGTCCCTTGTAGTACATTCCGACCCACTCCCGCTCATTGAGAGCATGCCTGTGTCCCAGCAGTGGGAACATTATAGGCTGAGCAAATATAGAGAGGAAATGTCATAGAAAAACTATGACCATGTGTCAGTGACGCCATCTAGCTTATTATAGCAACATTAATGCTTGACACGATACACTTTTACCGACACCGACCCTTGATTACCAACCGTCAGATAGGATGTATTTAACAATAGTATATTGTGATACAATGGTGGTAAGTCACCCGTGTATCACATCACGACGTTTTTCAATACAGTTGTGGGAAATGTAAATAAGAAAAATCAAAATTTTCAGAAAATGGCGCGTTTTTGCAACTGGAATTTTTTTTTTACAACGACAACAGCAACAGCCTATACAGCCTGTTCGATTTTTGACAAATGTTGATGTGAAAATAATTTTGAATTAAAACTGATAATTAAATATATTAAACAACCATTTAAAAGACTTTTGAGAATTCAATGCTAAGACGTCCGGACTCATTCATTTTTCCTTGTATAAAATCTATCCCATTTTATTCTATGTATGAAAACTCCTTGCTACTAAACTTTTTAAATTGTCTTATAAATTTAAAACTAAACTGCAAAACAAAATGATCCAGCTTGTTTACAAAAGTCACGACCGCGTAACAGAAAGATGCCTATGCAAAAGATTCAATTTTCGAATCATAATTATAAAAGAGCCTCTGAAATTACGCCATGTTTAACATCTGTATTGAAAAATTATTTAATACTGCTAATACAGCTTCTGCCTACTACAAAGTACTGTTTATTTTATTTATTTATTTATGTACACACAAAATACTTGACAGGACAATATAATAACATAGAAAAGCACAAAGGTACTGCTTATTTCAAAAGAAATTTCTTCCAGCAGACCTGCGAAAGGAAAGTTGGATAAGAAATGTAGACACAGTGTGTAGAAAAGTTAAACAAGAAAATTTTAATTAAAATACTTAAAAAACTATAACTATATAAAATAAACATACATACAAATACATACACATATTAATATTTACCTATAATATACATACATATGATTATAGGTATAATATTACTGTATAGAAGAGAGGTAATGCTCTTTGACTTGCTTTTTAAATAGAAATAGTTTTAGAATCTCGAATGTTAGGCGGAAGTGAGTTCCACAAACGTACTGCGTGAACATAGGAGTAGGAATACAGTTCAGTTTTATGGGATGGGAAATTAAGATGATGCCTGAGGTGGGATCTAGAGAGAGCATCAGAAGGACGGGTAAAGGAAAAACGATCGCGCAGGTAGCTGGGATATGCAGGGTTATAAAGGATTTTATAAAGAAGACATAATATCCGAGTGTTCCTGCGTTCGTTTTTGAAATCGTTTGGAGAAATTTGACAGTTTCATGTAGCTTGATGTGCTTGCCACTGCACAATTCATTAAACCTGACTTGGTTTCCGTACGTCTTTTTCGGGTGACCACTGAATATCAGCGCTGTGCTGTGGGTCCTTCATAGCACAGCATCATGATGAGTGGAAGCCTTCTTGTCACAGTCATGACGTGCAGCTGCCGACTTCAACGGGTTTATGCTCGTGATTATAATGTAGATCTATTTTGTTCTATTTTTCTGTTTACCTACCTACTCGAGTTAATTATCTTTTTATATGCACGTGGTTCTGTGAAAAATAAACGTATTTTTCTTTCTTTCTTTCTATAGTACCTCTAGACCAATTTCAACTGAGTAGGAACTATATTCCTACTATCAATATTAATCAATTATAGAGTCATCCACCGATAAAAACATATTTTAAGTTAGAATATTACTACTTTCTCTTCAAATAAAGATACAATTGAGTAGGTATACCAATATGCTAAGTAAGTATATTAAAAATACCACCACCATAAAAAGTAATTCATCCATATTTTACTATACCACAAAGACCACAATCCAATTACGTAATAGAAAAACATTTTTTTACTTTATTACTCTCGAATACCAACATAAGAATACTAGAGCACACTGCCAACATAAAAACTAGACCGCCAAGGGTGCCAACACTACCAACTTTCGCAAGGCTGCCAACCTACCTATACTTTCTAACCTACAGAGTAAATATACAGGTATCTCTCTAGCTATAGGCGATGCTTTTAGCAGGATTGCTGGGGGTGGAACCAGCCCCTAAGTGCGGTCGTTGACCCCTCCCCACGGGGTGGGTTTTAAAAATACATCGCGCCATCGTTTCTCAATCTATTTCAGTTTTATAAGCTGGTTTTTATTGATGTAAATTCGATTTTGTTGTTGACTTTTGTGTTTTTTAGTAGATTTTTCTGATTGGTTATAGAGATTTTAATCGTTTTTAAACTTTTTTTTTTTTGCAATTTAGGTACTGTTTCTCAAATTTACAGGTCAAGTAGCTTATGTTGGCGTAAATGTTCCACATTTTTTCTTCCTTTTGGCGTGCTTAAGTAAGGGTTGAAACATGAGACAAGCAGATGAGAATGAATCAGGAAAACGCAGGTCCAGCTTTTTGGAAATCATTCCTCATGACTAATTCTTATTTATATAAGACAACAAGATCTTTGTTAGAAGTCTAGAGCTGGGATTAGGCAATTAAAAATACGTATAAAATTATTTATAGTACTGATTTAATACAATTAAAATGACTCAAACAACTGAGACTATCCCCCTAACTCCGCCCCTAAGATGACCCACTGACCAAAATATCTTACCTTTTAGGACAGATAAGACATAAAACTTGTCCGTTTTCTGACGGCGGAACCCTTAAAACTCGACACAAAACAGCGGGTCATTTTGTTTCCCATAAAAAACTGCTCTCAATTATTCTATGGAGAACTCGAAGCACTTTAACAAATTGATAGGTTTTTAAACAACGAGGAAAAATCATCATAAGGAAATTCCCCATGGCCATGTAAAAACGACACTAATTGTGGCATACCATTACTTATCTCAGGGTCGCAGTTCTATTACCGCATCAGGTATCTGTGTGGCCTTCAACTATTTTGTACTTTGTGGGAATGGGAAATCCCAGTAAGTATCATGTCACACTTTTTGTTTTAGAGTCAGGGCCCGAGTGGTCGTCTCCTTTTTGAGGAAATTTCTAGCCGACTAGTCGACACTTAACGTGACCAGAGGGCTGGTTCGTTCTTTGGCCAAAGAAATAGAATTGCCATTCAACATGGCATTGCTGCCAGTGTTCTTGGCACGTTTCCGAATGACAGCGATGCAGACGAGTACTTCCACGACTCAACAAAATCAAAATCAAAATATTTTATTTCACATAAACCTACATGGGCACTTATGAAACGTCAGAAGCTAGGTGCACGGTTCCAATTAGTCGTTTCCTATGGAGAAGAGCCGGCAAGAAACTTCACGGTTACTGTTTTAAAAATAATTGGCTTTACAATATTATTAAATACCAGTGATAATAGGTACCTATGGGAGGACAGTGTGGGCCTTTCAACAATTACCAGGTACTTAACAAAATAGAAAAGTGCCAACAAATCTACACTCTGCTAGGCCTACAACGTTCTCACATTCATAAAATAGAAAATAATCTAAGTATATAAAATATTAATGACATGATTGCAATTACAACTACAGTAACATAACTGAATAAATATCATGTCCACAAAAGCCACTATAAAGAATTGGAATTCGATTTGTAGGTAAATAATGTCAAATAATGAAAAGATTATGTCAAGGAAGTATGTAAAAAAAAAAAAAAATACTAAGTCTTGTGCCCTTTTGTTTTTGTTTTTATTTGAATAGCTATGTAGTAATTTATTTTAGTATCTAGTGTAAATAATAGATATTTAAATAAACCTTTTTTACAGTCCGTTCAACCAATTTTGACTTCTATTCCGTAGGTATAAGGATGGCATTAGAAGCAAAAAAGTGCTTACAATACCAACTATTAACTGCAGCTGCTATTTCTCATGCCACCAACGCAATAGAAGTCAAAATCTGTTGTACGGACTGTAAAACAGGTTTATTTAAATGTCTAATCTGATTTCAATCGGAGTATAGGTATTATCATATAAATAGTGAGTTACGAGTAAAAAGATCGGCTTATTCCACTAATCCCCCCTGAGAGAATCCCCCTCAGTGGAAAAAACTGAACCCTAATGTAAAAAAATCACTTTCAGGGGATCTTGGAATAAGTTATTTTTTGTTTTTTAAATTCTAGTTTTCCCCCCTTAGCGGGATTATCAGGGGTGAATTCTAGACTGTTTTCAGATTCCACTTTTCCTCCTAAGGGGGATTTTCAGGGGGGATTTGTGGAATAAGCCAAAAGATCCTACATCCTACACTCTTTGCGCATATAATCCTTTACCAATATCGTCAGCATAATCAGTTTATTCTTTGTCTGGATAACTTCATCTCCTGACCACACTGAAAGAAATATTTAGCCTAACTACTTCGGCTATTTCAGGAATAATTAAAGTTTGTTAACTTGATTTAATAAAGGTGATTTGTCTATAAAATACAAAACAACCTTTTGGTTTTGGTTACATGTTGCATAAAGTTATGTGGTCACTTTTTTGTGTTACATGTTGACGAAAGTTTGGATATGTATAAGTAATTTTTTTTTTTTTTTTGTGCATACTTTTTATTTGCATTAGATATTAATGTTTAGAGATATGAGGAACAGGATGTAAAGTTCACTCATACTCTATAGTAAAGGGAGGATCCTCCGACCAGACGGGTATTGTGTCTGGTGGGCAACTGCCCAACGGTTGATGTCGGGATGTTGTATATATGCTAGTCGCGCGGTAAACTCTGATAGCGCGATGCAGGATTTGTGACGTCAGGTCTTTGATGCGTAGTTCGCATGTGGCGTTGTTGATACCGCCACAAATGTTTGGGGTAGAGTCTCGTCTCGGACTATGAAGACATAAAAATAAAAATAAACATACCTTTGTTTTAATTTTGAAGGTAGTTGAAACATTAAAATTAAACCTAATGTCCTTGTCCTCAGGTTATTCGGCACAAAATGTGATAAATGCGGCTCATCCTTTAGTAAGAACGACTTCGTGATGAGAGCCAAGACGAAGATCTACCACATCGACTGCTTTCGGTGTTGTGCCTGCGCCAGACAACTTATACCAGGTAAGTACTGTGTCATACCGAGAATTTCCCTATTTTGTTATCTCGAAAACTATACAAATGTTCATGTTTTATGAGCCCGAAAAATTAAAAGTGCTTAATATCGTACTCATAATACCTACTTATGAATAATTTATATTTAGGTAAACTTATCAAAACTGAAAGTATCGTTAATTTTGCGTATACTACTAAAAGGTGTTATAAATGTGAAAGTTTGTATATTTAAATGTTTTTTGCTCAATCACGCAAAAACGGCTGAACAGATTTGGATGAAATTTGGCACATAGATAGTTTATGGCCTGGATTAACATACGTAAACTGCGACATCCACGTAGGCGAAGTCGCTGGAAAAGGCTAGTTTATAATAAATGCTGCTATTCTGACTTTGACCGCCTACATATACAAACAAATTATTCTTCCTACAGGTGACGAATTCGCGTTACGAGAAGGAGGAGCCCTATATTGTAGAGAAGACCATGATGTATTAGAAAAGGTTGGTTCTTAAATAGTTATTTATGCAACTGTTGTATAATAAGGGGTATTAAAACACGAATGTGGGTTTATCACACTCGGCTTCGACTCGTGTGATAATAACATGAGTGTTTTAATACCTAATTATGTACAGTTGCATACAAGACTTTATCTACACCCATGTTATCTACTCTTTGATATTTTCCAATTCATGAAATCTTAGTACGCCTTTTCATATTGTATTCTCGACTTTTCTGGTAATAATTGGTTAGAAATGTCCTTTGCTACATTAGAAATATCTGGTGGTGTGTTATCAAAGCTTGTATCACTCATTTTTGTAAACAACAAACTTATAATTTTTTGCAATACTAATATCGAACAAAAATGGCGGGATGCGAGGTGAACTCGAATACCCTATAAGTTTTTTTTATTTTTTATTACGGCGCTGTGATATTAAAACGCGCGTGCATGACAATGTTCTTTTTTTGAAATTCATAAATGTGGCTGTTTGATGAGTAAAGAAGGGATTGAAAACGCAAAGGAGTTGCATTATGAAATTTAGTACAACATTATAACACTCGTTTGGATGATATTATGGCTACATGACACCGGTTATTTTAATTTTGGCAATAAGCTAACTGTTTCAGAAACTTTTATAGAGGATTTATAGCATGGGTGTAGATAAAATACTTAAAAACGTTTAAATCTTTACACATAGAGTGATTATTGGCAACCCTACCTGTCAATAATAAACATGTTTGTCAATTTTCTAAGGTAAGTGGGCCTACAATGCTCCACAAATCACTAAATAACATTAAAATAACATAAACTCACGCCTTCTTCCCGGCTTCTTCCACAAATCCCCCCTGAAAATCCCCGTTAGGAGGAAAAGTGGAATCTGTAAAAAATAGTCTAGAGTTCACCCCTGATAATCCCGCTTAGGGGGGGAAACTAGAATTGAAAAAAAAACTTATTTCAAGGCCCCCTGAAAGTGATTTTTTTTACATTAGGGTTCAGTTTTCCCCACCGAGGGGGATTCTCTGGGGGTTTTAGTGAAATAAGCCGGATTATCAGGGGTGAATTCTAGGCTGGTTTTTATATATTCCACTTTTCCTCCTAAGGGGGATTTTTCAGGGGGGATTTGTGGAATAAGCCCTTCTTCCCATGGGTTTACGCAGAAACTATAGAATGCCACCTGCTACGCTCCTTATCATAATCCTTTTGCTTCGTTTACATTCATACATCTGGTCATACATGCACGCCGGTTGCGAGTGCCACGCACCTGACCTTTCTGAAGAACATCACCAATTAGGTCACTATATGTTCTCTTAGGGCATCTACTTACATTTGCCTTGTGTTAGTCACTTTTCATTCATGGTATCCTCTCAACATAACCAAACCTTCTAAGCTGATCTAAGCTTTAAAATTTTGTCACTACATCTCTCAAATCACTCAATAGGTTAGTGCTAATCGAATTTAAAATATCGCTGTTTCTTTCAGTCGTTTAAAGAAGTCAGAGACAGAATAAAGCGCGGCGCGACACGCGACGCGACACAAAGACACCGCGTGCTGCGCGACGAGCGATCTCTTTGTGTCGCGTCGCGTGTCGCACCTGTTTGTAGGAGCCTTAATGTGGAGTGGTTTGTAGAGCAAGTGGGCCTTAATGTTTGAGGAGTAATTAACTCACGTAGCCGTCTGTACTTACTTATTACTACAAATTCTAATAATTCTAACATATTATCAACCAGGAAACTCCTCTACATATTTTCTTTTATCAGCGTAACATTTTTCTTTTTTTCTTTTGTCATTATACTCTCTGGCCCTTACCTACTTATTAAACTATAGCTAGACAAAGTCGCTTCTTGAAAATCTTCGTTATGTACCAGCGAACATGCTATGAATTTGTCTAAAAACAGTGAAATTCATTTGTTCAGAGCACGACCGCGAGCAGTGCGACCAGTGGGAACGCTGAGAGCAACAACAACACGACGTTAAGCAACAACAACTCACACCATCCACATGAACTTGGTTCTATGTCTGGTAAGTACTTTTTCTCAAACATGCATTGAAATTTTGTCATTATTTTCGAAAAAAAAACACGCAAAATATCGAATTTACGGACAAAGAAAATCAAATCCATTGCAGGAGCGTTTTTTGAATTTGGAACATTACAATGCTCCAGCAATATTACGACGCTCCAGCAATGTTTTATTTCCCTGCATTATTTTGAGAAAAGCACTAATATGCCTCGGCGGAAATGGCAATACGAGACAGGCATCGTATTAGTGAAGTCCTCGCCTACGGCTCGGCCTTCAAACTCATACTCGACCTGCAATTGCCTATTTCTCGGCCTTTGCAATAATGTACATGTATGTATCATTACATTAATTTAGTTATAAACCCGCAATGGGCCCGCGTGATGGATTACGACCTACTATCTCTCACAGAGAGTCCTGTGTCCTAGCGGTGGGAATATTATAGGCTGATTATTTTAGTACAATATAGTTAGTATCTATATGTCGCAGGGAAATGAGTATATCAGGGATTTCAAGAAATCCCTAGGGATATCACGAAATCCCGGTAGATGTCGAATATTCTTGTTTATTACGTCTTTTTACTAAAAGTATCTAGTGATATGACAATCAGAGATATGTCATTTCACTAAACTAAATGTAGTGAAATAAAGAATACTATTGATGAATAAAGTAATAAAACAAAATTACAAATTAACTGGTGCATTTTTATTAGAAAATAAAGTAGAGTTAGAAATCTATGATTCAGGATCTAATGTGTCCTTAATAAAACAAGGAAATGTATTTTTTTTTTCAACACTCGATGTAAACTCAGCGTTCTGGTCCATACCTCTTAAAATTGAAGATAGACAATAAATGGACTACTAGAGCGTACTAGAGCGAGCAAGAGAAATGCATGGCTCGATTTTTATTCGGCAGTATCCGCTTTTCTGACATTTTACTAGATTTATACTCCATTTATTATAACATTAGACAAATAACTGTTCCCACCCTTTCGTTACTTCGATGTAAACGTTTAATAAACTCCGTTAATTCACGATAAATACAAAGTACTGTAATCTATTTACCATTTACATTAAAAAAATTACTCTAAAGTGCAGAAATTTCAACAATATTACACAATACCTGTCATTATTTAGCCGTTATTTGTCTAATGCTATAGTAAATGGAGTATAGTTTAGTGTCGTACGATATATCACTGACGATAAATTGGTATTTTGTCATATCACTAGATATTTTTAGTAAGAAGACGTAATTAACAAGAATATTCGACATCTACCGGGATTTCGTGATATCCCTAGGGATTTCGTGAAATCCCTGATATCCTCATTTCCCTGCAACATATATTATACATACATTTAATCATATTTAATAAAATACATTCATTAAATCGCGCCTTCTTCTCATGAGGGTTGGCAGAACCTATAGATCGCCACCTGCTACGCTTCTTACATTCTCCTTTTGCTTGGTTTACGTTCATACATCTGGTCATACACGCACGCCGGTTGCGAGTGCTACGCACCTGACATTTCTCAAGAACATTACCAATTAGATCACTATTTATGTCCTCCTAGTGCATCTCCTCCCGGACAAATTAAAGAAAAAGACAGATTCCCGGAGAAAAGGACAGAAGATAAATTTTAGTTGAGTCCTGTCAAATTAATCAGCGCTTGACGTAAATTGACGTAATTTTAGTAGGCAAGTTTTTTTTTTAAATTTTTTTTTTTTTTTTTTTTTATAATTTATTTAAAGAAATTACAATACAGAGGTGTTACTTAATTCTAAACTCGCCAAACTTTTACGTTTGATGGCGAGAGGCGCTCTTTTTCATAACAATGAACCACCTTACGTGCATAGCCACTACTAATATATTATACTGTTATGGTTTAATCTTAAAAAATGTATTTAGTTCTGTTTGCTATCCTGTAAAAAGTTTTTAAGTTTTGTTTTAAGTGATCCGATACCAATTTTTTCTTTTTCTCTTAATAAATCTATTTTGTTAAACACTTTAGGTACCAAATACTTCGATGTTCTCTTACCATAATAATTTGTTATCTGTGGTTGTTCCAGTCTGTTCTCTCTAACCCTACGTGTGTTGTACTTGTTTTTAACATTAACTTTATATTCTTCATTATAATAATATTCCAGACCTAACAAATAATCCACTTTTTTATCTATCGGCATAATTTTACAGGTGGGAAATAACTTATCATACTCTTTGTTACACTTATCTTTAACATTTTTACTGACCAGAAACTTTATCAGTCTTACTTGTATATCTTTAATATCTCTTAAATATGTTATAAAGGTTCGCCCGTACACAAGGAGTCCATAGCTTATTAGCGAATCGGCAAGTGCGAAATAGACAATTCTTAAAGTCTGTTTGTTCAATACATTTTTTAAATGGTAAAACTTACTTAGTACCAATCTTAGCCTATTACAAATGTCATTTACATGGAATCTCCAGTTAAAGTTCTTATCAATTGTTAGACCCAAATATTTAAAATTATCTACAAAATCCAATTTTTCACAGTTACAATTACATTTATTTTTATGTAAACATTCATATGTATGTCCTACCACTGTGAGATATTCATTATTTACTGATTTAGCATTACGATTATATGGCGAGTATATATGCATACATTTAGTTTTTGTAAGATTTAACATAATTCCATTATCGTGTGCCCATTCGCTAACATTTTCAAAGTCACCTTGAATACACTTTTGTACCTCAGCTATATCTTTGGAGGCATAGACAAGACACATATCGTCAGCATACATGAACACCTCACATTTACGTACGACGTTTGACACACTGTTCACATGCATTATATATCCTACAGGGCCGTACACCGATCCAGTAGGCACACCCAAGTCGACATCCGCCTCTTTCCCAGCCACACGGGAGATAATTGTGCTTATTTTCCTATTTGTGAGGTAGTTTTTAAACCAATTATTTGTGGGACCACGTATTCCGCATTCGTCCATTGCCTGTAACAATATCTCATGGTCTAATGTGTCAAACGCTTTTTTATAGTCAATAAATAGTGCTATAATTTGTTTGCCAGAATCTAAGCAGTCATTAATATAATCTGAAAATCCTAACAAGGCAGAGACAGTGTTGCGCCCTCTCCGGAAACCGTGCTGAGTGTCACACAATATGTTGTGTTTTTCTAAAAACACGCTAATTTGTCCCACAATAATTTTTTCGGTTATTTTATCTATAACAGACAATATTGCGATAGGCCTATAATTACCATATTCTAAGTGACTTCCTGATTTGTATATAGGACGTATAATTGCATTTTTTAACTGGTCTGGATAACTACCGTTAGTTAAGGACATATTTATTAATACAGCTAGAACAGGACTTATTTGCTTGTGTAAATATATAATGTCTTGCACCCGTATTCCATCTGAACCGGGTGCTTTTTCACAGGACAATGTTTTTATGACCTTTTCTACCTCCGACGAGGTCACCTTATTGTATCTAAAGCTTACTTCGCTCGGTTTTACATAATCATTTCTATCTAAAAACTTCAAGTCACATACATGTTTAATTCCCTTTATTTCCTCTGTAAACGTTTTAGAAAAGTTTGTACAAATCTGCTCTATACAATCAGTTTTTCCTAAATACCTTAAAATAACATCGTCCAAACTCGTTTTATTTCGACCCAGCCAAAGGTTTATATTTATCCATATTTTCCTAAAATCTCCATTGCTTTTTACAATTTGTTCCTGTCTATATTTATTTCTTGCCATAATTGTTAATTTATTTACTTTATTTCTATATTTTGTATAGTCTAATCGTTTGTTCATGTTCTTTGGATCCGCTTTCCAAACTCTAAATAAAAAATCCCTTCGCAATAACATTGTATATAAATGCCTATCTATCCATGGCTGCCTTATAACTTTTTTATTATCTGTGCTAATCTTAATTGTACTTTCCTTGTAAATGCAATCAAATACGCTACACATCGTCTGATACAATAATACTGGACACGTTATTGTTATTAACTGGGCCCATTCAAATTCATCTAGCTTTTGCTTAACAATTTTATCACTTAACACATCGTGCATACTATTGTTCTTGGCATTGCCACTCACACATTGATTTTCACTTCCACTCACAATTAAGTTCAACATTAATCCGATTCCATGATGATCGGCGATTCGTGACTCAAGCACATACGCGCACGCGTCTTGCTCGCTCCGTCCCGCTCGCACCCAGATATGATCTAAACACGATACCTCAAGCCGGCCGTCCGCGATTGCTTCGCGCGTTACCTCATCACTTGGTATTACACACATCAGGCCGCATTCACACAAGGCGTTTTTGTACCGTGTTATAGTAGGATTATCCAAGTCACTCAAGATGTTTATATTGGTATCGCCAATCACTATAACATTTTCAGATGCTGGTACGGATTTCACTAGCGTCTGTAATTGCTGAATAAATATCAATTTATTTTTGGCAGGTGGTCTATATATAGCGATTACATGTGTTTTATTTTCCCCGTGCTTCAATTGACCATGAAGTGTTTCTACTGCTTCTGTGTTTACCACTTTAGCTTCAAAATTTAATCCATTCTTGGCGTATATTAATATTCCTCCTCCTCTGCTCGTTTCTCTAGTATAGATAAATGTATTATATCCTAATATTTGATAAAGTGGAAGTTCTTCCTTCTTTATATTTATTTCGCTTAATATTATGATGTCTATGTTATATTTATTTTTATCCAGTAATATTAATAACTCGTTAAAATGTTTCCGAAGTGATCGTATGTTCAAGTGTAAAATGTGGGTATTCCATATATTTTGGGATAGGTCGTTATTTAGCGCTGTTATATCATAGTATCTTTTAAAATTAAAATTGCTGGAGAAAATCACTTCTTAACTTGTATGGAGTAGTGACAGGCGCTGATTAATTTGACAGGACTAAACTAAAATTTATCTTCTGTCCTTTTCTTAATGAAACTGAAAGAAAAAGATGCACTGATCTTAAATTTAGTTTAGTTTGTGAACAAGGGAATCGCACCAATGCCTAATCTTCCTACAAAAATTAAATAAATACTATTTTCCGTTCTCCTATAAAAATTTAGACATTACATTCCACACACGGAACCCCAAAAAAGATCTTACGAAGGCGCGGCTGCGGCGTGAAAATCCAAAAAAAAACCTAAAGATCACACATCAAACACGTAAACAGCGATAGCGCACGAAACCGCCGCAAAACACTAGTCTACAATCTTAACATCAACCAATATTAGATCTACCATATCATAGGTACATGCGATTACCTTACCTTATCGATATTATCGTTACAAATTCGAGTATCGATAATCGTTTCGCGATCATGCCGTGATTTTTCGATAACGCCTTTGATGTGCGCCGACAAAGGCGCCGACGCGTTTGATAATGCCGAACAGAGTTAGTCGCTTGTACTATTTATCGGTTAATTAAAAAATGTGTAAATCTAGTTCGTTTGGAGTGGTGAAGGTGATAAATGTGATAATATTCCTTTTCTTCTTTTTTATATTTTGGTGAGTCACTTTTTCAGTCAAAAAGAAAGAAAGAAAGAAAAAGTATTTATTGGGACTCGTACAGGAAGATCACATTTTAAACTAAACACACTCATAGTAACATTAATAAAAAATTAAATAAAAAACAAAAGTAAAATGAAAACAAAACCTGTACGGGGCCAAAAGGCTCCTATCTCAGCATGATGCTGCGACATTTAAAAATAAGTGTCGCAGCGCTGGTATTCTGATAGGGCCCGCTGTGATGTCACGGACAGATACAGAAAAAAAAAGTAAAAAAAAAATGATTGTGCATTTGGGTCATTATCAGGACACTCATTATTTGATTGACTTCGGTGACAATTTTTTTTTAGAGTTAATTTAAAACATATTAGTAGTACTCTAGATTTGATATTTCATGTTAGTTATGCCTAAATGTAAAAACAAAAATTGCCACCGAAGTCAACCAAATAATGAGTGTCCCGATAATGACCCATTTATCGTTGCCGAGCCGGAATAATTGTATTTAAGTAAGTAGTTACGGAGGGAGCAGTGTTGGTCGAATTGTAGATATATTAGGATAGGTTCGAAGCCAGACAGGCGCTTTAACTAGTGTAAATAATTTCATCTCCATTGCTCTCAAAACGGTGAAGGAAAACATCGTGAGGAAACCAGCATGCCCTAGAACCAAAAATTCCAAAACATATGTGACATCTACTAACCCGCGCTGGGCCCGCGCCGTGGATTATAGCCGCCCACTCCCTCTCACTCCCTTTTTTGACGCTGAGAAATGCATTACGCATGCCCGCTCGTCGGGGGACGAGACGGGGTATGTGGGACTCCCTGCCAGAATGGCAGTATACCCACTAAAACTCAGCGGTGTTCCCTCATCGCCTTGATGGGAGGCTCATGGGAAACCGGCACAACCTTTACGTCCACAACCCTCCCGGCGCATGCCCGCCTAGCTGGCGGGCCCCGCATGCCCCCCCGCCTTGGGGGGGATATGGGAATGGCCGGGAACACCTGGCCATTAGAGAGGCCTATGTCCAGCAGTGGACTGCTATAGGCTGATGATGAGGGTACATGTGAAGTGGGGATGTTTTTTTTATTTTTGCCTACTCTATTGTGTGGGGTATTGTTGGATGGGTCTTTCAAAAATATTTGCGGGTTTGTGAAAACAATTTTTCGATTAAGGGATCCGTTTCTGAAATATTAGGCTTTAAAATGCCTGCTCATTTTTGTAATGAGTTAAGTGTCCCTCCCCCTGCCAGCTAAATGGTTGTACTTGGATATGTAAAAAAAAACTCAGCAGTAGTATATATAACGACGGCACGGTTGGCGCAGTGGTTAAGCGATTGACTACTGCGGTGCGTGTCGCGGGTTCGATTCCCGCACGGAACGAATATTTGTATGACCTACAAGTAGTTGTTCCGGGTCTGGGTGTACTTTGTGTATGTGCGTTTAAATGTTTGTAAACGCACCCGCAATACAGGAGAAATTCCAAGTGTGGGGCAACGTTTAAAAAAAATAAAAAAATAACTAAGTTAAAAGGAAAACTATCACAGCCAAGTAGGCGTCATAAGTAACCGAGTAATAGTCAACCAACTTACATTTACAGTTGAAAAACATGTATATATTTTCATATGACTTAAGTAAAAAGCTGTTATTTTAACATTACAAACAGACATTTTATTTATTTGTATACACTTTTATTCACTACTTACACTTATAATTTCCGCATGATTTGTACAAGGATCACCCTTCCATGTTAGTGTTACAACTTATTTTAAGCAAAGTGTGCAATAATTTGATGTTCTTATAATAAAAATATCTATCTTTAGGTAAAGGTATTTACGTCACACCTAGCCATAATGTGAGTTTTGCCGCACGCTACGCGTACAGTAAAACTCGCATTGTGGCCAGGTGAAGACGTAAAATTGTGTACTCATCACGGGCAGTAAAAAAGAAAGCCCTCTATCGCATATTTACAACCCTCGCCTGCGGCTCGAGTCACAAATACCTGCGATTTCGGGCTTTCTTTCTTTTACAGCCCTTGGTAAGTAATGTACTATTATGTACGGGCCTGCGTTGCCTGCAATAAATGGATTATCTATTATTATTTCCTTTATTTCAATAAATCCATATAAATTATATTTTTCAATGTTAGAATATAAAAAATATAAAAACATTTAAAAATATTTCAAATAGAAGCCCACTGGTATCGGTAACAGGGTCCAAGCTACCGGCGGTCAGGGCTCCAGAGAGAGGAACCTCCTTACAATACGAGCCGTGTCCAGTAGTACCGCTTTCTGAATCAAGCCCTTGATCCAGCTGCCCAACGAGAGCCTCCTTAGGTGTTGGTCGAGGCTCTTGGCAATTGAGCAATTGGCTGTTATGACTATTAGCACAATGATCGCTGAGTCCAGTTAATATTATGATTATTTTATCCGGCGAAATGTTGTGAGTGTAGCGTCAGGACCATTACATAAGTCAGTACCTATAATCAGGGATGTTGCGGATATTCGCATTCGCATCCGCAAATGCGGAGCTTCCGCATAGATTTGGACATCTGCATCCGCATCCGCAATAATCAATGCGGATATTCATGCGAATGCGGATGTAATACAAGTTGCGACAAGAAAGTCAAGAAATACCAGAAAATGGTAGCACTAAAGCTATACTCAAAAAGGAATTACTTTCTTACCGCACTAAAAAAAGAGTCAATGTGGATGAAAATCCTCTTAAATAGTGGAGTGTTCATCGAGAAAAATTTAAGATATTATCACCAATAAATAGCACGAAGATTTTTATCCACTCCACCAGGCAGTGTTTCTAGCGAACAATTATTTAGTAGCGCGGGTTTAATTTACGAACCTCTGCGTAACCGCCTTGAATCAGAAAAGGCGGCAATATTACTCTTTACTAAATACGAGTATAATGCTCCTATAACTTCACTTACTAATATGAAAATTTGTAAGTGAAATTAAAAATAAATAGGAGCATTTATAATATATTTAATACTAATTTTCATGTAGTACCATGTGGTGCCGGACGTAAAGAATAGCACCACCCCATTTCCTGCCGTGGGTGTCGTAAAAGGCGACCAAGGGACTTACTAGAGAATGGCAGCAGTGTTCTCTATGCATTTTTAACACTATACTGCGATCGCCAACCCGCCTGCCAAGCGTGGCGATTATGGAAAACCCGCCCCCCAATTGGGGGAGGACTATGTCCTGCAATGGACGTCTTTCGGCTGAAATGATGATGAATGATGATATTTAATACTAATTTTCATTAATAAATATCATTGTTTTAATTCTTCATTCATATACTATATTTGAAAAGATTTTAAACATCCGCAACCGCGGATGTGAACCTTCAAAAATCCGCATCCGCGTTCACATCCGCGGATGTGAAAAAATCGGCATCCGCAACATCCCTGGTCAGTATTATAGAATACTGACTTACGTAATGGTCCTGACGCTCTTTAATTGGGGCTTAAAAAGTGTCAGGAAAACAATCATTTGAAACCGCCCATTCCACTAGGGAAAACTAGCCACCATACATTTTTAAAACCCTTTCACACTGTCCAGTCAAGAGCTATAATAATTATCTCTAATTAGGAATGTACAAAGGTAGTGTGGATTACTAGTAGGATTATGAAGGTGTCAAATAGGGATGGAGTGGACAGGGGCAGTAATCCCGGTTATTAGTGACCCTCTGTTGGATTGGAGATGGTTGTCGCTGGATTATGTTATTGTAATATTGTTTGTTTGTAGATTCGTGTGTGTGCATAATTTTTCGAGCATAGGGGTAGTGGATGGGTGTTTGTTTTTTGGTGTTAATAATTTTAAGTTTATTATTATTGTGGAGGCTAGTTACTTCTAGACAAAACAAATTGAATTAAGAAAATTATGGAGCCCACCAATTTCTTTTTTTATAACTTGGTTTTATAAGTTTTTAAACTTTATAAACCAAGACAAGAACGACATTTTTAGTTTCTCGTGAAAGTTTTTTTTAGCTTTGATTTGTCAGTTTTATTCTCAATTCGCGATTTTTTGTAAACTTCATAATTCATGATTGTATAATTAGGTTTTCTTAGAATTCTGATTTGAAATTTGACTAGGTAAACATTTAAGTACAATTTAACAATCTAATTAATTACCAATTATAGTATTTTCCAAAGATGGAGGGACGAACTTGGCTCTTACCGAAAGGACTGGCTCGCAATGGCAGTGGACAGAAGTGTGCGGAAAAGGGCAGGGTCAGACTTTGCCCAGCAGTGGGACATTATGGGCTAAATAGATAGATAGAGTATTTTCCGAAATTTACAATACGTTCCCCGACACTTGCATTCCCCCACAAAAGAACTGTAGTCATTCAAAAACAAAAGTCATATATTCAAAGTATATTATTATTCATATTAGGATGATAATCAGCTCTTTTCGAATGTCAAAATTACATAAGACAGTTCCCCAAAACGCCCGCCCTTCACCACTTCCTATTGCTTTAGCTGGGAAGAAGAAGTGGCGCAACAAACTCCCCAGCAGCACAGCTGTCTGTTCAGGTAGAAAACTTGATTATATATTATATTAGTATGCAAAATAATTTACATTACGCAACACAAAACAAAATAGTAGATTGTACAGCTAGTGCCTAAAAGAAGTCATTTTACCGCTCGACTTAACTATCCACCCTCGCCTGCGGCTCGGGTAGATATATACGTCTCGGGGTATAATGGCTCATTTATGCCCTATTTATACACTCTGCTTTTCACTTCGATTACGAGAAAATGAAACAGGCATAAAGTATATAAGTATATTTTTAATTTTCAACATGGTGTCATTTCATACTGTCAAGTCATAAAAACGTTTCTTTGCGGTTTTTAATAATAACTATTTTATATGGTTTTATTAAAGTAACAATAGAAAACACGGAAGTGATATAAATTAAAGCAAATGAAATAAAATAACGACTTTAATCTGCGATGTTTTATTGTGCGTGTGGCTACTGGGCCTAATTATCTTAGTCTTAGAAAAAATAAGTCTTTATGCACTAGGGCATAAAAAGCGACTTTATGTCTCCTACTTACAACATAAAGACGAACTTTTAGAGCATGAGAAGTGAAAATTAAATTATTTGCCATGTGTCAACAATCACACGCCAATATAGCAACAAAAAACATCGAAAACTATACTCAAGCACAAATACAAAATAAAGCACACCTACAATTTTGTCCACCCACAGACTCGGGCAGTGAATCGGGTTCTCACAAGAGCGGGCGCGCGCGCACCACGGCCGCCGCCGACGGGAAGCCGACACGAGTGCGAACCGTCTTGAACGAGAAGCAACTACATACCCTGAGGTGAGAAATATAATAATCATGGTGCTTGGCAAGACACAGTATTAGTCCTTAGCAGCATAGGAATCCGCAGACTTATGAAAAGTTCAATACTTCATTGTCCTTGAATATCTGTACTTACATATCTCAAATCGGTTTACATTTACCATGATTTGATTCTCAGGTGTAACCTCATTGTGTTCTAGTACCAGCTAGTAATTGAGTAAAATCTGGACAGGTTCATTAAAAATCTATGTGATTCTTTCCTCAAAAGACCATTTCAGATGACCAATTTATATGGTCTTCACATGATCTGACCAAAATTATGTCTGGACTTTAAAAGAGACTTACCCGTGAGTTTGTTTCGTCATTTCTTCTCAGAGGAATTTAGATAGGAAATGTCGACTCTGTCTAGCTTATTTTTTTTTATATGACGTGTAATAGTGATTCTGATTAACTATTTACAGAATAAACAATTTCATTTTTTTCTTATTTTCTGATTAAAATTTTTGATCCTTCTTCTCCTTCTGGTACCTCCATAAAAATAACTTCATCTAGTTCTCCATACTTTATGATATGAATATAAAAAGAAGTTCCGTTTTACGTGGATGTGACGCATATTTTCCCCCAACTTGTTCTTTTTGTGTTTGTGTTTTTTCTTTGTGTCATGTCTACCGCAAATAAAAAAAAAATCTGTCTTTCTTTCGAACACTACCCAAAAATTTTGACATGGGTGTTTTTGTCTAAGGGCCAGTCCCTCAGTATTCCGCATTTATTCAAATTCTTAGAGTTAACAATCTACATTTACGAGACCGCATTGTTCGTAAAAAAAACGGTAACTTATTTAAAAAATCTTCAGAGCAAAGTTATCGATCTATAAGACCAACATACCCACATGAATTATGCCTAAGAAGATCAAAAACCGCCCTTATGTAGAAGAGCATACTTTGCTTGGCTCCGATTTTTTTTTTAACAAGCTACCAAATGACATAAAAGATTTAAACTTGACTCAATTTAAACGCAAACTAAATAATTTTTTGACAGGCCAATGCTACTATACCATTTATGAATTTCTTGTTGACAAAATTTCTTATGACTTATCCTGTATTTATGATTTATCATTATAAATCATAAATACAGGATAAGTCATAAGAAATTACATAAGACATTATAAACGATACAATTCTAGCAAATTCAATACAATTCTAATAAATCTATAGGAATATTAAATGTAATATTCCTATAGATTTATTAGAATTGTATTGAATTCATATATGGTATAGTAGCATTTGCCTGTCAAAAAATTATTTAGTTTGCGTTTAAATTGAGTCAAGTTTAAATCTTTTATGTCATTTGGTAGCTTGTTAAAAAAAATTCAATACAATTCTAGCAAATTCAATACAATTCTAATAAATCTATAGGAATATTAAATGTAATATTCCTATAGATTTATTAGAATTGTATTGAATTTTCTAGAATTGTATCGTTTACAATGTCTTATGTAATTTCTAATATTGTTAAATTAATAGTAAAAGGGTAGATTTTTGAGTATCTATAAAATATCTACAACCCCATTTTATGTCCAGAAATTCACTATCCATGCCAAGGTTGCCTGGAAGAGATCGCAGTATGCGATAAGGCCGCCCATTGTATACTTTATAGTGTTTATGTTTTCCTTTTTTTTTTGTAATGTGTTATCTGATGTACAATAAAGCATATATAAATAAATATCTGTAAGACCTGTTATATCACCAAAAATCGCACTAATAAATACTTTGACTTTGACTTTAATATAGAGATAATTTTTGCTTTGTCAGGCTGTCTTTAGATGCCTATCACTTTTACATTGCCTCATCAGATTAAAACCGCCCGTAACTGGTGAGTTGTGGATGGAGAATTATAACTACATAATTTTTGATCATTTTGACTACACATTGACTACACTGTCCTCCCATATCTATTAACACTGTTATTTGAAAATATTGTAAAAGCCAATTATTTTTAAATGAATAACCGAGGAGTTTCTTGCCAGCTCTTCCTCATAGGAAACGATCAATTGGAACCGTGCTCCTAGCTTCTGACGTTTCATAAGTGCCCATATAGGTTTATGTGTTTAATTTTTATTTTATTTTTTATTATATTCAATTAATTCCATTCAATAAGCAATTTTAAGGCCCACTTGCAATACAAATCTCCAAATGCATTCAACGCTAAACGTATTTCAAATATCGTTCCATTTCTGTCAATCTTTTGAAGTTGACAAAGACAGAATGATGTTTTAAACAATTATTCATTGTTTTAACTACCTCTGTGGTCTAGTGGTAAAACCTGCCTCAGATCCAGAGGTCCCGGGTTCGATTCCCAGCGGGGGCAAAAATTTCTGCTCAGTTTGGTTGGTGGTAGGGCTTGTTCTAAGTCAGCCTGGTTACCTACCACCATCTCATCTAAGTCTGTCGCCAAAAATACAATGTTAACAGCATTTGTTGTGTTTCGGCAGTTAGAGGTAAGATAGCCAGTTCCTCTGTGGTTGAGGATTCCGGGTGCAGCTCGCTTCCATTTTCAGCCTTATCATCACTTACCATCAGGTGATATGAAGGACTAGAGCTTCCCCGTTGTATGTAAAAAAAAAAAAATACGTAAAACGCATTTAGTGAGTGGTGCAAGCGCGCTGAAGTATCCATAACCTAAACGCCCGTAATTTTCTGCAGAACCTGCTACGCCGCAAACCCTCGCCCTGACGCTTTAATGAAGGAGCAGCTAGTCGAGATGACCGGCCTGAGCCCGCGCGTCATCAGGGTGTGGTTCCAGAACAAACGCTGCAAGGACAAGAAGAAAACCATTCAGCTGAAGATGCAGATGCAACAAGAGAAGGTGGGTCCTAATGTGTTGAAGAGTTAGATTAAGAGAAGGTATTTGTATCAGGCTTGCCAAAGAGTTATGTGATCGCAGTATATTGTTATTAGCACTAGGCTTATAGATTTTAGGTGGATTTCATTAGCTATGGATAGTATTCTCAATTTTATTTTCACCAGACTAGTAAAAATAAAATTATTGTAGATTTTTTGGGCTTATTCCACAAATCCCCCTTGAAATTCCCCCTTAGGAGGAAAAGTGGAATCTATAAAAAACAGTCTAGAATTAAACCCTGATAATCCCGCTTAGGGGGGAAAAGAATTGAAGAAAAAAAAAATACTTATTCCAAGATCCCCCTGGAAGTGATTTTTTTACATTAGGGTTCAGTTTTACCCACTGAGGGGGATTCTCTCAGTGGGGATTAGTGGAATAAGCCAATTTTTTGCCATTAATTAAAGTTTAATTTCATACAAAACTGTGGCTAATAAAATCCAGAAATAGTCTTTAAATTCAGAAATAGAAGTACAGACGCCAGCAGGTCAAGCTACCCGAAACTGTCAAATTTACGCAATCAACCTTGAACCTTATACTGTAGTGATAAAGTTGAAAATCTATTAAAGAAATTTGACAGATTGTAGTAGCTTGATGTGCTGGCGTCTGTACCTACGTTACTTAAGTTGGCTAGTGTCTGAGGACTTCCAAAAACCATTTTACTAAACCAATATAAACAATAGTGATAAATCCTGGATAAAAAAAAATATCCGTTTAGTCCGTCAGTCAGATAATAAAAAAATATTAGACACGTATTTTTTGCTTTATCATATTAATAAAAAATGACTTAGATAAAACACATTAAAGTTGGGGAGTGGGGGCTCGTTACGTCACAATTCTAACAAACTACGTAAAATACTCGTATCTAGCACAGAGTGACATGCCACATTTGAACTAAACGTATGCCTTAATTTTTTGATTACGCAAAAAAAGAAAAATACATGTCCAATTTTTTTTAATAATCTACATGACGGACAAAAAAGTTGTTATTACATTTTATCCCTGAAAGCCTGATCTATCCTCTTACTAATAAAAGTGCTGTTGTCTCTCATTTTAGGTGTTTCAATGCAAAAATAATATGAGAGCTTTGACAGCAACGAAAAACTGTCTTATCCTTTAATTTAATGCCATAGCTCAGTTATACCGCATGCCACAAACAAACAATCCCGTTACTTATAGAATCTCTAGCTCTAGCTATCCCTTTTATCACCTTAAAACACCATAAGTAACAAAAAAACTCTCTATTTGTCGAAGGTCCCAAGTTATCTTCACGAGTACGACGCCACGGGATCGCTTGCCTACCAGTGGTACCCCCATTGACATGTGTCTGGCTATATGTCGCCTGTGTGGGAAAAGTTTTAAATAAAACGTGAGAATTCAGAGAATCGTCGTTCTTCTAGCCGAATGTACCATTTTTTCAAAATCTGTGAGAGGATTTAGCAATTAATTGCTCTAAAAGTTTTCTAGCCCCCCTGAATATCTGGGAGAATTTTTTCCTGATGCTGCTTTAAAGTGTTTCTGGTCACGAGTCAAGAGCAAGAAACCGATTGTCAAATCTCATGGGCCTAGAGATTGGATATTCGGATGCATATTTACCTAAAGTAAATTTTTTGCTATGAAAGTATGGAAGCTGCTTCTTAAAATTTTCATTTATAAAAAAATCCCGGGATGCCAGAAACACCGGGAATGTATAACTAGTCGGGTGAATAGTATGGAAGCAATTTCCGAAAAAATAAAAATAAAATAAAACCCGGGACTCTTGGATTGTATAACTATTCAGATGCATAATTATTTAAAACTATTAACTCCCGTGTAAGGGTGTAGGTGTAGATAAAACATTAAAAAAAATAAGTACTATAATATCCTAATTGGGTGTAAATATTATCTCGGCTACTTAGGTAGGTAGATATGCAACCTAGTCATAGTCTGAAAAAAAAAAAACAAAATATGTCGATCCCGGAACCGTGGCGTTTTTTTAGATACAAAAGCGCATTCTATATTAGCCAACATCTGAAGGTGAATATGCATCCGAATATCCAATCAATGCTCATGGTTGACGTTAAACGGATTAAATAACAGAATGGCCGTTAAGAGACCAGGAGACAGGATCTGATTCTTTATCTATAATGCTGTCTTAGCAAATCCCAATTACTTTATTGATAATGAAGATGCCATCTAGCCGATGTTGGTCTTAGTGACTGCATTCTATGACTTCTAATTGTGGTTGAAATCTTAGATAATAGATGTGCTTCTCGGTCATATGCTCTCATGTGACTAGCATAGCGATGCATTTAAGATAGCTGATCCTATTTTAATACCACATCTCTCATACGACATACAACAAACTCTCTAGTAACAAAGAGGACAGGAGACTGTATAATTTTTTACCAATAATTAATCAAAGTCAGATCGGTACTTAAAGGGTAATTTTGACTGTCAAAATTAACATGAAAATAGAATTGATTGTGATGCAATCTTAGCCATTAATTTTAGATAATTTCTGACCCACACTACGTGCCCTATCTCGTCATGCAGTGGAGCCCAACAGTAACAAATGCAACTCTCTTATTGTCGAAGGTGCCAACTTATGCTTTGCCACAGGAGGGGCGGCGGCTGGGCTACATGTCCATGGGCGTGCCGCTGGTGGCGGGCTCGCCCGTGCGCCACGAGGCGGCGGGCTCCCTCGCGCTGGAGGTGACGGCCTACCAGCCGCCCTGGAAGGCGCTGTCGGACTTCGCGCTGCACGCCGACCTGGACCGCGCGCCGCAGCACAGCGCCGCCTTCCAGCAGCTCGTTAATCAGGTTAGTATTACAACATGTATCGTAAAGTTAATGAGCCAAAATTGTCTAAATTGAAGGTCGTCAATAAGAACATAATTTTTTTGTTTGTATTTACTGTCAATTTCTTTTTATTTTAGTTTGTCAATGATAGTTATCCAAAGCAGATAGGTAGTCGCTCCATGTAAGATACTGGTATTCAGCTGTATCCGGTTAGACTGGAAACCAACCCCAACATAGTTGGGAAAAGGCTAGGCAGATGAGAAATAAAAGCAATCCTCTGCTTTCATTAACAAACCAAAATAATTACCTACACCCATTTAGCAGATCTATTTATTTTATTTGTATTTTTATCACTTTAATCATAAATAGGAAAACTATGTGACTGCTATGCACGTCTTTAAATGACAAGTTCGCTGTACTATATAAGTACTAGCCCGCGACTTCGTCCGCGTGATATTTCTTCTTCCCCCGACCCATAACCCGCCCGCGAAATAGCCTATAATCTTCCTCAAAAATCAAGCTATCAAATGCAAAAATAATTTTTCAAATCCGACCGGTAGTTCCAGAGATTCCCCCCTACATACAAACTTACAAACAAATTTTACCACTTTATCATATTAGCATAGATAAATAAGTAGAGATGGGATATTCGGATGCATAATATTTACCTAAAGTTAATTTTTGGCTACGAAATTATGGAAGCGGCTTCTTACAATTTATTTTTGGTAATATAAATCCCGGGATTCCAGAAAATCCGGGAATGCACAACTATTCGGATACAAGGTATGGAAACGACTTCTTATATATGTGGTATTATTTGACTTTACAACATCAGCTAGCATTCTATTCTATAGTCAAAAAGTAAGTAGTAAATTTATTAAACCCGGAATCGCAAGATTTTTACGAACGATATAAAATTGCATTCCATATTAGCCTGAACGTAAGTAAATATATATTCGATTCTATAGTCAGAACACTAAATTTGTCGATCTCGGAATCGCGGGATTTTTTCAATACAAAAGTGCATTCCATAATAGCCAATACCTGAACTTGGGGTAAATATTATGCTTTATCCGATCTGTAATAATAAGTTATACTTTCTGTTAATGTTTTTTGTGAACTAGTCGTCGGAGTGTCATAATAAATAGATACCAAGTCAGACGTTGGTCCTAATATCCGTCCACCTCTGAGGACCAACCCAAAAATCATGAGACCACTCCCCCGAAACCCGAGACCTAACAGCAGAATTATGTGTAACAAAGTACTGTGATTACTTCCAGATGCACGGCTATGACATCCCGAACCTGCCTCCACCGCGAGCTCCGCACGGAGAGGACAACTACGTCACCTACCTCGAGAGTGACGACTCGCTCCCCCCCTCGCCCTAGTGTCGTGTGACGTAATGTAAAGACTTCAATTGTGTGTGAACTTTGGTGTTGATGATTGAACTTGAATATTCTTCATTAATAATGGCATCGAGAAGTTCTGGAGAACTGCAAAGAGGTTTGATCGTTAAAAATTGTTTGGTGAGCCCAGTTTTTGTTGGTTTGATGAAATTGTTGATAGTGTAAAGATTGTGATTAAATGTGGAGTTTCCCATCAACATGTAAAATAAACAAGAGTGACATTGCCACGAAAGTGCAAAGAAATTCGCCAGAGAATCGCCCTGTAAAGTTTTAATAACAGATGGTTTTAGATGACTTAAAAAAATCTGTAATAAATAGAAGTGGTAATTTAACCTTTTCAAATCGAAGCTATCTTAACGTTAACATTAGGAATGGACAACATCAAGAAAAAAATTATGAGATTCCTCTTCAGAAGGGTAGGCAGCATACCTTTGGTGACCACTTGCCTACCATCAGATAGGCTGTCTGCTTGTTAGCAATTCAAGGTCTTAAAAATTATGAAATAAATTAAAACATAGCAGAAATCTATAGAAAATAACTTGTATCAAGAGTTTTCAGACATTTTTGTTTTTAGTAAGAAACTAGCTACTGGCGCGGCTACGCCCGGGTTTCTTTTTCTAAAATAAAAGTAGCCTAAGTAACTTCTTCTAACATCAGCAATCGCCTATCAGCCAGTGAAAGTCCCGTCAAAATCGGTCGAACCGTTTCAAGCTTCCGTACGCAAGGACCATTTCCTAGGACGAACTTAAAATTATTGAAAATTGTTAAGCGTACCTACATATGTTATTGCTTTCAAAATACAAACTGTTTTTTCCAACAATGTACTTACTTACTTAATAATAATCAGTATGCCTTTTCCCAACTATGTTGGGGTCGGCTTCCCGTCTAACCGGATGACCGAATACCTGTATTTTATATGTCACGACTACCTTTCTGACCTCCACAACCCAGTTTCTGGGTCGATAATCTTTTGTAGAACTGGTTGTCAAACTTTGGGTTTCTGACCACCTGTAAAGACTGTTAAAGATTACTACTATTAACACTTGAGACGGGATATTTACCATGTTTACTTTTTGTTTCGAGTTCCCGATAAAGATCTACTAATGACAGCTAGGACCAAGAGTGTCGATATGTAATGGATGGTCACCCATCCACGAACCGATCGTGGCAAGCGTAGCTTAACCTTCGATCGATCCGTGCGGTGGTTATTATTTAGCCACGAGCCCCTTATTTAGGCTAGGTAGGTAGGGTAAAGTAAAAAGGTCAATGCGTATTGAAGCGAATCATTAATTAATTTATGCTTACCTAGTAGCTATAGTTTGACCGATACCGTTGTACTGCGCCTTAGGTACCATCGCAGTTTCAGACATCGGACCACCGTCAGAATCGGTACCGACCCGCACAGACTCGCCTGCACTGGAAACCTGTTTCTTTATGTAAGCACCCTATTCTTGCTTGCAGCGCTCGGCTGCTATAGTAACGCTTACCTACGCTCATCAACCAATAGCATCGCAGCATCAGATTTTTGCTGAGCCCCTTGATTTTGTAAATAAAAAGAAAAATGACCATAAAAAACCAGCCGAGGTGGTCAGACTTCTGTGTAACGGAGCCTGAGAAATGTATTTAAACAAATTTTCTTTTTTTATTGGACAAAGAGGCGCGGTAAACAGATGTGGTCATCATGTACACGGGATATTGTTTTCAAGGTGGTTAGATTTTCGTGCCCGCGATAGTACGTGCGCCGTTCGCGGAAATCAAATCAAATGAAAATAGTTTATTTCACATAAACCTACATGGGCACTTATGAAACGTTAGGCCGCTCGCTCACTCGTCAACGCTCACGCCGGGCATCCCCCCCACCGTGAGCCACGCATTCCTAAGGTGGTACAGCGGTATCGGCCAAACTATAATTGGGACAGTGCAAGCGTCTATTTCTTTAAATTAATTGCCCATACTTGGCAGTTATGCCTTACTACTTCGAAATATAGTTTAACAAGTTTTTGAGCAGTAATAATTGACCTAGTGAGAATAACTATTTAGTTGGACTTTTAAATATCGTGTAGAAAAACAATAATACACGATAAAAAAACTGTCAGAGATTTGTAAAGGATATCTAATATTACTGCCCAAAACGAAAGATTAAACATATTTAAAAACTATCTATTTACTATTATAATGTGATGTTTACCATTAGTTTGTATTATAATAAAAAAAATGTACTTATAGATTTAATTCTTACCTCTGGGTATGTTTTTTTTAATAATTTTTATCATGATGATCTGTTAGTGTTTTCGATGTAAATAGGTTTTAATGTAAATATAACTGTATAAATTATGTATATGTAATTATATTTACCTACTAATAAATATAAGCGTGTATATCTAAGGCCTTCTTTATTGATGTAAAAAAATAGTCATTTTTATACTATTATAATTTACGTATTATTAATAAATGTCATTTACAATAATGTATCTGTCAAAACGATGTAAACAATGTTTTTGTTTATTTTATTTTTTCATTTTTATATCGCATATTTTAGAGAATTGTATCGACATTTTTTCATTGTAAAAAAAAAACGATTTTAATTGTTCTAATTCGATAGAAATTATCTGAAAGTTAATTTATTCGGTAGCTAATTACACTGTACTTAGATTGTGAGCATAATATTAATAAAAATATTGAGTACGTATTAAAATCTGATTTTTGGTCCTTATGTATATACCTTTTTTGGTCCTTGGTTCCACGTTTTCCTTTAATTCAAATATCAAGAGCCGTCATGCTAATGAGGTGAGTTATGATTAGAATTCGGATATTCGGATGCATCGAATGCACTTTTGTATCGATCGTAAAAATCCCGCGATTCCGGAATCGACAAATTTTGATTATAATAATTTTGATATAGAATTGGATGCACATCTACCTACTAAATAGGTAATACATATTTACGACCAATCAGGATATAGTACTTATATTTTTTATTTTTTTACTAACACACACCACCCCTCCTCTACACATATTTGCATCGGGGGTTAAACATTAAACATTTTTAAATAAATATGTATCTGAACGGTTAATGTAATCCGAGAATCACGGGGATTTATTTTTTTAATATACAATTTTTAGAAGTCACTTTCATACTATACACCCGACTAGCATTCCCGGTGTTCCTGGCATCCCGGGATTTTTTCTTTTTCACAAACAAAATCTTTTATGAACCCATGCCATACTTTCATAGCAAAAATTAACTTTAGGTAAATATGCATCCGAATATCCAATCTCTAGTTATAATGTATCTAAGTAGATGTAGGATAGCTCTAAGGGCGTAAGCTACCGCCGTATCAACCGTATCAATGGCACGGAACCTGCAAGCGACAGGGTAGACTATGTTTTAGAACATTATGATTATGAAGCAATGGATTCGCAATATCCTTCAAAATCATTCAATTGTTATTGATAATGCGTTACGCAATTAGGATAGGTACATTTAGGGTGAAGCCAGACGAGCGTAATTTTTTGAGTTGTGAGTCGCGTAATTTCGGTCGCGTAATTTCTGCTCGGCAGAAATTCTGTTGCCAGACGAGCGTAATTTATTCAGTTGCTTTTCAACGCTTGTATTGGGTGTTTGTGTAGTGCATTGGATACGAGTCGCCCCCTCTCGCCGCAAACTCAATGCGGTCCGAACAATGCGTGTGAGTCGGCAGACAACTCATTTTGCGTCGCCGTGTGAATCAAATAGGACTTTTGTATGAAACCGAATGCAGCAGAATTTCTGCGACCGAAATTCTGCGACTTACGACTCACAAAATTACGTTACGTAACGTTATATATATATTGTTGAACTGTGAAAATGAAACCCATTGTGTTAAGCAATTACCCCGCACGGCTTATTTCAACGTAATGCAGGGTTCAATGTCTAGTCTGAAATCCATACCTATCAATACCAATAATTTAAATGCGAAAGTAACTCTGTTACCTTTTCACACCTCAACGGCTGAATGGGCATTCATATCACTATGAACTGGGTCAATAGGTGGTACATAAGATACTTTTTATCCCGGTAGTACTATCGGAAACATCCGAATCAGACCACCATAAGAACTATTCTTGCTTGTGCTTGACTGCTATAGTAACGCTTACCTACGCTCATCAAACAATAGCATCGCAGCATTAGATTTTTACTGAGCCCCTTGTTTTTGTAAATGAAATAGAAAGACCGTAAAAAACCAGCCGGGGTGGTCAGACATCTGTGATCATTCTAACAGAGCCTGAGAAATTTATTTAAACAAAATTTGTTTTATTGGTTGTCACAAAAAGTTGCGTTAAATAGATGTGGACATCCGTGAGCGCGGGATTTTGTTTTGAAAGTGTGCCCCGATGTACTATCGGGGACATCCGAATTAGCACACTTTCAAAACAAAATCCCGCGCTCACGGATGTCCGATCTATTTAACGCACCTTTTTGTAACAACCAATAAAACAGCTTTTCTGCGGGATAATTTCCGACCTCCATGCGGGCGAAGCCGTGGGCTAAAGCTAGTATGATATTACCTAGATAATATTATGAATACTTTTACTGACTACTAAACCAAAGTACGAGGCGTAACAGAAGCTGTACACATTTTATTTATTCAAAGACTGTATATTTCATCATGGTTATAATCACCGCCATCTAGTAGTAGTTTCTAGAACTGTCCTTATTGGTACTTATGTACTTGCAGTACACCTACTGGCGACGTCGTAAGTTGCTCTGTAAACTTGTAGATGTCACTGTAAAAGATTGTGACAAAAGTACTGCTAACGCGACTCTGTACTGAAGGACCAAAAGAGTTTCATTAGGTATTACTAGATGGCGCTGATTATATTTTTAATACTAGCTTTTGCCCGCGGCTCCGCCCGCGTGGATGTCGGTTATCGCGTAAAAAAGTAGCCTATGTCCTTCTCCGTATCCCAGGCTACATCTCTGCCAAATTTTATGACGATCGGTTCAGCGGTTTAGGCTTGAAAACGTAACATACAGACAGACAGACAGACAGATAGACAGACAAACAGACAGAGTTACTTTCACATTTATAATATTAGTAAGTAAGTAAGTATGGAGTACCTATGGATTTACTTAACAGAAACTCAACCGCGCCCTCCAAGAATACGTTCTCTCAACAGTTTTAATCGCCAAAATAAATATGAATGATTATGACACTTATCGCTATACCAATTTCTGCTACTAAGCAGCGTTGCTGTTACGGCTTGAAGCGAAGATGGTGTAATTACCAACAGGCACATGAGACATTTTTATTTCAGCTTCTCTTGGTATACGGGATACGGTGACACACTTGCGATACCATTCCTATTAGATTTTTTTAGGCGGCAGATACCTGCAATTAAGTACCATGAGGTGGGGAACTGCTTGTTTGATAGTTTTGAATGTGGTCTTTTTGACATTTTATTTAAAATCAAAATTAAAATATTTTATTTCACATAAACCTACATGGGCACTTATGAAACGTCAGAAGGTAGGTGCACGGTTCCAATTGGTCGTTTCTGGAGAAGAGCCGGCAAGAAACTCCACGGTTACTCTTAAAAATAATTGGCTTTTACAATATTTTAAAATAACAGTGTTAATAGGTATTGGAGGACAGTGTAGGCTTTTCAACAAATACCAGGTACTTAACAAAATAGAATAGTGCCAACAAATCTACAGTCTACTAGGCCTACAACGTTCTCACATTCACAAAATAGAAAAGAATCTATATCAAAATTTAAAAAAATTAAAACCTATTTAAACCAAATGACATGATTGCCATATTATATTACAACAACAGTAACAAAACTGAATAAATATCATGTCCACAAAAGCCACTAATATAGTATTAGAATTAGATTTGTAGGTTCAGTTTGTAAATATACAATGTCAAATATTGAAAAGGTTATGTCAAGGAAGTAGGTAAGTACAGTGAAACTTGGTTAAGTGGGACCTGGATAAGTGAGAAACCTCCATAACTGGAACCAATGCTGAGGTCCCAACACTTTGGCACTGAATTACCTCTGTTAGTGGGACAAGGTAAGCCTCTATATCTGGGATTTGTTCTTTCGATTTATCATCATAGTTACCTCTATAACTGAGACAGCGAGCAAATTTTATATGCATAAACCTCTGTAACTGAGATAACATTGTTTGTTTACTCATTCTTATTCTACCCACAAATTCCACACGTAATTCCAAGTACGTAAGTAATTTTGAGCTTCAATTACCTTCAGTTTTAGTTTCGCTTTACTATCATACAGATATTTATTTGAAAAATGCCAAAACGAAAGCTACAATCGTTATCATTACGTGAAAAACTGAAGTTAATATCCGTTTATGAAAGTGGGAAGACACGCGAAGAAGTTTGTGCCGAATTTAATGTGCCAAAATCTACTCTTTGTAGAATAATTCAGAGTAAACATAAAATTGAATCACAATGTTCTGAAGGACAAGGAAAACTAAAACGTGTACGTTTATCAGAATATCCTGAACTTGAACAGTGTTTGCTAACATGGGTCAAGCAACTTGGTAACAAAAACGTTCCGGTAAGTGGACCGATGATTAAAGAAAAGGCACAAGATTTCGCGCGAAGGCTCGATATTCAGAATGATCGCACCTGTATAACTGAAATAACCTGTATTCTCACCTCTTTTAATGGAACCCTCTGTAAATGAGACAGATATTTATTTATACCTGTATATCTGAGACACTGGGTAAGTGGAATACCTCTATAAGTGAAACGACATTGCAGGTCCCTTGATGTCTCACTTAACCAGGTTTCACTGTATTTAAAAAATAAATGGAAATTAAATAAAAATAAACATCGCTATTTGTTGGGAGCAATTAATAAACATTTACATAGTTATGCCGTATATGAGGTATCAGGGAATCCAGATGTGCAGAAGGAATTATTGCCAAACTTCCTTGTCTTCAACGTAGTCTTTAATCTTTTATGGGTTTATTTATAAAACTGATTAGCGACTGTCCTATATACTATTGTATTCTGTGGCGACTGTTTAACCATAAAACTCACTTAACTTTAAGCAACGTTTATGAATAAACCCCATAATATGCTTTTTTGATAAGGACACTTTTGATGTGGTTTTTAAACTGTCCATCGCTAAGTTCTGTAACCGACTTTGGCAAATTGTTATAAAATCGAATAATGTATATAAGAAATGACTTGCTAGTTTTAGTTAATCTAAATTTGGGTATCACAATTTCATGTTTAGGTACTACGTGTATTTAAATTATGGAAATTGCTTCTTATTTTGAAAAGTTCTAAGTTTCTGTGAACATACAAAATACTTTCTAAGATGTAAAGAGAACCCTAGTAGCATTTTCCGTTGGCATTTAGTTGGGCCAACTTCAGAGGTATGTGGCCCAACCAAACGCCAACAAAATGCTACTAGGGAAGGCAGGGTAAATCTATCAATTTCTTTGAATTTGTTTCTAAGGGACTCACGAAGACACATTTTATAGATCGCGCGTGTTGCTGTATCTTTTCTATTTAAAAATTAGAGAAGTGTCATCAGCAAATATAATTATATCCGATAAGTTAGCCATCATGTAAGGTAGGTCATTAATACAAACTAGAAATAGAAAAGAGCCAAAAATTGAACCTTGAGGAACGCCCATCTTAACTAGAGACCCGAAGACGTCGACATTGATATTGACTTTCATTATACTTACTTAGGGCGAAACTGAACGCGATCAGCACATGTAAAGTGCGTTTAGGCAGTGTTGCCAACTCCAATAAATCCGAGTCCCTAGAACTTATTATACCAGGGACGGATCAAGGATTTCTTTCAGGGAGAGGACAAGAAGTCAATGTAGAAGAAGTGGGTATGAAAGGGGGTGGTTAAAAAAATTGCAGCGTACAAACATAATAAAATCCAGGGATACCTATAATGTTGCATTCATTACAAAGTTGACAAAAAACGTAGATATCCATTTTCTAAAACTGTAGAAGATAAGGCACTTAATCATTTTTGTCGCCAAAACTTTTTTTTTGTCGATAATGCTAAAGCAAAAGTCGTAATTTCTTGCGACAAAGTCGCAACATTGGCAACACTGCGTTCAGGAGCTGTCACTGTCAATATTCCGTAACAATGATGACAACGACAGGGTTTGAACGCGGTCTATAAGTGCTTATCGCGTTCAGTTTTATTGATGGAATCCACCCTTAATTGTTTATTGGGAACTAGGAAGCCCATTCCCGGCAGTGGGTAATGTTTACATGATAAGGGTATAGCGATGAAATAAAATCACATGATTAGATATTAAACATTATAATACCATTTATGCACTCTACGAGTATTTCCTAATCAATTAGAAGACATTTCAATAATACATAGATATCAGAAATGACGAGACAAAATGCCTGTTACATCAATGACTACTACACAAGAAATAGACATACAAAAATAATTATTTAGATCAGTGGTTCCCAACCCGTGATCCGTGGACCACCAGTGGTCCGCAGAAGCCAAAATATGGTCCGCGAATGATTTTTAAACTTCGAGAAATCACCTTGCACTATTTTATGATTTTCTTAACAACTTATTTATGTGAACAAGGATTTTCTGCTTTGTTAAAAACATTGCGAGAAATCGTTTGAAAGTAAGTGATGATTTGCGTGTAGCTTTGAGTAACAATATTAGTCCTAGGATAGCCGAACTCGTGAATTCTTTATTAATGTGATTTCTGAGCTTGCATCTTAAGCTAAGAAATCACATTAATAAAGAATTACAGAAATCCTAAAAATATTATTATTTCTTGTTATGTAATTTCCTATTTAGTTGTTAATTAAAGTTTCAGTTTGATTATTACAGTTTATTTTTATTATAACTACATAGTGGTCCTTGCTAACAAGAATAATATAAAAGTAGTCCCTGACCAAGAAAAGTCAAAGTCAAAGTCAAAGTCAAATAATTTATTTCAAATAGGCACGAAGATGCACTTTTGAACGTCAAAAATTACATGAATAGTTAATTGATTCTAGTTGCGCCTTCCAAAATGTAGTTATGTATGGAGAAGAATGGGCAAGAAACTCCATACTTACTCTTTTAAAATGTTAACAATAGTTTGTATACATTAATTAATATTTATAGGTGAAGACTATGTACCTAGAATAAAAAAATAAAAAATATAAAAAAATTCATCAAAATTACTTACCACAATTGGTAAAAAGAATGAAAAGTGAAGTAATAACAGAAAAATTAATAAATGCGATAGGTACATGGTGCTCACATATTTACAAACATTGTATATGATTTCCCAAAAAAAATTAAAAATAAAAACAACATATAATAAGTCAGTGTGTGAGTTAAAATATTAATCACAGAAAATAAAATTAATATCATAAAAATTATAAATTATACAGTTAAATTAGGTAAAAAGGTTGGGAACCCCTGATTTAGATAGATAATTGGATAAACAGGGTTATTAGTACAACATTAACACCCTTGCAGGGCCTCAAGTCTGCTATTACAATAGTGTCAGAATGGTCTCGCCATTGTGAGTATTTGACAGTGTTTGTATGGCAAATCTGTCAAAAACTCACAATGAAGAGACCATTCTGACACTATTGTAATAGCAGACTTGAGGCCCAGGACCGTATTATGACTTTTTGCAAAACATAATATAAAATATGATAAATTAAAATCTGATGAATTATTAAAAGTCATATTAGGTTATTGGGGTATTTAGGCTTTATTGGACACTGAGAACAAGAAAATTAATAGAAATAACCATAAACAGCCTCCCGAACAAGCCGGATTCCGTAAAGGATTTAGCACCGTAGACCACATACATACGTTGCGGTAGGTCATACAGAAGACCGAGGAGTATAACCTGCCTCCCTGCTTAGCGTTTGTGGACTACGAGAAAGCCTTCGATTCGATCGATACATAAGCTGTACTGCAGTCTCTTCAACGGTGCCAGATCGACAATCGGTACATCGAGGGGCTGAAGTGTCTGTACAAAAACGCCACTATGTCAGTCCGACTCCAGGACCATACCTCGAAACCTATCCTTCTGCAGCGAGGTGTGAGACAGGGAGATGTTATCTCTTCGAAACTATTCACCGCTACACTGGAGGATGTCTTCAAGGTTCTAGACTGAAAAGGGGTTGGCATTAACATCAATGGCGAGTACATCACTCACCTTCGGTTTGCCGACGATATAGCCATCATGGCTAAGACTATGGAAGACCTCAGTATAATGCGCGATGACCTTAGTAGAGCTTCCGAAAGAGTGGGTCTTACAATGAACATGGCCAAGACAAAGGTCATGTCAAATGCCCATGTAACACCCACTGTCAAGAATATCATGAATCATCTCTCATGAATATCGGAGACGCTACACTCGAAGTTGTGGATGAGTAACAAACTTTCCAGATAGGTAGGTCCAACTTAGAGAAAGAGGTCAATCGTCGAGTCCGTTTCGGCTGGGCAGCGTTCGGGAAGCTACGCAATATATTGTCGTCCCACATACCGCAGTGTCTCAAGACGAAATTCTTTCGCCAGTGCGTGTTGCCAGAGATGACTTATGGCATTGCAACGTAGTCGCCCACAATGGGCCTTATTAGAAGGCTAAAAGTCACCCAAAGGACAATGGAGAGGGCTATGCTTGGAGTTTCCCTACGTGATCGAATCAGAAATGAAGAGATCCGCAGGAGAACCAAGATAACCGACATAGCTCGAAGAATTGCCAAGCTTAAGTGGCAATGGGCAGGGCACATTGCTCGCAGAACGGACGGCCGTTGGGGCCGAAAGGTTCTTGAGTGGCAACCGCGTACTGGAAGACGTAGCGTTGGAAGGCCTTCCACTAGGTGGACCGATGACCTTGTGAAGGCCGCAGGAATCCGCTGGATGCGGGAAGCACAGAACCGGTCGAAGTGGCGGTGCTTGGGGGAGGCCTATGTCCAGCAGTGGACGACTTTCGGCTGAAATGATAAACATTCTTCCAGACAAAAACTTGAATGGAAAGAATCACTAATAAGGGCAGTTTGCAGTGTAGTAGAAACTATTGAAATTTAAAAGTTATTTCCATTAATATATTTATTAATAATGTAAGAAGCGTAGCAGGTGGCGTTCTATAGTTTCTGCCTACCCTCATAGAAAGAAGGCTTGAGTTATGTGTGTATGTAAGTATGTATATTCATAATTAGACATTAATTGATTTCATCCGCGTGTTATTTTACCATGAATTTCCGGGATTTTATACAGTTTTTGTGCAAAGTTACGTTCCACCGCGGACTTAAGGACCAATCTTTCATAAATTCTTGGTCCTTTTGCGCCAAACCATCAAAAATAATGGAACCTCATCCAAATCCTTTCAGCCGATTTGGCTTTACATTCAAATATTCTCATTCAGTTCTTATAACTAGTGACATATTATATTACGATGATTGATGACTATGATAAATATGTAAATGGTAATATCGTAGACATTTACATAATGATAATGAAAACAATTACGATGAGATTCGTATACAAATATGGTATTTAAATTATGAAATACAACTTGTCATTTAATTCTAAAAGTGACGCAAGACTCCCGAGAGTCTACCAAAAATTGATAAATTGTAATTGTGTGGCTCATTAATCAACAATTGATAAGTTAATATGACAAAAAGTCAATGTTGGAGATTAATTTCATTTATCCGGCTCGAAGGACCATGAACAAAATTATGGGTCGGTAGGGAAAATGATACCACTAAACCTTCATAAACACTGCATACAAAACAAAACAAAATATATTTTTAAAATTTTTGTGTCTCAGTGTCACACTTAAAATAAAAACAAAGAATATAAGAAAATTTAACATAAAAAAGGAGGTTTATACCTTAATACCGGTTATTTATAATGCTATCTTAATTGCTATAAATGCTTGTTTCTTTTCCGTTTGAGCTGATATTAAGTATTTAAACTTAATTTTATTGGCGTTCAATGAGATTCGGTTAACCTGTTCATAATTTTATAACAATTTCAAAAACAATTTTTTTTTTCTGAGTAGTTCATAACATTTACATATCCAACCCATGAAACGAGAGAACGAAACGAAAGACAAGTAGGCCAAAAGATGAAAAAATTAAAAAAAATTACCTTACTATTGCATGTAACTTATATAACATTTCCTCCACCTGTTTACTGATATCATAAAACCTTTTTTTCCCCGCGAAGAGCTGCTTCACTCGCTCTCTGCACTGCTGTTGAGTGACATGAGGCATTTGCCGATTATAAAAGCTCCACAACCAGGTATTAATATCAGTGCGTTCCTTCTGTATTTTTATCAGTCTAGCCCTCATGTCACATAGCTCGTCATAAATTTCATAAGCTTCATCATTCGCGTTTGCTGGTAAGAAAAGTAGGTTCGGAAGGTTATTTATGAAATCATCTTGTTTTTTATCGTGGGGTGGGAGAAAGTCTACTAGTTGCTCCCTCAAGTAGGACATATAGTCATCCCTGTTGTTGACCAGGCCGCCATGTTGGATAGGTACATCGGCGATAGGCTCCTGTGTTAGCGAATCTTCGTCTCTTATACGTACCATGGTCTTACAATAGCTCTGTCGGCTTACGAGGGAAACCTGGAACAATACAAAATGTAAATGGAGGATAACCGTTTCAAATTAAGGGAGACGCACTAAGTTAATCCGGGAAATTTATATATTCTGACGTTTTTTTTTTTTTGCGATTTGCAAGACAGTGGTGCCGATTCTCTTGTTCACAAACTAAACTAAATTTAAGTTCAGCGCATCTTTTTCTTTTTATTTCATTAAGAAAAGGACAGAAGTTAAATTTTAGTTTAGTCCTGTCAAATTAATCAGCGCTTGGCGTAAATTGACGTAATTTTAGTCGACAAGTTTTTAATCACGTCTAAACTTTTAAGGAGTAGTGACATGCGCTGATTAATTTGACAGGACTAAACGAAAATTTATCTTCTGTCCTTTTCTTAATGAAATAGAAAGAAAAATATGCACTGAACTTTAGTTTAGTTTGTGAACAAGGGAATGGGTACCACTGTCAGGTTGTATGTTGATCATAAAACATGTTCTCCCATACATTCCGTATAAAAGAAAATGTTTTTCATCTTCAATGTTAAGTTTGTTCTTGGGATAAATTCATACCAACTACGAAACCGTTATGCGTAGTCTGACATGCATTGGGCCGGTTTTTTTTTAATAGTTTTTCCTGTGCGTGTCCCAAATAAAACATTTTTCTTCCTTTCTTTGTATCCGTAGTATACAGAATATTTCCCGCTCCCAACGCTTTACGATAAATACCTATTGCATAGTTGCACGGCGTGTAATGCATTAAATCAATATTCGAAGGCCCGCGCATGCGTCCCGCGGTTCTAAAGACCAGACCATGCCATCCGCCTTTGTTTATTTTCACCCCTGTATTCCGCGAAGAGGTAGGCAGAGGCGTAAATTGCACCCACAATTCTTCAGTCCCACGTAATAGGAAACATCAGTCCATCCATCGTTTCTTTGATCTTCCCCTACTCATATAGCTATCCACAATCATACTCAAAACTTTACACACAACATAATTATGAGGAACAGGGTGTACACATCCTCCATAGAAAGAAGAAAGAAAGAAAGAATAACGTTTATTTGGTCACAGTTCGTGAAACACAAAAACAAACAAATTAAAAAGTGAAAAACAAAAATATGTTATAAACAAACAGCTGTGTGCCTCACGGCTGCGCCAAAAAGGTTCATTTCAGCATTAACGCCAGACAGATGCTGACTGACGCTGGTTTTCTAATGAACCTGTAGGGACAAGTGACGGGTTGTACAAACAGTTTCAACATACCTAATACATAATTTTTATACTTATAAATAAAGAAATAGGTACATAACTAAACAAGTAATCAAATCTAATAACAAAAAAATAGTGAAAGCAACAAAGTCTCAGCAGCAAAACATGTTCATTCGCGATTAGCTAGAAGAGGTAATGTAAATATTGCAAAATTGGCAAAGATATAACCTGGGATATGGAGAAGGACATAGGCTACTTTTTACGCAATAAGCGACAATTACGCGGGCGGAGCCGCGGGCAAAAGCTAGTAAGTATCTATCATATAAGTGAAACATTTAGGCCTGTGTTCACCAACATTTAAATCAACTGTTTAGATATTTAATCAGTTGTTTACTCAACATTTCATAGGCCTGTGTTCACCAACATTTAAATCAACTGTTTAGATATTTAATCAGCTGTTTACTCAAAATTTCATAGGAAATTTGACATAAACCAACTGTTTAAATACCTAACCGGTGGTTTGAATGTTGGTGAACACAGGCCATAGGACATTTGACATAAACCAACTGTTTAAATACCTAACCGGTGGTTTGAATGTTGGTGAACACAGGCCTTAGGGCGACCATATCGAGTTTCCGTTGCGAATCTATCAAATACTGCTGTAAACGTATTCTGAACGTGTGGATAGTGCCCAGTACCCTTAACGGTGGTGGAATATTATTCCATATCTTATCTTAGAAAAGGGAGGAATCCTCCGACCAGACAGGAGTTGTGTGAGGTACTGCCTTCTGCCTGACGGTTGATGTCAGGATGTTGTATATATGCTAGTCGCGCGGTAAACTCTGATTGCGCGATGCAGGATTTGTGTGACGTCAGGTCTTTGATGCGTAGTTCGCATGTGGCGTTGTAGATTTGCGCCACAACATTTGTTTTCAAAACCAATTTACAGAAATAAATATATCATAATAACCACCGTTTAACATTTTCGCTATAAATTACGCACAAATTACTATATTCACATTCGACTATTTAAGTAAATAATTGGGCAAATGCTAAGACGCTAAGCCAATCAGCCATCGCATTGCTCGATCTTCGAAAATTTATTATACAAGAGAAACAAAAAAAAAAAAAAAAACAACCTGTAGAAGAGTTTCTAACGTGTTCCTATACCGATCGTTTGGATTAACAAATGCGCAGTTTCAGTTCCCACGTGGATGTCGGTTATCGCGTAAAAAAGTAGCCTATATCCTTCTCCATATCCCAGGCTATATCTCTGCCAAATTTCATGACGATCGGTTCAGCGGCTTAGGCGTGAAAACGTAACATACAGACAGACCGACAGAGTTACTTTCACATTTATAATATTAGTATGGATGTCTGCTAGTAAACGTGAAAACAAAAACATCGAAGAAAAACAACGATCCGTAACTTATAGGAACCCGGCAACTTTCACACAACAAATTCTTACCCAAAATCTCGTGTCCACCGCACCAAAACACAAGCCGAAAGAGACGATACAGGATCAAAGCTTTACGATTAAAAAATAATAATAATATAGGCTTTACCAGTTCGCTTGAAGGACAAAACTAGACTGCCGAGCGTAACTCATTTCCAGGTCATTTAGGAGGCCTGAAGTCTATATTCCCAGTTAAACAAATATCAACTTTCCTTCACAAAAATAAAGTCGATTTCAGAATGACCCTCGACGAAATGTTAAAGCTGTAAAGGAAATTGAACTTTGAGTGTAGTTGGCTATGGCTAGTTTTCTAAAATTAAATATTGCTAGTATGAGCTACAATGTGTACGTAGTTGAGGTAGGGTATCCGATCAATAATTTTGTACTAAAATAAATGTCAAGTAGAGCAATTCTGTAAAAATCTCACGGTGAAAACGTAGGTGAAGTGAGCTTGAAGTGACGTGTAATTCAACCTGCCGGTCGATTCTGTAAACGTCTCACCGTGAAAAATAAGGTGAGGTGAGCTGTCATTCCTTCTGCCGATCTATTCTGTTAAAATCTACACTACTGACAGCTCACTTCACTTAAGTTCTCACGGTGAGATTTTTACAGAATCGACCGGCTGATGCTTGAGATTGACACTGTTGACAGCTCACTTCACGCTTACTTCACCTAAGTTTTCACGGTGAGATGGTTACAGAATAGCACTGCTGGTTCTAATTCAAGGGTATTGCGTTGCAAGTCGCAGGTCTAATCTTTATGTTTTTATGGACATGAGAAACCTATAACTCACAATTCATTGATTTTGATATATATATATTTTTATATATTTTGTATATAAATTAAGTTGAACACAACGGTAAGCATTGAAAGCGATTTATATTTCATAACAGACTACATTTTCGATCCAAGATTTCTCGAGCGAAATTAACGAATATTAAAAATGCTCAATCGTCATTTTTACTAATTCTTATTTTGAATTTACCAGCATACATTGTGACAAAAAACCAGGAGATTCGATTCGAAACTTAGATTTTTATACCTAATTACTGTGTAATGCTGAGAATTATGATAAAATAGTAAATAACATATGAAAACCCTAAAATCATTCTTTAAATTAAACCATAAATCTTTGAGTCACTGCATGTTTCATACCGATACTAGGTTCCTTAGTCACTTGGTCAATGTCCTTTAAAAGAATAGTTTCACAATCTCTTGCAAGTCGCCTATAAAACTGATGCTCTTGTCATACACTTCCTGCGATTCGTCGATATATAGTGTTTTTATTTATTTTTTATTCTTCTATATTATGTACTTTTTTGTTTTTCATAAATAACATACGTTCATTTTCATACTCCGATGTCAATCCGTGGACGTAGTGTGGGTTTTACGTTTATCTACACTATAATATATAATTATAATTATATATATATATATATATATATATATATATATATATATATTATATATATATATATATATATATTATATATATATTATAAAGAGGAAAGATTTGTACCTATTTTTGTATGTTTGTAATGAATAGGCTCAAAAAGTACTGGGCCGCTTTAAAAAATTCTTTCACCAATAGAATGCTACATTCTTCCAATTTGACATAGGCTACATTTCATTTTGAAAAAAATTAGGGATCCTTGGTAAAATTTGAACAATGTAACCGAAGGTGTAGAAAAATGAGTCTTAAAATGATAATTGTCTACCCCGTGCGAAGCCGGGACGGGCTGCTAGTTCAACTATAATATAACAACTTTTTGTAAATGCTGTAATGTATAACTGTTTTTTGTCCCAAATAAATAAAATAAAATAAATAAATGAGTATGAATATTAGGGTTCACACGTATAGGATCATTCGTGTGTCTGTCTGTCTGTCCATCTGTCACAGCCAATTTGCTTCGAATCTTCTGGACCGATCAACTTGAAATTTTGTACACATATGACCCTATATATGATAACTTTCATGACCCAAACACGGACGTGTAACGAAAATAAATGAATTTTGCATATGGGGGTCACTTTTGGGGGGTAAACAAAAAAATTATAATAATGCATGCTGTACCGTATGACTTATCAAATGAATGGGCTTAATAAAAGGATTTCAGATATTTATATGTATATTTTTTTAAATTATAAATATTTTGTAAAGTTATTTAAGTAAATACATGAAAACTGACCGTTTCTCCCCTCCCCCTTAACTCCGGAATGGGCTTATTGTAAGGATTTCAGATATATATTTTTTTTAATAATTTTAAAAATAAAAACTTTTAAAGTTTTTTTAAGAAAATACATGAAAATTGACCATTTCCCCCCTTCCCCCTTAACTCCGAAATTACTGAGGCTAAAATTTAGAAAACATGTACAGGACATAGTTCTATACTTATAGATTACAGGAAAATTAATAAGTCTATGGTCTAAACATAATATGTTAAATCTCTAATACGAGTATTGTGCGTACAAACTTTTCAGTTGGAATGTATGGGAGAAAACGTATTTCAACTATTATTTTTTTTCTTTTTTTTAAACTTTACCCCACACTAGGAATTTCTCCGGTATTGTGGGTGCGTTTACAAACATTTAAACTCACATACACTAACAGCCAGACTCGGAACAACTACTTGTATGTCATACAAATATTTGTTTCGTGCAGGAATCGAACCCGCGCAGGAGTCAATCGCTTAGCCACTGCGCCAACCGTGCCGTCAAAAAAAAATTTAAGTTCTTCGTGGGATAAATTCGTCCCAACTACACTGAAAAACTTTTTAAGTTGATTCAACCTTTTTTTAACCTATATTTTGGGTTAATATAGCACCTACCGACATGATTTGCTAAATCAACAAAATTTTTGTTAAATCAACAAAATTTTTGTCAAAACAAACGTCATGGGACAGTTTTTTTAACACAATTTAATGTCAACTCAACCAAAAGGAACCGACAATCAAAAAATCAACTATTCGGTTTTTCAGTGTACGGAGCCCTTCATTGTGCGAGGTCCGACACGAACTTGGGCGGTTAAAAAAAAAAATCACAATGCAAGCCACAAAAGGAATCTCTTGGCCTTCATCTTACCTGATGGTAAATGATGATAAGGCCGAAGGTGGAAGCGAGCTTCACCCGGAATCCTCAACCACAGAGGAACTGGCTATCTTACCTCTGACTGCCGAAACACAACAATGCTGTTAACATTGTTGTTATGGCGACAGATTTAGATAAGATGGTGGTAGCTAGCCAGGCGGACTTAGAACAAGCCCTACCACCAACCAACTTAGACTAATTAACTTAAAAATTAAAATAACTTAGAAAATTTTGCCTGGTTTTTGCCAGGACCTCTGGTTCCGACCAGGTGGTCTTACCACTAGACCACAGAGCCTTTTCGAGGAAAAGTTGTTTAAAAAAGTTATCGACACTTGAAAGGCAATTTTTACCAAATGAAATGTTGGCAACTTTACACTAGAGCATTTTTTACAACACACTTGCTAGTAAAGTGGTTCTTACTGAACCGCTTTTAGGTTTATAATGCAGTGTATTAAACACGCGTGCTTTTTACTTTACATTACCATACTAGTGCGGTAATGTGCGCCACAGATAACTATTTACTAGTCGGAGTTGTGCGCTTTTTTTAAATCTATCTACTAGAGTTGAACAACAGGAACTACGTACATTCTACTAAGGCTTAAAATCGCGTGCACATTCTTATAAAAAGCTGCTGTGATTTCGTGTTTTACTTTACGCATTCACTTTCTGTTGGCCACGCAGAGAGCGCGTAGCGTATCTTGCTACGCCTCACTCCGCCGCATGCTACGGCGTAGCATGTAGCATTGTAGTCTGCTACAATTGCGCTACGGCTACGCTTGTTAAGGTCTCTGCACCAGGGACTGAATACCGATATAATTTGGATACATGATACCAAAATATCGCTATAAATACCGACATTTAGGAATCGATATAATACCGGTGTTATTACATTTTCTTGCGTTTTTTTGCAATTTGCAGGTCAGTGTCAGATTGTATTTTGATCAAAATATGATTCGCGACTGTAAAAAATATGTATTTACTTAAGAATCATCAATAAAGATTCTGTGACGTCACATTGTAGCCTAATGTACTGAGTATCGATATAATTATCGATATTTTATACCGATACTCAAATTACTGATATAAAATACCAGTATTTATGCCAGATGTCGATACTGTTATCGGTATTTTCTTAAAAATATCGGTATTCTTCGAGTATCGATATCGGTCCTGGCTTTGCACACAGCGGGCGCGGCGCGGCGGGACGGGACGGCGCGCGCCGTCGCGACGCTGAGCAGTTGTAATGTACTAGATATTACGGACGACACCACACAAAGCCGTTCCGCTCGGCGCGACGGTAACCGTGGCTCTGTGTGGCGTCGTCCCTATTATCTAGTACATTACAACCGTTCAGCGTCGCGTCGCCGTCCCGTCCCGCCGCGCCCGCTGTGTGCAGAGACCTTAAAAGTTTTTTTTTCGTACAAATACCAGCTATGCTATGTATATCTGTCTGTCTGTTTGTTCTATCTAATCTCTGAAACGGCTGGACTGATTTAGATGGGACTTTCACCTGCAGATCGCTGATGTCATAAAAGGTAACTTAGGATTTTATTTCAGAAAAAGTCACGCGGACAGCGGCTAGTTGTGTAATAAATACAGAGGCAAGCCCTCGTACCTACGAGCGATTTCTATCGCGCTCTGGATCTTCAACGCTAGCGCCAAGAGTTGATAAACTAACAGTGTATTTTTCTGATGCGCTGGATGTACTCTGTTGGATTCTCAATGCTCGGCTCAACATCGAGAGTTGAACATTGCGTTAAACAATGACCCGTGCGTGCTAGCCTCCGCTAATTGATGATTGCAACAATAAAAGCAATGGACAGCGAACAATGAATGGAATAGTATTAACATACATGTTCGAAGAAGAGAAGAGGGCCTCGCGAAATTAACCTTGTCCACATCAAATTAAAGTATTGTCCCGCCACTGATAGAGGGTGTCATACTTAACGGTTGTACATTGTTTCATAGCTTATAGTTTTATAGAATTTCGTTTCACATATTTTTTTTCTCATATTTTCGTTTCATAGAATAATCAACATGCACAATACTTACTTTGAAGATTTTTAAATAATTGATTTTTGTTTCACACTAGCTTTTGCCCGCGTCTTCGCCCGCGTGGATGTCGGTTATCGCATAAAAAAGTACCCTATGTCCTTCTCCATATCCCAGGCTATATCTCAAAATTCTAACTTAATATTAATTTTAATGTGACTCACTATGTGAATAGAAACCGAAACAAATGATTTAATATAATAAAAGTACTTATGTTCTGAACGTGAATGAGTCTTTACCTAAAGATAACAAACACAAAATCAAAATACGAAATATCACTCAAATTCTTAAAGCAATCAATTGTACCAAATTACAACACAAAATAAAAGTGCGACGACACAAATGATAATTTTAAAATAATTCACGTAAGTACCAACAATGTGAAAACAAAATGAAATCCTCCGAAATGTCGCATGATACACCATGTGCTGATAAAACGCTCGAAATATATAATGAACACCATTGGTGCATAACTTTTCTCAGGGTCACTTTCGCAATTGGACGAAATATTTGACATTTATTTTGTACTTGCAACACGATCTGGATGTAGAATTCGATTAATCGACTAATACTTGACCGGTTGACATTTTAGCGGGAACATCACTAAACGAACGAAAAAAAAAAAAAAACAAAATACGTCTGTACTCTGTGGTCGTGTGGCGGTGTGGTGCGGTGCTTAATGTAAACATTCATCAAGGTTATGAGAAAATGGTTTAACCTTTGAAGAATCTTATACAGAATTACTGAGAAATAAGTGTAGATTTCGTATTGAGTGTTAGTTTATCGAAAAGTGATAATTAAGTCAGTGAAAAAGTAACGAAAGTTTTGGAATGCACACATTTTGATCATAAGGCCGCCGTGTTTAGTAATGTTTTTATGATAAATATTCTTGTACACTGTTTGAAATACACATAAGTAGCTAGCTTATTTATCTACGAACATAATTTGGCTAATAGCTACTGATATTATAGCGTATTGTTATCATAATCGTATTTCCAAGAGTAAAATTCGGCAAACAAATACCTACAAAAAGTCAATAAAATGGATATAGTATGTTATCCTTAAGAGATATACATATGCCATCGCGGACTTTTTTGAAGACCTTTAAAAGATACATAATTCCACCATACATTATTTTGTTATATCTAAAAGGGTTTAGACAGCGTTTTCGTTGAAAGCTCCCAGACGGCTTATTTTTTTCCGACACCTCCAACAAATATCGTTAATTCATACAAAAATGCATACAAAAACATAACAAATTATATACTAAAACCTTCCTCAAGAACCATGCTATCCATTGGTGAAAACAGCATGAGAATCGGTGCAGTAGTATTTGAGTTTATCGCGAACAGACAGACAGACAGACAGACAGACAGACAGACAGACGCGGCGGAGGACTTTGTTTTATAATATGTAGTGATAGTGATAGTGATAGTGATAGTGATAGTGATAGTGATGATAGTGATAGTGATAGTGATAGTGATAGTGATAGTGATAGTGATAGTGATAGTGATAGTGATAAAGTTTATTGTTAGAATAGTCATATTATAGAATAATCAAAACAAATATTCTTTATCCTTATATTGTTTATTTAACATAAAACTTATAACCAAGAATAACATTTAATCCATTTTAAATTTTTCAACAGCATTTAAGCTATTGCATAGCTTCTATCGCGGGCCTTGAGCGCGGGGACCGAATCCAGAAATTCCGTAACGAAAAAACCTCACGCTCCCCACTCCGACGGTTTTACTACACCAGTACCCTCTACTGATCTAATAATTTCTGGCAGTTCTTTTTTCTGTGTACTGCGTATTTTATTCTTATAAATATTAGTTTATAAAATTATGATCTTCACAAAAAGTGATTGTTGATAGTGGGGTTTGAACTCACGACAAGTCGATTACGAGTACATTCAGTTCCCCTGTTGCACCGCAAGGCTACAATGACTTAATAAAAGCTTGCCAAATAGTTGATACCATTCCAGTTGAACAATTTTTAAACTTGACTTTTGGAAATGACTGACAGATGGAATTTTTTCGCTGTCAAAACTGTTTGTCACTCTTTTTTTATTTAAAATTACTTTAGGTTCAACACTTTCGTCTATTTTAAAGTTGTTATTATGCTTATATTTGAATAGTATTTGACTTTGTTTACGTAGTTATACACTTTTACGACGTTCAGCACTTATTTATTTTGTTTTTAAGCTATTGCATAGCTTCTATCGCGGGCCTTGAGCGCGGGGACCGAATCCAGAAATTCCGTAACGAAAAAAAAAAAAAAAATGTCAAAGAAAAAGAAATACTGCATAAATAAAATAAATAAATAATTATAATTGCATAAGTTGATACAAAATGCTATGCAATAGCTTTACCGCGGCAGTCCCCGAGTGCCACACGTCTTTTTTTTTTTTTGCATTTTGCAGCATGCAAGCAAGCATGCAACATGCAGCGTGCTAGCAAGCGTGCAGCATGCAGCGTGCAAGCAAGCATTTAGCATTTTAGAAATTCTATGAAATTTCTGTCTGCGAAATAAGGGGACACCCATACATAGCAGAGAGAGTCACTGCAATTTACTCATCTCATTCCTCGAATCCTTACGACACATGTGTCGGGTTAGAAAGAATACGCTACATATTACTGCTTTCTGCAAAACTTTTGCCGTAAACATTTGGTACGAACGAATAAAAATTAAATTGTCTTGTTTAGCAACCTAAGTACCGTGTGGTGCCGGAGTACCGTGTGGTGCCGGACATAAAGAATAGCACCACCCCATTTCCTTCCGTGGGTGTCGTAAAAGGCGACTAAGGGACTTACCTACTAGAGAATGGGCAGCAGCGTTCTCTATGCATTTTTAACACCATACTGCGATCGCCAACCCGCCTGTCAAGGAGGTCTATGTCCAGCAGTGGACGTCTTTCGGCTGAAATGATGATGATGATGAGTACTGTAAGTTGAAGTTGGACCGAGGTCATTTCTATTTATTAGTAACTCTGTGGTCTCTTTTTTTATGAACACACACACTACGAAGTTCCAGATAAAATGTTGGCTATACTTAGATCAATAGATGACTATGATGTAGTTTGGAAGTCACCCCTTATTAAGGGTGTGACAGAGTTTCCCTCTATTCAGTATACCGTAGTGAATTATGGCATCGAAAAACGGGGTGTGTAACGTTTGATATAATAACAAAAGTTCTAATGATCATAAGACCTAATTTCATTTAATATATATATTTTTTAATTTAACGATCAAATGATATAATGAATTATTGATATAATTTCATTTTACCTAATTTCATATGGTATAATGAACAGTTTATATAATGCACATTTGAAATAATATTCAATTAATATAATATTCAGCTATAATATTCAAAATCTATAAGTATCTAACAAAAAATTATGTTGTGGCTATATCGTAGAATTGGGCATTTTATGATATGGCCAAGGTTAGTATGGATTATTATTTTTTTAAGAAATTCCACGTCACAATTATACAGCGGCTTGTAGTTAATAGGTTGAATCGGTTCCAAAACCGAATCGGGGCAAGAGCCAAAAGACTACGTAAAGTCGGGGGACTTTACGTAGTCTTTTGGCTCCTACCCTAGAGAGTATATAAAAACCAGAGGCGCGGAGGGAGAGCAACCCCCACCCGCTGTAACAAAGCATAGGCACAGACTCTGTGCTTTGTTACGTAAGGGCGAAGGGTTTGCACTTCCCGCAGCGCCGGAGACGATGCAGAAGCAACTTTAATGTTTTGAGGTTAGGTTACAATATAATTTGCTTTTCTCAAGAACGATGCGTTACCTTAGAAAATTTGTTAAATGTCGTATATGTAGTTAATAGGTCTAATGAACATTAGCATTATACTATTTGAAAATTATATGAAATGAACGTTATACTAAATGCTACTGTTAATGTGTTTCGCTATAAGGTTTATTTTCATAAAGTATTTCCTAAATAAAGCCTATGAACTACACCACATTGGTAGTAACTAAGCTCAGATGGCAACATTTTTTGGATAAGAACGTTGTTTTCCTACTACTGATAATTCAGTGACAGTGACATTAGGAAGCCGGCGTGTTATTCTGTCAGTGTCTGTTTTTCTCTCGATTACAGACCACTTTCCAATTTTATTGTATTTTTAAAACAAGTAGTGATAATTATTACAGATATATTTGTTAAAGTTAGTGCAAAACAAACACAATGAGTGATCCCGATAAGCTAGATACTCTGAACAGAAACAGAGGAATACCTGGGGTATGTTTTAGATTTTAATTTTAAAACTTTTTCTCGTAAGTTTTGTAAAGATTTCTAAGACAATAAAATTTAAAAAATCTTAATAAATAGCTTTACTAACTATGGTATCTAACTGACTAACCCATTATTAAAGCAGGTAATAAATACGTACCTTAAAATCGTTTCAGTCAGGCATAGTTATTTCAGTTCAAACTATTGTTTTGTTAATTCTTACAAAAATATTCTCTAACATAGCTCAAATGTTAAGGAACTTAGTTATACTTTTATTAGAATGTAGGTTTTATTCAGATTCTCACAAATTTGAAGTTAAAAATGTAAAAAATAAACGTTTTTTTTATTTTAGACCAACAACTAATTGACCTTTATAATTACAATAGAAACGATGATAGTTACTAAAAGTTAAAAACTGTGTTGCAGCTATCAACACCTGTCTAAACATAAGCACAGATTTTGTTTATTCTTATTCCTAAAATCAGTACTTAAAAGAAAATTGAACTTTTTTTTCACCATTTTATGTGAATTACCATTAATTGGGACACGGGTGGTGGGGACAGCAGAAATACACCAACATAAGGAACACATTGTTCCAGACTTAACTGTGACATGGGTAGTCTTAGTTTTAGTTACTTACCTACAACTTAAATACAATATTTCACAAAGTTTTAGAAATGGCTTTTTTTTTTAAACAATGTTTATTTAATCCTAAGTAGAGACTTCCAGTACCTACCTACCGAGCGTTATAAGTTGTTATTTTTAATCTGTGGTAACTACCTAATACAAAAATAATATGTTGACCATAGCGTCACCTATAATTGTGTCACTTAACTTCAAACTTGGGTAAATCCACTTTACCGTCTTGGGAGATATTAAAGAAAAAGTGATAACAGTCTTAATTTCATGAATTAAAAGGCGGTTTTTTATTTATTATGTCAACAATACTGAAGGTAACGATTCTATAAAGCAAATTTAGTATTATAACCATTTGAAAAAACTCAGTGTGGATTTTTATATTAGGCCGCTTGCGGGCATTGCTCGGTGTAACTATTTTAATGGCATTATCCATGGGAACTGTCTATGATTAAAAAGAAACAATAAAAAACGGGAGCGTACGGTGTTAATGTCGCAGAGTTGACGACGACTGACCGCCTTGTTGAACAAACGCGGTTAGCTGATTGGCTCTCATGGACTTAACTGCATTTGAATAAAACTGTCTCATGGATCTATCGGAATTAGATAAAAATTTATGACTTTAACAGTTTTTTTCTCAAGAACTATGTGGATTTTTATACAACTGATAAAATTGTTTTAAAAGTCTGTTTTTGGCCTTTAATTTTGTACTAAAATCTTAAAAATTCTTAAAATTGGATTTACCCGAGTTTGAAGTTAAGTGACACAATTGTCTATGTTGTATGTATTTCCTTTTCCTAATAAAGTGTTAGTTACATTACTGAACACTACACGAGTTTTAATATAAGTGACAACATAAGCTTTCATTAAGTAAGTAATTATGTTAAAATAAACTACAGAAGCCCTTAATTTAGCTTAGGTACCTATTCTGACTACCTGCAGTTATAACTCGCCTTCTACTTTAAATCCATCCAAAGATTGTCTGTAACAGATCTCTTTTAGCAATAAGAACGCCCATTGTGTCACCCTATATAACATTTCTACATTTATATCGACACTTGAAAGGCAATACTGACCAAACGACATGTTGGCAGCTTTACACAAGAGCATCATAAAGTATTAAAAAAAAAAAAACTTTAAAATGAAGTATTTTATATTTTTTTTGTGTATGCTCTAGTAGAGTATACCTACACTAAAAAAAGCATTTTGTTTTTTTTTGGAAAAAAAAAACTTTAATACGCTCTAGTGTAAAGTTGCCAACATGTCGTTTGGTCAATATTGCCTTTCAAGCATCGAAATCTTCTATGTCTGCATGTGTTTTATTTTATTTTTATATCTGTAATTTTTATGATGTACATAATAAAGAGTATTCTTTACATTTATCTATCTAGTTCAGTTCAGTACCATAAAACTTTTCGTACACCAGAAAATAAAGGATAAAAGATAGAAATCTATAAATAGTACAAAATAAAGTCACTTTTCGCGTCTGTTCAAGTGACTGCTTAGTTCTTCACCACACAATGGATTTTGATTCAATTTTCACCATAACTAAGAGAATTTAATCCAGAAAGTTTATGAGTTTATGTGTGTGTGAAATAGGGACAGGTTGCTTGTAAGAAATCAACATAAAATCAAGCCTGTTATCCCCGAAGGGTTAGGCTGAGGTGTACTATCGGAGTCAACTGAATCGGACCACCATAAGGACTATGAATAGTCCTTGCAGCGCTCGGCCGTCATAGTTACGCTTTCCTACGCTCCTCAACCAATAGCATCGCAGCATCATATTTTTGCTGACCCTTTATTTTTCTAAATAAAAAAAAGACCGTAAAAAACCAGCCGAGGTGGTCAGACATATGTGATCATTTATTGTAACAGAGCCTGAGAAATTAATTTCAACAAAAGTTTTTTTTTGGTCTTTGCAAAAGGCGCGGTAAATAGATGTGGTCACGATGACCACATCTATTTACCGCGCCGTATATTGTTTTCAAGGTGCTTAGATTTTCGTGCCCGCGATAGTACGTGCGCGGTTCACGGGAGGCAGTGCAAGCAGCTCACTCTTCAACGCTCACGCACCAGCCGAGGTGGTCAGACATCTGTGATCATTGTAACAGAGCTGAGAAATTTATTAAAAGAAAAGCTCTATTTTCTTGGTCGTCGCAAAAAGGGGCGGTAAACAGATGTGGACATCCATGAGCACGGGATTTTGTTTTAAAAGTGTGCCGATTCGGATGTCCCCGATAGTACATATAGTACACCCACATTTCGCCAGTTACCTACGTTTAAAAAATAAAAGAGTAAAAATTCCATCTATTAACGTCTCTAATCTAATTCGCCGTTACCTTAGTCTTCCCCATTAGAAAAGATACCGTTTAATCTCAGGTATTATTTAGATACCAATAAATTTGCATGTTTAGTAGCCCTAATCAGTCAATAAACGTATGTAATTGCAGTTATAAAGTGGATATCACTTATACAATCACATTTTTAATTTTTATTGCGTTTATAAAATTGTGTGAATGTTTCCTGAATTGTCAAGTTCAAGCAAAGTCAAGTAAGTACCTAATGTCGTTGCCTTGGAGGATAATGGAACTATTCCACAGAACATGTGTGTGAAATGTCTACAACTCATAAGTGTACTTCTGAGTTGTAGACATTTAAAAAATGTAATATGATGCACGTAAAACAGTAATTTTAACATAGATCAGTCTTTAGAGTTTAAAATTACCTGCTTACAATCATGATATCTGAAGAAAAGAAAAAGAAAGAAAGAAAATTTGTTTATTCTGCACAAACAAGACGCACATTACATGAAAAATAGACAAAATACACATACTAATACAAAGTAACCAAAAGCCTCGTATTCAAAACCTTAAATCTATATCTATACTTAATATATAAAGCTGAAGAGTTTTTGTTTGTTTGTTTGAACGCGCTAATCTCAGGAACTACTGGTTGGAATTGAAAAATTCTTTTTGTGTTGGATAGTCCATTTATTGAGGAATATTATAGGCTATATAACATCACGCTACAACCAAAAGGAGCGGAGCATAAATGAAAAATGTTGCAAAAACGGGAAAAATTATTCCTTTTTGAAAGCTTCCGTTGCGTGCGCTGCGTAAACGGTTTAAGTTACGCAAATATCATGTATGATGGGATTGTTCCTCTTTAAATGTTCTAAAAAAAAGTCCGCGACAGCATATGTCTATCTTTTGAGATTGACTCACTATAACCTTTTTTATGGTTATCAAATTTGTTCGAAATTAATGCATTATTTGCGAAGGAGTTTTCATAAACATGGTATTAATCCTTATCCAAATAAATACGTTATTCGTCACAAGTATTTAATTTTGAACAAAGTTGCCCTTACATCATTTCATTTCAATGAATATTTTAGGAGATATAACTGTTTTATAATAACTCCGCAGCAAAATAATGATCAACTCTGCGAGGTAGTCTATTCTAAAGCTGAAGAGTTAGTTTTTAGGGTTTCGTACCCAAAGGGTAAAATGGGAGCCTATTACTAAAACTCCGCTGTCCGTCTGTCTGTCTGTCTGTCTGTCCGTCTGTCCGTCTGTCACCAGGCTCTATCTCATGAACCGTGATAGTTAGACAGTTGAAATTTTCACAGATGATGTATTTCTGTTGCCGCTATAACAACAAACACTAAAAAACAGAAAAAAATATTTAAGGGGGGTTGTTTAAAATATTTATTTATTTATCCCATACAACGGCCATGATTTTTTTTGCCGTTTTTTTTTGCTCCGCCCGCGTGGATGTCGGTTATCGCGTAAAAAAGTAGCCTATGTCCTTTTCTATATCCCAGGCTATATTCCTGCCAAATTTCATGTCGATCGGTTCAGCGGTTTAGGCGTGAAAACGTAACATACAGACAGACAGACAGAGCTACTTTCACATAACAATTTAAAACTACTGTTTTTAATAATAATAACGTATAGTCTTGTGAAGCACAACTTAACGTGCTTATTTTCGAATGGGAAATCATCAAATAATCCCTCCCGCTCTGGGTGTAGCGGAAGGGAGTGTCAGACTCTTACTGACTAAAACCCACCCGTGTTCCTTCCTTGGCCCTTTATGTTCCGGGGCAGCGGTACCCCTTTCGGACAATCCCGCTGAACCGGTAGGCTTGGGCCCTAATGGGCCCCCTCGTTGTAAATTAGCCCTTTAATTTTTTAAGTACTAGCTGACCCGACATCCGGTCCAAACAATAGTTCATACAAGAAATCCCAAATGAAAGAAGCTGGGCATCCTAAATAAGGTGGGGTGATACTTCACATCTGGACAGCTTTTAACTTTGTATAAAGCACAGATCCGTTCCGATGGAGTATTGCAGCCACTTATGGGATGGCTCAGCAAAATACCAACTTGCTGCACTTGAATCGGTAGAACGCAGAGCGCAATGGCTTATACTCGTAGGTGACGAAACGTTGGTATCTAGGCTTCACAGCCTGGCTCATCGGCTTAATGTTGCTTGCCTGTCGGTCTTCTACAGACTGTACTTCGAAGAGTGTGCGCAAAAGCTCCACGACCTGATCCTACCATCGCCCTTTTATTACCGGACTACCAAACGTACTGCCGGGTACCATCCGTACCTGGTTGATATTCCGTTCAGTCGTACTCAGCGCTTCTCGTCCACATTTATTATGTGCACAGCCAAAGTGTGGGATTCTCTGCGAGCGTCTGTGTTCCCTTCCACATATAACCCGTCTGCCTTTAAAGCAAATGTGAACAGGCATCTTCTGGGCACGCTCGTCCCATCATAGACCTCATCCATCGCTTTTCATCAGGCGAGATCAAGGTCAAGAGCAGGCCCAATCAGTAATAAAAAATAAAATAAAATAAAAAACCATAATAAAAGAGACTGAGTTTTTCCCATTTTCCCAATATTCGGGAAACTTTTCAAGTTTTTCTTTCCCTAAACCCTTTTTCGGACTATTACAAACATTTTACAACATAACCAAATCGGTTCAGCCGTTCTCAAGTGATTCGCTTACCAACACACGGCATTTCATTTTTATTTATACCTAGGTAGATAAGGATTTTTGTTATCTGACCTTCCCTAGTTTTATAGAGAAGATCGATAACAAACTGACCGTTGAATCTTAGTCAAAGTTTGTGATTCTTATCTACTTGCTGATATCGAGGATAAGACTAAACTGAAGCGATTGTAGAAAATTTACAAGTTCGAATTGTTAATAAAAAATAAAATTAGAGGCGTCTCAATTTAATGTCAAGTCTATAGGATCCCACTACTCGTGCAAGCATAGAGATGTCGGTAAATAGTGCCACACTTTCATATTGATATTAGTAATGCTACGGCCACGTTATAGTGATAATGCGAACAAGCGCCATACACAGGCGCAGGGCTTCGCGCGCTCTCTCTCAGAAATAGTATGACGAAGTATTTCTTTAGTAGGCACTAGCGTAGCTGCATTGACCACATAGAATGCCTGTAAAAATCTTATTTTTGTTCGACAAGTGTACAACAAAGTGCTCAATTGCACCTGAATGAAAAGTTTCTTTTCCCGATAGTTCGTACTGTCCAATATGCAAGTAACTTGCACGTTAGACACTGAACGTGGCGAAATTGTATCGCTACACGTGTCTCTTCTTATTGACAGATAAATATTTTATATTGTTTATATAGTTCACACAAAAGAAATGTGGTTAAAAACTGAAAGCTCGTCATAGGTGGCAGCACTGTTCATCGTCTACAAGCCACCATTGTTGTGGTTATGTTTACTTTTGTGGCGATCACAAATTAAACGAAATCTAGATAAATATTTATGCGACTTGGAGTGTAGCACTATTAAAAGACGAGATAAGGAAAAGGGAAGCGTCCACCAATGGCAAATAAGCTGCTTTAGTGGTAAATAAAATATGAACATTTTATAATTTATAGGTTTTTTATGTGTTTCCTTTAAGGTGTGTCCAAACACAGCGTGCAAGGTGGCGCGGCAACTACGCGCGGCATTCGCAAGACACAAATTGGCCGCGCGACTAGTTTAGACCTGCGCGGCAGTGCTGCGCGGCATGTCTGAGACACGCCGCGCTCTTTATTTCGTATTCGCAATGAAAGCGGCCGCGTGTGTTGTATCTCCCTAGTATCCCTTATTGGAATAGGGGAGCCATATATTTCAATAAGACGAATTGCTGTTTCGTTATCCATTTTACTTGATAAAATACGTCCGTCCACACACCACTGGCGAACCAACACTACACCGTTCGCGGCGTTCGCCATGCGCGGCAGGTAGCTCGCGGCTATCGCTCTCGGCTGCCGCGCGCGGCAGTCGTCCAATCATAGCGCGGCCAGCCGCGCGCTTCAGCCGCGCTCGATTGCCGCTTTATGTTTGGTCACACCTTTAAGTTCTTTTATTGTTGAAGTCTGGAGGAATTGGTTTCATTTTGACAGTTCAAAAACATTCATTGCGTTATTTACGTTGTTGCGTAAGCAATGGATTAGCAATCTGATTCAAAATCGTTCAGATTGCGACTGATTGTGTGTTACGCAATTAGGGTACTGATCGGAGTTCAAAACCAACTCTAGGATGATCTTCCTGACTGAAAAACTTCAGAGATGTTAATTCTAGCATTGATCTAATTGATAATATAAACTCACACACACCTTTACTATAATTTACATGTATACTATCACATCATTCCATTTCTATATTAGACTAGCATTTGCCCGCGGCTCCGCCCGCCCGCGTGAATGTCGGTGATCACGTAAAAAAGTAGCTTATGTCCTTCATATCCCAGGCTATATCTCTGCCGAATTTCAGGACGATCCGCTCAGCGGTTTGGGCGTGAAAACGTAACATACAGACTGACAGACAGAGCAACAACGCGACAGCAACGCGGGCAACAGCTAGTCCATACTAATATTATAAATGTGAAAGTAACTCTGTCTGTCTGTCTGTTTTTACGCGATAACTGACATCTACGCGGGCGGATCCGCGGGCAAAAGCTAGTGATAATATAAATAAAGGCACTTACTACTAACTCATATTATTATCATAAAAATTCATGGAATATAGCAATTAGATCCTTAATACTTCCGTGATAAAAATCCGCAAGCAATAGGAACTGATAGCTGACATTCGTCACTCGGTCTATGAAAAAATAGATTTTTGTGACGCATGGATTTAATCAAGCAAATAAAAAAAAAATATATGTAGGTAGGTTACTTTCTTTCAAGGAATTTCGGTAGCTACCTAAGTGATAGGTCTTTGGCCAGACAAGGTCAAGGTCAGTATAACAATCGCTTGGAACTGACTTGGATAGCTATTTCGCACCACAAAGAGATAGAACCACAAAACAAGTTATTTTTCGAACTAAAGCCAAATTATTTAATCAATTGCGTGGCTTTACTACTTCCTACATCTCCTGGAGAAAGAGGGTGCAAAGGGGTCAGAACGTGAAACAACCCTTTATACGACCTCGACCTTGAAGGGGATAACATTCAAGGTCACGGCCGCGAAAAAAGGAACTTCATTTATATATCATACTTTCAACTAGGCAGAATATTATGTCGGGTAGGTACCTACAGTGGCCAGCACAACAAGCCACACGAAACTGTAAAATTTCTCCAAACGATTTTAAACTTTAAAATGTTGATGATTAAGTTCAAAATCGAACGAGAAAATTTGACTGTTTGTAGTAACTTGATGTGCTGGCCACTGTACAATCATTCACTCCGAACGTGTTTAAAGTCGCGCGGTTACTAACGCCTATTCCTAATACAAGTAAACGCGGAATAAAGTTATAATAGGTATAAACGTCAAAAAATCTTTGGTTATACCGCAGTTATTCCTAGGATAACTTTATTCCGTATTTATTTGTAAGGCCGTATATGTTTCTCCGACACCTAGTAATATTTTGTTTCTATGCCAGATGAATTGCATACTCAGGCTCACAACGGCAGATTATAATACATATAGATAGATAGAATACTCTATAATGCACACCATAAAAATTACAGATTTATATGTCGAAATTGAGTATACGAGTATGTCATATATCCACTGTTTTCATAACATATTTGTTATTTTTAAAACAAAACAGAACAATATCGATTGTCTTTAAACAATAATCAACGGATTATCTACAGTTGTTGAATCCAGAATAACCTTGAAGTGTGGGGCAACGTTCGCGATAACGTTAAGGCGTGGGTCGTTGTCAGTTATTTACCTTTATACCTATACAGAAAACATAGGTGTAATGGTATCTTAGTGATATTTGGCAATAACTCTGATAAAATCATGACCACACCACCAAATGACATGACGCAGCAGATTTGACTCCGATTCTTGTACATTCTTTAGCCTGAAATGAATTATGTTAGGAATGCAGAACTGATCCTTACTTTGAACAGTCCCAAAAACATAATAGCAAATCAAACAGAAAAAAAAATCGGATATTTTTTTATAACCACTACTTTTTTTACTAACTCTATTCCTTCTCATTAAAACTCTTGTCTTTAACACTATTAATTTCTACTACGCAGTATTTTATGTTCTATTCTTTTGTGTTGTGAATGCATCCATGTCTAAAACCATAGCAGGTACTATTATAGGCTTACCATTACATAGCACTACAAAATCCTTCCCCTTTTTTACCGAAATAAATCCCCTGTACCTGACTGTACTAAACTCCTACACATCTTCTACTCATTTACTACTCTCTACTGACTGTCTACTATTTACATTCCAGACTTATACTCATGACTACCGAGGAGTGCCGACCGGTGAATACGAGGACGACCGAGCGGAAAAGCCCTGGAAACGGGTTAACACTCATACATTACTACATCATCCTTATACTTCACTTTTCATTTATGCACAACTAGTTGATTCTATTTACTTCACTTTGCACAACTAGTCCAATGAGTTTAATTCATTTCGCACAAAGTTCTTTCAATTTACTTAATTTCGCACAAGTTTAATTCAATTTAATTCACTTTTCATTCTTTTTACACAATTATTTCAGTCAACTGACTTCATTTTGCACAAATTTCATCTAATTTGCTTCACTTTTATCCATTTTGTACCACTTTTGGTTCATTTTACTTCACCTTGCATTCTTTCACATTGCACAAATGCGCAGCTATTTCACTTATTGTACAATGTAATTCTGATTACCTTTGTTTCTTTTATTCACTCACGCCATTTCATTACAAAGCAATAACAATACTAAATTCTGGTTCTTCACTGACATATACACAAAAGAATTTCTCATACAAATCATTTAATTGGTCTTTGGTATGTATTATTTCGAAATAAACTTTTCTTCATTTAAAACCTTCAAGCTTGTCTTTAACCATTTTCATTCATAAATAAAATAATTTAATTCATAAACATTTAGATAAAACTAAGTAGTGTACTTCGATTCTCTACAAATTATCTTTGAAGTCTTTAAGTTATAATTAATATTTTAAGACTAAATACTTAATAGGTAATCCGTAATCGTTTATGTAGACATATTCGACTTTAGATTGTTTTTAAACTGGATTTATTCACGTTACCAAGGGATTATTATATTTATTATTTGATAGATTTTTATATTTATGTATTATTTTAGGTTTTCAAAGGGCTGAGAAAGAATGGCAGTCATATAAATGACGAGCCTGTCAGATCTGTAAGTTATAATTGTTATAAATCAAATAAAAGGGTGTTTTTTTTTTTTTTGGAATTGTGACGTCTTTTAAAATGGGATAAGTGTTTTGGGTAAAAGCAGTAAATAAATACTCGCGGGCTTTGATAATGCTCAAGACAAATCAAAAAGAAAAAATCTTGTTGATAATATAACTTCATGTTTATTTGTATTATGGATGGGCTATGGGATTCGATAAGTGTGTTTCAATTGGTTTCCAAAAACTTTCTTTGGAGACAAATTTTAAAACGTCTTTCCGTTTTGCAAGTAGGTACTGCACACTGCTCTGTTTTCAATACTTTTAAGTCAATGAAACTTGCATGCTAGCAATTTTTCAACGAACTTTCATGCCACTTGCAGCTTGCATACTCTCTACTTGTAGGATGGAAAGTGTTTGGGAACTTTACAGAAAGCTAAAATCTAGTGATTTTTTGGAATTCGTAAGTAATAGATCTACGTTATTGCAGAATGGAGTTTGTACGTATTTTTTGGAGACAGATTAAGAAATTAGGTGCCCTAATAATTATTTTATCACCATATATACAATTAGTAGAACACCTATAAATGTAGTTATCATCAAACCGACGGATAAAATCACAACATTGAAGAAGGCGGCGATAAAAAGTAGTTATTCCTTACATACCTAATAATTAAAAACACCTGCATAGGTTTTTAATAACCCATTATCTAATGTATAGGTATAATGGGATTTTATAGCCAATTTCTAACAAAATCGAATTAATAACTAATGATCAAACGTACTAATAATTTCTTCTAAAATATTAGCTCATCCCTTCTAAACTTTTTTTAGATTATATTTCGTTTTTATTTCATGACTTTTGCATGTATTTTATTAAATGTTGTGTACGCTTTGTGATGTCCGTGTGATAAGGTAGTAGTAGGCCGCTTATACAAGAAATTTTACAGTTTGATTTTGAAGCAATGTGTTGTGATCATCCGGCAAATGTAAGATATCATATCTGGATAGCAAAATTTCTTGTAGTGCACAAGCGGCCTTATTCTGTGGGAATACATATATTCGATAATATTAAGCTTTCTTCTATCGCTGTGTAAACTTAAACGAGGCTCTCTTAGACCCAAGGCTTAGAAACAAGGCTTAGAAACAAGGCTCTCTTACACTGAAAGAAATAATTAGCCGAACTAATTAAGTTACTTCAAAAATAACTCATCTTTAGTTATACCTAAGGAAATAAACTTTGCTTAAATTAACAAAACTGATTTGTAGTGTGCAAAACAGGGTTTTGTAACAGATAACATCTAGTTCGCAAGTCACAATTTTTGTGTAAAAAGTAACCAAAACTTTTGTTACAATTATGCAAACATTTCTTTCAGTGTAGACACAAGGCTTAGAAACAAGGCTCTCTTAGACACAAGGCTTAAAAACAAGGCTCTCTTGGACACAAGGCTCTTTTAGACAAGGCTTAGAAACAAGGCTCTCTTAGACACAAGGCTTAAAAACAAGGCTCTCTTGGACACAAGGCTCTTTTAGACAAGGCTTAGAAACAAGGCTCTCTTAGACACAAGGCTTAAAAACAAGGCTCTCTTGGACACAAGGCTCTTTTAGACAAGGCTTAGAAACAAGGCTCTCTTAGACACAAGGCTTAGAAATTAAGCTCTCTTAGCCCTGGTACGCACGGGCTAGTTTTTACCGCGACGATTTTTTATCACGTATTGGATTTTCAACTCTATCCAACAAAGTGCATCTCAGATTCTCAATGCATCAAAAAAATACACCGTTGGATTTTCAACTCTCGGCTCTAAGCAGTGCGTTTAAAATACAGAGCACGATAAAAATTCGCCCGTGTTTGCGAAGGCTTAGCCACCAATGCCATTCTGTTATAACCTCTTCGGACACACAACCTCGTTCTACGTAAATCATCATCCTCACTTACTATTTCAGGTACCAAGCACATTGCTAATATTAGTGCTAGGCATCTACTTACTGTTGGCATACGTGACACAAATGGTTGAAGATGACATGCCCGCTATTGTGCATGAATCAGACGTGGCTCGAGATGTAAGTATATTTTCAAATATCATCATAATCAACCTTGTTTCCACTGCTGCAACACAGACCTCTCTGCGAGAGGGAGGAAATTCAAATTACGTAGCTATAAGAAATGTCGGTTTTCGCAAAACGTAATTAAGGCGGTATGATCCGACAGAGACCGCGCTTACTAGTTTTTCGAATCCATGGGAAACATAAAAAACAGTGTTATCAAATTCTGAAAAAAGATTTATCTTATTTAAGAATCTGGCGGAAATGCAATCGCTTTTAATAAAACTATTAGATTAATTTTGCTGGATAGCAACAAAATTCGATCTAAATAAAAACAGCCAGATTCCTCTAGATCGTATTTTGTTGCTTCGTGTCTCAATATGAAACTCTATAAAACGTATTAGAAAATTCTAGACACATTTATTTTTCTATCAATTTGATTTTATTTTTAGACAATAAAATTTTGGCAGGGTAAATTTATTTAATTTACTATAGTTATTACTGATTCTGTATTTTAAGACGATGATATTTAGGGTGCAGCTAAAATATTCAGTCATGATTGTAAATAGCAGTGACGTTTAAGAGTGAAAAGGAACAATTTCGTCTAATGTCATCCGCACCAAGCTACAACGAAAATACAGTAGTAAGATTATAATTCGCCGAGTCTGTTAGTAAAACATTGTTTCCGAATTTTTCTTATACATAGTGCATCCGTGTTGTCTTCATTATGTTAGAAATAACAAAAATATAAAAACAAATAAAATAATCAAGACAGCACGGGAGCGCGGAAATTGGGATCTCCTAATTTCTAGAATCTATGTGATTGTTTATAATCGTACAGTGGTGCTATTTACCTTAAACTTGTTCTCTATCTGTCTACGTTTGTATGTAGCCGTAAAGATATCTCTACAATCGACTCGAAAATTTCTACTTCAAACTCCGCTAATCGGCAAACTGTTTTTGTGATTTCCTACGATTACCCCCGACGTAATTCGCAGGACAGCTGGATGATAGCAACCGAGTATTGAGTGAAATATGCTATTGGAGAGACCTATGTCCAGCAGTGGACTGCTACAGGCAAATGACACTTGAATGATAATTTGTAACTTCCTGCTTTCTTCGTACAACTGGTGGATGCAAGTACATTTTCTCATCAAACTTCACTTGCGCGATTTAGGATTATTTAATGTAACAGTGGTGCCATCTACAACCTTTTCTACACTCATATTTATGTAGCCCGATAGATGTCGCTACATTAGTGCCGATGGTCGTGGCTAGATGGCGTGGCGAATTTCACAGGTTTGATCGTAGCAGCTGGATGATAGTAGACGAAGATTGCGTTAAATGGCTTGTGATTGGAAAGACTTATGATTTTTTAAGCTGATGATGCTACTTCTAAATTACCTTGATTAACTTTTAGAATTCGGACACATTCAGTGAAGAAGCAGCGCGACGCTACCTGGACCGTATCATCGGTGTTGAGCCGCGCGTGTCTGGCACTAAGTACCATCTGGCGCAGACCAGCGACCTGAAGGCGATGCTGGATGAGATAGCGGCTCAAGCCAATCAGGTGGTTAGGACTGACTGGCAGATCGCCTCGGGTGAGTGTTTAGACTTATAAAAGCGAATGTCATCATCATAATTTTCTTGCCCTTATCTCAATTTATTTGGGGTTGAATTATAAAAACGAATGTAAATCAGAATAAATTTATCTTCGCTTTATGAACGCCTCATTGTTGCTTCAATTTGTGCACATTTTGTTAATAGACTCGCCCCCTATATCATGGGATTTAAAACATAGCTGGCAATATGTGGGTGCACTATGTACACACGGCTACATATCAAGCTATAAATTTCCAGTATAAGCTGATCTCGCATTGTATAGGATTTGTCTACAATGAGAGGTCAGCTTATAATGGAAATGTATAGCATGCCGTTCGTTAAACTCTTGGTTAAACTATGTTGTTCGATACTTCATCTTTAATAATTTTATTATTTTCTAACTAATAATAATAATTATTATTTATTTTACCTTCCAGGTGACTACTTCCACAAATCAGCAACATCGTTCTTCAACATGTATCAGAACGCGTCCAACATAGTTGCCTTATTAGAGGGAGAGAGCGGATTCCATGCAAATGGTACTATAGGAAGCACCATACTTGTAAACTGTCACTACGATTCTGTGCCTTTTGCGCTAGGTAAGAGAGTTTATGTTAAATTGTTAAAAGTTTTTGAATAGTTCCATACTCGTGAACTGTCACTACGATTTTGTACCTTATGCCTTAGGTAAGAAGGTTTATTTTAAGTTGTTATTGATTTTCAACGTGTATCTGAACGCATCAAACATAGCCTTGATAAAGGGAGAGAGCGGATTCTGGCACTATTGGCAGCGCCATACTCATCTCCCTAGTAGCATTTTCTGTTGGCATTTAGTTGGGGGGGCTGTCTCTACGATTCTGTACCTTTTGCGTTAGGTAAGAAGGTTTATTTTAAGTTGTTATTGTTCATCAACGGGTATCACACGAGGCAACAAAATACGATCAGAGGATTGTGGCCGTTTTTCTTTAGATCGAATTTTGTTACTTCGTGTCTCAATAAAAGAAACTTTAAAATAGGTATTAGAAAATTCTAGACACACTACCGAGGCAGCTGATTGAGCCGTTTTTCATAATTCCTTCTCAGTCACGAGATATTTTTAGGGTTCCGTACCTCAAAAGGAAAAAACGGAACACTTATAGGATCACTTAGTTGTCCGTCTGTCTATCAGTATGTCAAGACCCTTTTTCTCAGGAACGCGTGGAGATATCAAGTTGAATTTAATATCAAATACGAAGGTTTATGCTCTCTTGGAGCTCTGAAAAAATCAAGCTTCTAAGTCAACGCAATAAAAAGATACAGCCATTTATGCGATATTCGCAAGTAAATCAAAACCTATAGGGTACGTTCCGTTGACCTAGAATAATGAAATTTAGCAAGAAGCAAGCTTTCACAGCACAAGTAAAGGAAAAAGTCCGAAAATTGTTAATTTGTAGTTTTATCACATAAAAAAATCGTTTTTCCGTTTGCAGTTGGAGAATTGACCGTCACGTCATCGATGTATGGGAGAACATTTTTTCTACTACAAAATTAAGGTTTGTACGGAACCCTCGGTGCGTGAGTCAGACTCGCACTTGCCCGGTTTTTTTAAAGGAGTGGCGCTAGTGGACCCGATACAGCGCTCTTAAATTATAGTTTAGTTAAAGTAATTGAATAGGTCCTTAATGAGTTATATGTCACTGTGACAACGAATTCGAGTCTTTTGGCAAAAATGTGCGTTTTGAATTAATGTGCCCATACTGTTGACAAACTACCAAGACTAGGGATGTCCGAAATGCAATAAAGTATCGATATATATCGTATCGATATTTTTTGAAAATATCAATATCGATATTGATATTTTTATTACAAAATATCGATATATCGGTATGATTTGACTGAGAATATTTGTGCTAATCAATAGACATCATTTTTCATAAATCAAGAACCACTATTAAGAAATTTTAATTATTTATTATTCAAACCAATATTTATCTGATACAGACAAGAAAAACTCTTTTAAAACAGCAAATCGAGTCGACTAAAAACCAAAAATACATAAAATATAATTAGCTAAAAAGATGTTGTTTAAAAAAGTATTCCTTTTTAGGATTTTTTAATCTTGAAACTTATAAATGTTTATTGGTCTGAAAAAAATACCGATTTTTATATCTTTTCGATACTTGGAGTTTTATATCGATACATCGATATATCTAAATATTAAATATCGATATATAAAAAAAATATATCGATATATCGATGTATCGATATTTTTTCAACAAGCATAACCAAGACCCCTCTGTGCCTCGGAAAGCACGTTAAGCCGTGGGTCCCGGTTGTCAGTCGCGTTCCGGTTCGTTAGAAGCCCGAAAGTCTGACAACCAGTCTTACTTTAGATGATGATTGTTGACAAAAATTTTAATTCTGTCCTTTTAACTTAAAACCGGCCAAGTGCAGCACAATGAAGGGTTCCGTAGTTGGTATGAATTTATCCCAAGAACAAAATTAGCATTGGGAAAAACATGTTCTCCCATACATTCCATCAACTGACATTTACCGTGTTATTAAAAAAAAATAAAAAATACTATGGCATTTCGTAGTTGACTTTGAGAGGTCGTGACTCCTTAATCGGACTTTCATGTGGCTGAAATCCTGGATTTGTCAATAGGCCATTTAGGCCGCGGCCTAGGGGTGGCAGCGTCCTAGGGTCAGCAGATTTCAGAAGACGCTCACTCGAATTCAGAGGATAAAAGTCAAACAAGTTCATTTTAACTTTAGTGCCTTCCTTGCTACAAATGGAAAATAATTATTTTAGAAAATAAAGGGGCGGCGGAAATAAAGTGGCCTACACTCATAAAAAATATAAATCTGGCACTGTGTGGCTGCCTTAAGCGATAAAACTTAAAGCTTCCAGCCAGGGCATATAACTTATAATCTAAACGACTGCACGCTAAGGGCACCCCCTGTGGGGTACGAACCTCGGCTTGGGGCAGAGTCGGAGGGAGGACAGCAAGGGACAGGTGGCTGGATCAGATCAGGGTTGTTATTATTATAAGGGGAATTTAAAGCTACAGGCTCAGCTACGGCGCGGGCTGGCGCTTCGTCGAGCAAGGGTCGGGGGCGTGTTATTTTAGGATCATACACTTCTTATAGGTTTTTCTGTGTATGGTATTTTTTTTTTTTTTTCTATTTTAGGCTTGCTAGTTTCGGATATAAGGGGCGGCCGCGCCAGTGGTCAATTTTCATCTATTTTTATTAAATACCTTTAACATTATTTGTTTCCGTATTTCATTCTGATATACGGAACCCTAAAAATTAAGTGGGCATGAAAGTATTTTTTATTTTTTTATTTATAAAGGTTGCCAGGTGAAAATTTATAATTAAAATACTAAACAACTTGTATATTTACGACATATTTCTAATAACCAACATTTCTTGCCTGCTTGTACACAAAATCCCGCTTAAAGATGCATTCAACAGGCCCTCTAGTTATGTCTATAAAAATATATAATAAATTACCTGAATCAATAAGAAAAGAAAAAAAAATCCATCTTTTTACAAATAAATTAAAAAACCTATTGATAAGTAAATGCTATTACAGTGTTAACGAATATTTAAATGATAAATCCCTTAAATGCAATTAAAATACAAATGTTTTATTTTTATTATTATTTTAAATTATGTTAGATTATAAGTCGTCTTCTCTACTTCCTGTTTCTTTTGCTGTGCCCGACAGGGTCCACGATTGTTTCTTAATTTATGTTTACCACCTAAGCTTATACATTGTGGAATGCAATAAAGATTTGAGTATTGAGTATTAAAATTACAACATATTTCGACGTTCAATAATGTCTTCGAGTAGTGTCGTTTATTTATTTTTATACAAAGTAAAATACATAGAGATACGACATAATTATAATTGTGAGTACAAAGGTTTCTATGGTTGTTATTTTATTTTTCAGGAGCATCAGACAACGCAGCATTCTGTGCAATAATGGCAGAGGCTTTGACAAAACTTTCGCGAAGCAAACAGAAGTTAAAACGAAACATTGTATTTTTATTCAACGGCGCTGAGGAAAATGGCTTACAGGTAACAAAGTTCATATTAATAATAAATAAAGTAAATCACTACATATTATAAAACAAAGTCCTCCGCCGCGTCTGTCTGTCTGTCTGTCTGTCTGTCTGTCTGTCTGTTCGCGATAAACTCAAATACTGCTGCACCGATTCTCATGCTGTTTTCACCAATGGATAGCTTGGTTCTCTAGGAAGGTTTTAGTATATAATTTGTTATGTTTTTGTATGCATTTTTGTATGAATTAACGATATTTGTTGGAGGTGTCGGAAAAAAATAAGCCGTCTGGGAGCTTTCAACGAAAACGCTGTCTAAACCCTTTGAGATATAACAAAATAATGTATGGTGGAATTGTGTATCATAAAAAGGTCTTCAAAAAAGTCCGCGATGGCATATGTCTATCTCTTAAGGATAACATACTATATCCATTTTATTGACTTTTTGTAGGTATTTGTTTGCCGAATTTTACTCTTGGAAATACGATTACGATAACAATACGCTATAATATCAGTAGCTATAAGCCAAATTATGTTCGTAGATAAATAAGCTAGCTACTTACGTGTATTTCAAACAGTATACAAGAATATTTATCATAAAAACATTACTAAACACGGCGGCCTTATGATCAAAATTTGTGCATTCCAAAACTTTCGTTACTTTTTCACTGACATATTTATCACTTTTCGATAAACTAACACTCAATACGAAATCTACACTTATTTCTCAGTAATTCTGTATAAGATTCTTCTAAGATTAAACCGTTTTCTCATTGAATCCATTAATTTACGCACGTATAAACCTTGATGAATGTTTACATTAAGCATCGCGTCACACCGCCACACGACCACAGAGTATAGACGTATTTTGTTTTCTTTTTTCGTTCGTTTAGTGGTGTTCCCGCTAAAATGTCAACCGGTCAATTATTAGTCGATTAATCGAATTCTACATCCAGATCGTGTTTGCAAGTACAAAATAAATGTCTAATATTTCGTCCAATTGCGAACGTGACCCTGAGAAAAGTTAGTACTTACGTGAATTATTCTAAAATTATTATTTGTGTCGCAATTTTATTTCGTGTTGTATTTGGTACAATTGATTGCTTTAAGAATTTGAGTGAAATTTCGTATTTTGATTTTGTGTTTGTTATCTTTAGGTAAAGACTCATTCACGTTCAGAACATAAGTACTTTTACTATATTAAATCATTTGTTTCGGTTTCTATTCACATAGTGTTCATGAAGAAACCATAAAACCATAGTTATTATTGTGAAATGTTAAAAGTTTGATGTCAAGCTCGATAGATGGCGTTGACGTCGAAATAGATCTCGCTATGGTTTCGTTACCGCGATTTGGTTGGGGTCTCGCAATTTTAATTAAGTATACCAGCTTAGATCAGTACACTATTGTGGTTTTATTTTCAACCCTATTAGTGTGCACATTAGTTAGATAGTTCAACTCATTACCAGCTCGGTAATAAACACATAGTGAGTCACATTAAAATTAATATTAAGTTAGAATTTTGAGATATAGCCTGGGATATGGAGAGGGTAGTACATAGGGTACTTTTTTATGCGATAACCGACATCCACGCGGGCGAAGCCGCGGGCAAAAGCTAGTAATAAATAAAATAAATAAATGATAAATAAATTTACTTATTTCGCTCTCAAAGTAAAACGAAAACTTAAATATAAGTAGTATAATTGAATAAAGTGTTTGATGGTTGTACAGTTAGCACATAATAGATGCTCTACCAACTCCCAAACTAAGTCAAGCTTGTATTTTGAGAGTTAGTGGTTCGTAAGATGCAGGACTTACATAGACACAACCTTGTAGCCTAGGAATTGGCTTGAAATACTTAATAGTAAATAAATTAAATTTTCACTTCGCATGCTCTAAAAGTTCGACTATGTCGTGCGTAGGCGACATAAAGTCGACTTTTTATGCTCTAGAGCATAAAGTAAAATCTTCGTCGAAGACCTAGGCAATCGATCCAACAGCCAAACGAACAAGTTCAACTTTTAGAATAACCTGTTTATTTTAATTAGTTTCGTTAGTACTCTAAGAACAAGGCAAGAATACCAACAGCCAAAGTACACAATAAAACTTCATGAAATAAACTTATATTTTTTATTTCATTCATTTATTATTTTACATGATGCTGTTTCATTTCCTCGCAATCGAAGTGAAAGTAGAGTGTACAACTCTTCCATAAAACCCATTTTACACTCTACTTTATATCCATCGTCGCTAGCAAGCTCGCTCGGATGGATAAACGTCTCACGTAAAATGGTGCGTTTTATGCACTTGATGTACAATCTACTATTAAATTCTATCCTATTCTTGCACAGATGCGACGCACGGCTTAATTGTTCTTGTTACTGTTGTTTGTTTGTTACAAAAGTAGTCATTTTCCACTCTGTGATCGGCATAATGTTTTTGTCTAAATCGTTTGTTTGTTGACATTTTTGTCAGTGACGCAACACAGTGTAACAATGTAAATTGTATACTTTTATTGCTTGAATAAGAGGCTTTTGGCTACTTCAATGTATGTATTTTATAATTTTATTTTTTATTAATTGCGTTGCGTTTGTGCAGAATAAACAATTTTTCTTTCTTTCTTTCTTTCAAATTGAAATTTTGATACATTGATTAAGATATTCATCAACCACTGCTGAACATTGGCCATCTTAAATAGTTATAATGATCAAACATTGCCATCGTTTCAATGGCAAAACGTGCTAACTACAGAAGAATTTTTCAGGAAAAATTATGGTTCATGCGCTAAAGTAGCCCGCGAAATTCAAATTTTCTTACGTTTTTTAATGTAAAAGTATAAAGTATAGTATGCAACACTTGAATAAAACGGATTTATATCGAAGGCCATGAATCACTCGCGTCGCTCAGGATTCTAACACTTGAATCACTCGCTGCGCTCGTGATTCAATCATCATGAATCACTCCCTACGGTCGTGATTCAGTCGTTAGAATCCTTCACTTGCTTGTGATTCATCTATGGCCCGCGCTTTAAATCCGTCCTTTATTCACTAATTGCATAATATACTATTATTCATTACATTTTGATAGCAGTGTAGTGGTAGCGGCAGCGACTTACGGGTTCGAAACCTGACAGGGGCTTTACTTTGTGTGAATTATTTCATCACCACTGCTCTCAGAACGGTGACGGAAAACATCATAAGGAGACCGGCATGTCCTAGAACTAAAAATTCGAAGACATGTGACATCTACCAACCCGCACGGGTCCGCGTGGTGGATTATGGCCCGCTGCCGCTCTCAGAGAGGAGGGCTGTGTCCCAGCAGTGGGAACACTATAGGCTAATTGAGGCGTCTAATTTCAAACCTCGCTAAAACGATTTTACCTTCAAACCGACCTTTTCTCTCTTTTGAAAGTTTTCTCAATTCCGTACTAAGTGACAAACTCATTTCCGAGAAAATCCCTCTATAACAGTACTAAATTGAGCCTCCAACCTTAGACTTGGTAACAAAATCCGCTATAAATGTCATGGGTAAAATTAAAATTCCTCTACAACGGAATCAACCAATCACAGCGCTAGCTTTTGCACCAAGTGAGCTTACGAGTAGAATGGCGGACCAATGGAGACTGGTGTAAATGTGTTGTGCAACAAGGAGTGCGATTAAATTTTATTGAATTTAAAACTCATCAATAACTCAATTTCCAGAAAAATCGTTTTAGCGGGGTTTGAAATTAGACGCCGACTCAATTATGCATTACATTTTAGGCAAGTCACGCGTTCCTGCAACACCCTTGGGCGCAGGGCGCCTCAGTCGTCATCAACTTAGACGCCGCGGGGATGAATGGGAAACCAACCATTTTTCAGGTAAGTTTTATTTATGTCATACTAGCTGACCCGACCGAATTTGTTCTGTCAAAAGCTATTTGACTGTGGCAGTTTGTCTACGCGCAAAGGAAATATAGTATAAACTCCACTACTCTACCCTACCCTACCTACCTACCTTACCCTACCCTACCCTACCTTACCCTACCCTACCCTACCCTACCCTACCCTACCCTACCTACCTACCCTACCCTACCCTACCCTACCTACCCTACACTACCCTACCCTACCCTACCCTACCTACCTACTTACCTACCCTACCTAAAACGTTCCCTGTTTTATCCTACTTAAAATAAGACTTCAAAAGACTTTAAAACCACTGTTCCATGTTAGTTTTTTAATTAAGATACAAAAAAAAATCTATATTAATATTTTATGTTTCTATGTTAATTTCTTTGTAAATAAATAAATAAGTAAATAATCATTGGACCTACACCAGGTGACAGACCCACGAGTATTAAACGCCTATCATCGCTCAGCTGCGGCGCCGAACGCACAAGGAGTAGCGGAGTTCCTGTTCTCTTCGGGTATTATACCTTCGGATACAGACTTCAGGATATGGCGCGACTTCGGGCATATGAATGGTGAGATATTTTTATTTCTATCGGGTGTAAAAAAACGCTTAACGAAGCCGAGAGTCAATAATTCTTCCCGTCATTTGGTACACATGAATTTCTGAACGTAAAGTACCGTGAGGTGCCGAACGTAAAGAATAGCACCACCCCATTTATTTCCTCCCGTGGGTGTCGTAAAAGGCGACTAAGGGAGTTACTAGAGAATGGACAGCAGCGTTCTCTATGCATTTTAACACCATACTGCGATCGCCAACCCGCCTGCCAAGCGTGGCGATTATGGCAAACTCCCCCAATTGGGGGAGGCCTATTTCCAGCAGTGGACGTCATTCGGCTGAAATAATGATGATGATGATGATCATAATGAATTTCTGTGACCCAAACACAATATGAGGATTCATTAAATTTTGGGAGAAAAAAGAAATTGTTTTACTAACTGTACCGAGTGACATATCAAATAAAAGAGCTTATTGTGAAGGTCTCAATTATATATTTTTTTTTTTAATAAAAACATAATTAGTTTTAAAGTTATTAAAGAAAATTGATGAAAATTGATCTCCCCTTACATATTTTTTTCTTAAAAAAAAAAACTTTTCCCCACACTAGGAATTTCTCCTGTATCGTGGGAAAAAACATTTAAATTCACATACACAAACAGCCAGACCCGGAACAACTACTTGTAGGTCATACAAATAGTTGTTCCGTGCGGGAATCGAACCCGCGACACACAGCGCAGCAGTCAATCGCTTAACCACTGCGCCAACCGTGTCGTCAGTATCCGAAACTACTGAGCCTAAAATTTTGAAAAAAATACAGAGAATAATTCTATACTTATAGATAACAGGAAAACCTATAAGAAGTCTATGGTCTTAAAGTAACATGATAAATCACTCAATATTGTGCGTACAAACTTACACTTGCAGTTGGAAATTGGAATGTATGGGAGAACATGAATTTCAACTATACAAAGTTAAGTTTGTTCTTGGGATAAATTCATCCCAACTGCGGAACCCTTCATTGTGCGTGGTCCGACACGCACTTGTTGTACTCAACCACACCTGGGAACTTCCTGGTTACGGTGATATTGAAGGTCAAATTTCCTACTTGTTATACTTGCTTTCACGAAAACAATTTGAATGTTATAAATGAAAGTCTCCCACAAGTCTTGTGCCGTTGCATGCATGGGCACAATGTTTTGTGTGCGTTACATTGCACGCTGCCGCACAACAGTGATTTTTCAAAGCTAAAATAAAAGTCGTTTCCCAGCAATTATTTTTGCACAAAGTTACTTAGTTATATGTACAGAATGCGTAGACGACGCCACCTGAATACACCCTGGTTCCACCCTGAATTTGTAGATAGAGGGTCTAGCCGAGTTCCTGTTTTCTTCGGGAATTATACTGTCTGATATAGACTTCGGGAATATAAATGGTGAGATATTAAGCTTGTCATAATTGAAACATACAACTTAAAGTTAAAGCGCTCCCTCACCGGGAGCATTCTCATAATAATTTGGCTCATATTTTTATTTATTAATACAAGTGAAAAAAATATTATCAAGAAGAAAAATGTATTGCCTGCATTGACAAGGAATCCTTGTCAATGCAGGCAATACATACATTTAATAAGTGCAATGTACAGCCGATCGTACAACGACATTGTTGTACCGGCACGAATTCTCGTCGACTTTCCTGACTGCACTGCACTGCAAAATGTCAGTTTTAAATCAGCGGCGCTGAATTTGTGCGTCAGTGTTGCGACCTATGAGTTTAAAAACCGCTAAGCGCTGCGTGCCATATATATAGGTCTAAAAAGCACGAGATTTCTCTAGAGGATTAATTACGTGACGAAAACCTAAGCCCCCGCCGCCCCTGTGACCAAGCGTGGTATTTTGGAAGACCCCCCCTGAACGGGTCACTTAGTATGGGTACGTTCCCTAATGTGACAATCCAAGATCCGATTTGGAGCATAACTAATGCAATGCTCGAGTCTGAACTGTTACATTACAGGCGAATCCTCCTGGTGAGGGAGCCTTTTGGCTTCACAATGTGCCTGGCAGGGAGGAACGCTGACACCTAATATACAGGACATGTCCTTGTTTGTGTGTCAGGAGTTTCACATAATCGAGCATGTACTTAGGCTCATTTCTATAAGGATATAAGTTATTTAAGTAATGCATTGTTAGCTCCCGTGGCACTGAAACGTGGTCGCTCACAATGGGCCTCATTAGAAGGCTAAAAGTCACCCAAAGGGCAATGGAGAGGGCTATGCTTGGAGCTTCCCTACGTGATCGAATCAAAAATGAACGAGATCCGCAGGAGAACCAAGGTAACCGACATAGCCCGAAGAATTGCGAAACTGTGGCAGTAGGCAGGGCACATTGCTCGCAGAGCAGATGGCCGATGGGCCGAAAGGTTCTGGAGAGGCGACCGTGTACCGGAAGACGTAGCTTTGGAAGGCCTCCCGCAAAGTGGACCGATGACCTTTTAAAGGCCGCAGGAATCCGCTGGATGCGGGAAGCACAGAACCGGTCGAAGTGGCGGTGCTTGGGGGAGGCCTATGTCCAGCAGTGGACGTGTTTCGGCTGAAATGATGATGTCTGATGATCATTGATCTGATATTCGGATGCATATTCACCTAAAGTTGAGATGTTGGCTAATATAGAATGCGCTTTTGTACCTAAAAAAACCCCACGGTTCCGGGATCAACAAATTTTATGTTTTTTTCTGACTATAGAGTCGGTTGCATATCTACCTAAGTAGCCGAGGTTATATTTACACCAAATCAGGATATAGTACTTTTTTATGTTTTATCTACACACCCCACCCCTCCTCTTACACGGGAGTTAAAAATTAATTTTAAATAATTATGCATCTGAATAGTTATGCAATCCAAGAATCGCGGTTTTTTTTATAAAGAATTTTTCGGAGGTCGCTTCCATACTATTTACCCGACTAAATATGCATTCCCGGTATTTCTGGCATACTGGGATTTTATTATAAATGAAAATTTTAAGAAGCCGCTTCCATACTTTCATAGCTAAAAATTTACTTTAGGTAAATATGCATCCGAATATTTTTATTTATTTATTAAAACTTTATGCACAAGTAAAAAAACTGTACAAAGGCGGACTTAATGCCTTGGGCATTTTCTACCAGTCTACCTTAGGGTGATGCAGAGATAATACACAGTAGGTGCAATAACAAAAAAACTATTTAGAAGATATTTATAGCTAAGATATAAGAATAAATACATATATACATACATACAACTAAAAATAAAGAATATCCGATCTCTACTGATGATTGATTACCCTCTCTCTCTTCTTATGTATTAGGCTTATGAAATAAATAATTACAATACAATCTCGGTAATTCGGCACTAATTCAGACACAAGGGTGCCAGATTAGAGGAATATGGGAAAATAATGCCAAATATTGGGACATGTGTGTATATTTCTTATTTCAGAAACAAGAAACTTAATTTTTCTTGAAATAATCCATTATAACCTTTCGTTTTTTGCCCACCTTCTCACGTAGATATCTGAGAACTATCACTTCTTGTGTAGAAACTCCATTTTATTCTGCCCAAATATATTTGACAATCAGCGAAAATCAATCTCGTGTAATTACGGTTTTGGCGCTCACTCGCGTTATCGCCAAGAAAACTGACCTAGCAATACAAAAAATGAGAACTAATACTGTGCCGGATTACTGGACGTGTCGGTGTATTGAAGTGCCGGATTACTGAGATTCTACTGTATTATTATTCTTTCTAGGTATAGACATAGCCTTCGTGAAGTGGGCGCACGTGTACCACACACGCAACGACGCGCCGGCGCTGCTCCAGGCCGGCGTGCTGCAGGGCGCAGGGGACATGATGCTGGCTCTGCTGGCCGAGACCGCCGGGTTGGACGACTTGGATGAGCAGGTACTATCACGGACAACCGAATCGGACCACTATAAGGACTATTCTTGCTTGCAGCACTCGGCCGCTATAGTGCAACAAATCGCTCATCAACCAATAGCATCGCAGCGTCTGATTTTTGCCGAGCCTCTTGCTATTGTAAATGAAAACAAAAAAATACCGTAAATAACCAGCCGAAGTGGTTACACATCTGTGATCATTGTAACAGAGCCTGAGATATTTTATTTAAACAAAAGTTCAATTTTGATTGGTCGTCGCAAAAAGGGGCGGTAAACAGATGTGGACATCCATGAGCACGGGATTTTGTTTTGAAAGTGCGCCGATTCGGATGTCCCCCATAGTACATACATCATGTTATCTTTAAAAGAAGCAAGTCTAGTCGAGACGTCTTTGACACAAAAAACCGGCCAAGTGCGAGTCGGACTCGCGCGCGAAGGGTTCCGTATCTATAATGAATGAAAGGTTAAAGGTTTAAGATTTATGACGTATTAAAAAAAAACTACTAACTAGATCTCGTTCAAACCAATTTTCGGTGGAAGTTAACATAGTAATGTACATCATATATTTTTTTTAGTTTTATCATTCTCTGATGTTATAGGGGGGGGGACACACAATTTACCACTTTGGAAGTGTCTCTCGCGCAAACTATTCAGTAAAAAAAAAATGATATTAGAAACCTCAATATCATTTTTGAAGACCTATCCATAGATACCCCACACGTATGGGTTTGATGAAAAAAAAAATTTGTATGTGGAAGTATGGGGAACCCCCAAAATTTATTGTTTTTTTTTTCTTCTATTTTTGTGTGAAAGTCTTAATGCGGTTCACAGAATACATCTACTTACCAAGTTTCAACAGTATAGTTCTTATAGTTTCGGAAAAATTGGCAGTGACATACGGATGGACAGACAGACAGACATGACGAATCCATAAGGGTTCCGTTTTTTTCCATTTGGCTACGGAACCCTAAAAAGATGTCTTTTAATCACCAGGCTTCGAAAACTTAGTTATTTATAGATTTCTGTCATATTATTGTTATTTTCAATGTGGTAGAAAAAATAAGAAAGTACATAGTTAAACTTATACCAAGACCCGAGGAGATGATTGCAAAAACATAACTTACTAAAAGTTAGTAAATAAAATAAAAAACGCGTCTGCAAAAATTATAATAAAATCACTTTTCAAACAATTGGTGGCAGTTATTTTAATTCAATCTCAGAATTGATACCACCAACAGCAAAAGAATGAAAAAAACATTTTTTTTTTCCTTTTTTCAAGTTTGTTAAATGAGAAATGTTTTTTTTTTCTGTATGTAAGTTTTTACAAACACTTTTTCACGTCAATCATATTTTAAAAACTAGAATTAGGCCGGCGTTTCCTATCTGACTACTCTGAGAAGAAAGGCCAAAACAAACTCGGAGGTCACAGTCTCTTTTAATGTCCACAAATAATCTTGGTCAGATCATGTGAAGACCATGTAGATTGGTGTCTGAAATGGTCTTTTGAGGAAAAAACCACACAGATTGAGTGGACCTGTCCAGTAAATATTTATACCTTCACGCAGCACCTTTTCGATAGAACTCTCAGATTAATTAGCAAAACTAACCTCTAATAATCTTGCGTCTTTGTACAAGAATTAGATTTCTCGATAAGAGCATTACCTTTCCTCTCAACTGTATTTTATGTATATATATAAATAGATATATGTATTTATATTTTTTAGCTTTATTTAAGTATATGTTATATTTAATATTTTAGTTTAAGACTTCGCATATGCATATTATTCTCTTCATGTTCTCACACACTATTGTCTACATTTCTTTTTCATTTCTCCTTTCGCAGGTCAGCTGGAAGAAATTTCTTAAGAAATGAGCAGTACCTTTGTACTGAATTATAATTATGTCGTAGCTCTATGTATTTAACTGTGTGTACATAAACAATAAAAATAAGAATCAGGATCAAAACCAGACAGTTTATTTGATTTTACACTTTGCATTCTTATATTATCCGTAGATCGAGCCCACAGCAGCTGTATACTACGACTACCTGAACTTGTTCCTGGTGACATACTCGTTAACCGCGTCCTACGTCATAGATGTGTTCATAGGGCTGCTGGGCCTGGCTAGCGTTGGCTACTACGTGTGGGTAGTTGGAGCTAGTGAGTATAATTATACTTTATTAGCTTTTGCCCGCGACTTCGTCCGCGTGAAATTTTTGCCCTCGACCTACCGCATCGCCCGCTCGCGCTATAACTTTGTTTACGTCACACCTGGCCATAATGTGAGTTTTACCGCCCGCTACGCGTACAGTAAAACTCGCATTGTGGACGTAAAATTGTGTACTCACCACGGGCAGTAAAAAAGAAAGCTCTCTATCGCATATTTACAACCCTCGCCTGCGGCTCGGGTCACAAATACCTGCGATTTCGGGCTTTCTTTCTTTTACAGCCCGTGGTAAGTAATGTACCATTTCGCTTAGCATTTAATATGACTTTTTCCGTTTTGCTCGGCTCCTAAGGGTCTTAGCGTGATTATTAGGTGTACCCCCTAATAAAAAAACCTCACCTTACAATAGTCGCATATGATGTGTAACATCTGACAACTCACCTTGATAATAAGCACCCTCGAAAACCATAAAAACGACACCCATGATGGAAAATTTTAAAATTTGCGCATCCTTCATCTTGGATTTTAATTAGGTGGTAAAACTAAATTTTTGTTTAATAGGTATTTAAACAAAAAAAAAAAAAAAAAGATCCACCATCCCATCTGATGGCCATTTCTAGCACCGCGTGCGTTCATTGGTCAAATCAAACAGCGCGCGCTTCCCCGGCTTGCTATTACACACTTCCGTCCCTTTATACGAAACCATTCAGAAACCGAGAGAAAAGATGTTACACATCAATAAAGCTGAAGAGTCTGGTTTTTTGGTTGTTTGTTTCAGCGTTTAATCTCTGGAACTACCAGTCGGATTTGAAAATAATATTTTTGCATTTGATAGTCCAATTCTTGAGGAAGGCTATTTTACATCATGCTGTGACCCTTAGGAGCCGAGCAAAAAGGAAACAAGTCAGAAAGAACTCTAAGCGAAAACCAAGTAATACGTGGACGGGCGATGCGATGCGACGCGGTGTATCGGGGGCCGAGTTAGTTTTATAAAAATGTGGCTGTATTTTAGTATATTGTGTATCTTACGACTTCCACGCGAATGAAATCGCGGACAAAGAAGCTACTAATTAGTATAAGTGTAAAATCGCTAACCAGTCTTGAGCAGGTGTGGTGATCAATACTCCTTTGAGAAGAGGCCTTTGGCCAATAATAGGCCGGTGTTATTTATTATGTTGTATATGTATGTGATTATAACAATAACAAATAATGTTATTTTCAGGATGGTCAACGGTTCAAAACCTGTTATTCACGGTGTTAGGTCGCCTAGCCGCTGTGCTGGTCGGCGTGATAGTGGTCGCGATATGCGTACTGATCATGGTCGCTACTACTGTCCAAATGAGGTTAGTACACAATAATATCATTAAGTAGGTATTATGACCGTATTATACCGGAAACCGAAAAAGTACCTACTTAAGTAGGTAAAGAATAAGATAAACACAGACAATTAAACATATATGAACATACCATCACACTCACACCCCCACACAAACACACACACATACATTAAATTACACAACACGCACTCTCACATCCTACATACACAAGCCAACCCACCCACTCACTCATTTTCACCCTACCTTAGCTAAATATTAAGAAATGTTTTGTATCCTTAACTTAGTCATTCTTTTATTTTTTATTTTGTTTATATTGAGAGTAAATCTATAATGTATTTTTGACGTAAAAAGGTGTGTAATGAAAAATAAAAACCACTACAAAGTAAAAAATTACTTTAATTCCGGAATTCGGTGGCAAAAAAACTAAAATACAGATCCAAAGACACCGACTTCCGAGATTTTTTTGCAGTCGGTTTCTTTTTTGTTAAAAAGTTTTTATTTTTTCACTTTTTAACAGTGACAGGAAGTATTATAACATCACACAACACGTCACACCAACCAACAAACAACACACACATCTGCCAACAAACTGCTTCGCAGTTTGGCGGAGGTATATCGTGTAAACAATTGTTTCTGCGAATAAACGCTTTTTTTTTTCTTTTTTTTTCATCATCAAGATAGACAAAGTGGATTAAATACGTATTTTCGAAGTTAACTTAAAAACTGTCTTCTCAAAGTTAATAAAATTTATATTGGACCATCGCGCAAGCTTCTTCTACCAAAGGAAAGAAAAATTTTCAAAACAGATACACAATTGACGGAGAAATCGGTGAAATTCCTATAAAAATTGAAGATTTTCCTCGATTTCTATGAGATCCCGTCATCAGATTCTGACTTGGTGACAATGGGACTACCTTGAGAGCATATCCTTTCAAACAAAAAAAGAATTTTCAAAATCGGTCCATAATTAATGGACAAATCGGCGGACATATGTACATACATTTAAAAAAATACATACGCTACGAACATAGAATCTATGTCCCACTAAGGGGAACATTAAAAACCATGTATATAACACAAATCCGTCATTGCTTCATTTTTGTTGTTTTTACCTGTTTATTTTATCTGTTGTGGTATAGTAATTTTATTCTAGGTACAACGTCTTCACATATATAGACATAATTGACGTACCTATACAAAGTATTGTCCAACAGTTTAAAAGAAAAAAGCCCATTCTTCTCCATGCGAAATTACCTTTTGGAAGGGCCAACTAGAATCAATTTTATTTTTCCGTATAAATTTTGAAGTTCAAAAGTGCCATTTATGTGTCTATTTGAAATAAATGCTTTGACTTTGCTTTAGATACCTAACGGAACCATGGCTCGTGGTGCCCTTGTACTGGCTGCCGTACGTGCTCGCGGCCGCGGGGACTGCACAAGCTTTTGATGCGTGGACGCTGAAGAGGGTACAATATTTTTCACTAAATCATGTTACCACGACTACTTTAAGATTGACTAAATTCGTATATATGTAGATTTATCTTATATACAAATAAATGAAATTGAAGTGTCTGTTTGTATTGTCAAAATAACAGCTTTTTACATATGAACGTATATACGGTACTTATAACAAAAATCTATATTTCCGTCGCGGGGCCCCGCCTGGGCACTTCTCGCGCGACGGGTCCCACCTCCGTGCGACGGAAACCGTCGCGGGGGCCCCGCCCAGATGCCAGTCGCGCGACGGGTCTCACCGTCGCGGGGCCCCGCCCTGGCGCCTATCGCACGACGGGGACCACCTCCGTGCGACGAAATCCTTCGCGGGGCCTCGCCAAAATTACTTTCCTAAACTGAAATAATATTTTGTATCGTTGTCCACAGAACGGCTTAAACCGCTCCCTCCGCTGTCTACAAGCGATGTCAGCAACCCGACTACTAATGTCGCTCATACTACTATTCCTAACGTGTATACCGTCGCTCACTTCGCTCAGATACCTGTTCAGCGCGGCGCTGTTTATAATGAGCATCACGTCATGTATATCAATCACTGTCGTCAGATACGTTGCCTTGAAAGGTAAGTCATTGACATAAGATGTTACTTACAAATAAACCAGAAAAGGCGCTTCGGGACTCTTCGTGTTTCCGAACTTAATACGAACGTCGCGCCACAGAGTAACCCTCTACAGAGGCAAAGGTTTTGTACTCCTGTGTTTTATAGTAGTGGTTAATAAAACGTATAGCGTAAAAACAAAACGATATATTGTGTTAAAAGCGTCTAGCGCTTGTTATATCGACTTTGACTTCGCGCTATAATATAACGCCTTAACAAACTAAACGTCTCAACGCGCACAGCGGGGCCAGAACGGGATAGCAACACAGCGCGTCGGGCAGCGACGGGCGACCGCGGGCGGCAGTCAACATAGTTGGGGTCAGCATAAATAATGTACATCAGAAAAATACATAAAATAAAATAAACTATACACTACAAAATATACAATGGACGGCCTTACCGCTTACTGCGATCTCTTCCTGCCAACCTTGAACCTCACCTCGTGTAAGCGATTCTTTAGAGTAACAATACTCTACAATATATTTTTCATTTCTCATGCTCTAAAAGTTATCTTTATGTCGTGCGTAGGCGACATAAAGTCGCTTTTTATGCTCTAGAGCATAAAGTGAACTTCATAGAATAACTTCTTTATTTTAATTTGTTTCGTTAGTATTCTAAGAACAAGGCAAGGCCACCAACAGCCAAAGTACACAATAAAACTTCATGAAATAAACTTATATTTTTTATTTCTTCCATGTATTATTTTACATGTTGCTGTTTCATTTTCTCGCAATCGAAGTGAAAAGAAGACTGTACAACTCTACTTTATATCCTCGCGTAAAATGGTGCGTTTTATGCACTTGATGTACAATCTACTATTATTTTTCTCTTTTCCAGGCTGGCAACACCTCCTCCTAGAAATCGCCCTCTCTCTCCCATCAGTAATGTTCATGTTCTCGCTCGCACTCCGCGTTGACGCACAAATGCTACCCATTATGAGTCGTTCTGCCGGTGACATGCCTGACTTCACCGTGGCGATACTGAACGCGGGACTAGCTGTCTTAGTGTGTTGTACTATTGTGAGTATATTTATTTATTTTAACACCACCTGCTCGATAATGTCAAATTATGTCATGCAAACTTCGCATAAAGTAAGTCATTATAGCCCTGGGGCTAGCCGGGCAATAATATTGCACCGAAATTCATTATAACCCGCTGGTCAATAATGTGATTTGAATTTGGAACCTTAACTACAAATTCATATGAAAACTTTTACTAAAAAACAAAAATAGAATTGATAAAAATTATGATAAATGTGTTTATTTCTTTAAGTAGGATTGTACATACACTTTTACATGTCAATCATATTTTAAAAACTAGATGAGGACGCCACTTCCTATCTGACTACTCTGAGAAGAATGCCCGAAATAAACTCAAGAGTCACAGTCTCTTTTAAAGTCCAGACATAATCTTGGTCAGAATCAATCAAAACCAAAATCTTGGTAAAAAAAAAAGATCATCCGAAGACCACGTAGATTGTTGTCTGACATGAAGAAATAATCATGCAGATTGAGCGGACCTGTCCAGTCAGGGCACGCATTTGTCAGTAATCGTACAGCTCAACTCATAACTTAAGGAGTTCCACGATTCGACGTACAATACCAAAGAAAGGACATTTGGGTACGCCGCATAAATTACTCAGACTGCCAGACCATGATTAAAACTGAAAAAAAAAGCAAAAAAAAAAACCAAAAGAAATAAACTATGACCCACATAGTCCTCACATTCACAATAATTAAAATAATTAATAATACTTTACAAAGTAAATGTTCATGTCATTATATGTATAAAAAACTTTATACTTAAAATTTTAACTTTTCTGTTAAACTGCGGTTGATGTTTTAAAAAATAAGGTTTATTATTTTGTTACAGTCGGGCATGGAACTGCTATTCTCTCGCAAGCGCCTGTGGATGGTGCTATCCTTCCTAGGAGCCATCTGTCTCGTGCTCATGTTTATACCCTTCAACCCATATGACGAAGAGGGAGTCTCACTGCAGAGGCATTATTGGTTTGTGAGTATTTTTCTTAATAGTTCTGCGCACCACAATTAATGCCTGGTACATTGTGACAAGTTTAAGTACCACTAGCGCCATCTAGTATCGAATAGCAGAACTAGTGGAGTCAAGATTTTTCTAGAAGATTCGATGCTAGAACTTTCCAGAACTACATGTTTCTACAGTAGAAGGTTCTGGAACTATCTAAGGACTATATAAGGCTGGTATGGACCGCAACCCGACATAATAATCAAAACACTGATTTTATCCAGGCACCGTCGGTCCCTTGCCACCCTCCCTCCGACTCAGCTGCCCTAAGCCGAGGTTCGTACCCCACAGGGGGTGCCCTTAGCGAGCAGCAGTCATTTAGTTTGTAGTTTTTTACGCCCTGGCTGGAGGCATTAAGTTTCGATAGGAGCTTAAGGCAACCACAGGAAAGTCCGGTTAAAGAGTCGGAACCTTAGTGGTTACACTCTGAAATGCCCTAGATAAAAAAAAAAAAAAAAAAAAGCAACCCTACATAGTCGAAAAAGAAGCGATTAAGCGACAAGTACGATACAAGCGATCTTCAAGTGCGACATTAGAGTGATCAGTAGTGCAGTTGTGTTTTATAATTAGTGTGTTTGAGTTGTTCTTTTCTTTTCCTATTTTTTTTTTTTATCAGTGTTGTCATTTTTGTTTTTAAATCGGCAGTTTTGATCGTCACGAATCGCAAGCTCGTAACAATAGTACATAGTTACTGACTTATATAGTTGAGGTCCAATAAATGACACCATATGTTCATAACATAAAACCCAGAAAAAGGAAGTGAAGCAGGCTATGGGAAAAGATCTTTGCCCAACATAAGGACGAAATAAGTTGAAACACATTTTTTTGACACTAAATCAATAAAAGCCAGTAATACTAAATAAAAAAAATATTAAATTTAAACTATTTTATTCTTATGCATAAGTGAAAATAACTGTACAATGACGGACTTAAGACCGCCTACATCACCATTAGTGACACTCTTAAAAAAAAAAAATATCTCGTGACTGAGAAGGAATTATGAAAAACGGCTCAACAGCGACCTCGGTAAGTGTGTCTAGAATGTTAGACACAAAGCAACAAAATATGACCTAGAGGATTGTGGCCGTTTTTCTTTAGAATGAATTTTGTTGCTTCGTATCTCAATACGAAACTTTATAAAAGGTATTAGAACATTCTATACCCAAAGTCTCAAATTCAGATAATTTATGTAAACAAAGGGGATAACATAACAAAAAAAATTCTTCGTAATGGTAATTCACATAAAATGGCGAGAAAAGAGGTTTCATTTTCTGTTAAGTACTGATTTTAAGAAATAATAATTAAGAAATAATCATACCGTAATTATTTTTATAAATTTTCGGTTTTAAACAAAGTTATTAAAAAAAGAAGATTTTCTGGTATAAAATATTTTATGATACTGGTAACAATGCAGGAGATCCAAACATTTTCAAATGTTTTACATCTTCAACAACACTAATATTACAACTCTCATTCATAGATTCACATTGTAAGTAGCATATCTAGCCACATTTTGGATGAAAACGTCTGTAAACTGTTTCGAGTGGAAATCGATTTTGGGAGGCCTATGTCTAGTACTGGACATAAAAGGGCTGATTATGACAATCATATGGCGTGTTGCCGACATACTACACAAAACATTGTTTGGCAACGGTATTTTGTTTGCATAGTTCTTATAATTAATTCACTTTAATTTTAGCGATGACTATTTACAAAAATAAAATATGATAAAATGTTTTGCACTACTGTTGTGTCATTTTGACAGTGACATTTCTTGACAATACTTTGTTTACATAAATTATCTGAATTAGAGACTTTGGGTATAGACACACTTACCGAGGTCGCAGTTGAGCCCTTTTTCATAATTCCTTCTCAGTCACGAGATAATATTTTTTAAAGGAGTGATGCTAGTGGACCGTAGTATATCCTCTCAATGGTTTAGGCATTTTATACCAATCTACCAAAGGGTGATGTGACCCTTCTTTTATCTTTCTAGCATTCAGAAATAGTCCAGCACGACATAAACAACAACACAATCTCGCGAACCTCAGGCATCGTGGTCACGAAGCACGACCCGTACTCCACATCGCGCATGCTGCCCGCGCTGGCCCGCGCCGGGTACAATGTGAACGCGCGGACGGACGTGAGTGCGGACTGCGACACTCAGGTCTATTGTGGCCTGCCGCTGTTTAGGACGAGCTTTAGTCCATATTTGTGAGTATTCTTTTATTAAGGGTTGACTGGTAGAAAATGCCTATGGCATTAAGTCCGCCTCTGTACATGTTTTGTGCTTAAAGTATTAAATAAATAAATAAATATAAAAATAGCTTTTTCCTACGACTTTGCTTCAATTTTAAACTTCAGCGTTAAACTATATTCTGGCAAATCACATAATTCACTAATTCTTATTGAATCATTTACCTATTTACAGAGAAATATAAGTACTTAAATACAATTTTTTGAACATTTATTCATGCCAGATTTCATTTATATATATTTTTACATATTATTTATTAGTGTTATAAGCAATCTGAAGTAGTAGGAAGTTGGAAGTTTAGTAGGAAGTTTCATTTGTCATTATGTATGAGATTACCAATTCTTTCAATGGAGTGTCAGTGGCTGACCATTGGAAAGTCATACTGACGCCATTATATTAGTAGATTACCAAACTTTTTGTTGTTTGTGTATGTGAGTTTAAATGTTTGTAAACGCACCCACGATACAGGAGAAATTCCTAGTGTGGGGCAACGTTTAAAAAAAAAAAAAAAAACTTGTCAAAATCAACAATTATGAAATCAATGATAGACCATTCTGACACTATTGTAATAGCAGACTTGAGGCCCAGGACTGTATTACCTACTAACATCATAATCAACAACTTTTGTTCTATGACTTTTTACAAAACATAATACATTTACCAAAAAGAAACCTTCAAGATTTCGTTGTTCTATCTAACACATTTCAATTCTGTATTTTGTTGTACCTACGAGTACCTACACCTCCCGTGCATTGTCGCTCCTGCCTTTTGCACTAAACACGGCAGTTTGTTTTGCTACGCGTATAATTCGTAACATTTAGAGCGTTAAATTTAAATATTTTTATTTTTGTATGAATATAAATGATAAATTAAAATCGGTTGAATTATTAAAAGTCAATCAATCTGCCTAGCCTTTTCCCAACTATGTTGGGGTCGGCTTCCAGTCTAACCGGATGCAGCTGAATACCAGTATTTTACATGGAGCGACTGCCTATCTGACCTCCACAACCCAGTAACTGGGTAACACGATACCCCTTGGTAAGACTGGTTGTCAGACTTTTTTGGGCTTCTGACGACCCTTAACGACTGTCAAAGATCCACGAATGACAGCCGGGACCAACGGCTTAACGTGCTTTCCGAGGCACGGAGGAGTCTCGGTATGTAAAGATGGTCACCCATCCACTGACCAACCCCGGCAAGCGTAGTTTAACCTGACGGATCGACCCGTGCGGCTGTTATTACTTATTAAAAGTAATAACAATTGAATTATTAAAAGTCATAGCACAAAAGTTGTTGTTCATAGTGAGTTTTATGTTAGTAGTAGGTATAGTCTTGAGAGGTTGTTAGCACCAATGACCCTGAATAATTAGGGTAATTCAACCTTTCTTAAGCAGAAAATACATAAAGACTAGGTAAAAAAAAAAAGTGATATCAATTTTTTAGACACCAAAACGAAATGATCTTCCAGAAATCAGGGGTAAAACCTAACTCCCAAAAACCGCTTCTAAAATGTATTTATAAATTCCAGAAAAAGCGCCATGTTCGTATACACAGGCCCACCTGCCCCCTTCCCCGCGCCCGCCCGCGTGTCCGTGAGCTCGCGCGTGTGTGCAGGAGACGAGTGCAGATACCGATTTGTTTTTACTGGTAAGTTATAAAATAGTGTCAAATCTGTATTTTTGTCAAAGTAAAAGTCAAATGGCACGTGTGGTGCCGGCTATAAGGAATAGCACCACCCTATTTCCTCCCGTGGGTGTCGTAAAAGGCGACTAAGGAACTTACTAGAGAATGGGCAGCAGTTTTCTCTATGCATTTTTAACACCATAGTGCGATTGCCAACCAAGCGCGATGGCGATTATGGAAAACCCCAAAAAAATGACAAGTACAAATAAAAAATGGCCCCAGAGACGGTGCTTGGGGGAGGCCTATGTCCAGCAGTCAGTGTCACCTTTTAGGAAACAGCACAGGTCTACAAACACTTTTCACCCTGCAAAAGAAATTGGTTAGAATCCTGGTAAACATTGAGCAAACAGATAGTTGCAAACCTTTCTTTCAAAAACATAATATTTTAACCCTTACATACACATTTTATAAACATGCAAATTTGTGCGGAAACATTAAGAATTCTATTCAAAACGTGAAGGCATTCAGACACGCTATCTCAGACATCGATCTAGGCTAAACTTACCAAGTACTCGGTTAAAAATGCACTCCACAAGTCCCTATGTAAAGTCTAACAAACTGGTAGTTTATTAGATTTTACATAGGGACTTGTGGAGTGCATTTTTTTAGTTATAGACACACATATAAACCGGAACTAGAACTTTTAGTTACTCGGACTAGTTAAAGACACATATAAACTGGAAATCACACATTCAGAAAACTCACACCAAGATTTCTAAATTCTCTTAAGCCCTTCGCGAAATAAAAAAGACCACTAATTTACAAACAGCTCTCTCCACCTACTACGCTTATGCCTATGCATGGCTTAGCTATGGCGTCACCCTTTTGGGAAACAGCACAGGTGCACAACAGGGCTGCCAGATGTACGATTTAAATCGTACTCCTACGATTATTTGTCTATTTTAGTAATGTACGATCGCAAGACTAAGATCGTACCAAAACATACGATTTTTTAATATAAGTACATACTTAGGTTTTTTCTGGCTACATTTTTACTATGAAACAAACATGATCACAAATTCACAATAATTCATCGAGGATTCCCCGCGCCCCGGGTTGCCCAGATTATATATTATGATGATTATCACTACGGATTATCACATTTATATGTTGCGTAATAAAGCTCGGGATTGCTTGCATTTTGGCACATATTATCCTTCTTTTATTCTAAAACAAGCAAGCTTCACGGCTTGGCTCATCGCCGCAAGGTTGCCTGCTTGTCGGTTTTCTCTACAGATTGTACTTCGGAGAGTGTGCCCATGAACTCCACGACCTCATTCCACCGGCCCCCTTCTACCATCGGACATCTAGACGCACTGCAAGTTACCACCCCTACCTGGTTGATATTCCACCAACTCGCACTAAGCGTTTTCAAACGTCTTTTATAATGCGCGCAGCAAAGGAGTGGAACTCTCTGCCTGCGTCTGTGTTTCCGAACGCATACAACCCTAATCTATTCAAAGTGAGAGTGAACAGACTTCTTCTGGGTAAGCTCACTCCATCGTAGACTTTGTCTCTGTCATCCAGACCTAGACTAAAGTCAAGAGCAAACTCATAGTAGAATAAAAAAATAAAAAAAAAAGAAGTTCGACCGGAAATAAACTTGTTATTCTTGCAGTGATTGAGAGTCATGTTTGTTACGCGTATTTCGTTTGTATTGAAAAATCGAAAAAATATATAATGATCAAACCGCACCAGCACCAAATTTAAACCTACTAGCTACTGAAAACACGATGAAAATTATGACATATAAAAATAAGTAGTTTATCATAAATTACTTAAATAAAAATTAAAAAAAAAAAAATATTGCATATACCGTTAAAGATTACACATTTGGTTTTAATTTCAATTCGTATTTCTTTATATTATTTTACGTACGATCTTTTTATTTCGATTTTCTGCAGAATACGATTTTTTAGACCAGGTCGTACGATCGCGCTTTATTCAGGTCTGGCAGCCCTGCAGTACTATTCTGTAACCATCTCACCGTGAAAACTTAAGTGAAGTGAGCGTGGAGTGATCAGTGAGCTGTCAATAGTGTCAATCCCTAGCATCAGGTAGAAAGACAGCTCACTTCAAGCTCACTTCACCTAAGTTTTCACCGTGAGATTTTAACAGAATAGCACTACTGGTGCACAAACACTTTTCACCCTGCAAAAGAAATTGGTTAGAATCCTGGTAAACATTGAGCAACCAGATATTATTTTTTTTAGCTAAATAAAAGCTACTAAAATTGATAGACTTAGTGCCGTATTACAGAACGTCACTCAGTACTCAAGCATTACTTAAAACTATTTTCAACCAATCAAATGACTTGAAGCTAGTTTTAAGTAATTTTTGATTATTGAGTGACGTTCTGTAATACGGGCCTTAGTCATAACTTAAGTACTCGTGACTTAAAATTTTATTTGATTTATGAATTATTATTATATCTCTCAATAGATACCTGTTAATATTTTATAATAAAGTTATTAGTTTATCTCAGAAAATACCTACAAAATTGTTATAATATAGTTAGTTCTGCTAAGTAATCACACTAATATTATAAAGGCGAAAGTTTGTGAGTGTGTGTGTATGTTTGTCTCTTCTTCACGTTCAAACGGCTGGACCAATTTTTATAAAATTTAATATGTACGTAGCTGACACCCTGGATTTTTTTACATAGGCTAATTTTTCTCCCGAAAGAATGTAGTGTTCGCGGGTAACACCGCGGGGCGCAGCTAGTGTTCCCTCTCTCCTAACTCACCTATTTTGCTGTGCCTGACAGGGTCCATAATGATCTAATTATAATTAGTTTACCACCTAAGACTGCCTACGTGTTGAATGCAATAAAAGTATTGAGTATACAAATAACCCTGTATAGTAACATAAAATATTAATAAAATGATTTTATACATAGTGTACATAGCATTTGTGCTTCGTAATCTAGCTTCTTATCATTCATAAACTCTTTAAACTTTCCTTATGTTATGCTTATAAAGTAACTTTCTCTTTCCCACAGCGGCCCACCATAACATGATAACATTCTGGCCTCGCGCCAACATCACAGTATCGAGCTGGTCGCTCAACAGCTCGCCTCAGGTCTGCTTCGAGCAGCTCAACAGACCGGTCTATGTGATATACCACTCCGCCGCCACTTACAACGAGCAAGGTGTCGAGTTTACTGTGGATGTTGCTTTTAAAGTGAGTGTACTTTTGTAAGATCTTTATACAATGTGTAACTGAATTAAAGCACATTATGAAAGTATCTTGTTCATAATCTTTTACTGAAGCGATTGCTGTAATTTTTTATACTGGAAAAATTACCAGTATAAAAAAATACATAAATCGCATCCCAAAAATAATTAAAATTACGTAAATTACAGTCACACTTTCGCTGTATAGTCAAAACAAACCAAAATGGACTACGACTGTGTGCGTGCGTAGATTTGTAATGTGACCACAATTTTGTTCACAATCAGTATAACTAATTTAATTAATAAACAATGTGTTATAATAGTAAAAATTCAGTGTATGTATTATGATTATAAAATAATATTCTAATTGGGGTGTTTGGTGATGTCCCTTAATTCCGGGACATGTTGTATACAAGGTGTTATGGGACTTTTACCATGAGAATATACGGTACTTATAACAAAACGACAATTTTTACATTTTATGTCTGTCTGTTTGTTCTGGCTAATCCGGATCGGACCGACTGGCAGATAGCTGATGTTCTAAAGAGTAACTTAGGCTAATTTTATTTTAGAACAAGACACGCGAGCGAGGCCGCAGGCAGCAGCTAGTCATACAACAAAATAAAATAAAACTTGTTTATCTTCCAGGTCCCTCCTTCCCTCCAATCTCAGGCGATAGTGGATCTCTCGCACCACTCGCACAAGATCCATCACCCGGAAGACTTCACTCCCGAGTACAGCTCCATACTGAACGCGATGCCACCCTACTTCAACGTGGCCAGCTTCCTTAGCTTTAGAAATGATTATGTGTTCTAGACTTCTAGTACATTCAGGGAAGTTAATTGTGCCTACCAACTTAAATTCTACTGTGGCGGCATCTACATCGCCACATGCGTAGTGCGCATCAAAGACTTGACGTCACAAATCCTGCATCGCGCAATCAGAGTTAACCGCGCGACTAGTATATATACATCATCCCGACATCAACCGTCGGGCAGTTGCCCACCAGACACGACACCCATCTGGTCGGAGGATCCTCCCTTTTCAATAGAGGATGAGTGTACTTTACACCCACACATCAAACAACAGGGTGTAAAGTTCACTCATGCGTACTTCGCATGCGGCGTTGTTGATGTCACCACACTACCATACACCCACTGCCTAAGCCTTCGGGGATTACTTGTAATGTCCATAATCTGCCTATAATATTCCCACAGCAGGGACACAGGCCTTCTCTCTGTGAGAGGGAGTGGGAACGTGGGCCCAGTGCGGGTTGGTAGATATCACATGTCTTCGAATTTTTTGGTTCTAGGACATGCTGACTTCTTCACGATGTTTTCCTTCACCGTTTTGAGAGCAGTGATCATTAAATCATTTACACAAAGTTAAGCGCTTGCCTAAGTTCGAACACACGACCTACAGCTCAGCTACAGTCGGGGCCATTACCATTGGAAATGAAATCGTTTATTTTGTAAATAGGATAACGAGATAAATTTTACACGTCATATAAAAATATATTTAAAAAAATAAGCTAGATGGAGTCGACATTTCCTATCTCAAAATCTCTTTTAAACGGGTTAAAGTCCAGAAAAAAAAGGCCAGATATAATCTTAGTCAGATCATGTGAGGACCATGTAGACCCGTGTCTAAAATGGTCTTTTGAGGAAAGAACCACACAAATTTGAGTGAAGTTGTCAAAACACAGTCAAACATTGTCAGTGCAAACATTTGTCAGTAATCGTGTAGCTCAACTCAGGGCTTAAGACACAGATATATTCCAGTGACCTTGAGTAGTTAGCTTGCGTGTTCTGTACTGAGCTCACGCAACGCGTCGTTCGTCCAGCCAGTAATAATTAGCGAAATAAGACGCATTATTAATTTATTATACATACAACAAAAGGTATTTTAATAAGACACGTGTACTAAAAGATCAATAATTAAATTTTTCTTTAAAAAGTTGAAGGTTTCAGAAAAATACGCTTGATAGATTTTGCGTGATTCTCAGTGTTTTATCCGCGTTAGACATAACTTTACAAATTAATTTCACTATGTAATAAGTATAAACATAATCTAAAATATTCCTATATTAAGTTATTAAGAAAATTTAACATATATTTTTTCCAAATCATTAACACTACTCGTTTCTAAGACATGATCTTCAGTATAAAATCATTAGAAGTCGGTTATCGTCGCCTTAAGTAGCTCAACGAGCCAACACTGCTCACCTCACCACCACTCGAGATGTTTTTTGTAAGGGATCCGGCAAGGCAAACGTTCCAATTTCTTACGTTTTTTTGCGAATTGCAGCGTTGTTTAGTTGTAATTAGGGTTGCCAACCATACTGTTAAAAACAGTATTATACTGTTTTCCACTCTAAAATACTGTTTACTGTTCAACAAAAATAAAGTATTTTAATATACTGTTTTCACTGATATCAAGAGCTATGCCTAAATAATAACTTTAGAACATCGTGCATGCACCTGGGCATGGGCGCGGTGATTCAGCTAGCCTTAATTTCAGAATGAAACTGGTAAAAGACCCGAATTTTCGGGAAATAGTAAATAAATAATTGCAGTCAGCATACCTTTTGGATCTAGTATTAAATGTAGTTAGTTTTGCCACCTCAGTATTCTCAGAATGAGTGATGAATGCTAAGTGGTGGAACGACAGAAATAAAGCTTCAGTACATTTGATACAAAAATTGCTCCTCATCTATTTGGTGAGGCTTACGAAATTGGTGCTGAATTGACGCATTGCGCAAGTAGCACGAATGATTTATGAATATATTAAAAACAAAAAACTTCAAATACTGTTATTTTTTCGAGATACTGTTTATTTTCCCACTTTGACCATAATACACTTTATTTCTTGTACAAAAAGTTGGCAACCCTAGTTGTAATCTAATCTACTAATCAACTTTCGCTATGAAAATAAAATCAGATTAGTTAGAAAAAAAAAAATCATATACAACACTACTTCACTATTCGACTATTTCGATGAATGAATGAAAACCTTTTTTTTTTTTTTTTTCGATAACTGATACAATTTATTTAGTATGACGAGTAGAATCACCCCCATATATGATGCAGGTGACTGAATCGCTAGGCTGTATACGAATTTTAACTAAATTCGTACTCCAAACAACGATTTTGTATGGAGATGCGTACGCATCCGTTCAGCTTTCGGCGTTAGATGCGTACGCATTTCCATACAAAATCGTTGTTTTCTATGGACAAACACTGAACAGAGCTGAATAAATGTGGTTAGTTCCTAAACCGCCATTATTATTTATTGTTATTTCTATTTCTAAGTTAAAAGTTATCTGACGAATGAAATATCGCCCCATAAAGCAACATTTGAAAGGTTCCAGTCCGAGGTTGTGATTTTGGATAATAATTGCACAATATTTAAGATTGGCGTGTTTTTAGTATTAAGGGGTTTATTTATAAACGCTGCTTAAAGTTAAGTAATGATTAGCGACTGTTTAACCATACATTTTTGACGTTTGAACGACACTTAACTTTAAGCAACGTTTATGAATAAACCCCTTAATGTTTATTTTTAAGTTTTATTTCTTAAGTTATTTCTAAGAATGGACCAGTGAATAAAAAGTATTATGGGTTTGGGTTTACCAAGAAAGACAAAAAGACTCGGTAGTTTTTAATATTCTGTTTTCCTTTTATCGACGCACGGAGCAAATAAATCATGAAGTTCTAAGGTAACGTAATGACGTTACCTTAGAATTTCACGATTTATTTGTATAACTCATACGTTAAGTGAACTGTTTGTGTTCTTTACTAGAATAAATTCTTTAAACTGAATAAAATATTTATTAATTATTCTTTTGTAAAATTATTTTTATTCCAAAATCATTAGGTATTATAGTATATTATTACGTATCATTATCAAGTGCGTAGCATACGTAAGTATGTTCATCGATATTTTCATAAATTGCTGACTCGCGCGATGGTGCCATATGAATTTTATTAAGTTTACGTTGGTAGTTTTTGAGTTAGCTTCAATAATACGTATTAAATCCACTTTGTGTTTGTTGATGATGTTATAAATCTTCCTGTCAGTGTTGTTTACACAGCAAGTAGTGGTATAAGAATTTGTGTGGGGTAGGTACAACTAAAAAGTTTTTTCCACTACTCTTTCTTAAAATGGCCGTCATTGTATCGTACCAGACTGAAGAAAAAATTGCATAGAGGTAAAATAGCACCTCTAGGAGAAAAAGTGTTTTTTTATTTTTTATATTTGTCTGTTTTTTGAAAATGGAACTAGAAGCGGCGATCTCTTCGGTAGAACGCGTGCATTGCGTTGTTGCAGCTACAGAAGAAATTAAAAAACATATTTTTTTTTCTCTAAATTGCAAATTGAATTAATGGCCGTAATTTTTTTTTTGTTAATATTGAATTTGATTATTTTATTTTCTCACAATCGTAGTGAAAAGTAGAGTGTAGGTAACACGGCGCTAAAAACCCATTATAACTCGGTTTCTATTTACTCCCGCGCTAAAGCTCGGGAGTAAAACTACCTCGTATAACAATATACCATTGAGCAAAAAACAGGCGGCTTCCAAAAAGTACACTACATCCACGTTCGAAGGCGTCGCGGCACACCCCGTACAAGATGGCGAGACGAGCTAGACAAAACAAACGACTAGTGGTCCACATTAGCCCTGGATCGCAAACACTGCTGGAAAGGGAGAGGCCTTTGCCCAGCAGTGGGATGATACAGGCTAACAGTAAATATACAGTTTCGGAGAAAATCGCGTGTGACAGACAGACACGGACATGATTCCATAAGCGTTCCGTTTTTTTACAATTTCTTTTCTCGAAAACTCGTTTCATAAAAACTAATTTATAAGTACATGTCGCGGAATTAACGCACACCACCAAACATCCCCAATTAGAATATTATGTTAGAATCATAAGACATACACAATTTATTTACCATTATTTATTTTAACATTGTTAATTTATTAATAAAACTGATTGTGGAAGAAAATTGTGGTCACATTACAAATCTAAGCACGCACGCAGTTGCACACGTATAAGACCGCTTGCACATTTAGGTGACTTTAGCAGCGCGACAGTCGCGCGTGAGACGCGCGACTGTCGCGCTGTCAGAATTTCATAGTTTAAACAGAAGCGCGGCGGTCGCGCGCTGCCGCCGCGTGCGCTCAGTCGGCGATGAGCTAGTTGCAAACGCACGTGATTATAGACTGCACAATGAGCGAATTTGATACCGAACGATTTATTATTGAAATTCAAATGCGTCCTGTTTTGTGGGACTTAAGAAGCAAAAATTACAACAACGGGACCCTAAAAAAGAATAACTGGCATTTGTGCATTGTTTATTCCTGATTTCGAAAAATATGAATTTATATCCGAATTTTTGAAATGAAGTGCGCCACACTGATCTAAACTGCGGCGCGGCAGCCGCGCTGCAGACGCGCGGATGTTCTTATAATGTGAAGGAATGTGCTTCTGCCGCGCTACTGTCGCGCTGCTAATGTCCTAATGTGAAAGCGGACTAAGAGTCTAGCGTAGTAGGTACTTCGTTAATTTTAGTTATATAGCGATTTCTGACTATAATATAGTCAGAAATCGCTATATAACTAAAATTAACGGAATATATCGGAAATGTGACCATAATTTACGTGGTTTTCATTATTTTTGGTATAAAAATTACCTCTATGAAAAATTACAGAAATCGCTTCAGTAAACGATTCTGAACAAACTACTTTCATAATGTAGATAATTATATAAAATTCCGTTACATATTGTATTATTAGCGAGTTTTCGATAACAATAAAGGTACTTACACTTTGGAGCGTGCCAATGTTATACTTTACTTAAAGTTCAGGGAAAGAATAAAATAGTTAATCAAGTAAGTTTCCGACTTTATTTACATTGAATCTGCCATTAATGTTAGCTATTGTACATTATAATTCTACTTTCTGGTTTCATCATCGTTCTGCTGACGTTATCCCTATTTATTTGTAACTTACGCGTTATTACTTCTTCCATTCATTATATTGTTTGGTTTATTTTATTTCTGTGTGAAGTTGAAAGTTACAAATAAAATAAAACATGACATGACGTGTTACTAACAATATTGTAAATAACCTCTTTATTAAAATAATCTATTTCTAAGTATCTATACATAAGTCGGCTTATTCCAGAAATCCCCCCTGAAAATCCCCCTTAGGAGGAAAAGTGGAATCTATAAAAAATAGTCTAGAATTCACCCCTGATAATCCCGCTTATGGGGGAAAACTGGAATTAAAAAAAAAAAAAAACTTATTCCAAGACTTCAAAGTGATTTTTTTTACATTAGGGTTCAGTTTTCCCCGCTGAGGGGGATTCTCTGGGGGGATTGGTGAAATAAGCTGGATTATCAGGGGTGAATTCTAGACTGGTTTTTATATATTCCACTTTTCCTCCTAAGGGGGATTTTTCAGGGGGGATTTGTGGAATAAGCCACATAGTCATTTATTCATTTGTTTAACATAAGCACAATAATAATGGTAAAACAAAAGATAATAAATGGTGCGCTATGTTATGCCAGAGGGCGTACAAATGTTTGTAATGAAGTCAATAATTAATGTAGGTTCCACGAATAATATTTACGTTATACATGAACATAATTATAGCACAGAAATTTCTATGTTTTGACATGTCGCCCCATCAGTACGTTGCACCCGTGCAAGGCAGTCAGCTGCTCCTTACGGGTGCAATGTACTGTGTTTTATGAAAAGTCTTACAACAATAGTAAATTGTTATAAAAGGGACGAAAGGAACCTATGTAGACACGAGATGGTTTGGCGCAACGAGCGTAGCGAGAGCGCCAATAGTTCCGAGTGCCTAAATAGGTTCTTTCACCCGAGGTAAACACTCTGCTTATCATTTCGAATATGGGGAAAGTAAATAAAAACCTGATTACTTATACAAATACATATCTGAATCTGATGAACTCATTTTATACAAATATCTAAATAATTAGCACTCGACAAAACAACTGAAGATCGAATTGCCGCATTCCCGCCTTTTTTATGATTATTTTTCTGTGGCATTCTACCAGCCAGTATTTTTATCAATGATGATGGTAAATATTTAGGTCAAATCTATGTAAATTAAATAATTATTTAGTAAAAGTAAATTTTATGTATAAAGTCATGTTACAAAATTGTTAACAATATTATTAATTACAATTTTATGCCGCGATTTCACAGAGTGGTATATGGAACATGGCTTGCATTTTTTTTTAATTTTTTTGATAGCAAAGAAAATCTTTTCCCAGGGACGAAAAGTACTGTTTTCATCCCTCTGATCAGGTAACTTCAAACTTACTTTACAAGTATGAGAAATGAAACAAAAGTATTTTAATAGGCAGATAATTATAAGATGCAAAGAAACATAGACTGAATTTAAAAAATTGAACTGAATAATTTCCAAGATAATATTTACATAATATTAAAGCTGACAGTCTTAAAATAATATTAATAACCCCACCGCGCCGTGTCTCTAAGTTGACTTCGTGGTGGGGCTTGCGCGCTCCAAACTCTAGGTCTGTGCTGGTAGCGTTTACTTTGTCGAAACAGATCTAGGGTGAGGAGCCAGACCAAGAGGTCTATGTGGTACTATGGTGGTACTATGTGGTGAGCTGTTGGGCATTACCAACCCCACGTACCCTAACTCCCGGGGGAAGTCATGTTCCTCATCTCTGGCTTGCCTTAATTGGCCGGCTGGAGTGGACACTGACGAGGAACTGAGCTTCCTCCTCATTCTCGCCTTTATCGGCCGGCTTGAGTGGAGATTCGCATGAGCAAACTTGCTCCGAGGAAGGAAGTATTCCGCTCGGGATATCGCGATACATTTTCTTTTCATTTAATTTATTTATATAATAATCATACCACAGTTCTCGATTGCCCTTTATAACAACTAAATAAACACTTAGTAGTAGTGGATTAAAGTGATGTAAGAACATTTGTACGCAAAACACTATAAAGCTATTTGTTGTTACTCTGTAATGGATAAACGTTATAACATATACAGACAACAATAAGAAATCGCTCAATATAAATATCAAAGCGGCGATGTACAAGCGACGCCATTTCTTCGTTGCTGTATTTGCGCTTACGTTCGGTCTACGAAATAGTGAATAAACAATTATATTGTAAAGTATACAGTTTAATGACATAGGTAAACTTAACAAAATGAATAATGTAATGCGGAAATATTTAACTGATTTATAAATCACGAAATGAACATAAATATTGAAGATGGTTATTGATGTCGTTATAAAAGACGCACCCCAACCAAAGAGGCTACTTTTCAAATATCTCCTTCGGATTTGCCCGTTGAAAACTTGTACTATATCTACGTAGAACATATGGCATATGACTAACAGCCAGTGATTCCTCACTGTTATGGTATATATTATTAAAAACTGACCAATGATGGAAGACCATACATCGGATTTGATTTGAATTAACACTGTGGGTAAAAAATATGACGCCAAAGACACTGAACTGCCTAAGATGTTTGCTGAAATTGCACTTAGAAACACATAGTTTTTGTAAGTACGAAACTTCTTCATTATGCACCACGACGTCACTCCGTATATCAACGTTGCTGTTGACAGGGCCAACATAAGAGAGTTGACAGTCTTCTCGGTAGCATAGTATATTTTCACAGTATGGGTCTCCTTCTCGAAGCATTCATATAAGGCCTCAATACCACTCCTTTCACAAAGAGGTACTTCGGTATCGTTGTTAGACATGATGCACGACACTTGCACAGTTTTTATTGATTAACTTTTCGTTTAAGAAACTGTATTTGTGAACAGATGTTCGTCGATGCGCGTTGCACCC